>OY735206.1:12019470-12681970 GCA_963457665.1 Thysanoteuthis rhombus | reverse complement strand
CATAGAACAGATACTACTGGTTCACATGGTACCAATAGCAAGTGAATCTTGACTTGGTCCCGAATATAAGCGGTTGCTTCGAAACGATGTGGGTTTTCAGATTTCAAAATACATACATAAACTTGGATAGACATGAATATATTGATTAATTACTAAATTCAGCTAAATCTGTCATAGGGCCACAATAATGAACCACTCTGTGAGGATCTAACTTTTTACGTGTCTTCGAGACGAATTTACTAAACACTGTTTTGCTATGGTTGCTCTGGATATGAACAGACAGAGCCAAATACATTAGTGTTTCTATCATGTTGGAATTCATAATTATTACAAGTATGTAAGGCTTCTAAATGCTATAGAGGTAGGAAGATTGTATTCTGCTAGTTTTCTAAATCGGAAATATCTATCTGCCTTGAAAATCAGCATTCGAAATTTTGGCTTTAACCTGTGTGTGAACAACCACATGTTCCGGCAGCGAAGAAACAACTTCCAACTGCTGCCTAAGCTCTAGATAGATGAATAGATGTAATAAGTTTCCCATGATTGTGGCTTCGTCCCATAACAGGGTGTGATAAAGTGATTTCGTACCTCGGAACGTAGAATTCTGACCAAATGTGCCACCCAAATGCTCCTGCTAGAATTTTGTTAATGGCACGAATTTTGAGCAATGTTTTCAACTTGAATTTTTAGTCCATCAACCAATCAAGAACTGAATGAGACTTTTTACGTTCAATGTTGATTTATCCATAAAAAAATTGCTTTCTGCCCCCCGCCCCCGCTGGTGAGCGTCGTTGCGGCGTTACTTCGTTACCGTGTTTTTTCACATCTTGTCCGTGACTAAACTAAGCTTAGTATAAAAGGGCTTCTGATCGAATAGTAGTTAGCAAACTAGTCCTGTAAACTTCAACTAATGGAAAGTTTGATCCCCAGTAGTTATCCCACCATTGTGACTCAGTGTCGGTTCGAAGCTTACCTCAGAGAATATCAATAAATATGAACAGATGAGATTGATATGAATTATATGGAATCTACTATAATAATGAAGTGTGCTTTGTCTGTTACTCTGCCCACAACGATGAACTCTTCCACTTGAAGGTAACAATTTCCCTAAAAGAAATATCACCTATCCATCATTAGAAACAATGAAGTCGTCCACTGCAACGAATTTAGTAGTGCCTTATCTTTAAAAAATATAATCTCGTAGAAATATCTGTGAATGTTTTCACGGAGAAATCATCATGATCATCAATACTATCATTTATCAGCCGTTGTAAGTCCACAGCTGGATTAAGGCCTTTCACATCCCTTTCCATAACAAGTGTGATTGTGCTGCCCTCTGCTATACCGGGAAACATTTCTTATCTTTCAATCTTCTGTTTGGTCTTTCCCAACAGCGTTTACTGCCCCATGGGCACCAATCGGTTAGCTTTTTTTTTTATCTATCTGTTGTCCCTTCTTCTCGCTATATGCTCTGCCCATCCTCATTTTTGTCGCTTGATTACTTGTACGATATCTTTCACTCAGGTCCTCTCTCAGATCCATGTTGATCTTTTCCTATTGATGAGTTATTCCTGACATTGCTCTTCCCATTGCCCTTTCTGTCGTTCTAAGTTGATTTTTAAGTGGTTTTGTAAATTTTTAGGTTTTTCACCCGTACGTCATATCTGAATTGATTGTATACTTTGAAAAAATGGAACGAATAAATATATATAAGGAATGGAAAAAGATAAATAGATTTGAATAGATTGATATAGACAGACGACCACAGCATTCCCAGCGAATACTTCTTTAGTTGCTTTCGGCCTACGCACCAGCAATGCGTTGAGCAAGTACAAATGCACTTTTTGAAGGTAAATAGAACGAGTAGGAAGAAGGGGGAAGTTGTCCGGTCGGAAATCTGCCATGGAATAGTTTAGCTTCCTCACGTGCTTCTTGCATGAAGCACGTGCCGACGCATAAAATCAATAAGATTTTTCTGTTCGTGGCAGACGAAATCAATGATTAAGTGGTAGAATTGAAGCACCCGACAGAATAACGTCACAGAATACATGTCTAGCAATAACAAAAACGTTAATCGATAACTGACAGAGCAAGATAGCGTAACGGTTGTCAACCAAAAAAAAGCAAAATTGAAGAATCGAGTTCGTCTTCCAGTGGGGATTGTTAGTCTCACTTTCGCGTAAATGGCGTAGAGAAATACTCCAACCCAACTCTCCCTGTGTTCTACCCTGTTGCAATTCTTGATTTGTGGTTTAGTTATTAACATGACACGAGGACAGGCAGTATTCAAAGAGTGGATGAGTAAGTGCATAGACAATCCACTCTTTCATAATTACATAATCTATCCAGGCGATATCAACAAAAGCAGCTGCTATATTCTTCGTAAGCCTTCGTAAGGCCAGTAAACCACTGTCTCTATTAGAAACCTTCAACCTAGACTGTCAACATAGGTTTCTCCAGTTTTCAAGTGTGTTTGTCTGGCTAGCTGGCTATGTATGTATGTAACACAGGTTATTAAGGTAAGGTTCAATTTTTAATGTGAGTTTATGCTAAATCACTCCCTTTGTATGTGTCCAGTAGCATTCCCGCTGATCAATGCCTAAAAAAAGGCTTGAAAAGTAACATTCATTTGTCACCCCTTTTTCCAATTTTGTGTCATTGATTACCCTCAAGGTGCCAGTCATGTAACGGTTTCTATTAGGTGATTCAACATATCTGTAATAGGCAATCGGAGTTGATTAGAATCAATATGAATTGCTCCGTCGATCATGATGTGCGCTAGAAGGTATAGACGTATGTATGTATTCATATGAGTGCATGTGTATGAATATTTGTATGCATGTACGCATGCAGGCATGTATGTACCTACGTATGCATTTATGTATGTATTTACAAAACTGGTTCGAGGATACACATATGGGGCACCCAGTTATGCTAGAATTCATTTCTCAGCAGTAATGGCCAGCTAGACTAGCCTGAAAGGCATCACCATTCGACGAGTCGTCCATGTATGTCTGATGTGCATAAACACACACACACACACACACACACACACATGTATATATATATATATATATATATATATATATATATATATATATATATATATATATATATATATATATATATATCGTGGTAAACAATGGATCTTTCCAACCAGTACACTTTCTACATGATCCTATTCTTATCAGAAATTAATAGAAAACGATGTTCGAAAAACAATATAAGATTCCTCAAAGTTTGATTTCAAATACAAAGTATTCTGGATTCACTTGGCATGTCCTTTTAAGATCAGGTAGTGTCATATCATTTAAGACTAGGTAGTGTCATAGCCATTTGCTTCGCTTTCTGTCTCCAAGTGCGCTATCGAGCATAATGGGTTCTATCTTTCTGTGGGACACGACAAATAATGTTAGATATTACACACCGAGACAGCGAGTACAACAGCTGGAAAAGGCAGCAAACAGGGTCTCAGATATAATCAATCAATCCATCTCGCCGAACACGGACAGGTAAGATATCTAACCCTTTGCCAAGACATTAGAGGGATCGTCAGGGACACCGAATGGACATCAAGAGACAATAGTCGAACACATTTATGATTTAACTTCCATCCCAAAATTGCTACAAAAGGTCCCTCTTCTGCTATCTAAATATGCTAATTGGTTTCCAAAATCACTCGTCTAAAAGGGATAATGAATGAGTAATGGAACATCTTGAACATCTTGAACAAGACCTTCAAAATTATATTTTTTCAGTGGTCAAACTGTGATGACCCCTTCATATGTTGTCACCCACACTTGAAGTTACAAAAACCATTCGACAGACTCGTCTAGAAGGAATAACGAACAAGTAATGGGAAATTTGAGGATATGACAGCCATATTGGACGCCATCTTGAAAATTAAACCTCTCCAATGATCAGACTGTGTTGGAATTTCGATATATCATAAACTACTTATATATTACAAAAAAAAACGTTAAAAAAAACTCTTGGATGAAAAACTCTAGGGTGAACGTGTTAAGATTTTGCGGCCATATCTGGCGGCTATTTTGAAAATTATACCTTTCCAGCGGTCACACAATGGTATACCTCTTGTTTATTATTGAGCTCATTTTATACCACAGAACACTTCTAGAAACCATTCGTTACATTTTTTATTGGGGGCAGGGGTAGGTTTTTTTTTTAAATGCAGCAGACTAATTTGACAGCCATTTCGGATGTCATCTTGAAAAACCTTTCCGGTGATCAGACCATGGTAGACTTTTGATGTGGTATTAATTGCATTCGAAACTACAAAAAATAGTCTGTGATGAATAATGAAGGATTAATTAGCATTCTAGGGGTTTAGTGGCTTACTTGGACGCCTTCTCGAAAATGATACCTTTCCAGTGGTAAAAAAACATCGAGGAACTTTTTATATCAATTGTTTTGGGATGATATGTTTTTTTTCTAAAATTGTGCTCTTCTACAAGGTCTGAGCCCGGGAGTCAATTGGAGATGGGTAGTGCCTCACATAGTCCCCACATCATCACGCACTGTCAAGAAAAGACATCTAGGGGGTAGAACGCAGAAGGGACTTCACCCTCAGCAGTGAGAAAATTCAAATGATTATAAAGAGCAATTGTCAATGAATATTTATTGGTCAACATAATCTCCTTCTTTGTCAATGCACTTGACAGCGTTAAACATAAATCACATAAATCAAACATCATGCAGTGAACATTTCACATCAAAATCAGGTAATGATCAAGTGTCAAGCTATGGATATTATTGATCAACCCTCCAACTAAGATTAACCTGGTACAAGTCTCGGAGGAGCAATTATACAAGACTATATTCTATAAAGTGTTTATTTACAAAGCAACAAGAATCCAACTTGCTGACCGTTACCTCACAGTGAGGTGACAAAATCTATAATAAATCTCCTAGGACCAATTATACAAGACTATATTTTGCTGAATATTCATATGCATAGTTACCTCTACCGTTGTTATCTGTAAATATCGACGACATAGCAAGGATGAATTTATTTGAGAGTCATAAACCAGTTTGAAACAAACACTTCAGAAAATCGCAAAGTGTAATTCAATAAGCAAAGCCTTTGGTTATTTTGTAAACTGATGGAAGTGATCGATTTATGATCAACATAAAACTGATTCATTCGTCGCTTCTTTGCATTAATTCGATAAAAACTTTTAGTAATTCGATTATCCTCCACTTCACCGATTTATGCTGAACAGAACCTGTCCAAGTGCAAAAGGACAAAATACAAATTTGTCGAAGAATGTTTGAAGGAAGCACGTATAAACACGTAAATGCCCAGAAATACATTAATATCTTGATTGCAATTAAAGTGTACGTCACTATCTATTGAAATTGTGAGCGAGGTTACTTCACCGTAGAGTTGGATGCAGCAAATTGTCATCACTTAACAGTGAAACATCGATAGAATTACGGCGATACTGGAACAAGAGAAAAGACAGAAAAAGTGGAATGAAATTGAGGATCAGCCAAAAGGAGGAACGAGACAGAATAGAAAAACAAGGCAGTAGGGCAGAATGGAGGAATGAAACGGAATGGAAGAACAAGTCAGAAGGGCAGAACTAGGCAAAATGGAGGAATAAAACGGAATGGAAGAACAAGGCAGTAGGGCAGAACTAGGCAGAATGGAGGAATAAAACGGAATGGAAGAACAAGGCAGTAGGGCAGAACTAGGCAGAATGGAGGAATAAAACGGAATGGAAGAACAAGGCAGTAGGGCAGAACTAGGCAGAATGGAGGAATAAAACGGAATGGAAGAACAAGGCAGTAGGGCAGAATGGAGGAATGAAACGGAATGGAGGAACTCGGTGGAATAGAAGAATAAAGCAGGACGGAGGAATAAGGCACAAAACCTCCGAGAATAAAGCTTTCATTCATTGTTTAAATTTATTAAAACATAAAGTTCATTTATTACATTTCGCTCTAAAGTTATAGAAAAAACACACTGTTCAGTTTTATTTGTGAAGTGTAGTATCTGTTCCACGGCTTTGCCCGAGGAGTCGGTACTGACACTTGCCCGTCGAGTGGGCCGGAGATTGTGTGTGGGTTGGTATCAAAGACCGAGTGCGCCGGTGCAAGCGTTAGCCAATGAGGTTTAACTGAGGTTGCGTTTGCTAAGCGCATTGGGAGGCCTTTGGACTCGTCCTTAGGCTCTCCCATTATTACTCGGCCCAGCTGCAGGGTCTTTCCCCGGGGCAGCACTGCTCCATTGCACTTAAAGGAGCAGGTCCCCTGGTGGATGCTTTCGCAGGTGACGTTGTCTAGCCATTACGATGAGCTTTTCAACGGTAACTGCGTCGGCTGGAGCCATTTTTGGAAGGGTTGCTCCTATTTCTTCCCACGTTAAGCCCGACCTTGTGTCACATATTGCTGCCGCGGGGCAGTGATTAAATAGAATCCTGAATAAATTGCACAGTTGAAAAAAAACTTTTCATTTCGTTGTGATTTATCTATTCGTTTGTGACCTAGAAAAGGCCATTGCCTTAATCAATTCACTGAATTCAAGATCACAGAAAACAGATGTTTGCGAACGTACAGAACGACGTGTCGTGCTACGAAACGTGAATAATTTGACGCAAACAATTGACCAGACGAATAGTATTTATATTTTGGCGCCTTTTTATCAACGCTTCGATGTCTCCTTCATTTCTCTCATTCCTTTCTGCCACTTCCATTCAATCCGATTTGTATTCTCCTTTTCCGTTCTTTTCCTCTGCCTGCTGGAGGTACGAATGGTGTATCGGTTAACAACATGGGACAATTGTAACCTTTCCTGTTTTAAAATGGCCGCCGTTTAAATTCCAGATGACAAACTAAGCGTAACCCCCAAGATATTAACAGGTCTAGTTAGTCACTCAAAAACTGTCACATGGCAGCAGGCCATGTTGGGAGGAGGTAATCAATCAAAAAAATTGGAAAAAGGGGTGATCAATGAATAAGTTACTTATGTCACATTTTGCATGAGAGTGAACACTGAAAAACCGTGAATGTTGCCAGAACCCCCACTAAACCCCTGTTTAGGGGGAGTTTTTTTGTAGACTTAATAAGGAGTAAATATAGGAAATTTCAGTCCTCTAGTCCCTTCGATGCAGCCTGTACCCTGATATATACATTCATAGCCAGCCAGCCAGGCAGACCATCTTGAAAACTGAAGAAACATATATTGATAATTTTGGTGACTTAGTGTGTGTGTGTAGGTGGGGTTCTAACTCTAATCCTAACTCTCTGGAATGGTGACTATTTTAAAAGAGGAAAGGTAACAATTGGTTAATGGGGACTACGTAATCGACGAGCTGAGTTCGAACTCTGGTCGAGACTGTTTACGTTCACTTCGCTCTAATGCCTTTGCGAAAGGCATGCACCTATCTCACCCACCCTAAGCGGTGTGTAAAATAGCAGAATAGATTGGGCCCTGTAGTCTTTGGAGAGCAACCAATCTAGGAGAAGGGCGACTCTGATTCCAGATCAGGGAGTGGAGCCTCTCTGAAAACGATTGGATGCCAAATTTGAGGTTCCCAAGGCAGCTACTTTGGACTACAGAGGGGGATTCTGTCGACCACGCATCCCAGGCTTCGTCGTAATATTTTCTATCAAGACAATCGGAAGCTTTCTTCCCCGTGTTCATTCTCTCGTATCCATTCTCTGTGTCCGTTCTATTGTCGTCGCAGTGAAAGGGAATTTGAAAACGCTCCCCGCCCCGGGTCCCAAAAGCTTTTTGAAATATCGTTCATAACTGCATTTCAACTGATATTATCCAACAACAATGATATATCTGTGTATACATGAATTGCGTAAATGATATTCCTGTCTTTTCGATTGTTTTTCTCCAATCAATTGTTAATGTATGTCAATTTGTTGCAAATAGTCTCTTTTCATCATATCTAAATGTTGGCACTCCAACAGTTGCCAAGCGCCCCTAAGTCCCCAAACATCTAGCTACGTCAGTGATTCTATTCTTGCCTGTTCATCCTTTGTTTATATTTTTTCTTTACTTTATCTTCTCCCCTCTTTCACTCCCTTCTTTCCTCTTTATTCTCCATCTTATGTTTCTTGCCTCTTCCTGTCTCGATAACGCAGGGGCGATTGAATACTTTAGTTTTGATGTCAATTAAAAATGATCCAAAAACCATTGGGGACGTGGGGCCCACTTTATGATTTACAATTTCCAGTGACATATTTTCGTTGTTCTTGTTTTCAAAATTAGGCTGTCTGTCTAGCTACTTTCCCTGCTTTGAACCCCTGACCCCAATCCGACCGACCAAAAATGATCAAGGCTTGAAATCTAATTACATTCCATCTCTGTAGCGATGGTTCAACTGTTTGCCATCAGCCTCATAAAGTCAGTCAGGTGATCGAATCGCAGTAGTGTTTCTCAATTGTATATATCGATTTGTAATAGTAGGACTGACAAACAAACATCTGCACAGACAAAAGTGACAATGATATATATATATATATATATATATATATATATATATATATATATATATATATGTACCCAAATGTTTTTCATGGTCACATACGTAGGTACATCAATAAGTCTGCAGCCATTTATTTTACACAAATATTTTTCAACGTAAAAGAGAGAAAGAAAGGAAGAATTGAAGGAAGAGAGAGAAAGTAATTGAAAGAAAAAAAACGGATGATCGAAAGAAAATAAATTGAAGGAACAAAAAGAAAGAAAGAGAGAATGAAAGAAAGAAAGAAAGAAAGAAAGAAAGATATCGAGAAGTATCACGTGAGATTTGTCCACCTGTGTATGCAAAATACTGCCTTGTTTTCGAGTGAAACCAGAGAACTTTGCTACTTATTTATGACCAAGAAAGAAACTGATCAAAAGCGAACATCCGGTTAATTTCTCTGCGTAAGGTCTTCCTTAAAAGCAATAATGAATTCCGTCCCACAGAAGACCTTCCCTGTAGAGTGGCAGTCCGAGTCGAGTTGTGATAAAAACAAGTCAAAATTAAGATGAAGGTAAATGGTCGTCAGGATGTCTGAGTGGCCGAGCGGTTCACGGCACTTAGAATGGGATTGGCAAGTCAAGTTCCAACTTATGCTGCGACAGTTTGTGTTCACGTTGCACTTTGGGAAAGGCATGAATCCATCTCTTTCCCTTATCAAAACATCGTAGACCTGCGTGGTAGGGTAAGGCTCATCACTCCGATGTCTTACCCAGCAGACCTTGGGGGATGTCTATATCCAACAACGGACTTCAAAGGCTGATTTCTTTTTTAAAATAATAGTCAAAATTAATACAATCGTTTACAGTACTTCATTCAACAATGAAAATAAATACTGAAAACAACTCCTAAAAGTTATTCATTTACATCCTAAATCAACAAAGATTTATTTCTTCACTACAGATTTATCCTCACTGTTTTGTATTTTCAGTTCAAATTTTTCATATTTGAACTTTTTAAAATTTAGAACCACATATTTTGATTGATTCAAGTACTTTGCTGTAAGAGACTGTACGATTTGAGACAAGAGATTTTACGATAATCTGCGATAAAAATCCCAACGGTTAGTTATACCGTATCAAATTTTAATCATTGTTGATATCGTGATGGTGTTTGACTACCGATTGATTTCTTAGAAGATAATTTAGGCAAATCAAAACAATATTAATAACTTGAAAAAACACATCCATTGGAATACTCTAAATATTTTCAAAAGAATGAAACGCTGAACATATGGATACGTGGGTACACATTGCAATAATATATATATATATATATATATATATATAAATATATATATATATATATATATATATATATATATATATATATATATATATATATATTAGATTAGGCCAAAGGCCTTTGATGTGTGCTTTTGAATATGTGTTATGCGTTTGTCAATTGCTTTTGAAACACTTTGTTGCTGCAGGGGGTGAATCTTGGGTGTCCAATGCTGGTCATTCAGTTTTTAAAGGTTTGGGGTGTACTCCCCTCTGCCACTGAATCAGGAAGACTGTGTCTTGTCTACCAACAAAAGCTAACGCTTTTCCGTTAGTCTCCGCCAAAAGCTAACGCTTTTATGTTAGTCCCCACCAAAAGCTAACGTCCATAATTTCGAAGTATTGAAGCCTAAAAAGAAAAGAAAAATCAAGTTATTTTATCTTTTTTCTTGTCGCATTGATTCATGATATCAGTTTAGGATTTATTTCGATCGAAACTTTTCAACTTTTATTCAGAACGACCGGTCATGTATATCTCTTTAGTTCAGTTCTTAATCAATTAAGTTGTCAGATTTTTTCCAGTTCTGCCCGACGAAGGAACTAATGCTGTCAAACTTTTAGAACGAGAAAAAAATTCCTGATATGGGGCATATCTTCAGGGGGCTTTTTCGTTAATTCCCAAAATTTACTAACCTCTTGAAATAGAGATGTTACGATTATTTCGTTAACCTGACCCCGGCTTACAGTTTGGGTTTTCCCGGTGTTAACAGAAAAGACCCAGCATTTCCAGCATTTGAGGGCGACGAAAAAATGTAACTCATTTTTTTTCTCTTTAGGCTTCTGTACCCTAACATCATCTACGTTAGCTTTTGGTGAGAACTAACAAAAAATACTCCTAATTATAAGCATAACAACTAATAACTGAATCCACAGATGTAACTTTAGAATTTGATATGACTGTTGGCGGAAAATGATAGTCTCATGGCTGAAATAGTTACGTATTTACCAGTGCCAGGGGTTGGGGTTCAAGTCACGATGAAAGTCTTGATTTCGGATGTTGATCTACAAATCAAACAGACAGTCTTTCCCACTTGAAAGATTTGCGTAACTCGATTCCTCATTTCTGGCTCTTTACTAATCAGCTAAACCCAGTAAGTAGTGACAATAAAATTAGGAGTCTTTTTCGTTAGTCCCCATTACCAAAAAATATCATAGCTATTACAGCTCACCGTATTTGGTTTTCTAAATAATCATTTAAAAAAAGGTAAAAGCCTATAAACACTAACTAATCTTTGCACTGACTTACTGACTGTTACCCCTAACCATTGGTTAATATATTAATGAAATAATTACAGCAGAAACGTCTTGAACTCATTTTATTAGCATTTATTTGGCAAACAAAAATACGATGAATAATAGCTACAATTATTTAGGATGGTGGAGATAAAGAAAACATGGCCCAAATCTGATTCAGTTCATCCCTATCCCCAAAGCTGCAACAATCATGATAGAAAAAAAGAATCTGACTTTACTGAAATACCTATGGAATCAAGTAAAAAGAAACTGATGTTGAAAAGTGAAAAGATATGGTCAATTCTCGTTAAAATTTCTGAGAAGAGGCGTTATTGCTATTATACATTGATTCATTCGGGCCAGTTTTCATTTTTTTTTTTTTTTTTTTACCTTACTAAGTTTCGGCCGATAACCAACCGGCTTTCTTCAGGTGCCAATTGCATTCAGTAAGCCCCTTACATAAAGTAAAACTATGGAGTAAATATTAGTAATAAAATAAGCCAGATAAGTATCCTGAATTTGGTAGAGAAATGAAAAAATGATGGAACAAAAAGGTAACAGAAGTGCCAATCATGTTCAAAGACCTTGGAACAATCCTGAAGAGCTTAACAAAGAGGTTTTAAGAACTGGGAATCCGGGGAAGGATCGAAATCATCCACACGACATCAGAACTAAAAATCAGCTAAAGCAACGAAGAGAGTTCTGGAGTATTGAGAAGACTTGCTGTCACATGATCCCCACTGAAAGCCACCGGTTACTGTTGGTGTGAAATACAGATGTTTTTATTGATATTGATGATAATAGTTGAAATTAAATTATTGTTTATTATTTCCAAATTATACAGCCAAAAAAGGAGTAAAATCAGAGCATCACTGCACAATTTCAAAAAATAATTTCCTCTGAGAAACTTACTAATTCATAATTTAAAAGAAGTGAGGGAAAGGTATAGACAGACAAATAACACCCAAGTAGCTACATGTGTACTTGAATATAAAGGAAGAGTTCAGGACTTTTGATAACCTGGAGGGGATTACAGTTTTAGGGCTTGAGCAAGGACGAAGGATCCTCTGCAACTCAACCATGTGAAAAAACAATCGGACCTGGAAAGTACTTCCGCTCTCATTTTGCGTCTAATGATTACCTATGGTTTCAATACTGTAATATGCACATGCTTTGAGAAGCTATATATATTAACAACTAATATGTGGAAGGCACAGTCCTGTCACCGTTTCCAACTCCATGCACACCCATACATTACTTTCACCAAGAGCGAATTCTATGAGTGCTAAGGGACGGTTGATCTCTGTTACTCTAATTTAGATTAGTTCTAACTAACCTCCAAAATAAATGGCCATCAGATATAGAACTACAGGAAATCCACAAGAATATAGAAAAAGAAGAACGTGGTTAACGCCCAGTAGAATATTCCAAAAAAACAATCATAATAAACGACGAAGTAGAAATAGATAAATAAATAAATAAATATAAACCCTGGCCAAAATAAAATAAAACTCAAAGACGAGAAGGAGACGTTGACATCCCGACGGAAGAGGAAAAGGCCTTGAAACAAACTCTGAAAGAATCAATGCAAGAAGAGAAAAAGCCACTAACAAGGAGTTAAAAAAGAAAGATTCAACTGAATGTGTCAATTGCCTTTTACAGCATAATTAAACTAACAGCATAACGGAGTTCAACAACCTCATTTACGCTGGTGCATAAATCGTAACAGACATCTTTACGACTCAAGAATAAACCTCGAACAACAAGAACAAAAACCCTGCCTGGTAAATGAGATTAGAAAAACAAATCTCCCAGCTACAAAGAGATGAAGGATTACTGAAAAACACATTGCACATTAACAGACTATGCGACACATGCAAGATAAGACAAAAAGGGTTACTCACTGCAGTCGAAGAAATCCACTGAAGAAGAAGAGCTAAAGTAGCAAGACTGAAGAGATAGACTAAGAACCGCACTTTCCAAGAGAAGCAAGGAAAATCTTACCAAGGCTTGATTTGAGAAAGAAAACGGGACATAAAATCAGACACCATTGGAAAATAACTTCTGGAAATGCAAAAAAAAAAGACACGGGCATAGTTGAGGGAAAAATGTATTGAATACAAACACATTAAAAACACTCTCCGAAAAATTGCCAACTGGAAAGCACCAGGACCTGATGGGATCAATTGATATTGGTTCGAAAAATTCACTACATCAGACTAACTCACCAACTCGAAGGTTGCATTGATGAAACTGAGGTTCGAAAATGGAGGAAGAGAGGCAGAACGACCCTGGAAAAGGGACTCTAGAAATGGAATCAGGCAAGCAACTACAGACCAATCACGTGCCTACTACTAATTTGGAGAGTTCTGATTAGATAGATAGCAGAAAGAATATATATTCCCATGGAAAGAAGGGGACTCTTACCCAGAAGAATAGAAAGGATGAAGGAAAGGAACCAAAGGAGCGAATGACTTGCCCTACTTTGAACAGATGATTCTAAAAGTTGCAATGGGATGGATTGACCACAAAAATGCAAACTACGTGATCCCACCGAGCTGGATATTCAAATTCCACTGGGTTTCCAAGATTAGAGAATAAATGATGAGATTCATAGCCGACTCTATGAGAAACTAGAGAGTAGACTTGATAGCTGCAGGAGAAACTTTGCAAAGGTAGGTATACCTGAGGAGAATAAGAATATTAGAGACTAAGCTAAATAGTAGAAATTTGGTAAAAGAAATGAACACATGTCCAGTATCAGTAATAAGATACACAGGTCCATTTCTTGGATGAACATACGATGAGCTCTAATCGATGAACCGGCAAACAAGAAAACTTGTGACAATAAGTAAAACTCCACACCCCTGAGATGACTGACTTATGATATACTATATGTGAAGAGGAAAGAAGGTGACAGAGAAAACATTGAGATAGAAGACTGTGTTAATAATAATAATAATAATAATAATAATAATAATAATAATAATAATAATAATGATAATAATAATAATCTTGAATACATGGAACAAAATCACAATGGGAATGACGAATGAAAACAACCGCCAATTTGAAAATGAATACAGAGAAGATATCTGAGATAAAAGATGACATCTTAAGACAAATATTTAGCATTATTAAATCATGTAATCTACGCAACTGTGACAGGCTCCTCATTCAACTAGAACTCTCATATATGACGAACATCATCGGTCTTCAAAACGATACAACAACTGAATGATAGAACTAGTAAACGAAAAACTACATTCTAATACTGAGGAAACAAATAAGTACATGAAAAAAAACTTGACCTCAAAGATGTAAGCAAACCAAAGGCGAGTCAGCCAAATTAAGCAGCCAAGAGAGTTGAAGACAAGGTTGAAGTGGAAGGAGTGAAAATACTACACGAGCTCTTGCTAGAATAACCTCTCCACTGCCGATACCCTCTTTATACCAAGGGAGCTGATGTATGTTACCAGTTGTTGCGAAGTTCAGGATTGAAGGCCGAAACGGTGGGTTTCTTACTCGCAGCCCAGAACCAGTGCCAGTGTGGAACGCAATTGGGCTTCAAACCTACAAAACTGGATGATAAAACTGATCCTAAAAGTAGATTATATGACGATAAGACCGAAAGAATTGGCCTCATAGTAGTAGGGTACTCAGTTCTTGCAGCAAACGAATATAAGATGAGGCACAACAGAATCGGTAAGTATCTACAGTGGAACATCTGTAAACATTTTACCGCCCCATATGCTGAGAATTGAAACTGAACCTGTCATAGAAACAAAAGGTGGGACCATATCATAGGACTTCACTATCCATATTGATAGAACTATACAAACGTGAACTGGCCAGATATTAAAGTGAAAGACTTTGAAGAAAGACGAGGCTCATTGTAGAAATGACTGTCCCAGTGGATAAAAACAGTGCTGTCAAGGAATTCGAGAAATTCTCAAAATATAGGGACCTTGAAATCGAAATTAGTTGAATATGGCAACTCAGGACGAAAATAATACTTATTGTTAAAGCCCTTGGGTCACTCAAAAAAGGGACCAGTGAACTTGCTGACAGAATATCTGGGAAACCCAGTATATATGGGAAACAGAAAATAGCCACTTACCCCAACAGAACACACTATAAGAAAAATCTTATCAATATGAAGCCTTGCCCCCGCCCCATCTCTCTCTCTCTCTCTCTCTCTCTCTCTCTCTCTCTCTCTCTCTCTCTCTCTCTCTCAAGCTCACACTCCTATAATTTACAAGGTTGCCAGCCTTGGATCTCTGGTTGAGACCCGGCTAGTGACTTACATAAACTGATATCAAAGCCAGCAACAACAACTGAATAATAATAATAATAATAATAATAATAATAATAATAATAATAATAATAATAATAATAATAATAATAATTGGAATCGTACCAAAAACACTGAAAATGAAATGGGAAGAACTCGGGATAAGAGGAAGGGTTGAGACTGTACAGACCCCAACACTACTGGGGACAGCATTAGTACTGAGAGTACTGGAAATGTGAGATCTACGACCCCCTAACAACCAAGGAAAAGGCATGATGGAGACGGTACAAACAAGAGCGCTACTGTGATATGCAAGAACGACAGAAGAGAAGGGCTGGAGACCTGAGGAGACTTTCTATCGCTCAGCCTTCAGCGATAACTACCAGGCGACTGGAGAGATAGTACGATCTACAGCACTGCTGTCGACTTGTTAGAGTGTGAAGGGTAGGGTTGGAGACTTGAGGGGAGACTTGGGGAGACTTGCTGTAACTCTCCAGCAGTGACCACCGGGCAACTGGTGTGAAAACGACGACGACGACGACGATGATGATGATGATGATGATGATGATGATGATGATGATGATGAATACTATTACCACTACTTCATCAAAAAATCTTTAAAACGGTGTCATTTACCTTTTACTTTTGTTAATGAAAATCAAGTAAACTCATACTAAAAAACACTAAGAATAATCAACGGACGTCGCAATTATAAATGCCAAATCTACGACCAGATTCACAACATCAAGATCCCTTTCATACTTCAACTTCCTTTCAGATAAAAAAGAAATCCCTATTTCTATTAAAATGTTTAAATATAATCCATCAAAAGGAATCAACTTACCGCACAAGTATAAAAAAAATTCTAAAATACTCAGACCTTAAATGCCAACCACTATTACATGTTAGATGTATTTTCGGTTGGTCATTTTTCGAAACATTTGAAATATATATCCAAGAGAAAGAAAAAAGGCCTCTGGACTCATAACAAGTACTGAGTCTGTTTTGGCTGATTTTGTGAATTTTGAATTTCCATTTAAATTATTGCAAAAGGATCTTAAACATTTGGGCGAGCTTAAACGCGAAAATACGACACATCGTCATTGACAGATGCAGAGAAATTAAATTATGAACAGCAATTTATTCTCTCGTTTAGCTGTGACATTGCAAGCCAATTTAATACAAATCCATTTCTGTCTGGCAAATTATTACAAGGGAATATTCAAGTATCTGGTGCCTTTATGTCCGGCGAATAGTTGCAAGCAAACATTCCCATGTCTAGTACCGTTTTTTATCTGTGTGATGGCTTGCCTGATTATTCTGAAGAATGATACCTTTTGCTTTGGTTGTCTTGATTTCCGTAATATTGCTCGCCAAGACATTTCTGGGATGAAGCTTTCTTCATCTTGAGTAAAGTAATAAGTAGTAATTGGAACCTTAAGCAACTGTTTTATTGCTCAATATGATGAGTGGTAGCAGCGCAGGCAATACCCATTTTTCGAAAACTTCGCTTATCTGATTTTGAATGTATCTATTGATGATTCTTCTACTGTTTCCTAACTCAAGCTGTTCCAAGCTGGGGTTATTCTGGCTGCAAAGAATTAATTTCTTGGTTCCAGTCGGTGTTGTACATGTAGTTTCCATTTATGTCTCCTGGTTCGTGTGCTGGATGTTTCTTCACTCGACATCTTCCGTTGTACTTTACTCAATCTATGTCAAGATTGATTTTATATGTTTGAATGGGGTCAGTTCGCTGACGTCGGTGCCCATAAGCGTTTTAATCTTTTCGGGTAGGGAAGCGTACTCTAAGTTGGGTTGGATGATGCTCTTGTAGAGATGTAGAACGGTGTCATGGTCTAAAGCCTTATCAATACACTTGATTGCATCCAGTGTCTGATTGGCTTTGTTACCTTGGATGTAACCTGTGAATGATAAATTCCGATTTCCCTTGACTTCAAGGTCCTTTTCTTCTGCAGTTTTTGGGGTGTCTTGAAACTCCCCACAACAAGACCTGCGAATCAAGTTATCAGATGGGCGCCAATAGGCTAGAGAGAATGGTCCAAGATGGACTGGCTCGAGGCGGTAAAGCAGTGCCTCCGACAGATCAAAACAAGGTGGAACGATGCCATGTGACCGGCTTGATATCGTACAGGGTGGAACGCCTTAACTGCCTAATGTGTAGCAAGATGTGGAAGCAACTTAGCCTGAGTACATTTGAACGGGTTCTTAGTCTGATTGCAAAAATGCAACTTCATTTTCTGAACAACTAAATATATCACTATACCTGCTCGACTAAGCTAACCTTAGGACAGCCAGAATACTTGAGCATCTAACGAGAATTTAACTCACTAACAATGACTTGGGAGATCAACATACTAATCATCACACAAAAGCAGGACCGGAGGAATACTTTGCAAGGGAGGGTTTAGATGTTGATTTAACAGCATTTGATGACTCAGTACTATTGATGATTTCTCTGATATTAATCAAGTCATTCTCTGTGTTTTGTGTTTTTTATTCTTCAAGTCGAACGTATTTTAACAAGTTCTATCAACACGACACTTGGAATAAAAAGTGACGTTTTATTGTTTTAAGTGTTGTAAACAAAACAGTCTGTTACACCCTAGCGTTCTTGTGACTCAGTCTAACTGAACTTCGGTGCCCTCTGAAATATGATATTTATTTATTTATCTATTTATTTGTAACTTCTTCTCATCCAACTCACCTTTCCCCCAGCTGTTATGAGCACTCTATCTCATCAGACTAACTGAGCCTAACTGAGCTTGTCCTTGGTCATGGGATTTTTCCTTGCTAATCGTTTGTCTTTGTTTCACCACAACAGAAAGTATTTAACAGTCAGACATTCCTGAAAAATCTGATTTCACATCTGGGGATTTTCTCATTTCGCCTTTTTTGGTTTTTTTGGTTTTTTTTTTTTTTGTTTAATTATTTCACATTCCCATTATTATTATTGAACTCAAAAAATCGTACTGTCGCAGACACATGACAAGCCCCCTAGCACTTGGTGCCTTGATACAGTGCTGGTTACACGTGATTTGTAAACACGTGGATATTTTCTTACAGCGATTTGTCGGTCATATGAAAGAAATGGACTGGCTGGAAAATGGCATGACCAAGGGAGAGAATCAATTGCTGTTATTATTTTTCAAATTCCCTGACCAACCGACAGACACAAGTTAAGAAGTCACTTGTTATGAGTCATTTTTTTCTTTTAATTATGGATCCAAACTTCAAAGACCAAAACATAGTGAAAGGTAAATGATACTTCTTTATAACTTTTTAGATGAGGTATTTTCACTACTAGACTTGATACCCGCCCTAACAGACAGAATGAATTGCTGTCCAAAGAAGAAATAGAATGCTATATGGGTAGAATTCAGATACCGTTTAATTCAATATGTCTTTGAATTGATTTGATACCGCTCTGTTAGCAAAAAGCGGGATAAAGTTGGAAAATAGCGGCCCTATATTAGAAACAGTTCGGCTAATGTAAAAAAGGGGTTAATATCTAAAGAAAAATTAAAAGGGACCATAGGAGAACTTAAGTTAAAAATGGGGCAGTATTGTAAAAAAAAAAAAAAAATTGGGAGAATCTCAGAGAAGAAGCTAATGTAAAAAAAAGGGAGAGGTATAATGTCGGAAATGGACACCTAATGTTAAGAAAAGGGGGACTAACGTCAAAGGGGGGTTAGAGTTCAGAAATGGGGAAAATAGTAAAAGAAAGTGATTCCTGGGAGGGGTTATATTAGAAAAGTTGGGCTAATGTCTCAAAAGGGAAGGGGATATTGTTAAAATGAGGAAAGAATTCCCGAACGATTTTTACCAATAAAAGAGAAAAAAGTTCACCCGTTGATTTTGATCACTAAAAAGTGAAGAAAGAAATGCCCCCTCCCCCCAGTTTTGATCCTTAAAAGGGAAGAAGGTTCTCCCTACATTTTGACTACTTGAAATGAAAAAACTAATGCACTTTTGATCCTAAAAGTGGAAAAAAGTTTTGGATTTCGTCCCTAAAAGTAGGAATGAAAATGGCCCCCTCAATTTTCATTCATAAAAGTGAGAGAAAACGTATACACCCCCCCAGATTCAAACCCCTCGAATTGGAGAAAAAAAACTTGTCGATTGTAACCCCTAAAAATCAACTAAAAAGTATCCCTTCAATTTTCACCTCTAAAAGTGAGGAAAAAATTCTCAAAAGTAAGACCAAAATCTCCCTTTGATTTCGACCCTTTTAAAAGTAGAAAAATCTTTTGATTTCGACCGCTAAGAATGGAAAAAAATATCCCTCGATGAAAGTGAAAAAATATCCCTAGCTTTACTCCATTATATTATTGTTATAATAAAAAGCAATAATAATGAGACGGTGTGAAACAAGTAATAACACAATAGTAATGAGAAATGTTGATCTAAAAAGCAACAATAAATGAACAAAACGATTTTGACTCCTAAAAGTGGAAAGTGTTTTCCTCTTCAATTTTGACCTCTAAAAGTGGAAAAACATGCCACTTTATTTTGCGCCCTAAAAATGAATATAAGCGTATGAATATTTTGGAAGAAATAACTATTACAAACCGGCTAACAAAGAAGACACATTATTGACGATGGTGTGGCTGAACGATCAGAAGTTTAGGCCTCACCTAATCGTCCTGTCTTCCGAGGCCGGAGTGCTGAAGGCAATGCCTATAACAAACAGGCGACTTGTTCATTTCTGATTTCTTTCTGTTGGTTCCACCGGTCCAGAGTTGATCGACCCAGGTGGCAATAATAGTAAAATGATATCATGCGATGTTTGTTATCATCAATAAGGAAATCAATAAAGATTGAACATTTGTTATATGATATTGTATAAACCTATTATTTGAATTGATGAAATCATCTCATAGAAATTCAAATACATATGAATGTTTCCCTTTTCCCAGAATGCCGGTGTGGGACCAACATCAAACCTGGCGTTGTTGATAGATGAATAAATCCTAAAAAAGTTACAAGCGATTGAAAGTGAAATCGAGTAAAGCTAAGCCTGAACTAAAGAAACAATTTGATCCCATACGAGCAGCGGAAACCTGAATTGTAGAAAGTTAATAAAACAGCGTAACAATTGTAATAGTTGCTTTTTATCGCAACTCATGAGTATGTGTGAATTGAAAGGAAAAAAATTTTTTTTTTAAATATGAATCAAAAATTGACATAGAAATTCATAGACTATTAGATCTAATAATTCTTAATACTACAAGTGAAAATGAGCAGACAGCACAGTTGCATAGTAGCGATCGTAGAAGTAAAAAAAACTGTTCTTTAGTTTATTTGAGTGACACTTAGTGGTGAAAGCTCTCATGTCCTGACTGGTAATGGTGCCGTCACTGTGAAATAGGCTCTGAAGGATAAGGCATGCGGGTTCAAATATCACTGGAAGGCGATCCCTTCTGCTTACTAAACGATGTAAGGATAACGATCTGAGAGTTGCAATAAAAGGGAAAATAAGATTAAAGAAAAAATAGACAAAAATTAATTATGGTGTATATGTTGTATGTCTACATCAGTAGTTCTCAAACAGTGTGTCGCAACTATTTCCAAGTGTGCCGCATATTTTTTTTCCAAATACGCAGAAACATGCACGTAGAGTATTGAACATGAACATATCTTGTACTGGTATTATGACACCGAGTTGCCAATTTAATGGCTTTATCTCTAGATTTTATTACGTTTATTATTCAATCTTTTAGGAGACAGATGAAATGAAAAGGAAGTGATGGGTGCTTATATCATTATGCTGTTGTAGAAGTTTCGTTCATTGACAACTAAAATATTTTCTTTTGATTCATTTCATTTTTACAGACGGTGTGTCACTTTAGTCAAATATATTTCTTGGTGTACTTTCATACAATGAAGTTTTAAAACCAATGAGCTACATCATTTGATAAAAGTAGAAACTAAAAAAGAATTATAAATGAATCAATGATTAATTCGGACCAATTTCCACGACTCTGTCTTTCCAGGATTCCTAGGGTGTTTGTAGCATTTGGCAAATTTACAGAAATATCCAACGGAATCCTTTATCTTGCCGCTGGGATATTGTGTCCCCATTCCCATACTTGTCCGGTGTCATTTCCAGGAAATTTCAGAACTGATCAATTTTTCAACTCGTCAGTTTTTCCTCGTGGTGCCGATCTCCGCTGAGCTGGTACACATTTCTACATTACCCAATTTAGGCACCAAACTCACCGCTATACGGTCACTACACTGGGAATAAGTTGTTATGAATGCATTATTGCTATAAATCTGTTTTGAAAAAAGGGTCTTTTTCTTCCTACTGCAAAGTAGCCTATGTCTGGTTACGTTATGGCAGTATGGACGTAAGTGGACCCTTATATGGTGAAATGAAATATATGCAGTGCACAACAGAAGATACTATGACACATACATATTTACCTAAATCTCTATATCGTACATACATCTTCCTTGCTTTTCCGAAGGAAAAAGATTAAATGTCACCCATTACATTTCTTTCGCTAAGTCGTTAACCCAACCAAGTGTCTCTCCTTATCACTGTCAGAAAATTTGAAACAAACATAACGTATACACGATGATTTCTCCTGCAAACCAACAATGACATCACAGAAATTGGGTTTTAAGTTCTTATGGGGATGTATTAACGTTCGGACGTAAGTCGAGTGGACGTAAGTCGACGTATGTCAGTAACTCAATACACAGACTGGTGTGAGTTTTATTTTCCACGTCATCGTTTTTGTTTTTTTTTACTTTGTTTTATATTTATCCAAGAAGTTATGTTCACTGATTGTTATTTTGTGATGGTTTTCTCACACACGCACCCATTAATCAACCCAGATAAATACTCGAATCGGAAGAAAGATATTTGTAAACGGAATGAAGATGCAGATTTGCTTGGAATCAAGTATCCATTATCGAATCTGTCACATTAGTGTTTTCCTATTCGAGGCCAGGAGGTATACCTGAAATTGAGACTCTGCCCTCTCCTTTTCTCTCTTTCTATATAGATAGATAGATAGAGAGAGAGAGAGAGAGAGAGAGAGAGAAAGAGGGAGAGAGAGGAAGAGGGAGAGAGAGAATGTTTTCGTGAGTAGTTTAGCAAATATATTTATCATTCGTATATTGGTCAAATAAATATCGGTGAATTCTACAGTGCTGAACATAACTTTGACCTGTCCACGTTGTTCCTATCTTGTAAATGATTTTCAAAAACGTTTAAGTCAAGGAAGAATGACATGTGAATGTCAATAAAGATAAGTAAAATTGTTGTTGCTTTTCATTATTTCTATTCTGATCCTCGCTGTTGATTTATTTACTCACTGCTGAAGGGAACCTAGCCTGAGTTTAGCAGCGATAAAAAGCAACAACAATTAAGATGAAGGTAAATAGTAGCAAAAAATTGATGATAAAGATTTACAATACCTCATCTTCAGAAGAAAATAAACATTTTCCTAATAAACTGGAAAATAGGATTTCTGCAACTACTTCTCAATTTCAGTGGTTATATCGTCTCTAAATGGTCCATATTTAGCCATATTTTATTAAATACCCACGTGGGCTTACAGTACCCAATTGCTCTAATTTGCTGCACTCATCCCTGTGATCCTCGAGCAGAAATCCTAGCTACAATCCCACCGCATATCTAGCTCTCTCAAAACCCATTACAATCGCTGATCGGGATTTGTCAACAAATATACGAAGTGTAGTAATCATTAACCTGCTCTACACCAGAAGTTTTGCCGAAAAAGTACAAATTCTCATTTCATGTTAGTTTCGCACCATACATATCCATTAATCAACCCAGAAAACAAGTGGAACCGAAAGGAAGATTTTTGCAAGCAGGAAGAAGCTGTAGATATGCCGGGAAGCAATTATCCATTATTGAATGTTTAAATACTATCGTTGAAGAAGAAACTCGAGAAGGGATGCAAGTTCGAGTCTCGACCAGAGCGTATTATTCATTCCTGATCTGCACTGTTTACTAATCACTGTAAATGACTGAGCAGATACTGTAAACAATGGTTATACGCAAATGAAAGTAGGATGAAAGAAATACTAGTCATAAATTGATATTGGTTGACAATGCTCCAACTAGTAAAAATTTAAGATAGTATTCTAAGATACCATCGATAATTTTTAGAAAGGTCATCAAGAATTCAAGAGTTGTTCGGACAATGGATTGGCTAAAATGTTTTCGTGACAAGAAAAGTAACACTGAATGAGTTCGAGCACAAACAACACTTGGAATGAAACGTATTATGTGAAAGATCATGTCAGTTTTTTGTTTGTGCTTCTGACACGCTGGAGCAAATTAAAAAAAAGAGGGAAGAGATCGAACGGCTTCACCATGAATGCTTGTCGTTACATCACTGCTGCTGCTGCTGTTGTATTCGTTTTGATTTTCATGAATAAAACTGACATTTTTCTCATATTGAAAAATAAATTCGTTTTTTACCCATCACTGTTGCTCTACTATTTTAAACTAAAAAAAACAAAATATGAAGAGTTGAAGAAAATCAACAGAAAATTAAAACATTTTAAAAGGATTAGCATTCGCAAGTTAATTCCATCCTAATATATAAATGAGTATTTCATACCCATTTATTTTGGAAAATTCGACCTAAAGATGTGCGCTGCAGGTAATTTGATACCTGCTTATTTCAGAAACGCCTTTGTTTTTACTCTGTAATGTGTAGTTCTCCACTTTTAAGAGTACAAAGATACATACTTACACACACTTACTTTAGTACTGTATAATATCGTTATACCTAGACATATAATAGACATATACGTAAATTTCTTTCCTGTTTGTGTATTGATCTCATGGGTTAATTCACTTTCCTATAATGACATAACAAAGAAGAAACTCTCTCATGTCCGATCACCCTTTGAAACAGTTTGAGTTGTGTATCGTTGAGACTTGAGAAAAAAATTAAAATTAATCTTTAAAATTGAATCGCCTAATAAAATAGCTTTAGGCTCCTTAGCGCCGATCCATACATCATTTTTTACGGGTATATTCTAGTATCTATATAATTCATCATTATATATCACTAGAAAATCCCGTCATTTTTTGCAGGTACTATGCAGGTATTTTAATAATACCTTCTCCCACGCACGATTAGCTGCAATTCACGCACTCGCACTCTATACACTCATCGAATACGCACAAATGTCATTTTAAATATTCAAGTGATATTTCACACACGCGTGAAAGTCTTCGTTTTCCACGCGTCATTTTTTTCTTTCTTTTCTTTCAAAACGTCATTAATTTTTAAAATTCAATTTTTGCTTGACATGTCAATAAAGCTGGACGGTGTCTGATATTATTATCTGTGAACGTCAATTCAATAAACAATATCATCATGATTCATTGATGAAACTCTGAAATAAATAATTCGAAGAAATGTTTCCACTCAATTGTTTTTCAGTATTATGGGAAACAAATGTTTTTTTTTTTATTCAATTGTGCGAAAAAAAAAAAAAAAGAAATTTTATCATCCGAACTTAATTGAACAATCACAACGACCAAAGATGGCGTAGGGTTCAATCCTTTCTTCATACCTGAGTATGTTTTTGTGTTCCTCACCTGTACTCCACTATACGCTTTCTTTTTTGATATGGGGGAAAAAATCTTTTTTGACCTTTTTGAGGGCCTTATTTTGGCCGACTTATCTAGATGTTTATATCTATTTTTAGATATTTTCATGTGGAAAACGCCAGTGATGTTATAAATAGAATTTTTGGTGACCAGAATCTTTTCTTCTTTGTTTTTAGAAGCATTTTCTTTATTATCAAGAGCGTGGCTGATGATTCGAGGGTCCAAGGAACTAGGTTCAAACATTTAGTTTAGTATTTCTCCCGAGGGCCGTGGACCCCTGAAAGTCCAAGAAAATATTACTAGGTCTCCGTGTTTGCTTTCCAATATAATAACTGCCTTTCGATCTCTCCGTGTGATATTAAACACGATCTTCAACGCACGTCGCATAGTTCTCAGTTTTAGAGTCAATCTGTTGGTTCCATATTTCAGATCCACATGTCTCGCACCAGCAAAAATCAGATGATGAAAGTCCTTAATACTTTACCAGATGATCTATGACAAGTCTTCAAGAATGAGAATATGAACACCTAACAATAATTTGTTTTAATAAAATACAAGGAAAAGGGGAGAAGCACATTTTTACTGGCAACATGTTTTGATTCTAAATTGTTTTCTGAATATAAAAAAAAGAAAATGAGTTATTTGTTTATTACATTTATTGTCTCACACTCTCTTCCTACTTCTCTTTCTCTCTCTCTCTCTCTTTCTCTCTCTCTCTCTCTCTCACACACACACACACACACACACACACACAGAGGGCAGATTGAAGCCACGAGTAAGTCGTATTTTTCTCAACTCGAGCAAGTCACAAACAAAGTGATTTATCTTAATCTAATGACATTCTGCTCGGCCGTCTCTTACCGTCAGCGAACACGACAACGAGGTCGTAACAAACATGGCCGATTTTTGCTGTTTTTCCCTGGGCGCGAAAACGACTTTTTTCGCGCCTAAAAGACGTCATGGTGAAAGTTTTATGTCGAACAACCAAGCAGCAGAGTTTCGAACACGTTTTCGAAACAGAATACAACAACAAAATGAGTGATCAATGCAGTGGCGTTGACATTGGTTGACCACGACAAATTCGATTGATGAGGTCAACAACAATAACAGCAACGACAACAACAACAACAATAATAATAATAATAATAATAATAATAATGATAATAATAATGATGATAATAATAATAATAATAAACAACACTCAACGCAAATGCGTACCTTAGGAGAGGAGGTGAAATAATGAAAGGTAGCCTTACAGAAATGGAACAGTATAACGGTGGAAGAAGTCCATGATGCTGTGTGGAAGATACACAAATGAAAATCGCCGGGAGCGGATAAAATCCCCAATTCTAGCTGAAGACACTGTTAACTGCACGTGTAAATATAATGAAATCTCTGTCCAACATCATGAAGGTCTCACTTGAAATACCTGCGGAGTTAAACAATGGCACCACTAATCTCTTGCCCAAAAGCTGCGGAACAAAAGACACCAAAAACTACAGGGCCATCACCTGCCCCACAACTATGCATAAACTAATCACGGAAATACTATCGAAAAGAATGTACTCTCACCTTGAAAGCAACAATATCTTTCACCGAGAACAAAAAGGCAACAAAAGTGGTTTTTATGGGTGCAAAGACCAACTTCTAATTAATAAGATGATACTCGAAAACTGTCAAGTCAAACGGTGTAATCTGAGTTCATCCTGGATAGATTACCAAAAGGCATTTGAGAGTTTACTACATACTTGGATACTTAAAAGTTCAGAAGTGCATAAAGTTGCACTAACTATAATTGATTCCCTCAAACATAGCATGGCAATATTGAACACCGAATTCAAACCACAATAGAGGTACCTCTGGATCTGTGAAATCTTCTAGAGATATTATCTTTTACACATCTTCTTCTATTTATCCCTCATCCCTCAGTGAACTCAACAACTACACCTATATAAAACCGGTAATAAGAGAATAAATCACCAATTCTTCATGGGTGATTTTAAACTCTATGCAAAGGATGACTCTGAGCTAAGTGGCTGTTGCAATGTTGCAAAGTGTTATGGAGTTTTGTGATGATATTGTAATGATATTTGACCTCAATGTGTGCAAAAGCAACTTTCTGGCAAGGAAAACCAACAACAACAAAAGATATCATTTTAGACCAGGACACAATCATTCAAGAGTTTGAACAGGAAGGCACCTATAAATACCTCCAAATAATTGAAGGCAATGGAATCTATGATGCATTCATGGAAGAGAAAATAGAAAAGGACTATTACAGAAGGGTACGAGCTATCCTTAAAACTGAGCTTAACTCTAAGAACTGCATCCCAGCCATCATCACCTTGCCAATACCTGGAGTATACTACATCTTTCTTTAACATCAATGTGGAAAATAACTGACATGTAGAGAAGAGTCACAAAAACAAGGAACCTCCTCACCAACAACAGAACGCACCACTGAAAAGCAGACGTAGATCGACTCTACCTCTCGAGAAAAGAAGGCGGTAGAATTATGATTCAGATGGAACTGTCATACAAATCTACAGCCATTGACCTACACACCAGCAGGCAAGTGACGACTGAATGTTGACTGGTGGAAAACCATGAGACAACGAAAAAGCTTTACTTTTGTTGTACAAAGAAAGTCTGAATTTTTTTTAAAGAATGGATGATGCCGGATACTATCTTTTAGCATGAAATCACATTGTAAATTGAACCCCTCCTATGAACCTATGGGGGGATCCAATAACAATCTTTTTTTTTTATTTCTAGACATAATAAGAAGTAAATGTTTAAATTGTCAGTCCTCTAACGCCATTCGTGCGGCTTATTCACGCAATACATACATACATATATACATACATACATACATATCAAGCCAGCCAACCAGACTGACCGGCTTAGAAACTGAAGAAACCTAAGTTGACAGCTGTGATTGACAGTTTCTAATACTTGGACATTTAATTTCACTTCAAAACTTTTACAGCTTTGTTATGTTTTTGAAAAATTGTTCTTTATTTTCCATTCGGTTTTACTGTTTATTATATGAGATAGCTTAAGGTTGGTCTCTGATACGACAGCAGACGATGATCTATAGAAAATCCAAGAGAAAAGATGAGGAAGAGGGTATGGGGATTCACCAGTACGACCAGGATAAAATGTTAAAAAATAAAAGTGATCGTGGATCAAACTATGTCAGTAGGGACTACGACTGAATGGCTTTAGAGCACAATGGGGAATTAGGTTCAGTTTTATGAAGCTTGGAATATGTTTTGTTTTATTCTATCAGGATTTGGAGTGTTGAGTAGTTAATGGCTTGAAGCCTGTGCTGAGATCGATGTAAGGCAGGAAACGAATGCTGATTGGTTGAAAATTCGCTCAAAGCAACCAATCGGACAATGGAACTCATCAGGGTGCCCATTTATATCTTAATGGACGATATGTTTATTGCATTTGATGACGTTGAATGAGTATAGTGATACCGTTGCTTAAGTCTGAAGAGAAGAGGGGTCAGGTGATACGCCAGTACAACAGTAAATTATATACAAAAACGAAATAAAGCAAAATGGCCCATTAAATAGATCAATTCAAGGTGAAAATGTATTATACGTGACAACATCCGGAATACGGATGCAATCAAGCAATCAAATTTACACACAGACACAATCAATATCAATATCAATATCAATATATATATTGTGTCATCCACCGACAGCTGTTTTGATGTATTACATCTCTTCAGTGTGACTATAGACTTTCCATTATCCCATCCAGTACCGCGAGGCAGAATTGAAACCTTCACTTCACTAGGCCGATATCTTACCTCTAGACTACGGTACTGGACTGGCAAAAAGGCTGAATTTAAGCGTTATATTTAAATTACACATAAATCCCTCATCCACCAGAGTGCTCAATTCCTACAGAAGAGCATTACATAAACTTACAGTTGATGAGTTACCTTACTTATATATATATATATATATATATATATATATATATATATATATATATATATATATATATATATATATATATATATGGAAACAGGATAAGTGTAAATTATTCAAGAACTTTGTAATGCAAATTGAAATTTGCGCGAGTTTTTGAGGGTTTTTTTCTCTTCCAGGCATCGAATTTTCATTTCTACTATTTTCTTGTATGGAATAATCGATTAAATTGCATTCAAAATGTGAAGCAATCAGGTTTCTGCAACATTTTGACTTAACGATGAAAGTCATTCAATACCATTTTAGCCCTACCTTGGAATAGAAGTTAAGAAGCTAGTCTTGCAGCTGATTACTACCTCAATGAGTTTGATTCGCAATAGATACCGTACACTTGTGTCATTGCACTGTATTAAGAAATAGTCATACTTTTTTTAGCCTGTCTTGATAACAGTATGGAGTCCGATCCTCACCAAAAAGTTGCTACTTTTGTCCAAATAACCGTGAATGAACATCAAGATTCTCTAGGACAGGGGGAATTACCTGGGGGTAATTAACCCGAGGGTAATTCACGGTTTGAAAGAAGTTCTTTTTGCACCGCTGGAATAGTTAAATTATTTTTCCCGTATAAAAATAATCCAAGTAAATGTTCTTTCGCTCATACAGAGAAAAAGAACTTCTATATCATTTGCATATTATTTGGAATGCTGAAGAGGATGCCCAGGGGAGTGTGACAATCTCAGGTGTAATTCTACTGCAAGAGGCTGATTTAAGGAAATTTATTACACCAAAATACCAAAAGTGGGAACGAAGAATGAAAGCATTGTTATTCCACACATTTAGTATTCCTACTAAACACATTAAGATACGTTTTCTCACGTCTTGATTCTCTGGGAATAACGATTTTGTACTGCTCTATCAGAAGACCTTACCAATCATTCAAATAAATCTGTTGTCGGAAAAGTTTTAAATGACTTGAACAATAAAATGATTGCACGAAAAGCCTTTTTGAATGACCCGAACAAGTATGTCGGATTTCTCATCAAGACAATTCAGGAATGGGTCACCTCTAATTTTAACAAGACTCCCAATCATAAAACATTCAACAATAGCGCTCCTCTGTGCACCAACCATAGAATAGTGAGTTCGATTCTAATTTGTGTATGCTCCATGCCTGAGGCCTGATTCCTTACTGATGCATAGCAAATATTTACTCTACCGTGAGGCCATGGTTAACAAGCTAGTCTGACAATATAGTAATACTGTAATGATTTCGATTCTCGCCAGATGACCCACACTTGTAACTTTGTGCCGTAATAGAGGCAAACTTGTCCAGCAAAATAGTGTTGCCGTAGGGACTTCGATTCTCAATGGGTTCGACACACTTGTGGCCTAATGCTATGGTAAACTCATTAATCAAGAATCACTTCCTGTGAAGTAATGGCTTGCAAAATAATTGTGGATACTACTGTAGTGAGTTTGATTTCACACTTGTGACTTTAAGCTTGCTGAACATTAAACATAGGGGGTAACTTCTGATGCCAAATTATCAAAATCACTTCCTAATTATATGATTTATATCTTAACGGACCTTGTAGGCTGATAAAATAAATTTAAGACAACTTTCATTAAAATCTCTTTTCACCAACTGAACATAAACGTACAACGCAAAGGATTCAAGACAACGGCAAAGTAATACTTTGCAAATTGATGTCATTTTCAAAGGCCTAAGCAGATTGTGTCAGAAAGTTTTACGCCTTTTGTTTTGAACATGTCTGGCGGTTGCACATAAACTGAGAAAAGTGATGAAAAATCAATTTTATATTCATCAAAGTAGATTTGTAATTTTTTGTCTGTCTCTTGCACACCAGGACGCCTCTCAAGGCCAGAGATCAGACTTTAATTTTCGACAAATGGCAAAATCAACATAACATCCCCATTAACATGAAGATCAAAAGTTTGACCTTGTGTCATTATCTGAGTGAATTATCAACTGATTATTATTTTTATTTCTATTATTGGTGGCGTGTCGCACCAAGTCGTTAACGAAACCGTAGATCAAACTGTAATTTGTGACAAATGGCAAAATCAACGTAAGATCTCCATTAACATGGAGTTTAATCTTACGACGATATCTGAATGGATTATCAACTGATTTTTATTATTCTTTATTCAATTATTAGTGTTGTGTCACAGTAAGTTGTGTATCGAGACTTTTTATCTTTAATATGTCTGGTGATTGGACATAAAGCAAGAAAAATGATGAGAAATTAATTTTATATCCATCTAAGTAGATTTGCAATCTTTCGTCTGTATCTTGTGCACCAAGTGGTCAATCATTTGACAAATAGTGAAATCAACATAACGTCACCATTAAAGGTTTGATCTTGTGCCGATATCTGAGTGAATTATCAACTGATTTGGATTAATATTTGTTCTGTTATTAGTGTCGTGTTGCATTAAGTCGCCTATCGAGGCCAGTTTGATGTTGCGTCGATATCTTAAAGTTATCAACTTATTTTCAGGAACCGTAAAACAAAACCGTCATCAAAACAAACAGCAAATACATCATGATCACCCCCAACATATGGTCAAGCGATGGTTTCTGTTGAGTGACTCACCGGATCTGTTGTTATAATCATTTATTTTATCATTAGTACCGTGTCGCACTGAGTTGCCTATCAGAACCGAAGATCGGACTGTAATTTGTGACAAATGACAGAATCAAAGCAGTGTCCTCATTAGCATACTGATCAACAAGTTTGACCTTGAGTCGATATCTGGATGAATCATCAACTTATTTGTATTATAACTGGCTGAAAATACCCGCCCTCCAGTCGGCAGTTACTTGACTTGCCAAGAAGTAAGTTTATGTGTTCAATGGAGGTAAATAGTTGTTAAAATTAATGTAATGAGTTTTGGTCTAAGACCGATTTAGTTTACATCGCAATTTTCGTGAATTTTTTTTTCATTCACATTTCATGTAGTTTTATATGAATACTAAAACAAAATTGTACACATATCAGGGTAAATGCAGTGAATGTAAGTAAAGAAATCGAATGATAATTTCGAGTCACTTAGGTTTAGTTATGTTAGCAAAAAGCAAAAACGATATAGCCGTTTTAGCATTCCGTGTTAAAAAAAAAACGGAAGATAACTGGAAGAAGTGATTGAATTTTGGGGACGAATCCATGTACCATTTCTTCCCCTGCTACTGGCGTTGACAGTGTTATGCGTTCTCTGTGTGCTTCCTTGTTACACTGGTGTGTTTGCATCAAAACCCATTTTATTACAATCCATATGCCTCATTCTTAGGCTCAGTTTAAATAGGATCCTTTCCCACACGAGTGCCAGGCTAATACCCGTACACGTCTTCGCTACCCCCAGCAATGAGATAAAGTCGATAGCACGTCTGCTGGTTGTCGGACGTTGAATTTCGCAATTATTTCTCTCCCTAATTCTCATACAGACGTAAATGAACTTTTCAGTAGGAATGTTTAAATGTGATAAAGGTGATTGTTTCATTTGCGCTTTTTTTTAATTCTTTCGAATTTCAAATGGATAATTTTCATATGAATTCTACATATATTAGTTCTCTTCAGTCAATGATGCTTGCATCAATTCCCCGGCCACTAACAATCCCTTTTTACATAGTTTAATGAAGATAGCCCTCTCTGCTATTGTGGTATCATAATCGGCCATTTTTGTTCAGCTGAAGATCAAGGTGTATAAATTGTCGGCAGCTGAGTGACGTTGGTACTCGATTTGATGAGTTATATCGAAGGTGTGCTGAATCACATTTTGTGAAAGATAGGTATCAAGTAACCAGAAGTTGTTTTCGTTACACTATTCATCAGATACAAATACAAGAAGCGCCCCCCAATAACAGTTCACTAATACTTTCTCCACATTACGACATTGGTGACAAAAATAAGTAAAGGGGGTATATATGACAGCCTTACCTGCACAACATATAGATTGATACCGGAACTTATTTGAACAAATTTAACTCATACATCGAAACTGTTGTTGTTTTATCATCAATACCCACTGTTGCAGGTAATATATAACTTGACATTGCAGAAAACTGTAAAAAACGAAGAAAGATGATAGTGGTTAAGTCAGTGGGCAGCAATAAGAAAAGCTGAAACCTACGCTTGCCGGGTTCAATGCAATCAGCTGTAAAGTACAACTGCGAATACTGTTTCATTTTTCCGTACAACCAGAATTAGCTTTAGAGCAGCGATCTGTCAACTTTTCAGCTCGAAGGCCTCATACCATATTTCAAACATTTTCGTGGGTCAAAGTAAAAATCATTTTTAAATTGAACTAGCAAGGGAACCCAGCCTTGTGTGAGAGAAAGAAAAACTCCAAATCTAACAAAACTAGAAAGCAAATGATATTCAATGGATATTTCATTAAATCGAATAAGGGGCAGACACGCTCGCACGCACCCCTCCCCATCAGTCAGACCAGGGCTCATCCCCTAGAAGACCCGTGCAGGCTAACATGCACATTCTTACAGGCCTGTGTATCCCCTCCTAAAACCTTTTTTTTTTTTAATTACAGAACTGAGAACGCCTTTTTTGGAGTAAGTAGTTCGCTCGTCAAAGTGAATTATCGGATTTAGATTGTGCACATTTTGTAATGTTTAGAACGGGATTAAGGTTTTGGCTAAGACTGAGGTTTTTGCTTAAAAGAAAACATGTTTTATTGTCAGTTCATGGTTAGATTCTGTAAGAATCTACTGCCAAACTGGCATAAGCACTGAGAGAAAGGGACAGTCACATCCGTGACTGCCTGTGACGAATGGAAAGTAAGGGTGTAATTTGCCATTATAGCTACAATGTAAATAGAACCCTTTAATAAAACTGTTGATTAGTTTTTTTTCCTTAAAACTAACAAATTTCCGAAAGGTTTGAAGGTCTAATACAGTGATTCTCATTCAGTGCATAAATATACATATATAAAATAGTGTGTAATTTGAATATGCAATTCTCCCATCCCAAATTCACAAATTACACATCCAGACTTCAAGATTCAAACAAAAACAAAAAAAAAATTATTGATTATTTGATTTTTGGTGATTAATTGTTTTGTTTTGTTTTTGTTTTTTTTCTTTCGTAGACGTCTATTGAATGGGCTATTTTCGGGCTTTGAATTTAATTCTTTAAAGATTTAAGGAAACTTTATTTAGAAATACATTTGGCACCTCTGTGTCAGTCCAACCGTGCCTGTCTTTAAGAATCGTCAATCTTTGGACAAATAATTCACGATTGAAGGAGGCCACTATGGATATACAAAATGGGGAAACATAAACGTAAATAGATAATACACTTGACATGAAATAATTATTTATTCAATCATATAGATATTATTCAATACATTTTGCTAAATATTTTCATATTTCTGTTGTATGAAAATAGGAAAACATAGCTGTAGTCAAAAAGAGGCCCTGCTATGATTCGGTTCTATTATATTTTAGACATATACACCCATACAAAATTGATAAATTTCTAAATAAGGTACCATGTACCACTGATGAAGAGAATTCAAGTGCAACGAATTTTCCCAAGACCGTTAGGAATCGGCCAATTCGCAAATGCGATGAAAATTATTTATGTTCAAGTTATGCTTGGACTGGAATGCAGATCGACTGTTGTCACTGTGTTTATTTCGTGGATATAAAATGTTAAATGAATCGATGCTTTTTAGCAAACATTTCAAAACTAAATTCCCTCATCTTCATGCGAAATGTGTGAGTTTTTTTTTAAAGATTGTCCGAATAACAGATGAAAGCAACAAAACCTTTTCAACCGTAGATTTTTAAAGACTTAAATTATGAAATATTGGAAATGCACTAAAAATGAAGTCTCATATCTAAGACGTGCTGTTATTTTTACTTGCGTACAGAAAGATAGTCAAAACAAGGCTAGGAAATGGAGCAAGAAAAGAAAGAAGTAGGTTAGTCAAATGATACGATTCACAGGCGTATTTTATGACTGTCTACTGATATATAAGAAAATTTACGCCGTAATGAGCTTCAATAGTCATATTTTGCTCTGCAGGTTGATGAATAAACAGATATTACTACGAACAAAGCGTAGCTATTTACGTTCATTATTTTTATAAATGGAGATCAAATAGTAAATCAATCCCTTCAGAGAACTACGTGTCAGTACAAAAGAGAAAATATTCATTTCTCATTTTAAACAACTACCAAGAGGAACAAATCATGAATGTCGTGTGTTGGGATTTGCACTGATTGAACTCCCTCAATGGTAGAATAGAATCTACGAGAAAACTCAAATGGCAATGGGCAGGCCATGTTGCAAGAATAGCAAACAACCGATGGATATCACGACTCACAACATGGATCCCCAGAGATCACATGCGAAATTGAGGCTGGCAGAATACAAGCTGGAGAGACGAACAAGACAAATTCAGAAAGTACTGGCTCTGCAAAGCCCATGATAGAGAGATGTGGCGAACCGTAGGGAAGGTCTATGTCCAACGATGGACGTTAAAAGATTGATGGTGATGATGAATCGAAAGGGAAATTTTATCGAAACCAGCCAAGTAAATACTTGTTCATTCGGGCAGTTTTGTATTAGTATGGATTCGCAACGAAGGCATTCACTTTGAATACTGAGCTGAGATGATTGTCAAGGGTTAACATACTCTGCCGTGGACATGATCTGCTTTCTTTTGTTGAGGAAGTAAATCAAAAACGCGTTTTTTGAATTCTGCAACGAGAATTTCGGATTTCAAGGAAGGTATATTTTACTGATATATTTTAGCACCTTGATAGCTTCAGCAGGAGTATGCAAGCTGTTTATGAGCATACTCTCTTGTCCACCGACAAGCGTTTCACAAGAAGATAGGGATTTGGGAAGGAAAGCCTGAAGGCGGTTGTTTGGAAATGTCTCCTTTGATAAGTAAAAGTTGTATAAATGATATGACTCCTATCATGGTGGAATATTTATCAGCACTAGAAGATAACTTGAGTTATTACTTTCCAGTGATAAACATTGAACAATGTAACTAGATTCATAACCCTTTCATTGAAGTTTCAAATTATGTTGATCTGACGTTAATAGAAGAACAGGCTTCGATGTATATTGATTGTAGATTGAAAATCAAATATAAGGGGTTCTCAATTGAAAACTTTTGGATTTCCATCAAAGAGGTTTCTTGTTCAATAGCTAGCAAAGCACTGACCTGTTAAATGCCATTTTCAACTTCATGCTTAGATGAATAAGGATTTTCTACACTTATCGACATTAAGAACAAAAGGAGAGAAACTATTCAATGTATTGATGACGAAATGAGTCTATTTGTCGCACATTCAACATTTTTTTAAAAAGCCAAATCACAGGCTCCTGTTTGTCACAAGTATATTTAATTAAACTAAGTGCCATATTCTTCAGAGCATACACGATTCTTGTATAATACGAGTAATGGATTTATAGGTGAAAAATCGGTATAAAATTGTAGACTCTCGGACAACAAGGGTAATAGTTAGGCAATCACACTTGTTCTTTTTTGCTCTGATCTTCCAAATTTGTGTATTGCAATACTGCAATTATGCAATAAGTACCCATGCAGTGTACAATTAGAATGGTATTTTAATTTTATCAAATGAAATAACATGAGAAAAAAATAGAAAATCTTTTGACCATCGTGTGTACTCAATTGAATCCATTTTTCTTAGATTTATTCATTTTTATTCCATTTATTTCAATTTATTTTAGTTACGTTTTGGATATTTGTGTTACAGTGTTTCACAGGGAGGAAATATTGGGGTACTCAAAAATCATGGTTATTCATTTCAATCCCCGCCCACCTATACCCTGTACCAAAGCTCCTGGAGAGAAAAATTCAAATCTAAGAATAAATGCAGTCGTGGTTTTTTAATGTTTTGTTCTCAATTGAATTTTTTCAAGCGTACTTTTCTTCACTTTCCTCGATGAAGTACTTCCGTAATTTTTTAGTTGATAAAATGTGATCCAAAGCTAAAAGGTTTGAGAACTACTGGTCTGATAGATTGAAAGCCCATGAAATTTTTTTTAATTAAAATTTTCTCCGTTGAGGTTTGAACTCGGTCTGCCGATTTCATTTACTTCGTTTCTTGACTCTTTTTTAATATTTAACTTTCGTTTTTTTTTTCATGGGAGTTACGATGCAGATCAAACTGAAATCGATATTTTTTTTATGAAATTTGACCTAAAAGTGTTCGTAGTATGTGAATTGTTGCTTTCGGATATGCCCTTGTTTTTCCTCCGTGATGCGTAGTCCTCGACTTATAAGAGTGCAAGCATATATACACACCTACATACATATTGACTACTATATGAAATTGAATGAAAAGCAGTCAGAAATTTTTTCTAAGTCAAAACGGAGTTACCGTACTTTGTCGAAAAGTAAATTAAATTTGAAGAAATAACAATTGACACTGTTACATATGTAGGTTCAAATGAATGACACAAAAACCTTCCTCGCATGTTGATATCTTCCACAGATCTAAAGATCTTAGTTATGGGGAAATCACCGATAAACAACTACAATTTTTTTTTTAATTATTTTTAGATGAGCGCAAATATAAACCCAATACAAATAGACGATTTTTTTTTAATTGTCCTGTAGGTGAATTGAGACTATTTGATTTCGAATATGCTTTTCTTCTTCCTCTACGATGTATAGTTCTTTAATTCATAAGGGTTGAAACACACACATACACATTCTTCGCTACTAATATAGATTAATAAAATTGAAATGAAGGAATAAATTTTATTTGGATCTTTCGTGTAATCAGCAGAATATGATTCGGAACAAAACAGAAATGTGACCATTACAAAGAAACAATGTCGCCCTTAGCTTGAGAGATCATTGTTCCTCTAAATTTGTTATCTTCATTGACGCAAAAGGAGATATCTTCGTTTCAAAGTTGAAATCATTTTCGTTTCAGTGAGATTAAGAAGGGTTTTGTGTGTGTATATGTAGTTTAGTCTAGGGATTGTTATTGAGAAAATTGTATGTAAGTGTAGCGTGTACACGAGTGCGTTTTTGTAAGTGTGTTGTTGACATTGTTATATTCTGTGGATATGAGTGTGGGTAATGCAAGATTTTACAAAAGTGTAAGTATTGTATTTCTTATTTGCAATATGAAAATATGTGTGTGAGTAATCTGAGATTTTAGAAGAGTGAAGGAGGTGTAATTTTTATTCAAATATCAAAATGTGTTGGTTTTTATATTTTGATTTTTGTCCTAAACCTGTGCAAGAGGAGAATGTGTCTACACATTGCAGCGTGAATATGTTTGTAGGTAATTCAAAATTTCAGAAAAGTGTGGGTAAGGTATTTTTGTACAAACCAGTTGGAGGGGAGAGAAAATGTCTGTGTGGATATTTTGCAGTGTGAATATGTGAGTGGGTAATCCAAGATTTTTGAAGAGTGTATGTAGTGTAATTTTATTTGAATTTTTAAGATGTGTTGTTTTTGTTTTTTTGTTTATATTTTGATTTTCGTGCTAACTTCTTGTTCGAGGCGAAGATGTCTGACAGTAATTCGAGATTTCAGAGGTATGTAGGTGTGTCAGTTATATATCTTGTGATTTTAGACTAACCTGCGTCTATTGAATGGTGTGTGTATTTGGTGTTGTATGGTAAGCTTGTTTTGTATCGATATTATCCTTGCAATGTGTTTAGATAAATTGTAGAAACCGGGACGTTGTTTTATAGTATTATTTGTGATGATAAGAACTGTTGCTATTATCTGGTGTTTCGTTTTTTGATGGATGTGTTTCATTATCCTGTTATTGTTTTTTTTTAGTTTTTTTTTGCGGGGGGAGGGGGCGCAAGTGTGATCTGTTTCGTAGCAGTGTAGTATCAAGACGTTTTTATGGTCGTCTTTTATAAGAGTGTGTTGGTGTTCGTATTTTCTCACCCAAATTTTTCTGGAAGTTTCCCCGATATAAATTTTTGGGTAGTTCTTACACGGCATCTCGTATATGTTCGCCTAAGATGTTGAGTTTCTTAACGGTTTTCTAACTATGTCACTGATGGTTTTTGATGGTTCTCTTACGATGTGTAGGTCTAGCTTTGCAAAGTGTTTTCCTAGTTGTGTTGTTGAATTTGTTGGGAAGATGATGTGTCTATTTTCTTGTTAGTTGCTATGGTATTGTCAGTTTGAGTGTGTTTTTTTAGTGTGTTGGATTATGTGTGCCTTTCTTGTGGCTTTTTGAATGAATTAATCAAATTATTGGAAGTTTTTGAAAGTTTGTTCTATATTTTTTTAGGAATTGTGGGCTGCATATTCCCAGGGCTCTCAGGTAGAAGCCTTTGATAATGCCTGATTTTGTTTTGGTTTTATAGTGTGAGTAAAAGTAGAGCTGGTCGTTGTTCTTGAATGATTTGCAGTTTAAGTTTAATTGGAGGTTTATTTCTATCCTATGTATTAGGATGTCGAGGAAGGGGAGAGTGTCGTTTGATTCTGTTTCATATCTGAAGTCTATTGTAGATTCTACTTTTTTGAGCCTATCTACCAAGTTGGGCGACGTTGTAAATACATTTTTCACATCATTTATCTACATTTGTTTCTGTAACAAAACTATTTGTTTCTAATTTGTTTCAAACTAATTCCAATTAAAACGTCCGAAAAAAAAATGATTGCATGAAAAATAAAACAAAAAATATCACCCAAAATGCAATATAATTCATTGGCAAATGAAAAAGTTAAAGATATATACATGGAGTGTAAACGCCGTGTAGTCTGCTTTATTTGTTTATTTTTTTCTCTTTCTCTCTATTTCTATCTTCTCTTTCTTCCTTCGTTTCTTTTTTGTACTCCTCATTTTTTATCTCGACAACTGATCTAAAAAGGAATAATATGACGTAGTTTGACATGAAAAAGAAAAATATCCTTTTTTCTTTGCCCGCTCTCTACATCATATATTTTATTTTTACTAACGCAATGGACCGATTTCAAAAAGAACGATCTCTATAGAGATAGACAGCGTCCTTTTTTTTAATCTCTCTCTCTCTCTCTCTCTCTCTCTCTCTCTCTCTCTCTCTCTCTCTCTCTCTCTCGTCCCTTAATCCCTTACAAGCACTGTTAACCGATTTGAAAACTTGTCTTAACATGAAATTTTCCCTGTTTCGTCGCAGTTAAAAAAAAGCAATCTAATGCCGATAGATTTCTTTCAAATTCTGTTCTTACCCTTTCCTTTGAAGATCAATAAATAGCCTTCCCGCCTACTCAGTACAATATGTCTCCTGTGACGGATAAATGATTTCTTTTATAATCACCGCCAATTTTAATGAATTGAATCTAGTCACGGAGAAGGAATTGTCTGAATAACGGACCTTGATTCTATTGTACTTTTTTTGTACACACAATGTTTTCCTTTTAAACACCCACGCCTTTCTACTTCTCTCTCTCTCTCTCTCTCTCTCTCTCTCTCTCTCTCTCTCTCTCTCTCTCTCTCTCTCTCTCTCTCTCTCTCAAGCTAAAGGCGTTATATCCGGTTGGGTGTGAACTGTGCTTTAATCCTAACTCCCACGAGGAGGAATATTTGGCTCAAACTATTGATCAATGAAAAGCACTAGATTTCTTCCCTCTCTCTTCTTTAAAAAAATTGCTAGGGTATTTCTATGCAAGCAGAAAATTCCTGTAAACAATCGAAAGCTGAAAAATAGCCAATAAATTATCTGACCTGAATATTATCATAGGAATTGGAGTTCAGAAGTGTGGGTGGGATGAAATCTGATGAAAGATAAACGCACGGAAGGGAAGGAAACTTCTTCAGACGATTTCATGTGCTTTATCATGCAAGGATAGATATTAATACGACTCACACAAATGATTCCGGGAACATGGTATATTTATCTATCTATCTATCTATCTATCTATATATCTATCTATCTATATCTATATCTATCTATATATATATATATATATATATATATATATATATATATATATATATAAAACAAACACCTTCTGACATCTCCTCTCACAGACCCTTCTTATTTCAAACCAAACTTGACTCACACCAACACAGATGCAACCCACCTTCCGAAATATTCCCATTTCTTTCCTCAACTTCAAACAATACAAAACTTTCTCCACACTGATGCAAGTTTTCTTTAAAAAGATGGCTGGCACCTGTTGAAGTGCATCAAAACATGTCTAAGTGATAAGTACGTGGATACGATATCCGACAATATCATAAAGGAAATCGTTGCATTTATTTGAAAAAACAAAATTCTCACTATTATTTCATTTAAGATTATTACTTTGACAAAACCGAATGGTGAACATACAGTATATTAAACTTGATTTAAATAATACCATTTCCTTTATTGTCCACTTGATTATATATATATATATATATATATATATATATATATATAAATATATATATATATATGTATATATATATATATATATATATATATATATATATATATATATATATATATATATATATATATATATATATAAGGAAAGTTCAAGCCCTAAATATATTTTTTTAATTACAAAAATGAATTCATTTCAGTCAGTTTTCCCCCAATATTTGTCATTGTAATGTATGTGTTTTTTTCCATGAGGTTTATTTTCTTTTTTACTCATAAGTAGTTATAATGGTATCAAGTGAGAATTTTTCTTGTTGGGATCATCAGTTGTTTACCATCTAACCGTTTCGGGTATTCAGAAATAGTTATATTAACACTCCCCTAACAGTGATGATCAAACACCACGTCCCCTAAGCTATGATTTTGATATATTGCTCCATATTCATTGGTAGCCGTAATGAATTGGTGAAAATATCTACACATGTTTTCTGTGAAGTCTGGGCTGTTTCTTAACATTCTCTTGCCTTCTTTGAGATTTGAAATTCACACGACAAACACCAGATTTGTTACCAACCAAAATAACCCGAAATCTTTAAATTTTTCAGTTTTTAAAGGATTTTTTAAAGCTACAATCTCAGATAATATAATAAAATACTCATAATTAGGGTTCCAGATTTTCGATATTTATCGATTTTTTTCGATTCACATCATCAGTAGCTTATGATATGATATAAAACCTCAACATTTTTAAACACACCGATGTATCTTTAGCTATAATTATACTATTTTCATACAGAAACTCTATGGGATATAACTATTATTCTAAGAGTTCGACCAGTCTAAAAAGGTTGAGAAAGACTGATTTCACTATTATAAACAATTAAGCAAAATAAACCTTGGTTTAGGGAGCTTTTTTAATGGCTACAACGTGACTTTATTCCACGTTTTGATTCGGACCATTTATGTTAACTGTCGAAAGTATGAAGCACCATTTCCAGACGACTGCAAAAACGCAAAATGCAACTTTGATAAACGATCAAATACTTTAGCAATATCTGCAAAGAGCAACGGTTTGTCGCTCAAAAAGCCTTTTCTGAATTCTTTGTATCTTTGAAGAAAACGAAGAAGAAAATCCAACTTTTGAATGTATATAAAGATTGTTTTCAAGATTTGAGGAAACAAACTTTTCTCGTCTGTCTCTGCTTTTCTGTTTGCTTCTAAATGAAAACAAAGCAAATCTCATTTCCCACAGTCTCCAATATCGACCTTTGTATCTTTTCACATATCTGAAGAGAAGGTTACGATGACCTGACATTGTGTTCACTTCAAGTATCGATGACTCAGCTCCTGTCTCATGAACTGAACAGTTCATTCACTTTCCCTTTTAATCTATTCATATTGATTTTCTCTCTCTCTCTCTCTCTCTCTCTCTGCATATGTACATAAACGGACCACAACACACACTGAAAGAAACTACCGTGGAGAGAGATCTTGGCGTACATGTAGACACCTCAGTAAACTTCACTGCACATTTACCAAACAAAGTGAATCCAGCGATTATAACACTCGGTTCCATATGACACTCATTTAAGTTCATTGATAAAGAGAGCTTCCTACGACTTCACAAGTCTACGATATCTCACCATCTAGAATTTGCGTCCTGTATTTGTTTTCTTTATCTGAAGTACATCGCAGACGTCCTAGAGAGAGTGCAGAAGAGAGCCACCCAGACTATGCCGAAGCAGAAATATTTCTTTCATCATCATCATCATCATCATCATCATCATCATCATCATCATCATCAGTCTTTCAGCGTCCGTCGTTGGACATAGACCTTCCCCAGGATTTGCCACACTTCTCTATCATGGGCGTCACGGAGCCAGTACTTCCTGAACTTGTCTAGCTCGTCTCTCCATCTAACATTTTGCCGGCCTTTGTTGCGCATGTGGTCTCGGGGAATCCATGTTGTGAGTCGATTGTCAGCCATTCTTGCAACATGGCCAGCCCACCGCCATTTGAGATTTTTTATGGATTCTATGATGTCTCTAACTCTCGTCTTTTCCTGGATGTGCTGTGCTGTTTTGTGGTCTCTCCATGTGAGGCCCAGCATTATTCTTTCATGTGCACGTTGCATGGTTCTCAGCTTACGGGTCTAGTGTGCAGGAAATAACTAAAGTAGAGCAGGGTTGGTGTCGCCGTGAAGTCGAAAACTTACCTACGTATACCAGGTTCAAATGCAATCGTTGCTAAAAATCAAATATGATTATTGTCTTGATTCAATCCAACCGCCTAAATTTGCTTTGTCACTCTTTATGTAATAATTTAAGTGAACTGCATATTTGGATATAATGTAGATTCAGACATGGAACAATTGTCATAACATTTATCCATATTTATAAACTATAAAGCTTTCTAGACTATATATGTGTGTGAGTGTGTATCAAGTTGACAATTAGAAAATCATTTGAATTGGGTTCGATATTGCTTTAGATGGGCGACTTGGGTTCGATATTATTTTTCAATTTCTTTCTGAGCAGTAATTATTTGATTTAAAGTTGTGTCGGTTCAATGACTGAGTGATTAGAACCTCAGATAATAGGATTGGCGGACCAAACTCAAACTTCAACTTGAAAAGCTGTTTTTCCTCTCAATCTTATATTCTTTCATACCATTTGAATTTCTTTGATTTTTGTCAGTTTTGATAAAATAATGTATTTCAGGTTTTTGAGGGAGTCTATTCACAATGTACTAGTAATGCTAAACTGGACCCTCAATCAAGGCATATCCGGAATCAGCAGCTCACAATCTGTCTGCAGCACACTTTTTAAATTTGAATTTCACAAAAACAAGTTTGTTGATTGTATGGGGTCTGCGTTCGCACTCTCAGAAAACAAGTCTGTCGAAAATATTTTTTTTTGTTTCATTTTTTCATCTGAAATTGCCTCAAAAACTATTTGAGTTGGATTTATCAAATTAAAATGTACGTATATTTCGAATCAGTATCATCCAGCAAAGTTTTTTTTTTCATTGTTTTTTTCAACGTATTCACAAGTGAGAAGCTTCAATACTTTAATAAAATTGCGGGGACAATAATTCGTCATTTAAAAATCATGGCGGTGCAATAACAAAATACAAATTCAACAAATCACAATTAGCCTGCAGCACACATTTTAAGTTTGAATTTCACAAAAACACGTTCGCCGCTCTCTATGGGGTTTCCAGAAAACGAAAAAGTGATTTTCTTTTTTTAATTTCCTCTCAGTGCTAATGTAATTTTGAATGTATGTATTTTATATAAAGTTCTAAATTTTAGATTTCTTCTCTAAATTTCAGGTGCTTTCAGTTTATTAGACTTTAAATTCATCTGGAAATTTGGTAGGTTTTGGAGAGGATTTTTTCAAGTTTTCATAAGAGGGGATTCTATTTACATTGTGTCATAATACTAAACTGTAACCTTAATTGATATCCGTTTTAAATGACCATGAATGTGGATTTCTCTTGCTCTCAGTGCTTATGCCAGTTTGACCAAGGTTGTACGCTAGCCGGCGCAGGTCTGTTTTGGAATGTGTACTGGCCCAACCGGTGAAATACCACAAAGGAAAAACAAAGGTATATCCGAAATCAGCAGATCACAATTTACCTACAACACACACATCAAGGTTGAATAATATAAAAAGAAATGGGAAGGTTCTCTCTCGCTTACATAATACAAATTGATTTTATCGCTAAAGAAATCAGTGAGAGCAGCAATAGACCAGTGTTTAGAAACACAGAATATACAACCGGTGGACCGGGTTCATCAGACTCGCTGAAGAAAATTTTACTTTTTTTTTCTTTCATGTGCTTTCAATTTATTAGACATTCAAATTTTCCAGAAATTTGCCAGTTTTGAGAAAATATATATTTGAAGGTTTTATAAAAAGAGGTTCTATTTACAATGTAATTATGGTGCTGAATTACATCCTCATTTTTTATTCATCATAGACGTGGATTTCTCTTTCGATCAGCGCTAATACTAGTTTGGCAGAATCTTTATAAGAATCTTGCCCTAAACTCACAATAAATCAATTTTTCTCTGAGTGAAATCGATAACCCTAATCTGACCTTAATCCTAATCCAAGCATTAGAATAAAACATGGGCAGAATTTGGATTCTGTGGTCCGTTTTTGACACGAGAACTACTAACTCCAAAAGTGATTGAATGAATGCTCGGTTTCACGAAAATTGTCTTGGCTTCAAGGTTTTAAGAAGGGCTAAAATGCCTGACCGGCATTTTTTTAATCTCTATAAAATATCATTTGCATCTGAGTGTTATGTCATGTTTACAGATTTTCCCCTGGGCAACGCCAGGTACCTCAGCTAGTCTATATAATAAAGTACTAACGTAGGTACATGTGTTTGTACTCGAAGATGTCGAGATCTACGCACAGAAAAGAAACAAAGGTTTGTCTGAAATCAACAAGTCTCAAATTGACTACTGCACGCATCTTTAGGACGAATTTTGCAAAAAAATATTCGTCGATTTCTATTTGGACATAAAGCAAGAAAAATGATGAGAAAAAAGTGAAAAATATCTCCCAATCTGGATCCGCCCCCAAATTTAACCAATTCTCCCTTCCCGACTTCGTTGTCAGAGGTGAAAAAGAAAAATCATTCACTATAGCTTTCAAACGACTGGTTCAACTTGTGAATGATACTGTAACATTCGAAGTAAAGGATTAATCAGAGACAGGGAAGGATAAGGGCAAAATTTTGTAATGAGAGAGAGTGAGGGGGAGAGGGAGAGAGATCGGTGCGGAGTTTTGTAATGAGAGAGAGGGGGGTTGTAGTGGAAGTTTAGATTATATATTATTTGATTTAGACAATAAGAAGTGGTGAGACAGCATTTGTGTCAGATTTGACTTCTACCGATTCAATTACATGGAGTGAATTGGAAATGCCTCCACTTTCAATCGAAGAAAATTCCGGGGAATAATGACGACTATGTATTCTCCAATGAAGACTGTTTTCATCAAGAGATGCGCATTATAAACACACAAATATGTATTGGCTGCACTGAGTTTACAACAGTTTGATTTACGCCTTTTTTGGTGATTCATTTCATTAATCAAGTCATTGTTTATTTATCTTATACCTCGAATCACAAATTAATATCATAGTTATTAATAAAAACTGATATCAACATGCTTTTTACTATTGATATATTTTTCGCCAATTTCGCTGTCTCTGGAAAACCACCCCAAGCATAAAACCAAGGCAAGCCTGTATCACATTGATGCAAAGGTTTCCACTATCTTCGATAAATCTTTTCTTCATATAAATTCATAGAATTATTATTCAACCATCAAAGTTTTTTCTGTAACTTTTTTATAACCTTACTCTACCTTAGAGCTAAATTGTGCGATTGGTACGGCTATGGGTGACATATCAGTAAGATATGCAGCATATAGGAGAACTTCCCACCCAAGCACTGTGTACGTTTGCCGCGTCACATTTGCAACACAAGAAAAGGCAACACCCTGCAGCAAGATTAACAGTCTACTTTATTGCCAAAAAGGGTGTTCATGTTCGAATATGTCATTCAAACAAACCAATTGCTCACTGTTGCATTCTTCAGTAACTGGTTGTTTATATTGTGTCCAGGTCCGTAATAAAGAATGAATTACCTTTAAATTACTTTTTTTTTTTAACAGGAAAGAGCTTCTTTTTTTCTGTAGATTCCGTCTATGTTGAAGGCTGTTCGCAATCTATCCATAATTTTTTTCGTTTTTTATTATCGTAATAAATCCATTCTTCTTCGCCAGTGACCATCCTGCCCCCAATTTTTCTCTACTGAGCAAAATGAGAAAAATTAGTGTTTAAGCGCTGACCAATGATCCTTTCCGAGAAACCCGTTTTCATAACTTCTGAATTCCCCTGAGGCTTGTAAATGACATGCTACAAGTAACTGCAAAAATCTGAGAAAACTTTAGAGACACTTTCAACATTTCTCTAGCATTGTGCATAATGTGGTGCTGGTAGCTTTTGCATTAAACTGATATATCCTTCCAGCTCTAATTTATAAGAGTACTTATGTTGTTTTGGTCGAATTAAGAATTGTGTTTGGAAGAAAACAAACCGAAAATAACCTGCCATCAACAACGATGATTTAATCGAAGGCCATTTTGTTTTTCGCTTCCTCTTGGTATTTCTTTCCATATTTCCTCTCTTTCGATCCACCTGACCATGAATTAGTTTTTTGCTCTTCAATCGTGTTTATGATTACATCCATCATTTTGTGTGTTGATCCGTGGCTCACATGTTGTTTTCTCTGTGTGTGATGCGGCGATGGAGTCAAAAATCACAATCAGTCAAAAGTAATTCATGTAATAGAAAACAGATTAGCCTCGAGATGGACACACACACCTACACACGCACACATATGTGTGTGCGTATATTTGTGTGTGTGTGTGTGTGTGTGTGTGCCTACCTATATATATATATATATATATATATATAAACATAGGCGTATGAGCTAGGTAGCAGGGAGACTGTCCCCCAATTCGAGCAAAATGGTGTAAAATCGATATATATATACGGCGAATATCAACTTACAAACACACACACATAGATTTTTTCAATTGTAGTTAGATATCAGACCTGTAGAATAAATCAATGTTTATCCTCTCATTGGAAATTGACTTGAAATCAATAAGGAGGTATTAACCTTTCAATTGCAGAAGGTGACGAGTTAGATAGTTATCCATTACAAGTTAAAAGCCCTGACTCCATGATAGAAATGAGTTATCATCAAACGCGGTGAAATTTTATAGTGTCAGCCCTAGAGCTTTTCGTCATCTGCAGTAAATTGGTTAATACAAATTGTTGTCTTAGCAAACACATCTGACCACTGAGATGTACTCATGTATATTTATAGATATTTGTAATGTTCAGCTGATTCCAGCACGGGTCTATACAGGGGAAAAATTACGTAACGCCAATCTTCCGTGGGTCTTGAAAACTGTTTTCCTAAATCCTGACTTTTTCCTTGGATTCAAACACCGACCAAACGCAACAGTATCAAATGTGTGACTACTCCAAACACCTAGCTTTCTAGAATATACATATACTCTGACAAATACATGGACGTATGTAAACATTTGTAAATACCTATTTTTGAAGTAGCATGTTTATAATACCTATTCCTCCATGTCAAGAGTAATGTAATGTCGAACTGATATTTGGGTTTTGCTTATGAATCGGTGTATTTATTTTCCCCTAAGTATTTATTGTTCATATTGAAAAAAAAATTTCGCTGTATGTCTACTCAAGGTAAATATTATTGTTTAGTTTTAGTTTCGAATTTGACTAAAAATATTTATATATTCCATATTGCAAAAGAAGTAAACTAAACTAATTTTGATTTTATTTAAAACTAATCAAATAATCTGTCTGTGTGTATTTGATATAAGGGAATCAAAGATTTTTAGGTTGGAATCTTTAAAACATCTGCCTTTCCTCTTAGGAGTTTTAGTATTCTACGCGTAATCTTGAAACTCGAATGAATTACATAAAGATTCACGCACGCACGTCTCCAGTTATTAATACAAAGGAAGCCTTTTATCACGTATAATACTATCAAACTGTTATTGCTACCAAAATTAGTCGGTTCCAATCACTTTATTTTTGATAAATTTAGAATGATGTAATAATATTTACACTAGTGTATCGAAACATTATAACCACCTACCTAATCAAATATTGGCTCTCTATATACCCGCAAAACAGTTCATATCCTATCAGGCATAGACTCGAGAAAAACTTAAACAATTTCCTTTTGGACATAGTGCCAGTATGTTAATAGTAGATCATCTAACGGTTGCAAATTACGTGTTGGAGTGAATTAGTTCGTCCAACAGATCCACTAAGTGCTCAATGGGATTGAAATCTGAAGAGTTGAGCGGTCAGGGCAATACGGTGAAGTTACTTGTTGTTCCTAAAACTATCCCCCTACTATTCGTGCATTTTGGCACGCCCATTAGACGAATGCTCTTTAGGATTAATTCCTTTCCTTTCTCATTGCTCCAAGTTGCTTCCCGTTGCTTTTTGTATTTTACTGGGACTGCTATATTCCATAAGCAGTTACAAGATCTTCCATGAGCGACGTCATATTGGCAATATATCTTGTCGGCCGCCCAAGACGGAGAGATCCTTGTGTCTTCAAATGCTATGCAGTGTTTCTTCGAGAAGTTGATGAGTTTGCCCAACAATTAACAACATGACATGCAGGTCTGATTAATCGAGTTCGATTTCCGACTGAGGCAGATTTTTGGCGTTCATACGAATGTCCTTGGGAATGCCTCCCAATAAATTAAATTACCCCCAGACGCTGGTATCATGTAACTCTATACAAGCTGTTGCATGTTACTTGGGCACATCCAATCCACTCCTATTAACCTGGGAATGTCCAAAAGCACTCAGCATGGTACCCCCAATGATCTTCTAATGTCTCCCAGACACTTGGAATGTAAATCTTCATACAATCTCCATCTTCTCATTCTATTTCTATTTAACTATCTATCTATCGATTAGAAACTATCAACCAAAATTATCAACAGCATTCTTCAGTTTTTAAATTGGTCTGGCTAGCTATGTATATATTATGCATGTATCACGGATACAAGCCGTGCCAACGGAGCTATAGAGGACTGACATTTTCAATATTTTCTCCTTATGTGCCTATTCTTTTGAAATTTCTCCTTAAATAGATTTTAATGGGAGATTCAATTTGCTACCAGACATGTCTATCTGTCTATCCACGTCTGTTCATATCTATCTGTCTGTCAATCTGTGACCCATTTGGTGACTGAACCAATAGAGACTTTTTCTGGTGACAATCAATCTTCGAATTCTTGAGAAAACCCAGATTTCGAATGGGAAAGATTTGCACTGCACCATCTTCGTACTCGTATTGATTGGTACTTTTGTGGACTTGCAATTTCTGTCGTTCCCACCTGGTATATATTGCTGTAGTTAACTATCAATGGTTTACTTAGTTGCTGCAACGGTGACGAATTCGTCTTCGGTAAAACTGATCAAATAGTTTGGATAAAATTCAGATTTTGAATGATTAGTTTCGAGGAAGATAGAATATTTTCAGAGGTTGGCACAACTCAATCTCCTTTTCGAACGCACCTTAACTTTTATATATATATATATATATATATATATATATATATATATATATATGTGTGTGTGTGTGTGTGTGTGTGTGTGTTTAGAAATAGATGTATATGATCCAACGGAATGATTATAAATTGTTTTATTCTGCATAAAAGCTCTCATTTGAAATGATCATCCGTTGTTAAACGGTCAATGTATCATTCGAACTAGACAACGTGAATAGAACAAAAATGAAAAAGAGATTGTGGCCACTGCATGGATCGAACCTGCGACTGATAAGGTACTCGCTTCACCGTAGCGTTGCTCTTACCATTGAACTAAACAGCTATCGGTAATGCAAAGGCCTAAATAACTGTGTGTATGTATGCACGTAGGCATGCACAAAGACGCATGCAATTATAAACTCTACGAAAGCGAAAAGATGTAACTATATTAACTAAACCTTCTTCTAGAAGGGCAAATTAAAGTGATCCATGTAACTTTGAACAATCCTTAGTCACTTTAATCAAACATTGATGATCTCTCAATGACATTGGACTGGTAAAAAGTGTACATTACCAATACAAAATCTGATATTTGACAAAGAGACCTCTTAAATACTTCCGGTCAGAAGAAGTAACCTTTAGGGATATCATTGGCTCTTGTGTTATGACGTAAAGCGTTGCTAGGGTGGCAACTGCCAATGTCATTGAACAAAGCTGCTGATACATGCTAAAAAGCAAAATAAAATTTAGAAGATAAAGCTAAATACGTGTCCGAAAAGATACTTGATTCTTCTTCTCCTAACTAATTCGTCTATATTTGTTTTGTCCGTCGTGACGTAAAGGAAAATGGGACTGTGAGTATTAACACTCGTAGTACGACTTTTTTTTATGAATAAAATCCTGGATGGAGTGAAAAGTTATGCAAATAAAACCAACGTCTATAAAGTTCAAGAAGAAAAGTTTTTTCAGAGTGGTAACGTTCTTCTTAGTTATTAGGTGTGTCTCGGTGTGGAACAAGACCATGAGCGTCCGCTTGGAAGAAGGGTGCAAACAGGGAATTAGTCAGCCTCGATCAGACTTTCTTACTGAAGCCAAAAGGGTGTAAAAGTTGGAAACTTGGGGATAAAGGGGTCACTGTGATCAGTGTCAGCTTAGAAAGAGTCGTAATTTAGGCAACCCCCAGTTTATTACCTGATAACCGACATCTGGATATATCCTTCGGTCGAACTACCACTGAATATATCCTTTTCGCAGGGAAAATGGCAGCAGATGCCCATGAACAAGGCCACATGTGTTGGGCTCCCATAGAGGATCGAATTCAATCCACAGTGGTAATGGCGTAGCAAGACTTGCTTAAAGGTACATATATAAATATCCACTTTTATGGACACAAGAGACTTTTTAAACCAATTTACACCCGAACTACAACATTCGATCGACAACGCCTCCCAAAATGTTATAAATCGTTTCTTTTCAGAAAAATCAATATTTTTGGTCATTAGAAAGAGGAACAAGCCGAGCTTCTGCAGGTCCTTCTATTCTAAATGAGTATGATTAGTGCAATTTTTGCTTGCGTATCTTCAAGATGAATTTTGTAGATTTAAGACCTGTCAGTTTTGCTCAGTCGATGAAAGAGCCGGTTATTAATCACTTGGTCGTGGTTTCAAATTACGATAGAAAAATGTTAGTTTTGCAGATGTATTTTTTATTAGAATGAAATAAGCCCTTATGGATTCCTTATAATATATATATATATATATATATATATATATATATATATATATATATATATATATATATATATATATATATATATATATATATATATATATATTGGTACTTATGTAAGATTTGCCAATTTAACTCTATGAGGATTGTTCTTGTTCTTGGTACGGTAGAAAAACATCGAAAAGGTCATCTCTAGGTTTTGACTGGTGTTTGGAAAAAATTACTAATCATGAAGCTGATGTTTTAGTCAATAACTATTGCATAGAAATGAAGACTATTGACATCAGATTGGAACGAAAATTCCGTCCTGTGTTTCAATTTATTTGGAAACACAAATATGGTAGTGTTTAAAGATACCCGTAATCAACGATTCTGAACGCAGTGTGTACGCCCAACAATCGGGTATCTCGAATTTATTGGGGGTCAGGAAAAATTTAGAAGTCGGATGTGAAGAATTAGAAGCTCAAAACTGCGTCATGTCTATTAACTGTCTACTATTCCAACAATGTTTGACCACTGAATCAACGAAGTGTAAACACATTGGAAAGAAAAACATAAAAAACATGTCAAAATCGGAGTATTTTGAGTTACTAGAATTAGATTTTAAAGTAAATTAATAATTGATTCATTGTGTCCTGAACGAATAATCGCATTCTTGGTCCAACTGATGAAATTCATTTACTTATAGACTAAATTGGGAAAAATCATACAATTTTGAGATTTTTCAAAACATTCCTGGAGATAAATGACAAAGATATCAATTGCATGACTTTGAGTTACGATAAAGTTTGCAACTGAATAGATGAGAGAAGTAAAAATGTCGGAGAACAGCTCATTGTAAAATTGAAATCGAGGAAATTTTCAATTTCGATGGACGAATAATAAAACAATTTGCCCTCTTTGTTTTCTAAATGTAAGATATGATGATCATGAAGTTTGTTTTTTTTCCGAGGGAGTATACTGCAAATCAATAGAAAGCACCACTGTCATCAGCTATGTATGTAAAAGAAGAAAAATGTAAATGGATTAAAATAAATATTAATAGAAAACATCGTAACATTTGCTGCAGGTGGTTCTCTTGCACTGTTGGGGAAGAATTAGAAAATAATGAAAAATGATGACCAAGAGCTGTTGCTTGTTGACTGGGTAGCCGCTAATAATATTTCATCTGCTTTAAATAAGAAATGAATCAGCAGCAGCCCCATTTTCTTTAATTGTTGATTCTATTTATTTGAGTGGTTTAGTAATCATGTAACGACGGGAGATCATTTCAAATAAGTTTCTGTATAATACAACGCAATTTATGATTCACACACACACACACACACACACACACACACACACACACACACGCATATATATATATATATATATATATATATATATATATATATATATATATATATATATATATATATATATACGAATTGCTGGAAACTAAACTCTTATGTCAGATCCCATTCATACTGGATAGAGCCCTCGATTTTCAAATTTTGATAAAACAGATTTTCTTCGGTTGATAGAGATTAGCCTTCAACTTTTTTTTTCAAAAAGTTAATAACTGGTATTTGAAACGTCTCAAGCATTGCAGTTAAAAGTGGGCTCTCTGTCAGTGTCTCTCAGAAGGTTATGTAATCACAGCACTCCTGAGAAAACTTATAGGAATTTCAAAGGTTATCAGAATGAATTGGGTTGTCAAGTTTTTAGATCATAGAGAATATTGCTAAAAGAGGAAGATCTACAATTGTAATTGCTTTTTTTTATGTAAACATATAATTCGTTCTCATTTGGGAATTTTGATGCCATAAAAGCAACGTTGGACTATTTCCCAAATTAGGTAATACAAATGATCGCAAATTGGGTAATAATGCTGCTCAAGCTGCTGATAACGTCAACAAAGCATTTGAGTGAACAGTAATTGAGTGCGAACTGTTCAGCCATTGTTCAATAGGTCGAGGTATAAATACCAAAGCCCCACAAACAACGGTTGGAGTACTTTTCGAAGACTATAGGGTGTCATCTCAAGACAATAGGAAAGGATAAGTGCTCGGGAAAATAGGTTCCACAAAGACTGAATGAAATGCCCCATGACAGTGACAGACCCCACACTCTTAAGCTAACTGTTTAGAGCATTAAGATATGAAGTCTTGCAAAATCCTCCATATTCACATGACATTTCTCCTGTAGATCATTTACTTCTTTTCAAGTATTCAGAACTTCATAACCGTAATAAAAGGTACAATGACTAAGGAGCCATACTACGTTCTTTTACTCAATTTGTTAGCACTAAAACCAAAGCATTTTATAGAGAGGGCATTATTGGAGGATCTTTGGGAAGAGATTATTGCTTCAAATTGATCATACTCCGATTAGATATTTACTGTTTATTGTTGTTCACATTCAACTCGCGATTGAAAACGACATTTCATGTGTAAAAAAAACTCTAAACAGACCTTACGTAAAAGCTGATGATAAGCTATAATACATCAATGTGCATCCCTACTGATGGGACCCGGAGGGGGTGACTGACCGAACGGATTCCGGCACGGATAATGGGAACACAAGACGAGTTCAAACACCGACTTGGACAGTTTGAGATAATTTCGCACTAATGTTCTTAGGAGAGGCATGTATGAATCTCTCCCCATTGTCAATACTTTTGGAACAGCGTGATAAGGTAACACTTCGACTGGCCTGGCAAATCGGAAGTTGATTATGATAGATTGTCCAAATGGAATAAAGAGCAGAACAAACCGGAGAAAAATAATGCGACTGCTGTCCCCACCTCGGTATGATACCTCAAATACAAATCAAAGACAGGTCTGGTTGGTCACTCAATAGAAACCGTCATATGAAAAATGTCTTTTGGCAGCATGAGGTAGGAGCAAGAATGAGTGAAATGATTACTGCCAAAGAGAGGGATTTTGTCTAGTATAAATCTAGATGAGTAGGCGTCACATCTGAGTCTGAATCTTAAATCTGTTGCCAAAAGAGCAGACGTTTTTCGATGTCAGCTTACGTCTCCGTCAATGCGTATGTGTCAAGTTTTTATTACTTTGTTGTATACGTCAGAGGAGGAGAAGCAACCCACACAGACACATAACCTTAATATCAATTGGAATATTTCTTTAGAAGAATGAAATATCAATTTGAGAATTATTCTATGAGATAAAACCAAGGAGAAGGGTGATTCCTATAATATATAGAAGGATTTTTAATTCACACCGGTACGACACGCGTAGCATACATTTCAAAGTTGCACAAGTGTATTTTTTTTTCTTTTTTGCGAGTGTTCTGTACGCAGGTCATCTTTTGTAGTGCATATGTGGGTGGCTGCTTGTGGCATACGGTGTTCTGATGCTTTGAGGTATGGATGCACAAAAATGCAAAAATATTTTAATGTCTGTAAAAAAGCGATGGACACTAAAAACCTCATCCACAGAACAATTAATTGAGATTTTTTGAAGATAGTAGACGGTTATTAAACCGATCACCGCATATGACAGTGTGTGAGTTATTCCAAAATGAGTTTTTCCGTTCAAAACCTGGGTCAACCTGTACATGCCAAGTGCACTGGAGGAATCATGATCGACATCGCAGGAAGAGATCACAAGACAGCACAGTATATTGGAGAAAACACGGAAGTCAGGGATGCCATAGAATCCATTAGAAAACTCAAATGGCAATGGGCTGGCTATCATGACTCACAACTTGGATTCCCAGAGATCTAATGCGAAACTGTCGCCGACAGAAAATAAGATGGTGAAATGAACGAGACGAGTCCAGAAAGTACTGGCTACATGACGCCCATGATAGGTCTAACAAATCTTGGGAAAGTTTCAACGACGGACGCTAAAAGGTTGATGATGATGATGACGATGATGGTGTATGAGTATTATTCATATATTTACTTGTGAAAAGTATTTTTCTATTCAGACCTCAAACAAGATACAGCCCTGAACAGTTGATAATGTTCACTGAATATACCATAACATCACATTTGGCATCAGAGTCATCAGCTCGAAAAAAATATCTTAAAATCTGTTCTAATGGCGTTCCTGTCAGATGTAATTACGAGAAAACACTTCTATGCAGAATGTTTCAGATCTTCTAATGAATATATAGTGACATAAACATACATTCACCCCTACACATTCGAACGCACACAAATATGGACGTATGAACACACATACATGTAAAAACACAGAGACGTAGTGTAATTTAGAAACCAAAACGTTTAGAGAGTGAGATATTCTTAACGTACTTCACAGATCACACACGCATGTATGCCGACACATATTTTTTTCCGTGTGTGTGCGTGAGAGTAAGCATATGTAATTATCTCAAATATGTACCAATCGATACTTACTAAGCAAAGGCCAAAGGCCAAATAAGGAGGAATCTTGATGAATAGAACGTGTTCCACCAATCATCCAAGTTTGGAAGCCCTGCCTGCCATGAAAATCAGCCTTCGAAATCCTTAATATAACTTCAGTTCGATCACCAACCGCTAGCGCCGATGGAAAAAAAACAAGCTCATTTCACCCTTAAATACGTACCGATAAAAAGTCGAGCCTCCCTGGGGAGTGAGAAGGCGAAGTTTCCCAATGGTCCTAGTCAAGATAAGAGTCATGTTTCAAATAAGGTGGATTGTCCTCCACTTCGGAAGATTGATCCGTCTTGACAATACTTTTATAAATTTGTGAAATTAATATTCCAATTCTTGAGTTCATATTTATCTATCTGCTTCTATGCTTCACCGCGTGATAGGCTATATTTTCTGTCCATCTACTAAAAGTTAATCTCTAAATAATTTCCATTATTATTATTATTATTATTATTATTATTATTATTATCATCATCATCATCAAAATCACACCAGTTGCCTGGTGGTTATCGCTGGAGGTTGAGTGACAGCAAGTCTCCACAAGTCTCCAGCCCTCCTCTCATAGTCCACAGCAATACTGTGGATTACTGTTTCATTCCAGTTGTCTGATAGTTATCGCTGAAGGCTGAGTGATAGTAAGTCTCCTCAGGTCTTCAGTCCTCGTCTCAACTCACTTCTCCCTTACCTATCACAGTAGCGCTGTGGTTCGTACCTCCACTACCATTTGGGTGCTTTTTCTCCCTCCTCCTCTGTTAGACCACTGCTAACAGCTGGGTTCGTAGATTTCTTGCACTTTCCTCAGTATCCGCGCAGTTCCTAGTAGTGCTGTGGTTTGTACAGTCTCAATCCTTCTTTTCATCCCGAGTTCCTCCAATCTCGCCTTCACTGTCTTTGGTACTGTTCTGAGTGCACCTATTATTACTGGTACTACCCTGACTTTCATGTTCCAAACCTTCTTCAGTTCTCTTGCCAGATCCTGGTATTTTTCCAGTTTTTTACTTTTTCCTCTTTACTCTACGGTTTGCAGGTACGACTACGTCTATTATTTGGCAGGTTTTCCTCAAGAAGATTATTAAGTCCGGTCTTCTTGCTTGGATGAGGTGGTCCGTTTAGATGTCAAAGTACCAGAATAATTTATGGTTTCCATTCTCCAGGGCTGACTCCGGTTCGTGCTGATACCACCTTTCTGTATGGTTAAATCCCATTCGTTTACTCAGTTCCCAGTGTATCACTATTGCTACTCCATCGTGTCTGTGTTTATACTTTTTCTGGGCGAGTTGACTACATACACAAGTTATGTGGTTTACGGTTTCATCTCTTTCACCACATAGGCGGCACTTGCTGCTTGTTTGTGTTCTGTCGATTTTTGTTTTGGTATAGTTTGTTCTGATGCATTTGTTTTGAACTGTCATGATGAGAGATTCCGTTTCTCTCTTCAGGTTTCCTTTCCGTAGCCATGTCCATGATCTCTCGTCTGTCACATCCTGTATATGTCTTTTAAATTTTCTGTATTTCTCTTTTCCCTTTTTCTCCCCTTGTTTGCTGTGCTGCTCCATTATTTTCTACTTTTTGGTTGTTTGTTGCGCTACTTCGAGCACTCTTTATTATTATTATTATTATTATTATTATTATTATTATTATTATTATTATTATTATTATTATTATTATGTTGTGCTTGTTGTTGTTGTTTTCTTCTTCTTCTTCTTCTTCTTCTTCTTCTTCTTCTTCTTGCTGGTGGTGGTGGTGGTGGTGGTGTCAGCTTTGATTTCAGTTTAAGAAAGTCACCAGCCGGATCTCGACCAGACACTTGAGCTTGACAACCTTGTAAGCTTTGACTGTCCAGGCTTCAGACAGAGGCGAGAAGGGGGGGGTACCAGGGCTTTTACATATACTGACGATACAGCTCTTTCCTAAATATATTTAGATATATACACAAAGTGGTGTATGCTATGTGTAGTACATACATTCACATTGACAATAATTTTCGAATAATACGTGCAGTGAAGGTGAGCAATTTTCTGTACGTCATATATACCGGGCTTTCCAGGTAAACTATCGGCAAGTCCACTTGTCCCTTTTTTGAGTAGTCCAAGGGTTCTACCAACAATCGGTATTATTTTGGACCTGAGATGCCACATTCTACTGATTTCTATTTCAAGGTCCCTATATTTCGAGAGTTTCTCGAATTCCTTGGCGCTGGGACAGTCTTATCAACTAGTAGAGACGGTTTTCGATTCTCCCACGCCTCTTTGGGTTGGATTTATCCGCTCCGTTTTCTCAGGAACTCTGAGACCGAGGCTTACTATTATGCTGACATTTTGTAATAATAAAATTTCAAATGCATGGGTTATGATTGCATAATACCATAAAATACCATTTCCATTTCTTTTTCTTTTTGTGGGAGAAAAAAAAGACAGTAAAAAGAGAAAATCACGGAAGATTTTGATGTTGCAAAATTATTCAAATACTTCCATCATTTTTCTATAAAATTCAGCGTTCACTTTTATCCCATTGTCTCCTGCTGTCCGTGTTGAACAAAGTACAATGTCATGTTATAACTTGTATTATCTTTATTTATAGCTGTTTTATGACAATTGGTGCTCTCTATAAAAGTGTAACACTGAACTTTTTGTTCGCTTCTACTTTTTATCTCTTACGTCACAGACAATCGGAAGGATAACATCAAACAGATATGATTGAGCTCATGTAGTTTGTTGCTCGAACACTCAGGTACTACTTTCATTGAGTGGAAGATTATATGTGTACTGAGGCCGTTTGTGACTAGGTAAGATGACATTGGATATTTACCTTGGAAACAGACTCATGTGTGCTTTGTCCCCATACTCTTTTTTTTTATACAACCCATTAAGAAATAGTGTGAGAAGGACCAGGAGTTTAGTTAGTCTAAGGGGGCATAGGATCAGGCTACTAGTTCTTTGATTAGTGGGTCTAATAACGAGAGTGTACATCACCTCGATTATTTTTACTCAATAGATAGAAAATAAAAATCGACGTGAATGTATTTGGCTTAAGGGTAGTTGGGATGAGTGATCCAAGTTGAGAATGATTTAAGATGTGCTCTCTCGCAAATAGAGCCACAAATATCCATAAAGCAAGAAAAGAAATCACATTGACGTGTTGCGATAGCTGAGTTCTATTTTTTTGTAATGAATTGGAATTTCAAATGATATGATCCTAACTATTTTCGCTAGCTTCCCTTTAGTAACAGATACACTGCAGCGGCCGTACAATTATAAAATTAAATTGATACTTATTATAAAGCTGTCAAATTTTATACAAAACTAAATAATTATTTGTGAATATTCTTTGTTGTAACTTACTAAAATGGAAAGTAGGAAACAAGCGATCGTATTGACAAAAGGGCGGAATCACCTTGAAAAGGTTCGGAAGCACTGAGATAGATAGATAGACAGACAGACAGACAGATAGATAGATAGATAGATTGATTGATTGATTGATTATTTGTTGAATATATATTATTGATTTACGGTATGTAAAAGCTTTTGTTAGCAATCTACTTTATAAAAGTCGACTTACTGCCAAAGCTGAGTAAATACTCACTGCACGTTCCTCAAATACTTATATAATGAACAATGTGATTTTTCTATTTTTCTGTCCGTAACAGTAGATACTTCCATCTAAAGGCTAAAATTTTGCTGATAATAATATCACCTACCAACCATCTTAAACAATGGACTCTTCCATTGAAAAGTGTTCAGTAGTGTCTTTTCTCTACTTATAGATATTTTCTCGGGTATCATACGGATAGGGATACCGGGCATTACCCGAGGAAAACATTACTTCAAATTAAACAGCACATGGAAAAATGTGTTTTATTTCTTCTTACCCAACACAACAAATGGGAAAGTATCATTTACAAAAAATGCTTTCAATCTGAGCCTCTAGTCACTGTCGTGGATTGATGTCCCTGCTTAAGGTGTGATTTGGGGGGAAATCAACAAAAAATTAAGATGACGGTAAATAGTAACTTCAACTGACTTAGACAATGTTATTTTTACTTCTGCTATTTGCCAAAAAGCGATATATGACCGCAAAGCACCAAAACACTTTTAAGAATTGATTCTATTGTAAGACATTGAAATCCTGGTGTAAAAGTATTTGTTTCTGATGTTTAGGACCGAAAATTAGGTGGAGAATATCCTCTGGTGACCTCAAATAAGTTTTTTTTAATTCTCCATATATTAGATCAATGGGCCCTGTAGTTTTAGCGTGAAAGCGGCACAGACTAATAAACAAAAACCTCAACTGAAGAATACAATGGAAATTTGTACGCTTCCAAAATAGAAGTACCACGAAGTGACCAACCGACAGTGGTATCATGTATGTAACAGATGTAGCATTTGCACTCCAGATTGTTCATTTTGAAAAAGCTCCAGACAAGGATGGCGTAATGGCTAACTTAGAAGATGCAAGAGAAATCTTCCACAAAGCACAGTTGTTCACACTATGCATACGAGAAAGAAAAGTACCTCAAAACGTTTATCAATGAATAGGGATCGTACTCCACAAGAAGGGAGATAACTGTGACCTCAGCAATTATCACTATATTACACAATTACCTAAAATATATAAACTATTCGCAAAAATCCCATAGACTTACCTGCACACTAGACGAAAATTAACAACGCAAACGGGCATACTTCAGAAGCGGCTTATCAACAATCCACCACCTATAGACAATAAATCAACTGACTGAAAAGTCATTTGAATACAATGAACTACTTTGTTTGGCCTTCGTAGATTATAAAGCACCTAACCACGGTAATTTTCAACTTGATGAATATACATACAAGTCAGTCAGAACATATACGTAAACGATACTGCAGTAATTGGACTACGAACAAGATGAAGCTAGATAAGAGAGAGAGGCGAGGGAATACCATGTCACCTGAGCTATATACAATGAGCCTTGAAAGCATCTTTCTGGGAGCTGACTGAGAGGAAACGGGAATAAGCATAGAAAATACTTAAACCACTCAGATTCATCGATGACGTTTCCATGACGTTAGAAGCATCGAAAGAATTACAAAATATGTTGGAGAGGCAAAGCATAGAGACAAATGACTCTGATTCAAATAGGGAAAGTAAAAAAAAGTAAGATAAAGATTAACGTAGTCAAAAGTAATATTCAGAGATACAATCCCCCAAAAGACTACAGGAATTGAGGGTGTAGTTCTAGAAGAGGTTGACAAATATATTTACCTGGGTCACATAGTAAAATGATGCATAACAATCGGTCGGGAAGCATTTGGTATGAATAGATGGAAAGAGATGTGAAAGTTTTCATAAGCAATAGGTAATAAAAAGAATCTCCGAGGCTGCATCTGCATGGCATCCCCACAATATGAAATGTCTCTATGGGTATTTCTGTATACGATTTACGTTAAACATACTTATTCAACATTAAAATAGACGTTCATTCAAGTTATAAAAATGTACTAAACTTAATAAAAAATATAACAATGCATTCTATTTTTCCTCAGTTCTTCTGTACATTTCAGCTGAATTGCCAATCAATTTATTTTCTATCCCAGGTGATCTAAATTTGTCTAAGTTAAAACTGATTTATACTTGTACTTTTTTACAAACGTTTTAGTATTTCAAAATCTGTCGGGAGAAAAATCAGGTTTACTTTATTTTTTTCAATTCCTGACACAATATAGGAAAGATGTTCCTATTTGTGAAGTTTATACCATTGTTCACTCGATGTTAGAAATAGCTCACAAACAAAAACATTTCAACAACATTAAATTATTAACAATTATTTGAATAATGTCATGATTTCAGACGACATGGGTAAACTAATCTTGGAATAATATATAACCTTTACGGCTTGAAGAGTCCAAAGGAGAAAATACAATCGGAAATATTTTCCTTCGAAGCTAACTTATCTGCAAGATTAGAATAGACTATCTGGTTGGTAAATAAATCTTATGCTTCTCAAAAGTTCGGCTTACGCCACTTTTTCGCTGGTACGAAAAATGTCGAAAAGCGAAAATACCGTTCAAAGTTTGTTTTGCAGTAAGTCTTTATAGAAGCAACACACACCTTTTCCTCTCTTTCCTGCAACCCAATTTCCTGTACCTCCCACCACTTAACCTCAAAACAAAATAAATACCATTCTCACCCTTCTTGGTGCCAAGGAACTCTCGAAAGCTTATAAATTAATGGCGCCAATGGCCCTGAATAGAAAGTAAAGAAACTCGCATGTCGGTAAATGACACTGAAGAAATTGAACAAACCAGGCTACGAAACTCTATCTCATCCTGCTTACTTACCAGATCCTCTCCCACCGACTCTCGTTTTTCCAAGAATTTCGACCACGTCTAGCAAGGGAAGGTCTTCAACAAACAGCAGCTCAAAACACCTCCGAAGAATTTTTTGGTTCCAGGGACCCCAAGATGAATTCATTTTCTAGTTGGCAAAATGTGCACATTCTGAAAGTTTTCATTTCGATTAACTTTTATTCTAAGCCGAGATATACAGCTCAGAAATTGATGGTCAAAAACTACAATTATTTTTGTACCAACCTAATACTTCAACATTCTTATATTCTTTGTATACTAAAGGATATAAGCATACTAGTTTCACATCAAATAACTACCTAAATTTCTTGGTTCCGCGAAAAAGATTTGCATGAGTTTTCCAAATCTTCCAGGCTATCGCGTGCCACTGGTCCTCACATGGAATATCTTTCTGGCCCGTGCACAGATGCGGCGTACGCATGACTGATCCCATTGTTTTTAAATTATATTTTTAAGTTATCACAAATCAATTGATAAAATTTTGGATTTGATTTTATTTTGTATTCCAATCATATGGCTGACTCTTGGCGACTCTATTCTCTTCGATGTAATTAATACTATTTATTTCAGATAAGTTTTCGAAGCTTCAAGGACATTTCCATTTTTCAATTTCTGATATTTCTGGTTATTGATCCATATTTGGGACGCTCATCACCTAAGCATTTTAGCATTTCCGGGTTTGATTATTGGTAGCTTTTGCCAGATCTCGTGTAAGATTTGATGAGTCAGAACATGATTTCAAGACGCTTTTTGATAAGAAATCAGAAATTATGTAGATGAAGAATCAATGCCTTCACATGCATGTGCATATAACACATATAGGATACAGATATATAGGAATGTATACACACATGTATGTATACATAATTATATATATATATATATATATATATATATATATATATATATATATATATATATATATATGTATATATATATATATATATATATATACATATATGTATATATATATATATATGTGTATATATATATATATATATATATATATATATATATATATATATATATATATATATATGTACACACACACATATGGTGGTAGTAATTTGACAATGAGAAAGTGAAAGATTTGAAAAAAATGTGTTACATATCCAATCTTTTTTATCGTGATGAAGATAAGGCTCATAAGACTCGGTGCATTTCGCCATATTCCATCTCCGTCTTCAAAAACTCTTTTTTATGTATACAAAGCTCATCTACATCTAATCAGAAGTTTGGTAGGTTATTTCTATTCTTGTACGTCACTATTCTTGATTTTTCTTCTACACACAATTCACATCTTGAGTTTAGACTCCTACAAATTTTAGCCTTTTTACTAACCTCAAGTTGATTACCGTTTTTTCTCTTCTTCCAACTTCCAACCTTAAAGACGCTTTTACTAAAGAATATAGACTCAAGTGCGGAGGAACACATCTAGAGACTCACATGTAGTTATAAGCTGAATTTGATCTGAAATATTCGCGATATAATGTTCAATCAACGTGACTGATATTCACTGTTCAATCAAGTACTTGGACAAGGAATGTGATTGTGTTGAAATCTTAAAGAAAAAAACTTAATTTTCATCTTTATTACAACACGTCTTTCGACTTGATAGCCGAAACATGTGTTGTCATAAATATCAGAAGTTATCCATTAAAAGATAAAAGTCCTGACCTGGAGGAAGAACTGTGTTGCTATCATCAGTCACAATAGAATGGAAATTTTATTAAGTTAGCCATAATGACTGAATTTCCCGTCATTCGTAGTTTATGTGCTAATGGGATCAAAAATCACTTCTCATGTTATAGAAATGGAGATGAACAGACTGATTTTTCTCTATACAGTGAAAATTTTCTTTTACCAACTGAAAGATCGAAGTGTATCAAATCTTCTTGTTCTATTGATAAAGCTGACATGAAGTTCTGGTCAATTTAATGCAAACAGACCCTCAAATTGAAATTATGATCTTTTTTCCAATAGGAAGTTTTAACAAGTCCACTAGTAAAATTTCATCAAAACACTCCGATGAATTTCAATCATTTAATATTCTAGAAATGCACGCCGATACATGCTGAGAAAACGTCATTTATTTATATTTTCAGTGATTTGTATAGAAAACAATACTTTCTGTAGTATGGTGGTATTTGAATATTGATTCGAGTCAGCATCTTGCTTTCCATTGTCAGCAGATTTATCCATGAAACCTTGACCCTGAAATATGTCATTACCATTCTTGTTCACTCAGGACTTGATGAAGAGCAACGATGAAACCATCATGAAACACTAGTAAAATGCAATCATGGACTAATTATCAACGTATCATGAATTTGACTTTCTGATTGGTACAGTTAAACGCTCCATTTTCAAATCAGTCGAGAATGATCTGGCTATTAGTTTCACGAAGTCATGGTTTCAAGTGAAATGCATCTTTTGGCCAATAACCACACCTTGCACTTGTCACGTTGTCACAATAATGATCACGTGCATGGATAGAGTGTAAAATGATTAGGTTACAAATTCTTTTGGCTTGATTTTTGAATTCACGTGTCTCGGTAAAAGCTATTTAGTATCATTTCTTCATAATTCTTGATTGATTTTTTAATAGTCGAATTATGCATAAAACCAACATTTTCATACATCGAGATTTAAATTATATCTAGATGAAATCCGCCATAGGGGTAATATTTCCAACTAGATGTCTACATTAAACAGTCGGACAAAAAGATGAAAATTCGGTCAATTAAGCATTATATTTACATTTCTACTCGCAAAAAATTTCTAATAAATTCAACTCTTCATAATATACATGTTGTTAATGAACCCGTCAAAATGAGGCAAAAAAGGGACAAAAAGTTAGAGGGTCCAAAAATAAAAAAGAACATTTCTAGAAAAGGTTGGTTGGTGCCAATTTTGAAGTGTGTGTGACCAGGAGTGCTGGAACACAATACAAACAAACACATCCACCTATAAAAAGGGATAGAATCCTTCATCAACCTCGATGGCTACGGTTGTTCAATAATAATAATGAATATAATAATAAATATGATACACTGATGACATTTGGATGAAATTTGGAATAGAAAAATGTGCAATTATGGTAATGCATAAAGGAAGGCTCGCAATGGCAGAAGGAATCGAACTCCCGGAAAACAGGAAGATTAGAACACTGGCTGCACAAGACCGATACTAATACCAATGCACCCTTGAATCTGACACGATAAAACGGGAAGAGATGAAGGAGAAAATAAAGAGAGAATACCTTAAAAGGATAAGGAAAATATTAGAGACCAAATTAAACAGCAGAAATCTAATAGAAGGAATGAACACCTGGGCTGTATCAGTAGTGAGATACACAGGACCATTCCTTGGATGGACAACGGAAGAACTCCAATCAATGGACAGGCGAACAAGGAAGCTTATGACAATGCATAAAGCATTACACCCAAGAGATGACACTGATAGACTTTACGTTAAGAGAAAAGAAGGTGGCAGGGGGCTCATCAGCACAGAGGACTGTATCCAGAGAGCTAAAGCAGATCTAGAAAAATTACGTGCAAGCAAACAGAGAAGATATTATAAAGAGTGCACGAAACAGCGCAACAAACAACAAAGTAGAAAACAATCGAACAGCACAGCAAACTAGGAAAGAAAAATGGGAAAAGAAAAAATTGTACGGAGAGTTCACTAGACGGATACAAGATGTGGCAGACGACAGATCATGGACATGGTTACGGTAAGGAAACCTGAAGAGAGAAACGGAATCGCTCATCATGGCAGCTCAAAACAAATGCATCAGGACAAACTATATAAAAACAAAAATCGACAGAACTCAGACAAACAGCAAGTGCCGCCTATGCAGTGAAAGAGATGAGACTATAAATCACATAACTAGTGAATGTAGTCAACTCGCCCAGAAGCAGTATAAGCACAGACATGATAGAATAGCAACAATGATACACTGGGAACTGAGTAAAAGAATGGGATTCAACCATGCAGAAAAGTGGTATCAGCAAGAAACGGAGGCAGTCCTGGAGAATGGCAACCACAAATTACTCTGGGACTTTGACATCAAAACCGACCACTTCATCCAGGCAAGAAGACCGGACTTGGTTATCGTAGACAAAAAGAGGAAGACCTGCCAAATAGTAGACGTGCTGTACCTGCAGACCATAGAGTAAAGAGGAAGGAGAATGAAAAACTGGAAAAATACCAGGATCCAACGAGAGAACTGAAAAAGATGTGGAACATGAAAGCCAGGGTAGTACCAATCATAGTTGGCGCACTAGGAACTGTCCCAAAGACACTGAGGGCGAGACTGGAGGAGATCAGGATAGAGGGAAGGATTGAGACTATACAGACCACAGCACTGCAAGGAACTGCGCGGATACTGAGGAAAGTGCTAGAAATATAAAAACTGCAACACTAATTGTTAACAGTGACCTAACAAAAGATGGGAAATGAAAGCGGGAATGTGAACCATAGCATTGGCATGATAGGCAAAGGAGAGAAGAGATGTTGGCTGAAGACCTGAGGAAACTCATTGTCACTCAGCCTTCAGCAATGACCACTGGGCAATCGGTGTGAAACTGTAAACAGCAGTATTACTGTGGCCTATGAGAACTAGGAGAGAAGGGCTGGAGACTTGAGGAGACTTGCTGTCACTCAAACTCCAGCAGTTACCACCAGGCAACTGGTGTGAGATTCCAAATAAAACCGCACATTCCAAAACAATGAGAAAAAGTTTTACCAAGATTTAAATGGGGAAAGAAGGCAGGACATGAAACCTGATGCCACAGAGGCCAAGAACTATTGGAATAGCATATGGGGGCACCCAAAAAGACACAACGTAACACCGCAATGGTTAGGAAACATGAGAAAAGAACTAGAAGATATAGACAAGGGGGAACCAATAGTACTGAATGAAACCACATTGAAACATACTCTTAGGAAAGTAGCCAACTGGAAAGCACCGGGTCCCGACGGGATCCATGGGTATTGGTTCAAAAAATTCACCACGTTACACGGCAGACTCACTCACCTACTCCAAAATTGTCTAAATGAAGGCAAAGCACCAGAATGGATGACTAAAGGCAGAACCACCCTCATCCAAAAAGACCCGGGAAAGGGGAACATAGCAAGCAACTATAGACCAATCACGTGCCTACCACTTATGTGGAAAATCCTGACCGGGCAAATAGCAGAGAGAATATACATGTCAATGGATAGAAGGGGACTACTACCAGAAGAACAGAAAGGGTGTAGGATAGGAACCAAAGGGGCAAACGATTTACTCTACATAGACCAGATGATCTTAAAAGAAGTAAGGAAAAGGAGAAAGAATATCGCAATGGGATGGATAGATTACAAAAAGGCATACGATATGATTCCACATAGCTGGATACTCGAATGCTTTAGAATGTTCAAAATTAGCGAACCGGTGGTTAAATTCATTGGTAATTCGATGGAAGACTGGAAAGTAGATTTGACAGCCGCAGGGGACAAACTAGCCGAGGTAGGGATAAAAAGGGGAATCTTCCAAGGAGACTCGTTGTCCCCACTATTATTTGTTCTAACAATGATACCGCTTAACAGAATCCTGAAAAACAGCAAAGGATACCACTTCTCTAAAACAAAAGGAAAGGTCAACCACTTAATGTACATGGACGATATTAAATTGTTTGCAAAAAACAGGGGAGAGCTTGAGACTCTGTTCAACGAAGTAAGGGAATATAGTGAGGACATAGGAATGGAGTTTGGGATAGAAAAATGTGCAATCATGGTGATGCACAAAGGAAGGCTTTCAATGACTGAGGGAATTGAACTTCCGGACAACAACAAGATTAGGGCATTGACTGCACAAGACCGATACAAGTACCTAGGTGTCCTTGAATGTGACACGATAAAACGGGAAGAGATGAAGGAGAAAATTAAGAGAGAATACCTCAGAAGGATAAGGAAAATATTAGAAACCAAATTAAATAGCAGAAATCTAATAAAAGGAATGAACACCTGGGCTGTGTCAGTAGTTAGGTATACAGGACCATTCCTAGGATGGACAAAGGAAGAGCTCCAATCAATGGATAGGCGAACAAGGAAACTTATGACGATGCATAAAGCATTACACCCTAGGGATGATACAGATAGACTATACGTTAAGAGAAAAGAAGGTGGTAGGGGGCTCATCAGCATAGAAGATTGTGTCCAGAGAGCTAAAGTAGTCCTAGATAGATATGTGCAAACAAATAGTGAAGAAATCATAAAGAGCGCGAGGGATAGTGCAACAAACAATAAAGTAGAAAACAATGGAACAGTACAGCAAACTAGAAAAGAAAAGTGGGAAGGGAAAAAATTGTACGGCGAGTTTAAAAGACAGATAAAAGATATAGCAGACGAGAAATCATGGACGTGGTTACGAAAGGGAAACCTTAAGAGAGAAACAGAATCGCTCATCATGGCAGCCCAAAACAAAAGCATAAGGACAAACTACATAAAAACAAAAATCGACAGAACACAGACAAACAGCAAATGCCGCATGTGCAGTGAAAGAGATGAGACAGTAAACCACATAACTAGTGAATGTAGTCAGCTCGCCCAGAAGGAGTATAAGCATAGACACGATAGAGTAGCAACGATGATACACTGGGAACTAAGTAAACAAATGGGATTCAACCATGGGGAAAAGTGGTATCAGCACAAGCCAGAGGCAGTTTTGGAGAATGACAACCACAAACTACTGTGAGACTTTGACATCCAAACTGACCACCTCATCCAGGCAAGAAGACCGGACTTAGTAATAGTAGACAAAAAAAGGAAGGCCTGCCAAATAGTAGGCGTTGCTGTGCCTGCAGACCATAGAGTAAAAAAGAAGGAGGGTGAAAAAAGGGAAAAATACCAGGACCTAGCAAGGGAATTAAGGAAAATGTGGAACATGAAAACCAGGGTAGTACCGGTCATAGTGGGTGCACTAGGAACTGTCCCCAAAACGCTGAGGGAGAAACTGGAGGAGATCGGGATTAGGGGAAGGATAGAGACCGTACAGACCACAGCGCTACTTGGAACTGCACGGATACTGAGGAAGGTGCTAGAGATATAAGTACTGCAACGAATAGTAGCTCTGTCATGATATGCGAAAGAGGGAGGAGACGTTAGCTGAGGACCTGAGGAGACTTATTGTCACTCAGCCTTCAACGATAACCACTGGGCAACCGGTGTGAAACTGTAAATCGTAGAATTACTGCGACCTATGAGTACTAGGAGAGGAGGGCTGGAGACTTGAGGAGACTTGCTGTCACTCAAACTCCAGCGGTTACCACCAGGCAACTGGTGTGAGATTCCAAATAATAATAATAATAATAATAATAATAATAATAATAATAATAATAATAATAATAATAATAATAATAATAATAATAATAATAGTAATAGTAATAATAATAATAATAATAATAATAATAATAATAATAATAATAATAATCTGTGACGGCTGTAGGCACTGTGGAACTGCAGCACCTCCAATTCATTTTCACCCGATATCTTAATGAGAGAGAGGGGGGGAGATTCTGGTTGGCACTGGTCATTTAATGCATAGAGAGAGAGAGAGGCTAAAAATAGACTCGTTAAACAAATTTGTCCTTTCATGAAATTGTTGCAGTAATATTTTTTGATAAATCCTTAATTTTGGTTGGAGTGTACTTCATTATTGCAATGTTTTAATATCAATCATGATTATTAAATTTGTGATACTAGTATTCATCTTCATCCTCATCTTTCAGCAGCTTTTTCCTCCCGAAAATTTCTACTTTTCACACTTTTCACACTTGTGATTAAGAAAAATGAGGTGGAAAAATTAAGATGAAGTTAAATATCGATGTTAGAAAAATTGAATAAAATTAATAATGATGACATACATACTACATCTAATGGAAATAAATTAAAAAAATAATTGCCTTTATAAACAATTTTGGTCATTTCTGTATGTTTTGAGCCAGAAACATCTCTGAACAGTGGAAAATATTTGCTATCGAAACAGTAAAAAAATAAATTACTTCCAATTAAATCTAAGTCACATAGCAACATTTACGTCACCAGTGAATAATTAGTGTTCATCATCTCCAAATGTTTAATGGTTTGGGGGTAGACAAAATATGGCCCAAAATTCACTAATTCCAGTTCGTGGCCAACGTAGGGCCATGACCTCATCATTCTTAATCTCGTTCCGAATGAATGCAGAGGGTCACTTAATTTAGGCTACAGTGACGCCACGAATTCTGAAGTTTTTGGTGAATTTTCTACCCCTCTTCCTCAGGATTTGCTCTCTTCACACTTTTACGTTCTTGGGTCAATATTGCTGACAACGTTGATACAAATAATCTTTGCGAACTACCCAATTTTTCTTTCAATATGTCTTTTTATGTTTTGGATTTTTTTTTTTTTACAGTACTCCATTTATTCCTGAATGATCTATAAATTGATACAACATTTTAAAGTAAGTATTTCTTCAACTTTTTTTCCATGGATTTTTGTTGGAATTCTTTTCTTTTTTTTCATTTTGAATGGCAAAGTCAATGCATTCTCATGATATTAAGTTATCGGAAATATTAAGTTTTCAGAAACTTTATTGTGTAAAAGAATATTATTTAACAATTATAGTCTCCTTGCTTCCCCAGAAAAAAAGATCTGTGAACTTCAACAACAGTTGTCTCTTCATGAAAAAGTTGCTATTTAGACAAGAGGCCATCCCTCACCTGATATTGAAATACATTGACCAGGAATAAATAACAATAAGGAGTGTATTCGAAGCTTTAATTCAGAATGGAACTGAAGAAAAGGTTGGCTGTGAAGTTGTGAAATAAAGAATGCATTATTTTGTTTTCTGTGTTCGTTGTCTGGAGGTGATGCAACATGGACAATAGACGACTTTAAAAATATGGATAGAATTTTAAAAATGAGATATCAAAGTTTAAATATCTTATCATTGTATACATATATATATATATATATATATATATATATATATATATATATATATATATATATATATATACATATATATATACATATATATGTGTGTGTCTGTGTCTGTGTCTGTGTATATATGTGTGTGTGTATATATATATATGTGTGTGTGTGTGTGTGTGTGTGTATATATATACAATGATAAAATACTATATATATATATATATATATATATATATACACAATGATAAAATACTATATACATATATATATATATATATATATATATACAGTGATAAAATACTATATATATATATGTATATATATATATATATGTATATATATATATATATATATATATATATATATATATATATATATATATATATATATAAACTCTATTTGAAATGATTACCCATTATTACACGATGAATGTATAATTTGGCCTTCACAATGTAAATAATATAAACAATGAAAGACAATTGTGCTGCTACAGGAACTAAAAACCGTCGTTTGTAGACATCTTTGGTCAAAAACATTTTAATTTATACATATATATTTTAGGAGATTGATATAATAAGTAGCCGCTTCAACGTAGTTATGCACTTACCATCATGCTGAACAGCCCGCCGGTAATGCAAAGGCTAAATAACTGCTTTCCATCCAAAATCTCATCTTTATTCTGGGTCTTTTTTGTCTCTTCCAAAGCCACAGCATGTATTTGAGAAATGGACATGTTTGGTCCGACAGATGAATTATAAATTGTGTTCTATTATATAAAAACTTATTTGAAATGATTTCTCATCGTTACACAGTTGATATATTATTCAATTTAGACAATGTAAATAGGATAAACAATCAAATCGAACCTTGATCAGTGGCAAGTGCATCGCTACATTGAAGCGGCTACCTATCGGTGGCAGGTTCGATTCCTGCAGCAGTGTTTATTCTATTTGCGTTGTCTAAACTAAATGATGTATTAATTGTGTAACGATGGGAAACCATTTCAAATAATTTTCCTTATGATAAAACGCAATTTGTAGTGGCTCCCTCCTATGCTAATATCTTTATGGGCGAATTCGAAGAAACCCACATATATCCAGAGATTTACAATAATTGCATCTTCTATGTAGGATATATAGATGACATTTTTTTTCATGTAGACAGGTGATGAAGCCAAACTAGAAAATTTCTTTGCACATGTAAACTCTGCATACGATTCGATTAAATGTGCTTATATGACATCTACTGAAACCATAGCTTTCCTAGACACCTACATATATATGGATCGAAATAGAAACCCCTAAACCACCCTCAACACTAAACCCACTGACACCTACAATTACCTCCACTCGAAATCAACCCACTCTTAACACCTGGAAAAAACTGCCATTTTTACAAGCACTAAGAATCAGAAAATTTTGCTCAACGGATAGTGTGCTCAACAGACTTAATAACAATAGACACAGAATTAAATCACAAAACCATCCCAGCCCACTCCCCGTAGAACTACACTTTAGCACTCCTGGAAACATTTTTGCCACATACACTAGTTTCATAACCATTGAAAAAATAGAAAAAAAATACCCCCACTGACATAACTAGCATTCTAGAATGGCATGAAGATAAGTGGATCAATAAACTTGGATCTCTCTTCCCTAATGGACTTCACACCAAACTCAACAACCCTAACCACACAGATCTCTAATTCATAATCCTTCCACTAGCAACAACCTCACATCCACACTCTAACCCCCCCCCCCCAGGTATGTATGATATTGGGAACCTCACAGTCACTCAGATCCATATCTACCAAAATCATTGTATGGTATTTCACTCGTGCAAATCAGAGCCACCAAACTTTCAATGACCTGTAAGGATAAAACATATGAAGTTCCTTGATCTTATCACCCCACCATCTATACAATCCCCAATCTACATACACGGTCCAATACTAAACCACTACCCTTCAACCCTGATACCCCATGGACTCTCTAAGACTCACTACTGCTGCAACCACCACATCTTGCCAGAGACAAGCACTGACTCCGTCACAGACTGAACTAAGTCCCACACATCAGGGTGAATCTGAAAGATGGGATGGCAACTTTCGCTTCCAAAGCAAATTATTTGATAGTAAATTTATTTTCCACGGAAAACTTTTAAACACAGAATGGCACACACACACACACACACACACACACACACACACACACACAGAGCACAGCACAGCACAGCACAGCACATGCTACTGAAGATGGGAATACCCCCTGAAACATGTTTAGCTTATCAATCAATACATTTATGTATTGATTAATTAATAAATTTTCCATACACTTTCATATATATATATATATATATATATATATATGGTGTGTACTGTAGAGAGTGAGACGGACTCGGGAGTAAAGTGTTTAGAGGTAAGGCTTATTAATCCTTAGATGTAAATTGTCCAGACATGTTTCAGGATTCTTCCCATCTTCAGTGGTGTGTGCTGTGTGAGTATGTGTTTGAAGTTCCCATGTGGAACCAGAGTCCACTATCAGGAGCTATGCATTGTGGGTAAAATGTGTTGTAAGGGCTGCGGGAGGCCTCCTGCTGAGTGTGTGAATGTCCAGTTAGGCATCAGGTCTTTGGTTAAGCAGCAGCAGTTAATCTTGGGGAGGGCATAGTGTGTCAGGGTAGGGGGGAGTGATGTGGAGTTAGATTTTTGGTATGTTAGGGATAGGGTAAATGGGGGGGGTGAGGTCAAGGAGCTACATAGGTTTCAACCTTATAAGTTATAAAAAATGTGTTGGCTATGATTTGGACAGGGGTTATAACTGGCTAAGGTGAATTTTTCCTATGGGTCTCGGTGACTTTGAAGCTTCCATTATTGAATGTATCTTAGATGTGGGTGTGAGGATATTATTGGTAGGAGTTTTGTGTATTAGGGTTCTGCGTGATGAGGGTTGTTAAGTTATGTAACATTAAAGTAATACAGCATCCCCCACATCCTTAAGTCACGAGCCTCCACTGATGATTCTAATGATACGTGGGATTTACATCTATCATTTTGAGTAGGCGTTTCAACAAGTATCGCAGTGATTTGAAAAATGAACCGGCAGCGACAGAACGGAGCAAATACTCAAGTAAAAAAAAACATTCAGTTTCAATAATGATCTCCTGATACACGTCCAAGAGAAAGTGGCTTAAAGAATAATTTCAGCGAACTGGTCACTATTTACCTTATACTCTTTGGTAATTTTTCACCAACGATTTTAAAATACTCCACCTTTTTTGTAACATCAATTCGTAATTTTCAAGTTATATTTCATTTTCCGACTGACGAAGATTTACGATATATCGGACATTTTCAGTTTTTTTTTTTTAATTTTCATATTTAAAAAATTCAAACAGTCTTGTTTTTCTTCTTTCTGATTACGATAATAATAATAATGATGATGATGATGATGATGATGATGATGATGATGATAAGCAGCTGCAGCAGAGCCTTGGAATTTGTCAGTATCTTCCATATACCAGCGTTCTCTTATCCTGTACCAATGTGAAAAAAAAATAAAATGTCTTTCAAATCAAATCATTATTATATGAGGATTGCTTGTTATTTACCAATGGAATTCATCAATGAATGAGGAAAACATTCAAAATATGAATGGTTGCCGGAAATTCGATACCAAAGATTTATTAGCAATAACTAAGCACTCCTTCATCTTATGATTAAGAACAGGGTCTGAAGTATCGGATTTGTCTGCCTCCCCACGAGGTCAAATTTGATACAAGCTCGGTTTAACAGGATCTTGGGAATCCATATTAAACTTCTAAGAGCTCATCCTTTATCTTATATTTTTTCAAATTGATTAAATATGTCTCACCGTTGGTTTTCATTTTCCTCTCCCTGTGAATAGTTTTACCTGTTTGCTCCCACGAGATAACTCGTCTCAGGAAGTCGTTAGCCCAGGGCTACGGCTGAGATAACTCGTCTCGGTCCGTTTGGATAGTGCAATGGTTAGGTTAACGAAACTGTCTCACACGCAGAGAGTCACAGTTTCAATTCATGAGTAAAAAGTGTGCAAAATACTTCGTTAGGACAAATTTCGGTGTGCACTCAGCAGCTAATTGAGTACACTTTCAGCTGTGGTCAGGGTTGAACAGTTATTGATCCTCATGGATCAGGATACTACATGAGCATTCCCTCTCCCCAAGCTTCTTTCTCTTATGATAGCATGTAAGTTTTCTTACATAGATTTATGTATATACAGATATATCTTGATAAGACATTAATTAATTCAAAAGTTTTTCATACTGCTCGAAACCGCGCGGTTCAAGGTTTTATTATAATTCGATCTGGTTGTTTTTTCATCTTATGTTTAGTAACATTAATTTGTACATATATCTCAACCATATTACGTCAGATCCCGCATTAATCAAAACCACAATATTTAAGATATTCCTGTAAAAAAAGTATAACGGATATATTTGAATTCCTATAACAAGTAGGGTGGATCCTCCAAGGGGTGAATTTACATAGTCCAAGGGGAGAATAAGGCTATTAGGTAAAAATAATCGTTGTGAAAGTTTTTGGCTTAAGGATAGTGGGGATTGTTTCTCACTAATATACACACAAATTAAAAAACTAGTAGCAACAAAACAAACCAGAACAGAGATCACATTGATGTGAATATCAGTTTCGATCGCAGAATTCTGATCTTTCGGTTATAAATTAGAATATCAACTGATATGTTCCTTATTATTTTCGCTGGCTATCTTCGAATGAGAAATACAAAGCAGCTGCTGTAAAATCATAGGATTAAACTAATTCTTATCATAATGTTGTCTAATGATACACAAAATGAAATACTTATCTGAAATGATTCCTTATTGCAATTTGCGTAGGTGAAAGGGGGGAATCTTCTTGACAAAAGTGAGGAATAATCTTGAAGCTGCTAGGAACCATGGTATTCGGAGATAAGGTGGGTTTTTTTGGGGGGGGGGTTTAGAAAAGAAACTGCTGAATTTATTTTAGTGGAAAAGTCTATCGTTTCAGATAGTGGGTAGGACATATTTTTATCAGCTGAATTATTACCTTTAGGTGGAAGGGTCCATTGTTGCAGAGCGAGAAACGGAAAAAAACTGTTTATTATATTAGTAGATTCTGTTGTGTTTATTTGTTGAAATTTATGATAATAAAACCATTTTAAACATGCAATGATAACTCTTGAAAGATACATCTAGCATGGAAAAGGTTGAAAACGAAAGAAATAAATGTGAAAATATGTCTGCAGAGTTCCTACGGCGATTATGATACCTATATTCTTGGGAAAGAAAAGAGGAAACCACAGAAGAGGAAATCTTTTCTAGGGATCGGCTCCTTCAGAGTTTTAATGCTCCACTTACAGCTTCATCCTTATCTCTGACCTTGATAATGGAAATATGAAAATGGTGGATAATTACCTATTCACTGAACCGGATGTTTCCGATAGGTTCATGAGGTTTCTCCTCCGTGAAATATCAGATATCTTTAGGATTGAATCAAAGAAAAATTTTCGAAATGATCTCATGATCTCTCTTTTTGCAATTTAAGAAAGAGAAAATTAATAGGAAATAGGAAACGAAGATATTGCATGTACAATAAACCAATCACCGATGGAATGTTGAAGCGAAAAAATGTCAATATCTAGTTATTTTTTAGACTGTCCTCATTTTGTGGCAACTTTTATACTAGACGTGTATATGTATGTATGTTGGTTCCGATAATGTTTGTTGTTTCGCGGAGATTTTGCATATCAACCTGAATGTGAAGGTTTTGAAGTTGGAATGCTGCTGCACTCTTTCGGCCTCTAAGTGGTACGTTGATATATATATATATATATATATATATATATATATATATATATATATATATATATATATATATATATATATATATATATATATACATATATATATATATGTATATACATATATATATATATATATACATATATATATATATATATTTATATATATATATATATGTGTGCGTGTGTGTGTGTGTGTGTGTGTGTGTGTGTGTGTGTGTGTGTGTGTGTATGGCTACAGGAGTTATATGTATGATGTATGATGGACCAATGTCCTTGGTTTGGCACATAGTAATAAGCTGAATTTTGATCTGAAAATTTCCCTGTATAATGTTGAAGATATGTGAGTAATATTCACCACTGAATTGAGTGCTTAAACAAAGAAGGAGATTATGTTGAAAAACAAATTTGGAGTTTTGAGTACGATCTTCATAGTGGGCACCATACTCGTGGCTTTGGCCAAATGAAGCTGAGGTTATCAAGAAAATAACCGGTACAGCATTTTCTGTTATTTTAAAGATGAGGATGATGGTATGGAGCAATTTATTTTTATCAAAAAGTCAGAATCCCGAACGAAAGCAGAACATGATATGTTTGGCATCAGTTTGGCCGCACGGCCTGTCGGAAGGACGTCCAAATTGGCATCCCACTGCCTTAAGGGGGCCGGGCTCCTCGATTTTGAATCAGAGTTGTCCGTCTCCTAGACTGCTATTTTACCCGTAGCGGGCCTTTCCCAAGGCCATCAATGCAAAGTAAACATAAATTGCATCGACTGGAGTTTGAACGCTACGCTATTCTCCGTGCCGTTAATTGCTACGCCACTCTCACCTCCTATATGGATACAAATTACGCTTTGTATATGATGATTCCGACTAAATTGTATTTCAGTCATTATTGTCTTTTTTACCCCATTTTCTCACCTTCTTTCACTGCATATAATGACTAATGCTATGCACAATTCTGTTAGTCTTTGACACAGGTTCGTTTCGAGAACGCTGACCACAGTAAAAGATATATGATTCTCCTGAGTTGTCGTTCGACGGGCGTTCACCTGTTTACGGTCTTGTTCAAGGCTTTTAACGGGTTTAGAGATAATGGACAGTAGATCTCTTATCTCCAAGCAGAAGGGAAGAGATCCATTAGTCATATTACGCGTCGGGAAAATGAAATCCAATTATCTTACGAGTTTGATAACAAATTTTCAATGTTTGTTTGTAACATTTATGGATAAGGTTCATATTTTCAGCAAAACACGATAGGGAACCCACTATGGTTGATAATTTATCAGAAACCATCAACCAAAACTGCCAACATCGGTTTCTTCAGTTTTTTTTAATGGATCTGTCAAGCTGGCTGGCTATGTATATATGTATCGCGCACCAATGGAGCGAAATGGTTCTTTAAAATTCAACTTTTACTCTTTTTGATTCCTTAAAACGATTTTTGTTTTTGAAAATTCCTCCCAAATTGATTTTAGAGGGAGATTCAATTTATAATGTAAGTGTACGATAAAATTGTCCTTTACTTTCTGTCCGGCAGTATCCACATTTGTTTTTCGGAAGAGCAGGCTTTTTTAATGATCACCAACAAAAGGTGAGAGAAGTAAATAATCCATTGATCATCCCTCTTCTAATTTTCAATTGATCACCCCAAACACAAATGCTACTAAAAGACGTTGGTTAAGTGACAGTTTCTATTTATTTTTTTCTTTCCTCTTCTCTTTCCTCTTTCTCTCCTTCAATTACTTCATCTCCACGCGAACCATCAAATCACGTTGGATACACTGGTCCTCGAACGATCATCGATGTTTGGCAATGTCGAGTTTGGTCGACAGATGAGCGACAATGTTGGGAATACCCGTTGCTGCAAGCGAGTATGGTGAAGCAGGGGACCTCATTACAGGTGCTCACCCCATCAAAAGCCGAGACAAGAGCAATTCAGGAAATGAGAAGCCCGGGCACTGATGACCGATGCTGTAGCACAACATTCTTTTTTTCATCATTATCTCTACGGCTCTTATCAGCAATTGCTCTGGTCATATTAGAAACCATCGGCGAAATCTGTCAATATAGGCTTCTTCAGTTTTTTGAGTTGGTCTGACAAGCTGGCTATATGTGTATGTATCACGCGAAAAGGCCGTTCCAGTGGAGATAGAAGGTTGGAAATTTACTACTTATTATGTCTGAAAGAACAGCATTTGTTTTTTGTTTTGTTTGTTTTTTGTTTTTGTTTTTTCGTTTTTTGCTTTTTGTGTTTTTTTCTTTTTGAACTCTCCTTGGATTTTTTTGTGGGGGAATCAATTTGCAATGTAAGTTAATGTTAAAATTGGCCCCTTAATTTGTATCAGATTGCATTCTCGCTTGTTTGTTTTTTCTTGAATTCGGTTTTTTTTTCAGAAACCACTTCCCAACAAAATGCGAGAAGTAACTCTTACATTGATCACGACTTTTTTTTTTTTAGTTTTTTATTCTTCGCCCTCAACATGGCCCTCAGCAAAAAAGGTAATGGTTATGTGACGGTTTCAATTGAGTGACTAACCAGACTTCTCTTATTTATCATTATCACTTGTTATGGTGGTGGTTGTTGTAGGGTGTGAGGTAGCCTAATGGTTATCAGCAAAACGAGTTCAAATTTCGACCGAGACAGTGTTCGTTCACTTAACATTTGTGTTCTGACTCATCGCCATATATCTTGAAAATGTCTTGACGCTTGCATGCCTCGTTGGTTGACAAGGAATAGAGAAGGCATGCAAACCATTCTCCCATAATTACAGCTCAGATGTTCACTAAGCTTAGCTATGTACAATACCTAATGAGGAATTGGAAGTTAGGCAGTGGACTTTTACCTTGGCTCGAACATTGATCATTGACGTGGATAGGAAATACACTAAGATCTAATCCACTAAAGAGGCCCATAAACTTGTAATAGGGATATTGAGTCGTCGCTATTATAACCCGTTTCTCTTCGATAAAACCTTGGAAACTTATTTTTTCTCAAAACTGACCAATTTCCTGAGGAGGATGTCTTATGGGCTGAAAACACAAACATATACTTGCGAAAAAAATGCTTCTATTTTTAAAAAACGGAACACAGAATTGAAATACTGCCATAAAGATTTTTATAGGAACGATCCACAATCGAATAGTGTGAGAAACCTGCACGTATCACGTGAACAGGTTGGACCAATGGATCATGAGGGCTGAAAATTTATTTATTATTATGTCGAGAAAAACCGGGAGTGCTTTTTGAACCCCCTATTTATAAATTGGTACAAAACTAAATCTAGTGCAGAGTTACAAAGGTGTTGCACTCAGTGAGGATCAAATTCACTACACTACAAACTTCTTTAAAACCAAGTCTTGTTAACCTTCAGTCGACGGTATTCTGTTTTTCATTATACAAGAAGCTCGATTCACTGACAATCCTTTTTGCTGTGATGGTTCTGCCAAAAAGTGAACATAACCTTCTTTTGATGCAGGTTCTTCACTTCTATCCGTCCTCTGAGAGGAATACCCTCGATTTTTATACAGAATTCATTTTTTCATCACACGTCAAAATGCGATCAAGAAAAGGATTATTTTTGTTGCGCAAAAGAAATGCAGGGCAGACTTCGGAATTTTATGATTTTCCTTTGGCTCGCACGGCACCCATTTATCGAGCCGCAATAATGGCCCTCAATAAGATGTCCTAAATTACAAAAGAACCTTCACAATCCCCCTAATCTTCAACGCTCTTTATTCTGTTTCAAAATGTTTGGAACTAATGCTGAGCTGTGAGTTGACTGACCCCTGGCCAAATACTTTGTTGATGATGCGAGCAGATTTTGAATTTTTAACTCAGACAACAAAATCGCTTGAATTTGCTTTTTTTTCTATTTTTTATTTGACGGCCTCATATAAACAAGAAGAGACATCAACATTTGTTTGCCTATGTATCATCCGGTAATATCGCAAGAGAGCTGAAATTTTAAACTTTTCTTATTATTATGTCTACAGGAAAAAAAATTTTGTTTAATGGTGGGTTCAATTTTCGAAGTAATTTTATGCTAAAATGGTCCCTTAGTTTGTGTCTGCAACATTCACGCTTGCTTTTTGGAAGTTTGGACTTTTTAGTGATCACTGCCCAACAAAAGGCGAAAGAAATAACTCATTCACTGATCACTCTTTCTTTCTGGTCGCTCATCTAAAATGAATACAATTTCTTGCAAACAATTCACGATTAAACTTTCTTGATTGAATTGTTGGTGCGCTTTCTAATTTCTCATTAGACAATATGAAACACGAAAGTTTGGAAACCGGATTGAATTCATTTCCGTTACATGTTTCGAGAAACTATTTGATCTCGTTGCCAAACGTCAAATGGGAAAAATGTTAAAAATTTGCAACCGAAAAAGGTTTGAAGAGGAGGAAGATGATGCAAGGTTTTTGTTTTTCTAACCTTGTTATCTTCATTGGCGAAAAAGAAGATGTCTTCGGGAGAAAATTGAAATGATTAGTGTATATGTGAAATTGAGAAGGGTTTTGTGTGTACATGTAGTTTACTCGAGTGACTATTATTGAGAAAAATGTACGTTTTCAAACTTTTGTGTTTCCATATCGTCTATTAAATTCGCCATTATGTCGAATAAATTGCATTCTTTTCCTCGCTATATATATATATATATATATATATATATATATATATATATATATATATATATATATATATATATATGTATATATATATATGTCAGGGGATCACGTATGGGTTGATTTTGTGTCTACATTTACCCGACATTTCCAATGCCAAATATTTAATTACCTAAAATAATCTTATAGAGTCCCTTAGCATCAATGTTGACAATATCTTGATTGTTTCCATTGTTCATGAAAATATCGAATTAACTCCCAGGCTTAAACTCAACTCAGATTATTTTTGGTCACGCATGCGCACATACACAAAACAATAACGGATAACCTTCTGTGTGCGTCCAGAATTTACCATTGAGTCACAGTAGCTTTGTGCTCCGAATTTTATAATACGAGTCAATACCCGTGAAAAAATTCACGTATTTGTCTGAATTTTTATTGAAGTATTTTCCACGAAAAAAATAATAGCAAATTTGTCTCAGTAGAAGAGTCCATAGTTTCAAAACGTGGGAAGGTGGTACTTATAGTGGGAGGGTCAAGTGTTACGTACCAGCAAACAAAGATCACTCTGCTCATTATATATGTACAGTAACTTAGTATCAACTGGTGGCAGCCCATCTATACTGAGCGATCCTATGAGGATCTAATCGTTAATCCTTGTGGAAAAGACCCTCACGAATTTATTTGGATTGAGAAGTTTCTGGGTTTGTTTGTTGTTGTTTTGTTTTTTTGTAATGATGAAATAGTTTGAAAAGGTGAACGGGAAGCAACACTCAGTGGGAGAGTCCAGTGTTACGACCAGCGAAACAAGAAAATCACAGTTCATTTTTGAGTAGATCCTATCAATCATTGAATAGATTAGACATTGGCAGTTACAATGAAAGCGAAACGTACGTAGGCAGAAACCGACAAAGAAGAAAGAAGCGTATTATTATAGATAATAATACGCAAATCTCTGTCTTCTTTAAACGTGTTGTTCTTTCCAGTTGATTCTTACTTCAATAACACTTTGTCACACTAAGAAATTATCATTAAATAAGTTACCACACGATGACGTAGGAAAATAGAATTTCATGTTCCGATGAAATCATAAAGATCCTTTTATGATCAAATGCTGAATATAAAGAATGATAATATATATATATATATATATATATATGTATATATGTATATATATATATATATATATATGTATATATATGTATATATATGTATATATATATATATATATATATATATATATATATATATATATATATATATATATATATATATATGTATACAAAAATGTAATGAAAGCAAAAACAAACAAGATTGGTTTCTGCAGAGTCAAACTTTTGTCGTCAGCACGACTGCAATGTTATCCACGTATATAAAATACAACGTGTACATCTATATATTTCATACATTCCGTCATTTTTGATGGCACTGGTAAACTAGTAAGTCATATTATTAGATCTTTTTTTACGTAGCTTTTCTTCTGTTTTTAATGATTTTACGTAGCAAACAGATCATTCGTTCACAATCATCATCTAACACAAATAAAATTTCTTGCAAACGATTCACGATTAAACTTTCTTGATTGGATCGTTAGTGCGCTTGTAGACTTGTGCGTGTGTGTGTGTATATATATATATATATATATATATATATATATATATATATATATATACATACATACACGTATGTATGCGCGTGTACCATGTTTTCTTTCTGAATTGGTAGTATCAGTATCAGTAAATCAATTATTCTAGAATTTACTTTTTTTAATTGTTGAATTATCGGAAATTGTTAATTTTTTATTAGTATTACCTTCATCTTAATTTTTTTTACTTTTTTTATCGCAACTTGACTTGCGTTGTTAATCTACGGCAGAGACATCTCGATAAAATAGACACGTAAAAAAACGACAAAGTCAACGTTATCTTTCAGAATTTCGTTTTTCTACTGTGATGACTCTTCCGAATTTGCTGGTATCTGGTGATTTTTCAATAAGTCCGTCTGTGTATTCCTGGACCGTTTGTTAGAACAGATATTCATTATAGATGGTCATCTGTGAGCTACGTAGTACATTACGTGAAATCATACGCCCACAACTATCTCTCAATCTCGTCGCCCACAACATAAATGTATAGACACCTATTCTCACTGGGTCGATTGAATTAAAAGCTGGGGCTACTGTAAAACTTGATCATTTGAAGACCCCCCTCCCTCGATAAGGGAGGGGGTTTCTATTCAAGTATCCACCGCTTTTCGGAAGTTCGTTCACCTTACCTTCCTACTTCTATCATATTAAGGCAAAAGGTGCATGTTCGGAAGGAACCGAAATTTATTATGTGTGGAGCACGTAAAATGATTTTCCAACCATCCTACGAAACTATGGCTTCAAAGTATTTTGGTTACTTTTTTCTTTTTTTTTTTCAGTGTTGTTAGTTTAGATAATTTATAGCTAAATTTAGATCAATAAATGGAATTCCTCAAATTGGGTTCGATTGAATTAGAAAAACAAAAGAATTTGTTCATGAAGACGATGATAACAACAATCAAAATAGATTTTTTTATACACCGTTATGTGTGTGTACTCACCAAATATTTCAAATCTATAAACACATTTCAAGATTATCTTCTCTCTCTCTCTCTCTCTCTCTCTCTCTCTCTCTCTCTTTCTCTGTCTGTCTGTCTGTTTCTCTCTCTCTCTCTCTCTCTCTCTCTCTTTCTCTCTCTCTCAATTAATCTATCTATTTATCTATCTATCTATCTATTTCCAATCCCCAACATTCTGTACCTCCCATCATCCCAATCTCTGATGGTTCAGCGAAACCTACCATCATGACCACTTTAAGGTCTGGGAATGCTCAAAAGATTTTCCAGTATGAATTAATAATAATTAAAAATGGTAGGGGAAAGCTTCCATAAGAATCTCTAGTTTGCTGTGTAAACCTGTTTCTTCTGCCTTTCGCTTTACATCCGTTCAGCCCACGCAAAAAGTCATGTGAGTCTAACCAGCTGCCTGACTTTCGTTCACGTTCAATTGTATATCTTATGCATTGAATGAAGGATATATAAGAGATAGTAAATATTGACGGATCAAATTCCTTGGGTAGAACACGAATGGCGTTTATTTCACTTTAGAAGTTTCATTTGAATCAGGGCAACTTTCGTATTTCATCGTGTACCGTGAAACCGACACTCACCATGGCAGTCACAAACTCATGGAGCGCATCATGGAGCTGAAATAGTGGAGATCGTTCGCACAAACAACCGTCTGTATTCTCAACAAACATGGATTCATCTCGGGTGAATCAACTCTTACGAATCTGCTAGAAGCTCTGGACATCTGGACTGACACATTGTGCCTCAACTTGCCAGAAAACCTTATCTTCCTTGACTGTGCAAAAGCGTTTGACACAGTACTTCCTGGATGCCTTCTGGTTAAATTGTCTAAGGACCAAGTGCAAAGCTGGTTTTGGGGATAATATCACGAAAACAACGGGTTTCTATTTATGGGTCATTGTCATCATGGTCAAGATCACAAGCGATGTACTGCAAGGTTCAGTTGTGGAGTCCCTGTTTTTTTTTTTCGCTATTCGTCAATGACATCACAGTGAAATATTTTAAAAAATCATATCCATGTCTGTAGTTGACATTAAACTATACCAAACCATCTTAGACGGACACGAGACCCATCACACTAACCTACAGAATGATCTGGATAAAATTCAAACTTGGGTCATCAAAATGCAAATGATCATCCATATCGAGAAATGCTAGGTTCTACATCAAAGACATCCACCGGATATATACAATGAAGGAGATTGACGCTTCACGAACAGTGATTGTTACCTTTTCAGCATTAAATTCAAAACGGGTATAATTTAATTTTTCTGTGGCGAAACTACGATCGAAATGAAGACAAGTTTGCTGCTTTCATTTGTTCTTTAATTGACTTTAATTATAAAAAACCTAACCTTAACACTAAACACTAGCCCTAAACCTAACATATATCCTTTGTAGTTAAATCTATCTAAGTACTGTGATCAGTGAAAATGTTGAGAACCAGGCAAACAGAGAGCATGTTTTGAATTTAACACAGAAAAGGTAACAATCGACAACACTCTCTTGAGGCTTTCGATGAAGAAAAGGACTTGAGAATCAGGATAGAGCAAAAACTGACTTTCACGAGCCACATCCAACCTAAAGTCAATAACAAATATCAGGCATTGAGAGAAATGAAGCACATCTCCAAAACTTTGGACTGGGACTGTTTCTGCTTCCCAACAGGAATATAATTCAACCCTACTTAAAATACACTTTGATAATGTCACCCCCAAAGCTAGAGAGGGATAAATATGCCCTTGAACAAGTATTACTGGAGCATAGTTCCACCTGCTACTTAACGGAAATGTCTCTTTTTGGAGCAAATTAAGACGGGCAATGAAAAGTCGATACAAAAATATGTCTTAATTAATGTCTATTCTCTCCAATGTTTCAAGTGTTGGTTTCTCCTTCTCATCTTGACGGAAAAGGAATAAAACCAGTCGTAGAACTATGATGAATTTATCAAATTCAACTCGTTGTAGAGACTCCTTCATAAGGAAGATACTTCATACATTGGGTCAATGCAAACTTTTGCTGTGTATTTTAATGAAATCATTTATTCATATAAATCTATTGCATCATTGTTCAGTCATCAAAGTATTTTCCCAAGCTTTCTATAACATTGAGCCACCTTTCAGTTAAAATGTGCGATCCATCAGAAAAGGACAACGATTCTGGTTTTGATTCGATGAATTTTTCGAGGATTATTTTTACATCTTTAACTCATTGAAACTGCAGACATAACAAGGATAAAGCAAGGCAAGTCACAGTCTGAAGGTGACACGTCTTGAAAATACTCTGCATGTTGAAGAAATTCTTGCGATTGTCACCTTTTCCACGTTTAATTCTGAGGATATCAGAACGGAATTTATTTTTCACGAATTCTAAAATTTTCCCTGGTCACAGTTTTTTTTTCACTATTTTTGAATCTTCTTATTTGTAAATTTATTTTCTAGAGATTTCATTTCCAAATAAAAGCAGAAAACTTCATTATTTAAACCAGTATTTTATTGGATTTGAACAACCAACAATGTAAGTTAGGATAAGGGTTAGGGTTAGGTTTGGGTTTTGTGATAGGGTTGGCATTTAGGGTTAGTTTTAGGGTTAATGTTTAGGATTAGCGTAAAAGATTGTGTTCAAATTAGGTTTAGGATTAGTCTTTGGGCTATATAATTTTATTACGGCACAGATATAAGCAGCAAACTTGTCATTGTCGCAATAGTACTTTCGCCAATGAAATAATTTACACCGTCCATGTGTAACAACTGCCAAACACCATGATTGTTTGCTGCATCGCATTTGCAACTTGATTCACCAGTCCACTTCCTTCCCTGGAGAGAGGACTCCTCTGTTCCAATGCATTTTCGACGCTAACCAATCAAAACTGCGATCTTGCCTCTCAGAATTCCATAACAGTTTGAGTATAAGCCGCATTGACTTGGGCCTCATAAGACTTAAAACCATTTAGTCTTATTAATAAGTCTGTTAAGGGAAACTGAAAATTTGGTTTTCCAAGGACAATACAATACCAAATATCCGTTATCTGGTAGATAACAGATAAATCGATCTCGGAGTTTAAGAAGCTAACTTAAAAGAACTGAAATAAGGACAGGTACCACTTGGTCGCCTCTCACTGCAGATTAGCAAATGAAAAATGTCCGTAATGAATACAGTGGATTCTGGTCCTGCAAACCGGCTGGTCCGACAAACTAAACACTATATTCACACAGAACACAAAAGTGTTCTGATTCAAATCTTGCATCTCGCAATTCGTCTTCTTCTTTTCTACTTCTTCTTTCTTTTTAAAACGTCGTATTTAGCTTGAGATAAAATATTTGAAAGGCAGTTGTTTTGAGATCTAAACGATTTTTTGTAGTTCTACCAGATTTTATTTAAAAAGTGGTTATTCGGTATCACTTCTAAATAAACAGTGCACTGGCCATAAAACCGAAGTGAATTTGCGATGATAATATAAAGTAATCAGTTCTTACAAGATAGGCCCCAATGTAGCTGGTCAGGATAACTGTTGGTCCTAATAAGCAGAATCTACTCAACTATGTTTTGTTGGGGGGTTTTATTGTTATTTTTTAGTTCGTGCAATTGGATTTGAAAATTGAAGGGACATTCATGTTGATGTCTTTGCTTTTACTACTCTTTTGCTCAACCATGAATAATTGTAGATGTCAGCCCCATTAAATAAAGCAATAATCGGAAGTTGTTTGAATACTCTTCAAGGACGTAGTCACCATTTTACAAGGTCTGTGTTTGACGTTCTTCCAAAATTAGTAATGACGTCACTGGTTCCATCATACATCTACCCTATCCTATTTGCTCAGACAATTTAAAAGAAAGACAGAAATAAAGAAAGAAAGGCAAAAGGAAAGGGAAGGAGAAAGAAAAAGGTAGAAGGTGAGGAAGAGAGAAAAATTGAGGGAAAGAGAAAGAAAGATAACAAAAAATGATGAAAGAAAGGAAGATAACGGGAAGGAAAACTGAGAGAATTCACAAAGAAGGGAGATAACTCTAATCTTTAATTGGCTACGTTTACGAAGGCTCTTGTCAATTCAACTCAAGAATAAAATCATCAACCGACCAGTTTGGTTATCTGTTGTTAGTCAGGCTAAAATAGTTTCCGAGAACATTGCATTAAGTTGGCTAATTTTATTCCGTCGGATTTACATTTGACATAACAGAGAGAGGAATATCAAAAGTTATTGTTTGTAGTAACGAAAATATTTTTGGAAGATTTGATATAATTGAATGTATGAAGTCAACAGCGAAACACTGGATTAGATTCCGTGTTCTTGTTTTTCGTCTTTGTTCAGGCAATTAAGCGGTCGACGAGATTTGAGATTATACAAGAATTATACATATATATATATATACATACATATATATATATAAATTATCGGAATTAATATAGTAGTAACTGGTCAAGTAAATGAGCGCCACTCGGGATACGAACCCGTGAGCAGACTTAATGTGACTCTGTTATACCGACTGAACTAAGAATGCTTTCGTTAAACAGAAGGTTCTCTTTTCATTCTTCCATTTGTACTCAGGGTTTTGTGGAGAAGTGGGGGCGGTAGTCACGTTATTTCATCTTTTATCTATTTGATTTTACTTGAGCAATTTTTTGATAATCCACAACCAGTTTGCTTGGCCCATCCAAGTTTCAACAAAGCCAAATTAACTGTATATTTTGTTCTTTCCTCGGATCTATTAAAGATATTTCACTTCAGTCTCGTCGAAGGCTTGATCTTCATTCTTTTTTTCAGCTCCACTCAGATTGAATACGAGGGAAAATGATATTTTTGATATTTTATCATTGAAAAAACAACAAACAGTTGGATTTATACAGGAGTTAAGAATCATAGAATCCATTAGAAAACTGAAATGGACATGTTGTAAGAATGTCAGACAACCTTTGTACATTACGACTCACCATATTGATCCCAGAGATCATATGCGGCCGGCAGAAAATAAGATAGCATGACGATTTAGGCAGATTCAGGAAATGTGGCCGTCGCGATGCCCACAATTGAGAGTTCTGGCAAATCTTGTGGGAGGTAATTGTCCAACAAATGGCGTCATAAAGATGATGATGATGATGATATACAGATGGCATTAGAGTTTGCTGAGTATCTTACAAACGTATATTCGCTTTTCTTCTCAATAATTGATTGTAATACGTTGAGGATTAATCATGGCTGGAGCCTACTAAGCATACTTTATATAAACATTTTTCTCACACTTGACCTTCATCTTATTTGCTTCAACCAATGATCATAAGGTTCAATCTGAGGTCAAAACATGCCGGCAACTGGACAGAAAAGACGACGATTAAACCTTTGTCTTAGATTACAACACTCATCGTATTTACTCGAGTACAAGGCGATTTTTGCCTCCTTAACGTCCACCTTAGATTTAACTCCCCACCACCAACTTGCCACTATACAAAATGTTAGGACAGGTTCTATAGAAGTTCTGGGAAAAAATAAAATGTATAAATCATAAATGTATCTCTCAACAATTTCATCCGAATTAGCCTATTTTCTCTATAAAGGAGTATATACGGTACTTATAATGGTATAATCTTCTGACTTCAAACAAAGCGCCAACCGTAGAGTTATGATTATAAAGGTAGTCAGCGTTGAATTCAAAACATTTTTACGTTAGATTTTGCTACATTATGTTTGTCTGGGAACCTCGGAACGGCATTGTTTCATCACAAATTTTGAGATTTTCTCTTATTGAAGTTTTTCTATCTTTTTAAACATTAGCCGTGAATTCATTTTTTAAATTTCATTTACAAATAAAAACAGAAAACCAGACCGTTTCAAACTGTATTTCAAATTTTTTGTTTGATTAATACAATAGACTGACGTAATTACACCATGCGAATTTTTAAAATACGGCACGCAAATTAGATGCCATATAATTTGCTCGGGAAAAAGCTACAATCTCCGACAATAGTTTTGCAGGAAAATAAAAACAAACCCTTCAACGTGTGTGTCAATAAATTTTTTCTGTGAACGTAAATAATTTTTGAAAAGTCCCTGATATTTTGTCAGGTTGACTCTTTTTTATCTTATTGAGCTAACAAGTTAACGTTTTGGTTAGGATTAGGAATTAAGGTTAGTAAATCAGATAATGCCAAGGTTAGTTTTAACTTTTTTTTATTGATGTTGCTAACGAAATACGTTCAGCTGTCAGAGCTGTAATCATTCGGGGGGGGGGGTTCAACGAAAAAGGACCGAATGAAATAAAAGCTGACTGCGGAGAGGGACAGGTTTTGGGGGAAGAATTTCTTGGGGATTGAGATGCAAATATGCATGTACGCGTTTTTCTGTGAATGAGTTAGAATAGAAGGTGGAATCTACTAGCCTTGAAAATCAGTATTTAAAAAGCTTTCGTACCTGGGCTCAAATGTTTAAACGTCGCTATCGTGATAAACACATAACTACTTCATCTTCAAGACAGGCCAAATAATCCACTAATATTTTGCCATCGGACTTTTCCCATTTGGTATTCACTATTAGGAGGAGATTCAATTTGTCCCCAAAAAATGAGGGAAATGTGATACATTTGGTGGGGCACAGTGGGGAGATCAGTCCAAGCCAATCACTCAACCACTCTGACTGCTGAACGCTATTAAATTAAAAACATGAAAAGCATTGCAAAAGCAAAACAAGTCAGCGACACCAAATACATGACAACACAGTCAAAATATTACTCTCTTACTTTGCCTGGCTGGCTACATGGAGTTGGGAAAATTTTGTCTCTTTTGACAAATAAAAAACATTTGTAATTCAACCTTTCTTACCTGAGCTCAATTCGCGATATTTAATCACCATGTGTGAAGAAATGTGGAGAAACAACTTTAAAAAAATAAGATTAAGATTTATTTTTGTCCAAGTATTTTTATCCGTATCATTCTTTTATCATGAGAAAACCAAGACCATTTATTCATGTTAATAGACTAATTCGGCCAACCTTTTTCGGAAAGGGTGGATTAGACAGTTTTTTCTTGTTTTGCCGGAGAAGACGATTAAGAAAATCAATCGATAATCGATCATGCAAGGCTATTTTTAAAATTGATTTAATGTTTCTCAATATAGAAGCATATGACCTACATGAACTTCCATCTACTTTCAATCTCAAAAACTTATTTTTATGGGGTTTTTCACACACGCACACACCCCAACAGATTTTCAGGGAGGGAGTTCGATTTAGAAAGTAATTATGCTAAATTGATCGATTTTGAACTTGCTTGGTGACCATTGCCAAACAAAAGCCAAGAGAATAAATGTATTCATTGATAATCCAATTTCCAATTTTTTGAAGATACGTGCAAGGTTTAGAACAACAATCATAGGCGTAATGATCGAAGACAATGTCGAGATGGGATTTCAAATCTTTGAAATAAAGTCAGAGTTTTAGCGGGAAAAAAAACAAATTCTTGAGGGGGGGGTCAAATTCTCAACCATTAAAAGACTTCTGCAATTATGAGATCAGGTTATTAAGCAATTTCAAGATTTGTTCGGACTAGTGACAACTAGATACAACTGAAGAAATCTCTGTCAATGTCTCTGCGCATTTGTGTGCACCGCGATTATTCGTCAATAGACCAATATACGAAGTTGATATCCGCCGAATGTATTAGTCAGTACATGAAGCAGGGAAGCGTTAAGTTTGAGATCAGCGTTTCTGGAGAAATCCCCCCCAAGAGAGATTTTAAAAAAAACCCACCATCACAGTTAATAATGTCAATTGAAATCATGTAAAAAAATCTTTCTAAAGATAAATATGGTCTGAATAAATTCTATCTATGACATCGCTGGTGTTTTCCACTGGTAAACATCTAAAATAGAGCAAATTCTGGAGGATCGAGATGTTATTAAACCTGTCAAAATAAGGCCAAATACATTTTTAGAAATGGTTCAGTGTAGTGCTGATGCTGGTTTTCAAATCTGTAGATAAAGTGATATGGCTAACACACAAACACACAAACACACGCATATAAAAAGGACACAACCCTTCACCATCTTTGATGTCTACGGTTGTTCAAAATTACAGATTGTAGATCTTCATTAAGAGTTTCAATAAATAATCTCCCTTGACTTCAGATTTTTAGAATTATCTAAATTTAGATATACAATGTCTAAATTAGCAACATTGGAGAAAAGAAACCGAAATACTACGAAGCCACAATTTCGTACGACAGGCGTGACATATTTTACATAGCAATTGCATAACAGGCTGCTCCACACGCTATAAAGTCCGGCCCCTTCAAAACATGCACCTTTTGAACGGTCACTGTCATAGTTTATTGAATGTGGATTTCTTTACTGGGCAATAAAAAGATTAGAGAGCAAAGCTGCGTGCTGAATATGGATTTGTTAGTGTCTCATAAGATTATTCTGATCGGTATTTTTGCCACTATCTTTTTTTCTTGTTTTTTCGTTGTTTTACTTTTGTTTTTGTTTTTTTCAGACTTACAGTTTTTAATAGTAAAAAAGAAAACTGGTAGACATTAACTGTGAAAAAATATTGATTGGTTGTCCTCCTTTCATACGGATTGTACACTGTTGGAAGCTCGAAGAATAGATTCACCAAAACTGTGTAGTAACAACAAACAAAAGGAATCAATTGAAATGTTACTCAAAAGTTATCAACAAAAAGGAAAGTGGCTTATATAACTATAGTAAAATCTATTTAAATTCTAACTAAACGTGTGTGTTTTGGCTTGATTAGTAGATCAAAAAATTCGTTTGGTTGTTGTCGATTGATGGATTTATAGCCCTGGCGCTGTAATATAGCCCCGTATGAATTTTCAAGTTGATAAATGAAATCAATTGGACATGCTTGAGAAGTGTTTCCCAACCAGAGTTCCCCGGAACCCAAGGGTTCCGTGAGTGGTCGCTAGAGGTTCTGTGAGAAATAATGATAATCATATGAAAATGCATTTCTGAGTCATTTTTGTATTTAACTTCATATTCGTAACTTTATTATACACGTACGAACTTATGTATGAAATTTGCTTTGACATTATAACAGTGTAAATTACTTGTTGATGGAGGGTTTTTTATAACTACAAACGGTTTGGGTTCTTTCTTTAATCAATGCAATTTAATACCATGTTTAAAACAAAACAATAGAAAAATATGCCCAAACGAATCAGAAGCACATTTTAATAATTATGGAAAGAATAAATATCTTTTTTTTTTAAAACATGAGGCTCTTCTATTTCTGATCATCAGTTTTAAGATATAGAAGCAGAAGCGTGAAATTGGCCGAAGATAATCAAGGATGAAAAAATGAAAGAACATTATTTTATTATTTATGAGTTATTTTAATTTTGACAACTTTTTTATCTTTTTAAACTATTTTGTGATATAAGAAATCTCATGAGAAATTTCAAATCTCATGAGAAAGTAAAAAGTCGTCAAAATCGAAAAGAATCATATTCACCCTTTGTTCGTGTAGATGTGCGCGTCTTTCCTAATTTTTAAAAATTCGCACATCGAACAAAAATGTAATGAATTACATTTTTTCTTAAGGCTGTAAGAAAAAGAAATTAATTTAAGAACGATTAAAAATAATTTTATTTTATTTTAGAAGCAAGACATGCCACTCCCAGAAAGGTTATCGTTCATCATGTGTTTTTGTTTGTTCGTAAAACGAAGAGATGTCAGAATTCTATTCAATTCTATGAGAACAATGTTTTCTTAATTAAAAGCAATAAAAATAAATACTTCAAATATCTGCCTCTCCTTTCTTTAATACATTCAATAGGATATCTTGTTTTTTAGGGGTTTGGTCTCATATTCTTACAATTGTGATGTCGCAAAACTAAATAACAGCCTGAGAAATTCGATTTTTATAAATTTTGCTCGCTATTTATGAAGATTAGGGTTACGATTTATTTCTTTGTTTCTTTCTTCATATTCTCTTTCATGAAATAATTTCCTTTAACCCGACACTATCTCCAGAGTTTGAATTTTACTCATGATACGTTGCTGGGGGGGTTACCCATGACCCAACAAATCTTTTTAAGAACTGTTCGTGAGTTTATCTAAAATCATCTTTAAATGTACATTATATCTGAATATATACACAAAAGATTTTCATAGTCACACATACACAAACACACACACACACACACACACACACACACACACACACACACATACACAATTGTATGGAAGTAAAGCCAGTGTCAAAGAGGAAGTTCAAGAAGCAAGTTATTTGGTTGTAGAGATTATTGCACAGAAAAGTCTCTCAATTGGTGAGAGTCTGATAATACTACTGTGTAAAATTATAGTGAGTAAAATGCTGGAACAAGATGCAATATGAGAAATTGTTCTATTTTCAAATGATACAATAAATCAACGCATTGATGGTATGTCACGTGACGCAGAAGAGTAAGCTGAGAAATTGAAGTTTTTCAATCATGGTTGATGAGTCATCAGATCTTACCAATGAATTTCTCGTTGCAGCTTTTGTGAGATTTGTCTACCAGAATGAAATTCAAGAAAATATTTACTGTTGCAAAGAATTGCCTGACACAAGCAAAGGAAGAGATGTAATTAATATCTTGTTCTTATACCTGGAAGTAAGTGGTCTTTCCTGGATGAGCTGTATTGTCATCTGTATTGATGGTGTCCCATTAATGGTTAGTTCCATAAAAAGTTTTTTTTCCCGCTTGTAAGACTAGAAAATGCCGATATTGAAGTAGAGAAATGATTAGACTGATTAGAGGAAGAGTTCAAATTGGGTGTTTCAGTTGAAAAATGGATTGCAGGAATAATTTCAAAGAAACAATTAGCTAGAGTTTGTCAAGTATTTTAACAGACGTTTTTCATCAATTGAATTAGCTAAATGAGTCAGTGCGAGGCAAATGGAGAAAATGCATTGAATCCAAGAGACAGGATTTGGGGATTTGAGAGACGACTGGATCTTTGGAAAAATCATGTTGCAAAAGGAAATCTTGAAATGTTTTAACTTCTTCAAAGTTCAAATCTTATTGAAACCCATCTGGAAGAACTGTGGATCAACATCGAACGTCATTTCCCGTTCCTTCCAACATAAATATATGTTTGAGTGAAGGATCCATAATCTGAATATTCTGCTCATTCTGAGAACTTGACTTTTCGAGAAGAACAATTTTATGAACTACAGTGTGATCGTACACGTAAAAGGAAATGTACTGATCTATCCCTTGACAAGTTCTGGATTTCTATGAAAAAAGATTATCCATCCATTCATCGGAAAGCAATTAATATATTGCAGCAATTTTCAACTTCTTACATGTATGGACAAGCCTTTTCGTATTTAACATGTATCAAGGACAAAGTCAGAAATTGTCTCCTGTTAACTGAAGGTGAAACCCTCTGTGTTCATCTCAAGTTCGACTTCTAATTAAGTATTTTCGTACCAAAGGTAAGCGCAGGTTCCAAATCAGGAAAACAAATTTCATTATCTAAATTGGCTTCAAAAATAAGATTGCCGTGACCCATGATTTTTTTTAATATATAATTCAGAGTAAATGTTTGAATTTTCAGCCCTCTCAGTTTCCGTTTATGCGTCTGCTTTGTGATCATTGCAAGTCTAGTCAAGACTAGCACTTTATTCCTGCAAGTTTTAAAACCATCCCCTTGGCAAGAGTCCACTGAAGGGATATCGCCACCTTAATCACACTGCTCAGAATATACTCAGTCAGCTGCTGAGTACAAAGGGAAACTTGTGCTAATGGAAAGTTTTCAAAACTTTTCGTTCATACTGGGAATCGAAGCTTCTGCATATGAGGCGAGGGAGATGCCCCAATTCAAAAAGAAAATCAAAACAAATGATCCTCTTCATGATTGGAGAAGACAGTGGCAGAAAATTGAAAACCTTAATATTTACTGGATGTACAAAGTCTGTCCGGAAAGTATCCAGCAATTTTGAATATTTCGACCTCGATGCAACTTGGCATCTAATCAGAACTGGCCCTACTTTCTATGCACGAATACTCTCAGTAAAACGCCATTAAATGTGCTGTGTGACCGTCACATTCAAAATGACTGAGTCAGTCTATTTTGTGTCTCATGCAGTGTTTCTTATGACAAAATAGCGCACCAAAGGTCTTTCAGTTCACCACAGCCTAGATTTAGCTCCACGCTAATTCTAATTCGTCCCAAAGCCCTTGGAAAGGAGGGGCCAGACTGTAAACAAGATTAGGGAGAACACAAGACAACTTATGGTGATCCCAAAAGAGGAAATCGTAGACTGCTTTGAAAAGTGGATGGGACACTGGGATAAGTGTTGGTGGTCATAAGCGTATGAGGTCTTAAGGAAAATATTTTACAGGGGTACTAAATCCTTATTGCCCCTGAAGGACAATTTGCCCTGAGGACAATTAGCCACGATGACATTTTCCCCTAAAAGCAATTGAAAAGGATAAGACAAATGAGAAATTATTATACAGCTTTGCAAAAATTTATACAAAATTCTTCATAGGTTTACACAAAGCCCTAACAAAAACATGACCCTGACCTCAACTAAAACCTATTCCAAACTATTTTAGTGAAAATTTTCTGGTGCTAAATGTCCTCGGGGGAAATTGCCCTCATGGAAAATTGGCTTTTGGGGGCAGTAGCATTGACACTGGAGGATTCGCCTGCTTCGAGAAGTGATAGAAGGCGTTGTTTCTCTGTCTGCATGTAGCTGACAATCCGTTGGTGATCATCTGCTCCAATTTCGCTTTAGCGAGATACCCCTTTTAGACTGAGCCTTAATGGGGTTTATTTCCCGCTAATTAACGTCAGGTGCTGCACAAGGCCTCTCCACGGCTAACCAAGTGCCATCTGAAGAGAAAATAATCAATGAACATAACAGAGTAGCTCTCAAGTATTTCTATTGGTAATCATGGCTTAATATAGTCGGCGTTGCGTCAGTTCGTTCGCAAAGCTAGCGACAAACGCTGCTGACGTCACATTCGTAAAGACGTCTTTTTACTTGTCGTCATTTTTACATCATCAACACGGAAATATAGTAAATCCGAACAGGTGGAAAAACATGCGAAATATCGACTTAAACGTATTTGTCGATTGAGGTAAATTGTGTGGGTCTGTCTCCTTATTTCATTGCGGATATTTTCACGACAAAATGCTGTTATAGACATTCTTTTATTTACATCTAAATAATTGATTGCAAATAATCAATCAACCACTGAATACACATGCACACGCACACTACTCTCAAATACACACGTGCAGTCTCGCTCTCTCTCTCTCTCTCTCTCTCTCTCTATATATATATATATATATATATATATATATATATATATATACATACATATATATATATATATATATATATATATACATACATATATATATATATATATATATATATATATATATGAGAAATGAATATATGTGATCTATCAGAGTGATTATGAATTGCGTTATATGATATATAAACTTATTTGATCACCTGCCATAACACAGTTATCGTATCACTTGCCCAAGACAATATAGGTAAACAATTAAAGAAAATGGGACTGCTGCAGGAATCGAACTTGCAACCTGAACAGAAAATAAAAACCATAGGGATTTTAAATTCTACCCTAGACCACTGCACCATGGACACATTAGTCATTTTTTTGTAATTATGAGTAACACGGTTGGGCGAATATCAACTGCCTTTTAAAAATCTTGTTCTTATCTAATTGAATTATGGTTCTATTATTATATTATCTGTTTTACTGTCATCCTTAATCGAAAGGTAACTTTCACTGGAAAGGAAAATAAATTAAACATAAAAATGATATTTCCCATTTTCCATAAATTCAGTGTTTACAAAAAATACCCAAAACTCAGAAATGCAAATTGACAAGACTTGGCGACGCAGAATCACTCTTTCTTTTTCACTCTACTCTTTCATTCCAGATTTGATTAATTGTGATTACAAAGTCAACTTGGAGAGTTTGACTTCAACCACTGGTTATATATATATATATATATATATATATATATATATATATATATATATATATATATATATATATATATATATATATATATATATATATATATATATATATATATATATATATACATATATATACATATATATACATATATATACATATATATATATGTATATATGTATATATATATATATTGCAATATTTCATATTAAAACGACCAACCGTTGTTACACGGTGAATACATCATTTTACCTAGACAACGAATAGAATAAACAATTGGAGAAAATTCGTTTTCTTTTCGGTCTATTCGCTTCTTCCAACGCGATAGTTATGTGTTAAGAGATGGATTCATATGATCCAACAGAATGATGAGAAATTACGTTATATTATATAGAAACTTATCTGAAATGATCTTCCGTCATTACACGGTTAATAGATCACTCGCCAAAGATAATGTAAATAGGAACCGAACCTGCCACCAATAAGTTAGATGCTTAAACGTAATGTTGCTCTTACAACTAAGCTAAACAGCCGCCGGTAAAATAACCGTTTTCATACAAAATTTTCATTTCTTTTATTCTCAGTCTGTTTGCTTCTTACAACTCGTTTGGTAGAATCGATTCTTACAGCAGTCACATTTTCTTTTATTGTTTATTCTATTTACATTGTCTAGGACGAGTGATACATTAACTGCGTGATTACGGGAGATCATTTAGATAAGTGTTTATATAATGCAACACAATTCATATATATATCAAAATATACATATATATGTGTGTGTGTGTGTGTGTGTGTGTGTGTGTGCATGTATATCTGTATATATGCTCGTACCATGTTGTAGCCAACAATTTTAGGGGTATGTTCATCTTTTTACAAGTCATAAGCTTTGATAGGTTGACCTTGGAAGTAATTCAAGTTCACCAGAGGCCATTTCTAGTCATTTCAAATTGATTGACGTAATTTCTTTTTTGTTTTTTCACGATCTGCTCGATTTGTTTCTTTCAGCGCAGACCAACTGTATTATCAAGAAATGTATATATATACACGCACACACACACACACATATATATATATATGTGTGTGTGTGTGTGTGCGTGTGTGTGTGTGTGTGCGTGTGTGTGTGTGTGTGTGGATGGGATAAAGTCTATAGCCACACTGAAGAGATGTAATACATCGAAACAGCTGTCTGTGGATGACACAATAATATATATATATATATATGTATGTATGTATAGTAAAAAGATATGTGTCTCTAGAATGAGATTCACATTCTATATATCAGTATAAATTGTGTCGGCATTTGTAAAGAAATTGTACTGAGAGATTGTACACGAGGAAAGAGAAGATCAGTGTATAATGTCCTCAGCTTTCGTATACATGATATCCTCGAATTTTCGTCTGATCTCTGCTCGATCGGTGGCTGCTTATTTATGATGTTTTATCAAGTCCACCGATCTCGTAAACCCATTCCTTAATGGAATCATAGAAACCGTCAACCAAAATTATGATCATAGGTTATTTCAGTTTTTGGTTGGTTGACTGGCTGGCTTGCTGGCTGACTGGCTGGCTGGCTGGCTGGCTGGCTGGCTTTGTCACGAATATAGACGACACTAAGATGGTGGGCTGAAAATTTCCGACGTTTACTCCTTATGTCTAAAAATAAAATTGTTTGTTGTTTTTTATAATCATCCACATTTTTTAGAATGTAAGGTTATGCCAAATTGCTCCCTTTTATTTTTCTTATAATTATGTCGTTTTCAATGATCACCGCCCAACAAAGGGCGAGAGAAATAACATATTTGTTGCTCACCCCCTTTTTAAATTTTTCAATTGATCACCCCAACAAGGTATGCTGTCAAAAGATGTTTGTCACGTGACAGTTTCTATTGAGGGATTAACCAGACCTTTTTTTTTCATTGCAAACAAATTGTGAGAAAATTGGTAAATGTAGTTTTTAGGGTTAAATTATGGATTGACATGACTATTTCAGTTGTTTCGAACGGATTCGAATTTTCAGGATCTATTTGAAAGAAGAATGGTCCGAGGATAGGACTTGCCTTGAACTGGAAATAGTTTCGTATTCCCCACCGATACTAGAGGTCGATGTTCGTATTCAGGTCAAAATCCAAGATTCCAAATACTGATTTTCTCGGCCAGCAGCACTGCCACTGCCTGGTGAGGGTAGCAAAATACAATTTACATTCTCTCCTCTGAATCAATCCCAAATACCAGTGGACATTCTATTGTACTGATATTATCTTAATGAATATCTAATAAAAAGAAAAGCAGTGCTCTGGTTACCGCTACAGCCGTCACCATGCAGGTTTCACATATCACGTGTTTCTCAGGTGATTGTATAGAATAAGTAAGATTAAACATTTTGCTAATTTGGAACAGTTAAAAGTGGCTAATTTCTTTTTTGAATCGCTATTGTGTTGGCTCACTACTACTGTTAAAAGACTTGATTGAATCAGTCAACGATTTGTTCTAAATCCTGACATGTTATAGTAAACTTGCCAATTCCAACACCGATAGATGATTGGGTAATTAAAAAAAGTAACCCACGTCTCCCTAGCGACTCAAACCCCGCACTTAGTCACCAACCCTAACCTACCTATTAACCCAAACATACCTACTAACCTTAGCTACTAACCCTAAAACTAATCATACCTACTAATCCTAACTACATGCCGCATTGGCTCTAAATCGAAAATTACGTTATTTGACCAACGGTAAAAATCTAGACAATTTCAGTCTTTCGTATAGCACAGAGCCACAAGTGCTGAGCATCCAGTTGGGGGTATTCACTGTCCCACTACAGCAAAATGTGACACACGGTCGAGGCTCAACGTGGGAAAAATAGGAACCTTCTGTCCAAAAATGGCTCCAGCCGACGCGACTTTGGTTGCCAAGCGACCGTAGAAGCTAAAACAACCTCCGTCACGAAAGCGTCCACTTTGGGACCTGCTCCTCTAAGTGCAATGGAGCAGTGCTGCCCTGGGACAACGGATGCCCCTGTAGCTGGGCTGAGCTAAAATCGGGAAATTCACAATGTAGATAGAGGGGTCTACTATAAGAGACAATGAGGACCTTTATTGGTATATCCAAGATATTTTGTTCATGAAGCTTTTTCAGCGGAGATGGTTTTCAGCAAATCATTAAAAGTAACACTATCGAAAGTGATTTATATGAAAAGCTTAAAATCTATTTGGGTGAAATGTCAATGGAAAACACTGTATTAGGTTCTGTAAATGGTTCTCCGGCAATGATGGGTAAGACATTTCATTTTTAAATTAATGAAGGTTGATAATCAAGGAATGCTGCTTGTGCATGGGGTTATTTACAAAAGAAATCTAGCAGCCCTGCTTCTAGAAGAAATCAAGCGAAAAATCACTTTAGATTGGCAAGCTTTTGACAGGGCAAGCTCAACCTTCAAGAACAAAAAAATACTGCTAGTGCTAAAATAAGGGTTTATGATAATGTACCCAAACGATAGTTATGTATGGAGCTGAAACATGGAACGTAAGCAGAAGACTGACCCTCAAACGATAGAGAGGTCTGGAGAATCTTGGGAGAGGTCTATGACAGACACTAAAAGGATGATGATGATGATGATGATGATGATGATGATGATGGCGAAATGAGAAATTGAAGTCAGAATTAAAATGTATTAACAATATCAAAGTTAATGCTAAATGTGTCTTTTTAAATTGGTTTGTGGGGATAGAAATGCATACCATGCGAGACTACTGTTCCACATTGATGTCATAGGACTGTTAAAGGGTAACTGCTTCGATAGATTCATGGAATCAATAAATAATCTGAGTGAATTTTCAGACGGCAAAGGAAGCACTTTTTAACAGTTTATGGCAATGCCTCATAAGTTACATTGCTGATATCTGTGAAAAACAAAATAGATCAAATAATCAACTTCAAATAGCAAATACATATGACACTTGCTGATTCAAAGACCACGATTTTCGGTCCTGTTGCATCCATGGAACCATGTCGAAAAGAATTTCTTCGAGAATATTAGCTCAATTTTATTGGCTGAATAAGAGCGAGGCAACAGTGGCCGCCACTCTTATCATTATGGATCATCTGAAAATACTGGTACTCAAGCTAAATTATAGATTTTCTGATTTAAAAAATGGATTTTCCATCTTGTCTAAATCAGCTTTTCCTAGTAGATCCATCTAAATTGAGCATGAAGTATGAAGAAAAAATTACTGAAATGCAGAATGACAGTTTCTTAATGCTATATATAAAGTAAATTAGAGCCTAAAATCAAAACCGTTTGTTGTGAATATGAGGATCAAAGGTGTCACAAGATTAACAAATTTGAACATTTCATTTTTAGACGATATTATAAATGCTAAGTGATATTATTATAGCCTATCATATGCAATAAAAAGAATTTTAGAACAGCTTTTTTTTATAACTGAATTATTTTCTCATCAATTTAGATTTTTCTCATAGATTCAAAAGTACAAACTTTGATGAATATCTGAATTTAACATTATATCATTACATTTTTTGTTTTCGTATAGAAAGAAGGAATCAAATTATGAAAGCACAAGATCTTGCCGGAGGCCGAAAATTTGATAACACACTTTCAAAGGTACATAAGTTGTCGTTCTTTTTCCACCATCACAATCAATGATTGAAAATGGTTGCCTCAAAACTTTGAGTCATGTGAGAAAATCCATCGAGAAATAAATATGGCCAGAATGAATTCTATTTATGACATCACTGGTGTTTTTCTACTGGAAACAACTAAAATAAAGTTTAAAAAAACATCTAAAAACATAAAAATTCTGGAAAATCTAGATTTTATCAATAAAACTGTCAAAATAAGGCCCCAAAGGGATGAAAAAAATTATTTTTAGAAGGGGTCTAGTGGGGCACTAATGCTAATTTTCAAGTCTGTAGCCAAAACGGTATAGCCAGGAGCACAGGAATACACAAACACACGAATATATAAAAAGGGATGGAATCCTTCGCCACTGTAGGTCAACGAAATCCCTTTTTTATATCAAGGGGGCATCAATTTTTTGGAGCTGTTGAGGTGGTGCATGGAGCAAAATATTTAGAATCTCCGTACAAGATCCAGTAGCTCCCAACACGGGGAACTAATTCTGATTATAAAGCTTTCAAACTAGGCGCAAAAAATAACTTTAGAGAGAGAATAGATATTAGAAAGAAGGCACCATGAAAGAGTACAGCTTTTTAGAGTCCATTGTAAATATAAGACATGGGGGTGGGACTTACCCTGATACGCTGGCCTTTTATATATTGAAAAAGGAAAGGAGATGGATTCATACCTTTCCAAGAGACGTTACTGTGAAGAAACTGTCCGAGCCGGAGATAGAACTCAACCCGCCGATCCCATTCTCCGTGCTGTTAACCTCTCGGCCACTCCGCACCTCTCATTGAAATACGATACTGGGATAAATAACACTGGAAAAGAACCTGACGTGACTTAAACAGTAGCACATTTCATGCCAGATGTCAGTTGATATTCGAGCCTTGGTAATAAAAAAATGCCAGGATTTCGAATGCTGATTTTAAAGGTAGGCAATCCTTCCCTACTTTGAAGACTGATGCGACATAATTTTACCGTTGACATTCACCCCCAATTAGCCTTGTGTCGTACTAAAGTAAGCTTGGTAAGAATACCGCAAAAACTATTACATATTTTCCCGAATCCCATACTCGCGCCCAAAGATAGTGGGAAGAAATGCGCACTTAATAAGATATGCCTTTGAAGTAACACTGTTAAATATGCATGTGTATGTGTGTGCGCGCGTGCAGTGCTCACTAACTTACGTTGTATTTTAGAAATCAAAAGCCAATTCCCCACTCCCTCTATCTCTTTTGTCGATAATACTGAACTTAGCGCACGTCTCTCTCCCCTCTCTCTTCCTCTCTTTTCCCCTCTCTCTCTCTCCCTTTCTCGCTCTGTCTCTCTCTCTCCCTCTCTCTCTCTCTTCCTCTTTCTCTATTTATTTCTCTCAGCTTCCCACTATTTGTAACTTTCTAAACAAAAATACTGACAAAGATAGATATATAGATAGATAAACAGACATAGATAAATAGATAGATAAATTTCATGCTATTGACATTTATTCAGCTTCACTTAGTATTGCATACAGTCAAATCTAGGGACAAGAAGGTATGAAGATCGTGCAGTGCCAATCCTCCAGGTGAGGGAGACTTGCCGAAAATTACACCTGGGCACGATCACTAATCACTTGGACTGATTGGAAATATGCAATGAACAAATGAAAAGGTTATCCTTGGCAGGTGCTTTAGGGTCCTTTGGGGGGAGCAAACAGAAAATTTGCCCTCCCTCCCAATTCGTTGAGACCTTTTAAGGGCCGGGAATCCCAGTGGTCACTGAGAAAACCGTCAGCTTGGAACGCAGTCTAGAAGCTACTTCGTCTCTCAACAGTCAACCGACATCCGTATATACCTTTTTGTCCCCCACCTCTGAATATATCGTTTTGCCCCTAGGTTGGAAAAGTGGGAGCGAACGCCCATAGAAGCTGGCTCTATATATACATCGGTAGTCCATTGATTGGCCAATAACCAGTTTAAAGTGATTCGGGATGACAGAGAGTAACAAAGTATACATCTAACTCTACCTACATGAATAAAGTGATTGCCGTGCGTGGGCGTCATTTGATATATGTAAACATTCAAACAAAGTCTGTATTTCCCGGTCCAGTCGGAGTTCATTCACATTTATTTGTACGCGCGCGTATTCATTGCAGATTGCAGTTTCAACTACAAGGATGGTGTGGTACCCGGACGGAATTGCGTGGGTGTGCTTACTTGCGTAAAATTACGCTTTGGTTTATTCGCGTGTGAGTGTGCGTGTCCAGAAAGAAAGAAAGAAAGAAAGAAAGAATGACGGAGAAAGAGAGAGAAAGAAAGAAGACAGAAAGCAAAGTAACAAATAGGCTGTTTCGATTGGTCAATTTCTGACCAATCGTCACAAACTTAAACATTGACTACAAGCCAGAATTCCTGGAGACACTTACAAATGATACTATCTCTGTCCCATAATAGTTGTTACATTCAAATATTCATTTCATGCAGTAAATGTAGCAACTATTATAGGACAAAAGTAGAAATAACGAGGCGAATGGACGTCAGTGGAATAAAAATTCGGACGGCAGGAAAGATGTGTGTGTCTTGGGTCAAAAGCACATAAGTTCACGTGTGTCCGCTGCCACTTTTCCCTGGGGTGTGGCAAAAGAATATATTCCAGGTGGATGATATATCCTGATGTCGATTATCAGGTGAGGGACTAGAGAGTGCTTAAGCATTGCCTCACCAAGAGCTGTCAGTGTTCACAGTGACCCCTTGAACTCCGGCTTCTATAAAGTTCTTACTTTCAAACCCCTACAATGAGAAAGTTAAATCGGGGTATGGCTGTTTGTGCACCGGGTGCCACTGCAAAGCTTAGGGCAGTGTTTTCCGAATAGGGGGACAGAGTTCCCCCAAATGTACTTTGTAGTGCTTCAGGGAATACGTTAGATTTTTTTAAATGTTAATAAAAAATATAATGAATAATTTTTAAAAAATACTTTGATAAATACCATGAAAATGTAAATATCAATTCAATAAACCACATTTTATGTTCAATATCTATATCTTCAATGCAGTAAACAGTGAAAGCATCAAATGCAATTACGTTTCATGTGGGCGGGAAGCCAGTCTCGATGTTGAATGGTGGATGAAATTTCGGAAAATAGATTCGTGGATGACACGTTGCAGCAATGCAGCAAAACACAGAGGAAGAAGCGGGGGCGTATCGGCGGCGGGAGACGATCAGTCAATCCCGGGCACAGGAGGGGCGTGAAATTTATTCTAGCTTATCAGCAGCAGTACTAGCATCAGCAGCGGCCATCTTTTAGCGTCCGTCATTGGACATAGACCTTCCCCAGCATTTGCCAGACCTCACAATCATGGGCGTCGCGGGGCCAGAACTTCATCATGTCATCTTTTGCAGTTTTCCATATGATCTCTGGGTATCTGCATTGTTAATCGTGATGTCCAGTGGTTGTCTGACATTCGTGCACCATGACCAACCCATTGCCATTTGGGTTTTGTAGTGGATTCTGTTATATACCTCTCCTGTTTTTTTCTTTAATATACTGTCCTGTCTTATGATCTCTCCATATGATGTTGAGCGTGATTATCTTATGTGCACGTAACATTGTTCTCAGTTCGAGGATCAATCTTTCGTTTAGGTTCCATAAGTGACTACCGGAAAGGAGCCTCGTTCGTATACCCTTCTTTTTAGGACTGTTCGGATTTACTGGTTCTTGATGGCTTGCTCTACCGAAAGCTTACCAGTCTGAGGTGATTCTACTTTTTCTTCTTTTGAGGATTCCATAGAGATTCGGTGTCTCTGGTAGATAGAGTGGTATACTTTTTCAGCTCTGCGCTTTCGATTTTGATTGTTGCGTCTTTTCCATAACATGCTTGTTTTACACAACATTTGTTTTACTGGAGTTTCCTAAGGAAACCAACTTTCTTATTTTACCTCTTAATGAATGATCATGCCCTACTTCCGTTTATAGCAGCACTGCTCCCCGAGCACTTTTTCCCCCCGGGTGTCTCCTTTATTTCCAGGTGCTTAAAATCTTTGCAAGACCCTTCGGAAAAGAAATACATTATATAAGTATTTTTTCTAACAAAAATATTTTGCACTGATTATGGGATGCTTGGTTGGAAAAATACCATATCTCAAGAGGATACGTTTTTTCAAATGTTTGAGAACCACTTGGTTGGGGGTAAAATAAGTTTAGACTACCATCAGCTATATGACTCATGCAATAACCTCTGTTTTTACCAGATGAATCCCAGGCTTTATTTGATAAAAGCTGAACGATTTACAAAGACGTGAAAAGAAATCGAGAGTTAATTGATCTCCATGGTTTTGATTTGACTAGTTGGATTCACGTGGGTCGGTTTTCATCGACCTATGATTTGGGGGGGGGTTAATAACCCTGGTAGAGGCAAATACTATTGTATTTACTGCTTCATGTTACAGTCTTGTACTTTCTTGCTTCGTATAGTCTGGGTACGGTTGCAACAAGTCTTATTCCTCCAAAGAAAAACGTACCAGAGTGATGTCACTCATACTGCATATGCACAGTTAGACCCCATCCCCCAAAAAATGACAGAAGACGCATCCAACATATTTTTTTCAATTGAAAAAAAAAATTTTTTGAGTCATGAAAATATTTTTCAAGGGCCGTATTTTTGTCATACAGCCCTGAACGTTCGCACAAATTGATCAAAAGTCACTAAGTTTGAATCATTGCTTTGTTGGCTTTTAAGTGACATGGTGAGCATGCATCAAAATCAATGTGTCCAATCATGGCTGATAGGGTTGAGGACGGTTGCAACAAGTTGTTGAAAATCAGTTGTTTTTTTTTTTGTTTGTTTGTTTTTTTCAGGTTCTAAGAGTTCATTAGATGTGTCATTTTGGGACATATTTTAAAAAACATTTTTAAAGGCCTTTTAAGGGAACCCAAGATGGCACTTCTTATTCACTGGAGTGCAATAAAACTCAGTTTTTTAAACAAAGGCAGTTTTGTACAATAAATGCATGTTTAAAAAAGTTTGTTGTATTGCAAATTGTTCCATGCCTCCTGTCTAATACTGAAATATGGAGAGATTGAATAACACGCATAACGTCTTCACATTGACTCAAGGTAGATATAAATGTTATTTGATACATAAATATTACTATAATATAATCGAGTATAAATAAACAACAATATAATATCATTATAAAAGAATGCATATTTTCAGGATACTATGGTCAATGAAACCAAAAGTTGATTGGTGAAATATAATGTATTGTTGGATCTCTCTCCGATTAGTACTGACTTTAACTCATGATAACCAAGCTCCCATGATTGGGGACAGTTTGAACATCTGACTTCTTCTATTCAAATATATATTGTAAACGGTATGTCATATGTAATAAATGGTATGTGTCATTAATAGACAGATGCGAATTCAATATATAAAAATGTGGTTGTCTTGAGAGAACTGCACAAAAAATGTTACAACTGTCCCCAGCCTCCCCTACATTTCGACTGAAGTTGCTGGTCATTGCCTTTTTTATAAATCGTTCTCATTCTATTATTTTGGTCAGTTACTTGTAAGTACATCATATAAACTACATGTACCTGTACATAGCTATACACAAGTCATATGTATTTAGTTCTGACTATAAAAATACTTAATCGACAGTCTAAAATAGGGTCTGCATTTCCTATCTGTTGTACGCTTATTACCAGCTTTGCACGGGACTGTTTTTTTGGTGGTCAAATTTCAAGGCGATTTCCGTGCTTCACAATCCGGAGTTGCTTCTGCCTGACTCGTGATAGGCTATGAATGGCTCTTCTGAATTGGTCGGCTTCCAAGAGGAAAGACAAAAACATCCGATTTTTAGTCATAAAACTTGTTTCTTTTCTTTCTCATTTTATGTTCCTCTATTTCTCCCCTTACCATACTCATAGAATCTGGTACTATTTGAGGAGATACTTTCACGTGCCTTTCGGATTCAAGTTCTCAATTATCAAAGCCACACCTTACTCTCGTATTTCAATACACTTGCGGATGCTGTTCGCTGGTTAAAATTACGAATTGTAAACAGAAAAAGGTTCCACTCAGTAACTGCGAATGACGGTAATTTCCGCCGTAGCAGTTCTACGGCTAACTCTATTAAATTTCAGTTTTATTGTGAATGTTGGCAATTCAATTTTATCAGTCAGTCAGGGTTTTCATCTTACAATGGATTAATTGGAGTAGATATCTATCTATTATGCAATGGATAAGTATTGCTCTTTGCCACTTGTCACGGTAAATGGGTTAAGGTTTTTTCTCAAGGGCCTCGACGGCATCGCAATCACAGTATCGAAACGGTGTATTTCCTGTCCTGAAACAATATATATGTAACAATATATATGCAACAATGTATAAACGATGATTACTTTTAAGTAAATCTGTTCATTAAATACCAGTTGGACCCGTGGAAATTCCATAGGTGTTGATAAGTAAGATATTGTCATAACTCTCACATACATATCTCTGCAATTAAAGTATATAAGTGATTTATATATATATATATATATATATATATATATATATATATATATATATATATATATATATATATATATATATATATATATATATATATATATATATATATATATGGTACAAATCAGGCTAGCAGTATAACACAATATAATGATATTTCAATAATATAAGACCACTTCTGAAATGTATTGTGCTCGATAAATACAACATTTTACTTATGGAGTTGAGTTGTTTTAGAGTAGAGCTGGAAATAACTAGTAGGTTGTGGATTCACTACACAAACTAGCTCATAGTTCAGCCCTCTTTGGGCCTCATCAGGCGAAACCTGATTCGCCTTATGAGGCCCAGAGAGGGCTGAACCATGAGCTAGTTTGTGTTGCGAACCCACTACCTACTATTTATATATATATATATATATATATATATATATATATATATATGTATATATATATATATATATATATATATGTATATATATATATATATATATATATATGTATATATATATATATATATATATATATATATATATATATATATATATATATATATATATATATATATAAGAAATATATGAAGTTTCTCTTCACCTACCCTGCATATCTATTGCTTTTATCATCGATTTCTTGTTCTCTGTCTTTATTTCTGTGGTCTATTACTACTACCACGATAACTATTTTTAGGCTCCATCCTTGTGAAAGGAAGGCAATTATAGGGAAATTTTGTGTCCTGTTGCCCTTATTCAAGCATAAGCACACTCTTCCTTTATTACCATTGCTTATTACATTGCAAAGTGGCTGGGAGGAGATATCATAATGATGATTAGGTCCTTTTTGCTCCCATCCAAGCGTAATCATTCTCTTCCATTCTAGCTTTGTTCATTATAATGCAATGGCTCGTGAAAGGGAAACTCATAGTGATGGTTGAGTCCTTTCTGCTTTCATTCAAGCATAAACACCCACTTGTTCATTACATTGCAAGGGTCAGAGCGGAGGAAAATGAAAAGGTGTGAGGCATGTGAGGGGAACGAATAATAATCAGAAAGCGTTACGATCGTGCATTAATAAAACAAGCTGAATAATTGTATTATGATACGCCAACTCGAATATTTAAATAAATACAGAAACATATGCTCATTTAGTATTATTATCTTGAAATCAGGAAGGTTTGATTCCTAGAGAACATCTTTCGACAACTACTTCTCAATGAGTACCTACATTGGCTGAATGAAAAACTAATAACTGTTGATGACAGAAATTCCCATCAATACAATTCTGAACTTTCGTTCCATTGTGATTGATTGCTTACAATGGATTATCTTATAAAAGACAAGGACGTTAATCTTGCAATGGATAACCGTTACATTTGCCATCTTGTGCATTTAATGGTTTGATGCATCGAATTCTTGATATCTACCAAGGTTAGTATGACACGGAGCCAAATAGTGGGAATGGAAAGTAGGAAGATTGTATTACGCCAATCTCCTTAGTGTTGGGGATTAATCTGCCTTCAAAATCAACTTTCGAAACCCTGTTCATTTTTTGTTTCTTTACCTGGGTTCCAAAACCAGACGCTTGTGCCAGTGGGGATGTGCAACTCTATCAGCCATGAAGCCAGCAAGAAATGTTATAAATTCTCAAGTTCCTTTACAAAATCCGTCCATATTTACACAGATGAGTAGCTTGGGTTGTTTTGACCCCTGCTTTTTTCCTTCTGTATATTAAAAGTTCCCTTTTCTCGTCTAAATTCAAAATATATTTTGATAGAAGACGCAACAAAAATGATGCATTGACTTCAATGGAATTGAAGAATATTTCCCATAATTTTAACATTCTTCCTTGTGTGAATACATATATACAGCTTATCTGGCATTGCAGATTTCATTTTCAAAAATGTCAGGGTAGAGCCTTTTTTTTTTCATCTGAGCCCCTACCCTCCTGAAAGTCGGTGCACGTCACTGGACTTGAGTCTGAGATCGCATGGACGTCGACAATTTTTTTTTTTTGTTTAGATTCATTTTTACCTTTTAAAGAAGGATACAGGAATATCATATTCTTACATTTTTGGTAGATGCTTAGGCCAAATTTCTCTTAACTACACCGTAAAGATCATTTCATTAAAAAATTCACTTCGATATCGGAGTCAACTGAATTAGTGGTACTTCACAAAAGCTTCGGGTTCAAATCTAAGTCTTTTATGACTGACTAGAATATACCCATAAAAAATGACGGGGTTATTTATGTATGGATCGGCACTCAGGTGCCTAATCCAATTTTATGAGGTAATTTTAAAATACACTAATTTCAAGTTTTTTAAGTTTCAACTCAAGCTGATATAAAGGGTGAGTGAACATAAAATCTCAAGAGTTTCAATGACACAATCTTCATCGTTATGTTATAAGGTAAATCAACCAATGAGATCAATGGGCAAACAAAATAAGAAGAAATTTGCATAAATGCATAATATACGTTAGATGCTCATTGTGTCTAAGTCTCTTTGTAATGGAAATCTAAATGGAAATCCTGTCTTAAAGCTAGTATTCTTCCCGGTATGGAAACTTCTGCCATGTTATTTTTAATTTGATAGAGAGAATACAGTGTATATGTTATGTTTGTTTCAAGTTCTCCAGACAGGGAAAAGAGCAGACACCTTGCTGGGTCGAGCTAATGACTTAGTGAAAGAAACGTGATGGGTGACATTTCTGATTTTTCGGAAACGCAAGAAAGACGTATGCACAATATAAAACTTTAGGTTAGTATGCATGAATTATGGTATCTAATAATTACAATCTATACAGGGTGTTTTAAAAAGGGTCCCATCCGAAGGATGATAGGGTATAATTTGTGTGCATGTAGATTTTATGTTACAGTGATAGTTATTTAAGTATCCATTCCCTTTGTGTTGTGTCAGTCATTTTACGATGGGGTGAAACGTTCATGCAATGAAACAGGTTCGAACCTACACCTGGGTTGGAAGAAATCACTTTCAACAGATATTGTAAAGTTAAAATGGATTTGTAATTAGCATCTTATTGTCATCCTTTCGTAATTTGTGTCTTTCAAGATGTTTTTTTAGATTTAGAAAAGAGGCAAGTTATCAAAAAGATTTTGCATCTTTTTTAAGCGCCATATATATGTGCGTGTATAAATTATTATTATCAATAGTAGTAGTAGCAGTAGTAGTAGTAGTAAATACAAAAAGGAGATCTAAGGCCTGACGCAAAAGGTGAACGACTTGCGTAACAAAGATAACATTGCAACGACAACAGCAAAAATATTCATAACTGCTTTCAAATAATGGATCCGCTATTAGTAGAGAGAAGTTCAATGGGTCAGAAAGTAATGGAAAAACACGGGCTTTTACTCTCTAAGAAGAGATAATGAATAAAGAGAAATGGATACAATATGAAAAAAATATCAAAGCCACAGGAAACTCCAATCGACGAAAAGCAACCAAGAAGATAATGAAAATGTCGTGGTTAAAATAACGTTCATTGCACCAGACACCTAGATGACCTTTTTGTTCTGTGCCTATTCTCCACTCTTGGCAGTCACTATATATATATATATATATATATATATATATATATATATATATATATATATATATATATATATAATGGATATATAATGGATATATCGGCAATGGATAGCAGTTTGCTGCAAGAATCAACTATATATACGTGCATCATAGTATATGTACGTCTGCAAATGTGAGAGTTTGATTTTCTTGATCTTTTTCTTCTAATCTCCTGGCCAAGTTATGGCTGGTTTTGTTGGAAATAACAAAATACGATAATGGATTGTTAGTTGGTTCATAAAAGCCCTAATCTTTGTAGCAAGGATTTTTCTATTTCCTTGGCGCTGGCTCAAACACTGTATCTTCTAGTTCATTCGTTATCGGAGACGGTTGCAATTTCATAAGCTTTGAATGTTGAAATATTCTTTCGGTCTATGGTAGCCCATGAATAAATTGATGACGACTGCCATTGATTTATGGACGTTTATTTAAACAAATAACCGTTTGTGTGAACCGTGATATCCTGGGTAGGGTTTGTGGAACAAATGCGTCAAAACATTCATCCACTTTAATCGTTATGTTTGTAATGACAGCAAGTTCTGACGGTAAAATTGAAAAAAATGACAACGAAAGTATGCAGTATCGACTGAACTTTAATTTGGCATACGTCGGTATCTGTAATTTATTATCGCTGCCAATTGACTTTACCGCTACTCCACCATTCTCCCGTGAAGTTTTAATCATTTTGTACACAATTTCTGACAGCAAAAATAATTGATGATGAAATACCGAATTTAAAAAATGAGTGAGCGTGTAAACTGTGTGGCTGTCGCATTCCCAATGGCAATTATGACAATGTGCCTGATAATTCTTCACAGGTTTTATTAACAAAACATCGCTTCGCTTCGCTTGGGTCTGATGTAATCCACCTTTGGCTCCTTGCAACGTCTGGCTTTTCCTTAAAAAGAAGGAAGAAGATTTCAGACCTTGAACAAAATCAAAGAGAACTTGACGAGACGGCTAGTAATCCTGAAAGACGAAAATGTGGAGGTGGCGCTGGGATAAGTAAATGTGGCCCTAAGGCGAGTACTTCGAAGGAGCCTCGGGCACTTTAGCCCTTCGTAGGGTTTTTTGTTAATTCTTAATGGCTAAATAGCTAGATACCTTCTTGACAGACCTCATATATATTTGGATACATATAAACATATGTACACATATATTAATGTGTGTGTGCTGTTTTGGTATTGGTAAGCCTGTATCAGTATATGTAAAAAGGGAATCGTCAAAGCAGACAGAAATAATGTTTTGTGATATTTCACCCATATACGATGGTAGGTAAAAAAAAGTATTATTACGAGTTTTCCAGTCCATACATTGACCAGTCCATTCCAAATAAAAACGGGTTTAAACATGCCTCTGGGATAAATGGTTGGCTGCAGTGGTTCTCTTATTTATACACTTGTCACTGTCCTCTTAAGGTGCTTTCATAAACATCTGTTTTTGTTTTTGTTTTTGTTTTCAGGTCAAGTCTTACATCAAATTTTGAACAAAACTATTGTGGAAATCTCAAATTATTGAAGCTTTGCAATGGGTATATAGGGATGCTACCCTCCATAAATCAACAGTTTTTAGATGGATCAAGCATTTTAAAAGAGGTCAAAAGACTTCAAAGATGAGTCAAGATAGGAGATACTGTCAACCACATCGAATGAAGAAATGTGGCTGAAGTTCAGAAACTGGTAGGGGACCGCCGAATTGATGTAGTAGCTACCGAAGTTCGGATCTCACATTGTTCGGTATTTTCAGTTTTAAGAAGAACTCTTGGCTGCAACACACTTTCGGATCGATGGGTGCCGAAAGCGTTGCACAAAGGTCAGCTGGTTCAAAGAGCTGCTCTTCTCATCAGTCTTTCAAGTAAGACCGAAGCAGGTGAAAACGATTTTATGGAAATAATTGAGACCGAGGACATGGGGCAGATCTACCAATACGACCCAGAGAGTAAAATCGAATCAAAACTGTGGCTTCCGAGGGGATATGCTGGACAGGTTAAATTCAAGCCAGAGAGCTCATCGTGGAAGGTGATGATGATTATTTTCTAAAGGGTAATCTTGATAGATTTCCTTAAAGGACAAAGGGTGACGACGGAGTCATATTATGAAGTTTTAAGAAAATTGCATTGGCGAGAAAACGGCCGATTTAGTTGTACTGAAAGTTTTTTTCCATCGAGACAATGCACATATTCATTGATCGAGGGTAGCAAGGGCTGTCGTACTCAACACGATTTGATCCCCCTGATGATGCCAAAACTGCCTTTTTGACATGGTGTAAATTGAGGAGCACAGTATTCTTCATGGCAGGGTTAGAGAGATGAGAAGACCGCCTTCAAAAGTGTACAGACATAAATAGAGGGAATGTCGAGAAACATTAGCATCGCATATTGATATTTTTATTTAATAAAAGTTTCTATGATTTTGTAACAATTCTTTTTTACTCATTCTTTTATCAACGAATGTACAGAAGATGAGCATTTTATATTTGAACCATAATAAAATCTAATTATTGCAATCAATGATAAACTATATTAGTACACATTCGACAGAAAATCCAATTCCGTTATTCATTCTACAAGTAATGTTAGAAATAACAGAAACCATTCCAATGTGTCAATCGAATTCGCATTTAGTTTTCTAACGGCAGAATACAATGCATGAAGACTGCCTAACTGCGACAATAAAAATTCTCTCGTTTAGCTTTCATTGTTTGAGTTAATCTTTGTTTCATTAGTTTGAAAACTTGATACACAACTGACGAAACTTATTGTTGACATTTTATGCTATTTTCGAGTATCGTCTGCGTAAAATGAATTGCGCTTTGTTACTTTTTTCATGATTTTGTTGGTTAGCTTAAAATAAACTACATTGCATTGGAATTGTATTATTTGAAGCCGATAAATTCTTTGTTTGAATTTACATAGAACATTTTTACGCCGACATTTTCTTGTAAAAAACGTTTTGCTCAATAGAAATAGGGTACAGACTTTGTCTTTTAGAAGTGTATGCCAGTCATATAACGATGGATTAGCGAGATAATCTGTCCGGCAGCTTGTGAGTTCGACCCTCACAAGCTACCTCACTATAAAAATAATTTCGAAAAACCTGTTTCCTCGCCTTTTAAAAGTTCCCTTGACACCACTTTTTCGCTTTTACGAAAGACGTAAAACGAATATAGCGTCCAGCGTTTGTATTGCAGAGTGCACCCTCGTTCTCTCTACTACAAACCAGTCTTCTGTACCCCCCACAACCCCAACCTCCGACGACTCAGCCTAACATGCTAACTTCACCACTTTGGGTCTGGAGATGCTCAAAAGATTTCTCCATATAAATTGATGGTAATTGCTTCTTTGCTTTACGCTATTTCCATTCAAGGAGTTTTTTTTTATAGGAACGATCTACTTTCGGACAGCGGGGGTATCCTGTTTTTGATCAACATACAATTGATTCTTTTCAGTAAATGTTGATTACTTGAAGCTATGTTTTTGCGGTATATTCATATTTCATGCTTCAAACAGTTGGTCTATATTGTTGCTTGTACGATAGTTACTAGTTGAAGCCCGGAGAAAAACATGAATATATTTGAATATCTACGAGAATACTGAAAAAATTCTTTTTGGTGCAAGAATACATTGTTTCAAATGGAGGGTAGAAGATATTTTTATCAGCAAAATTATGTGGAAGGGTCCATCGCTACGGAAAGAGAAGCAGAAATCATACCGTTCGTTATATAAGTAGATTAAAGCAAATCTTTCGATCTTAGAATCATAATGTGTCGTGCTATATTACGCTGTCGTCCCAAATCGAAAGCAAGGAATATAATTATTGCAGTGAAGTAGCAGTATAGATCCGATTCAAACAAGACATTGCGTATGGCTGTTCTGAGGAATAATAGAACGTAGTAAGGCTGAATTGTTGTCAGTATTAGTTACACAGTAGTAGTTTGGCTGGCTATGTTCACCTGCTTAGGTAAAAATCGATCGTTTGGTTGTAGCAGTGACAGTAATTTTACACCGATATTGTACGGAGACGAATAATTCAATCAAAAGTAGCTGACAACGATTGTAGCCGTGTGCAGACGATAATTATAGTAATATCTCGGTTAACGCTCTACATACGTTACTAAAAAATGAAGCGCTGAACGAAACGGTGCTATACCAGGTCATTATAACATAGAATAGATCACTCGTTTTAATATAAATGATGATGTCGTTGTTGTGCCTCAACAAGATGGAACAGATTATTGCTGTGTATCTCATCTGGTAGTTACTCTGTGTTATTATTGAACAACTGTAACCATCAAAGATGGAGAAGGGCCCTTTGATTTTTTTTATATTTGCGTGTGTTTGTGTGTTCCAGTACTTCTGGCCATGCTGTTTTGTCGACGGATCGAAAAATTGGCATCAGTACTCTACCCTTCTGAAAACGATTTCTTTAAATTCTTTTCAAAAAAAGGCTCTTTTGACCTTTTGGGCCTTATTTTGTTTGTTTTATTAATAACATCTAGATTCTCAAACATCTAGATGTTTCTTTTTTTTTACTCTATTTACACTATATGTTTTCGAATAGAAAATGCTAGTGATGTCATAAATAGATTTTATTCCGACCATATTTCATTCTTCGATGGAATTCTTTCACATTTTGATGCTATAGTTATTCAATTATTGACTGTGATGACGATTTCTTACGAAATTTATTACGAAAAATATTTGAAAAAGAAACCTACAGCGAATCTGTGCTAAACAGGGTCGCACTAAGCTGGGTATTTAATTACTGTATACACGCACTAAACAATGTATGATTCAATTTGCTGACTGTTAATGTCACATATTTACCAAGAAAAAAGAAAACATCTCGTTTCAAGATTTGACTTTACAGCGATTATATAACTGAAAATTGTTTCTTTTTTCCAACCTTTCAAGGCCCAGTGTTGGACATAGGACTTCCCTATGTAAGTGTGAGACATGGTGGGGTTGATGGACCTTACCCTGCCATGCTGCCCTGTGACACGTTTATGTGAATAGATGGATACATGACTTTACATAGATCATTACAGTGGAGTGAATGCAAACTCAGTCGGCGTCTGGACTCAGCTCGCCGACCCTATTCCCCGTGATGTTTATCGTTTGAAGTTTCCAGTTTCAATTGTTTCAAAGAACCCATTGGAAATATTTGAATGTAAAATTGTACAAGAAACGTATCCAGTCATTTGATATAAATGAAAAAATAGCCACCGTAGGGCAGTGGGGGTAAAAGACCTGGTTGATACGATGTTTTGCAAGAAACCCTTTGAACGCAGCCCCTAATTTTTAAAACAAGATACAATACCAGTTAGGAAGTGCATTAATTACAAGCTTTTTCGCGGTAGATATCGCTTTATCACTCAATACATCTCCCGTCCGCTCTCTGAACTGGTCTGCCCAAATAAATAGCTTCCTTTTTTTTCTTTGTCCACTTAGTTCTTTTAGATGAATTGTGTATTCATTCGTTCATGAAAGAATGATACCAGATCTAATTCAATTAATTCTCCGAAGAATCTTCCGATGTGTCGGAGGTGAAATCACCAACCAAACAAAGGGTTCTGTGAGGAGTAAAAGTGATTGCCTTGTGGAGATGGGTTTGGAGAGTACGCTGTATGTGAGAAGCCTTCCTAATCCAACATCATGATCGTTTTGATACGTCGCGAGCAATCAAATCGGAGATTTCCCAGAAGTAACCCCTTCAAAAATGAAACAAGCTATCAAACAGACAACAAAAGGAAAGTCCCCTGGACCAGACGATATCACCATCGATTTACTCAGAAAAGCGGGTAAGATCATCACTGAGAAACATCTTTTTCAACTTGTGCCTAAAACAAAGTAAAATCCCTGATGATTTGAACACTGCATATATAAAAAGGAAAGCCTACTCCAGGGCATATACAAACTTTTTACAAAAATCATCATCAACCGAATCACTAAAATACGCGGTAAAAACCAGCCACGAGAGCAGTCTGGCTTTAGAAGAATCTATTCGACCATGGACCACCTGCATCCGATAAATCTGCTGAAAGAAAAAGCAGCCGAATATAAGCTACCACTCACTTCAGCATTTAACGACTTTCAAAAAAGCCTTCGACTCAGTGGAAATCATGGAGATCATCATTCTGCAATGTGTAGATCAAGTATACATCGAAGTGCTGAAACATATACAGTCATAGTAACTCCTTTATCAGGCTACATAAAGACTTGGAGCCCTTTCAGCTCCAAAAAGGAGTAAGACAAGGTGTTACCAGCTCATCCAAACTCTTCACAGCCTGCCTCGAGATGATCTTCAGAAGACTAGACTGGGAAAATAGAAGAATCAAAATAGACGGCGAGTATCTGAGTAACCTCAGATTTGCAGACGACATTGCCCTTTTCGCAGAGAACCTACACGACCTCCAACTAATGATAGATAAACTAAATGAAGAGAGCAACAAAGTCTGCCTACACATGAACTTCAGCAAAACGAAGATCATGTGCAAAAACCAAGTCGGAAATGAGAACGCTAAGATCTAAATCGGAGATACAAAACTCGAGAAAGTAGGCTGCTACATCTACCTAAGACAACGAATCTCCATGAGACCCTCAAAACAAGAAGAAATCAAGCGAAAAATCACCCTAGGATGGCAAGCCTTTGGCAGAGCAAGTTCAACCTTCAAAAACAAGAAGATTCCATTAATCATAAAAAGAAGAGTATACAACCAATGCATCCTCCCAACAGTCACTTATGGAGCTGAAACATGGAACCTGACCAAGAAACAAACCTGCAAATTGAGAACCATGCAACGTGCACATGAAAGAATCCTGCTCAGCCTCACATAGAGAGACCACTAGACAGCACAATACATCCAGGAGAAGACAGGAGTCAGGGACATCATAGAATCCATTGAAAAACTCAAATGGCAATGGGCTGGCCATGTCTCAAAAATGACAGACAACCGATGGACATTACGACTCAGGACATGAATTCCCAGAGATCACATGCACAACCGAGGCCGGTAGAGTATTAGATGGAGAGACGAGCTAGACAAATTCAGGAAGTACTGACACCGCGACGCCCATGATAGAGAAGTGTGGCGAATCCTGGGGAAGGTCTATGTCCAACGACGGACGTTAAGATGATGATGGTGATGATTTGCAAATTGAGGATGGTTATTATCGAGCAGCAAAATCACCAATCGACTGCTTTGCACAGAAAAAGACAATTACTCAATGCAAGGTTGGGCAATAACAGTTTCTCTAAGTTCCAACAATTCATAATAAAGAAATTCCCTCCGAATACAAAAAAACACGAGATATACCTTTTTTCCATCAAATTCAATTGGGGTTAAGATTATGAAGACTTACCAAGATTTAACCCGGATATTTTTCATTTTGTATTCTTGTGAGAAATCCATTCTTCATTGCCGGTCCAAGAATTGTCTAAAAATGACTTTTTTTCTATTTCAAGTGGGAAATACAATCATTTTGAACACTGGTCGATGTTCGTTCCGGTCAGTTTATATGGAACCCATTTCCCTAACTTCTGAATATTTTCCTAGGGTATTCAACAATTGATTGATTGCACAAGCAATAGAAAGATGAAGAAACATTGTGAAAAATATTGTCCAGCTATCTTTTTACTCAATCTAATAGTTGTTTAGTGAGTTTTGCCTAGTCTCGTATAAGGCCAGGAGAGGTATTTTTGTTTGCTTTTGAAACAAAGTTTACAACTAACCTAACCAATTTGAATCGTGGTGCAAAACATGACACTTTTCAGCAATTATTCTTCAAAGTTTCATATCTTACATCAGACTTACTTCTCAAAATCAGACGATTGCCTGACCCCAAGTTTTCTTCCTGGGATATCTACGAATGTAAACTTCCTTCACTCGGAATAGGATACCGACTGACTATACTGCATTCAGCAATGTTAGAAATCGGATAGCATTTGACCACTAAATCCTTGCATTTACAACTGACCACTCAGGGCAGTGATCAAATAATTGAAGCACTTATTTTCTGTTTGAAAATAATGCAGTTTGATTTACCGTAGCTAAGCCAAAGCTGACAAAAGATTTCATTTACTGAGCATCCAGTGAGAAATTATTTCACGAAGAATGTCTTTGCCAAGTCTTCAGATAATGCTGATCGTTGTTGCAACCAACATTCTATCTTGTCTTTGAGTTGCAACACGCTTTCGTTCACACTTTCCGACTCGCCGACGGGACGTCGTTTCACCATTTTTCAGTTTCTTTTCAATGTTGAATAGATTTCTCCTTGATATTCCTCAGCCATTCCATCGCAACTTGAGAAGGTATATTTCAGATAGACTTCCATTTGGATGCTTTTCTGTGGGCTCAAATCTTTACCAGATCCCACGATGACAATTTTGAACAAGCATGCATATTAATCACAAAGGCATGTTTGATTTTGAGGTCTGTCTCTATAAACGTGGTTGAACAGACACACGATAGGAAACAAGAAGTCTTGAAAGGGCATGCTAGTTCACATGAGATCAAGGTTGAGGTCAAACTAATGTCATACAAGGTCAACAATGGTTTAAATTCTCCTTGTACCGAATAGTACAACGAATGCAGAATCTCAAATGCATAAAAACGTGTATTATTGTTTTCATCTTTGTAGTTTGAAAAGGATTTAAAATGAAATGAGTCAATTTTGAAAAAGTGCACAATATTTTAGACACTACTGTATTACAAAGATAAGTTTCCATTTTTTTTAAATTGAATGTAAAAAGTCTGCTTCTATGTACGACAAACATATCTCAAAATTCGATTGTCCAAACAAAAGTCAATGGCTTTCCGAAAAGTTACTAACAAAAACTACGTTCATTTATTTCATTTATTCTCGAAAATATATTTCTTGACAATATAGAAGTTAGCCATAAAAGGATAAGTCGTTTGCGACTTCACCAGTTTATTTTATTAATATATTTAATTTCCCATTCAATAAATAAATTAATAAGCATTGTGTTCCTGGGGTAAATGTTCACATTAAAACAATATTTCCTTAATAAAAGCCGTCGTTGTTGACACGTGAATGACCTGCGCATGCCCATGGTTTGGAGGACTTGAATTTGATATCATTAGTGAGGTTCGTTGCCATTGTTACAAATGTCGCCCATCAACGCACTTTCCACAATCAAATGAAGGCCACTGCTATCGACAGGGATATCTTATTCCGCAGGCTTTAAATGAGATAACTACTTAGCAAAATAAAAAAGATTATCCCAGGTTGAAATCAGATTTTTTTGTTTGTCTGTTTTATGAATAATTGGTGTATCGTATGTTAACAAGCTGAATTATTTAGGTCTCACTTGATCCCCGTGAAAAAAGATCACGGATATGTTTTAATTTCTAGGAGATAAATTTTCTACAAGAAAAATCAGGGACTTGCTCAAGTGGAAGAGTCCATTGTTCCAAATGCTGGAAAGGGGATATTTTTATCAGCAAAATTGTTACCTACAATTGGAAAAGTCCATAGTTACCGACATAGAAACAAATTGAAAATCACACTGTTTGTTCATTATTCTAGATGGATTATCGAATTGACCTAGATAGGTTATCGATTTGACCTACAAAACATCGGCGTAAAAGTACGCTACTACGCTCTATAAACCTCAAACGAGGCTCCATTCATAAATTTCAACAGATATCGACCATCATCAGGTTTGGGGTTGTAGTTGCTGAGGGTGCAGGATATGTAGGAGAATGTGTGATCACTGTTCTCTGAAGAAGATCGTTCACTTTTTTGTGGGATAATGCCAGAATCTTCTCATCTTTTTCGTTTCTGTTTCCAAAGGCGTAGCTAAGGAGATAGAGAAAGGGGACTATTTAAAAACGCCCTACGTTTCTAATGCTGGGAAGTCTCAAAAGCGTTATAAATTGTTCATCTACTGAATTTCTACTGACAAATCTCACTAAATGTTCGAGCCCCCCCCCTGGAGCCAATCTCCCCCGGGCCCCAAAATCTTTAGCAACGCCTCTGTCTGTTTTTGTAGGTGTAGTAGTTCTATTTTGCATCTCATATCACATAACCAGAACGGAACTGCAGAATCTGATAGTCCTGGAAACAACGAGAGGGAGACTTCGATTTCAAAGTCCGGCATTGGGATGATCTGCAGTACCTACGTGATATAAATATCTACATATCTTCTCTTCACTGGACCAAAACATATAAATGCAAATTTGATCGGCCTATCAAAGCTAAAAAAAGATAAGAATTTGATATTTGTTCAACTTTGGAGCTCACGCTGTGCTGCATTTGAATCTCGTTGGTGGTATTAAGCCTGAGTAATGTGTAAACAAATTGTTTACCCGTGATAAATGATATTTTCGTACCTATACAACAAGCACCTATTTTAATGATTTCAATTAATATATATAATATTCTTTCTCCTTCTTTATCCTTCTGTAGATAGATAGAAACTAAGATTAGTTTAGAGATGACGAATGCGTTGCTTGGGATCGATCACTGATACACTGGCATCGATGAGAATTATCAACTGTATAACCCAATGATTCAGAACATCGGGGATATACCCAACAAAGAGGCAATTTGAATATTTGGGGGAGAATTTAGAAGCTGGGTGTTAAGAGCTAATAGCGTTTTGTAGCGCAAAACTGAGTCAGGTTGAGGCTCAACTGATTAATTCCTAATTATACAACAGTATCAATTTCTAATTGCACAATACCATTAACTACAAATTTTATTATAAATTCTGTAGTAAGTAATGTATAAAGTAAGGAAGACATCAATTTTGTTTGAGTTGTCGAGGTGGCGTCAGTTTTCATGAAATTATAACCGAGTTATTGGAACAGAATTGGTTATTTTGTGTCAAATAGGCGAGAGTGTAAAAGATAATGCTAACAATTTCATAAAATCTGGAATCTATTTAGCACGCTTGTTGTCCATGTGCCCGAGTGGGTAGATTTTGTTTCTTGCCTTGAGAATTATATTTCATGGTTGTTAATATCTGGTTGGCAAGCTGGATTGGCATATTGTTATTATTACCGTTCAATAAGTTCGACCTTCATTAGGTGCTTCTAATGTTTTGCCAAAACTGAGTCATACTGGGGATTTCAACTCTGGGTCACTACCTCCCCATTGCACTAAAACGACAGCTTCGTTAGTTGTCCTAACCCATTTGTGGCAATGACCACAGGGAAAGGGTAATTTTGTTTCTATCCACACGTAGACCTCAAATTGTCCCCATGCAAAGTCAAATAAATGATCTTATTTCCGTCTCCAGCGATTTAAGGTTGTTTCTTTAACGTAGATTTCCCTAACTAAGTCTACGACCTCTTATGAAACCCATTAACCCATTAGGGACTATTCTGATCCTTCCGTTTATCTTGTCTCACGAATGCTCCCTAACCCTGAACTTTAGAAACTCTTTATAGTGTGGTGTATATAAGATGTTTTTTTGTGAAACGAGTCTTGGTTTCGAAATCAATTCTAAAGTTTTATTCTCGTTTATCTCCCTATTTCTTTTTTAGGGGCCTTAAATATATTGTTCAACCCATTAACTGCGGCAGGGGGCGAACGATAATAGTTATCCAATGCAAGATAAAAGCCCCTTGCAAGATAATTGATTGCAAGATAAAAGCTCTAAGTCACAGATAGAGTTGCCATCAATAACTTAAATAAAACGGAAGTTTTATTGAGTAAGCCTCATGTCTGCAATGTCTGATACTCCCATCATCTGAGGTTAATGGGTTAAAATATTTTTTGCGTGTGAAATTTGGTAAAAGGAAACTGACGTCACTTCAAGATATATCAGCTTGCTAATATTTTATTGCAAAAGCTTTAACAGTCAATATTTGAGGTCACTGAGTGGAATCAAAGGTATGCTTTTAAGCAACCACTTTTTCTTTCTGTTCCGTTTTTGTTTCTTTTTATATTCTTTTATGTATTGATTTTATTGATCTTCCTTGTACCAAGACTAGATATTATTTATTGAAGAGGAATATATGTCAACAACAACAAAAGTGTGGGCGGCTGGATATGTAATGGATAGAAATGTAATGTTCACACTATGCTATTTGGTCTTTTGCCAAAGCTTAGGATTAACAAAAACAGGTAACCCTCGCTTTTTGAAAGTTTGCTTCACTTTCACGAAAAACCTGCATTAGCACCCATTTTTGCTAATCGAGTGGAATCCGAAATATTTCCACGAGAAAAGGCTAAAAAAAGAGTGGATATTCCCAAATTTCCCAAAAGGAAAACACTGTAGATTGGGTTAACCGACCCTCTCAGATGTGTTGACAACAAGATTCGTACACTGCAGCTCATTAGCACTGTAGACAACATCAACTACTTATAATTAAAGATACGTTAACTTTTGCTATAGGCCCTAAGTTCGCATTGTTTCAATTATATCTGAGGTAAAACATACAGGCTTTTTAGTCAGACCCCTAAAAGATGGACAAGCTTACGTCTGGATCAAGGTGGTGCCCGGCGAAAGAGGGAGAGAGATCGAAGGCCGAGCTGCCCAGTCTTGCCTCTTAACTCTTTACAGATGTGCATCTTATTGGATTCTCAACGTGGAGCAGTGGTTAGCAAACTAGTTTTAAACCATTACTAGTGTAGTTAATTCGATCCTCATTGGGTGCCCCACACTTGTGATCTTGTACCCGAGTAAGCAAGGAGGAATGGTTAGGGAGCTAGTTTCAAAAATTATCACTGTTGTATCGAGTTTGATCTTCATTGGATTCACTGCACCATGTTAAGCTTCTATTGTCCAAATGTTAAAATGTGAAGCTGGAAATGTTTTTTCACGTGCCTCACACACGCACACACACACACACACACACACACCTGACTTCTCACCGAGGATAAGGGGGGTTGATGTTTGAACCTTGTAAGGACCGGAGATCAAGAGGTCACTTAACAGTGATAGCTTAGAACAAGTCACAGCTCAAGCATCACCTAGTCCTTTACCTGACAACCGATATCCGAGTATATCTTTTTTAGCTTTCCCCACCCCGTTTTCGGAATATATTCTCTTGTGCCCCCCACACACACATGTGGGAAAGTGGCAGTGGACACCTATGATACCTTATTGTATGTGTTCGTGTGTCCGTCGTAGCTGACTTGTGAACATCAATCTCAAAAAATGGACTTCTGTGCGAATCTGTTTGCAACCACACTCAACTATAACTCTATATCACCCGTCTCCTACTCGTGTGTACGTGTGTGTGTTCCTTGGTTAATATCAGAAACGCCACGGCCAATAGACTTGAGCCTCTTAAAGATACCTAATTATTGACATCGTTGAAGGAAGCGGCGGTAGGCACCGTAGCAGCGATGAGTGTCGGTCACATGTAAACAATCCTCATCCACGCATGTGGCTTGCTAGTAACAGATCAATGACGTCACGCTGTCTATATCAACGCAGCCGCTCATTGGTTGGAGCGTTTCTCTTCTTCTTGCTCATATTGGAACTACGCACAGCAGCGAGTGCATCGTCGTCAGACTCGCTCCACAATTTTACTTGCCGATTCTTCGATTTGCCACAGACAACGGCAAATTATATGACTTGTGAACGTCTGATTCTACTACAACTGCTTTTATTACTACGACATCAAAGAATATTATTATTTCTACGTGACATTATAAACGTTTACCATTTACAAGGGAAAAGACATGGGCAAGCTACAGCGACCTCAATTGGTAAGTTATCTTTAATTATTTAGAAATTACATTGTTTATCTTGGAATGTCTTTTGTTAGATTATGCTCGACTGGTTTCCACCATTCAAATGATATGGTAGTTGATCCCCGCGAAAAAATGACGAATGTATTTGAATTTCTATGAAATGACAGGTGGGGGGCTAAACTCGGTTAAGTGGAAGATTCCATTGTTTTAAATGGTGAGTAAGAGATATTTTTATCAGCAAAATGGTTACCTTTAAGTAGAGGAGTCCGTTGTTACGGGGAGAGAAACAAAAAAATCACACTGTTCATTATATAGATTTATCGGATGGATTCCATGTAATATGAAAATGAAAACATTGGTTATGAAAGGTTTCGAATCTTTCTAGAAAAATACTAACAAAAACGTAATTATCAATGAGTTAATAATACATTTTTATCATAATTTTAATTCCTAAAATCATTATGGTTATTCTCATCAGCTGAATTTACTCCGTTTTATAGTCCTCTCAATTTATATGAAAAAAATTAATAGTTTTTTCATGGTGTTTCTATTCTTGGTCCGACTCATAGCCAAATAGAGTTAGGAAGATTGTGCAGTGCCTATATCTCGAATAGTAAGGTCCTGGCTACATTGAAAGTTAATATTCGAAATTCTGGACTTTACCTAGGTTCAAACACCAACTACTTAAAATGAATTGAAAATTTTGTATTATTTTTTATAATTTTTCATAATGTAAAGTTGTTTATATCAAGGTAATTTAATAGTATAACAGTGAATGTATAGAAATGTATGTAAATTGTCCTATTTTTATATCCTCTGCTTAATGTTATCACCTGGTTATTGGTACTATGAGACCCTGTCCAAAAGTGATCACAATAAACGACTTCTTCCATAAACTGATAAAAGTTATTTCTTCGGTGCATGTCATCTTTGAGGGTTGGTCGGCTGATTATCTTGAACTCATACAAAGAATATAAGAGACAGAAACTTCTATTAATGAGATATACATAAAACCAAGAGAGATCTTAAAACATGAAAAATGATGAAGTACATATATTTTCAATTCACGCACGAAATGGTCTTTTAATTATAAAACAGAAAATTTCATTCTTCATTTTGAAGTTTTGGGGGCATTGCACTACAGAAACATCAAGTTCTGGTTGTATTTTGATAACACATATTTCCAAAATATGACGAAAGAAAATTTTAGATTGAAAGGCTCTACGTTGGGCATTAAAACAGCAAGAAAAAGTTTGTGTAAAGACTTTGAATTTTCACATTATTCCAGCAGGTAATAATACATTAAAGTTTTTGCATAGTTTATAGGTTATTGAAAAAAAAAACGTCTGTTGTTTTTTAAAACTTTATTTAAGATCTTGGTGCTGGTATTATTGAAACGAAAGTTTTCAAAAAATTCATACTCATTTTTTATTATCCAATGAAACCGAAATTCTGAGCAGAGTTGAACTATCTTTATTATTTCTGAATTTCTGAGATGAGGATCATCATCATCATTATTCTCCGATTTATTAGGACGAGAGTCCTCATCTTAGTTGTTATAGTCCTAACGTTTCGGCAATCTTCAGGGGTCTGTCGAATTCGGTCACCTGCTGAGAATTTCGAACTCTTCATCCTATCCACGGTGGTAGATTGTTTTCATTCCTTTGTCTATTCTTATTGTCTTAACAACTTGGAAGAAAATGAGTCGCCAACAGGACAACCCTTTGTATCAGCTTCTGCATCTTATAAAGAAAGAGGCTATTTTCATAAAAATTCCAGTGTTAAATAATGTAGAATGCTTCTATTCCAAGCTATTCACCTGTCCTGTTATAAAATGTACTGTTATCAAAGAATACTGCTCATTAATAAAATACCTTTTTTCGGGTAGTTAGTATATTTGTTAAAATATGCCAGGATCTTCACTTATACTTCGAACAAAGATTGAGCTACTCTTTCAAAACATTTCTCATTTCATCTAAACCGACTTCTCAGCGATCAACATATATTTTTAATCAAATTCTAACCTAAACAAAGTTTTTATTGTATTTGTCAATTGCTTACAGTTCTACGATTGCGAAATGGATACTCTGTATTGTGTCACATTATTCATGATATAAGATTCCGGATGGCTCTGATAGAAAGGTCGTTTACAATATGTTTCTCTTCTTTTTGGTTTCTGAAGAGTGTTTCGTTTGGCACCAGGAGCGAAACCCAATAAATCAACAAAACTCTAACTTAACGAATAACAATATAAATGATTTGTTTGAATGTTTAATCAATTGTCGGTGGTTTCACGTTAAGACGAAAGGAAAAATTTGCAGATCAGTACAAAAAAATGGTTTCTTCTCCTTCGTGCGTTTGTAATTTAATACCATTGTACTATTATCTAGTAGTAATAGGAGAGAGTATTGATTGTTTCATTGACTGACTACAAATAGTAGACGCGTAGTAAGCATAATATGTTCTATCGCCTCAAGATGTGAGAGCTAGAATTATTACCCATCTTTATTTCCCAATCATTCTACGTACGAACACTTGTATAGCAATAAGGGTGTGAGTGAACTCGTCTTTCTCTCTAAATCTATTTATCTATCTATCTATCTATCTATCAATCATCTGTGTGTCTACCTCTTCAGGTGGTTGGGAGATGTGGGCGTAGGTATCGTTGAGCTACGTATCTTGCCAGCGTTAGCATATATCGACCCTTTTGTTGCGAGCTTTAATCTCAGAGGAGCCGAATAGTCTCTGCGCGAACGTACTGTTTCTATTACCAGAAAGATTGGTGACTTCGTAAGGAAAATTATAGAGAGCGAAAGAAGAATTGTTGCGGCTCAGTTTGATGGTTTTACGTAGGCGGAAAAGTCGTCTGCGAAAACGAGCTACACGCGTAGGTGGGACATGACAAGGGAACGTGTTTCCCTGCGTAGGAGGACAGGGACGGCCATGTGAGCTGAAAATTGCAGGATATTCTTGTTTACCAGAAATACAAACCAGACAATGGTATGGGTCAAAAGAGCGGGGCGACCGGAAGGCGTGGGCGAACTCATATGCGCACAGGGAACCAATACGGCAAATCTTCAAGAAAGACTCACACATCTCAAAGACGGTTGTAATCATTCTTCAAGACTTAATATCATCGGCCATTTAGATGACAAGAAATTCAATAAAACCCAGAGGGACCTTTAGGGAATCACATAAACAGAAATTATCCAATTTTCTGTTTCTGCTATCAATTGAAATAACTTTCTACATCATAGATTTCTCTTCATACACACACACACACACACACACACACACATATATATATATATATATATATATATATATATATATTCTGATAGCCATGAGGATAAAAGGATTATATTGCACCAAACTTTTCAATTCAATGGCCTTAATAAATGGTCTAACTTAGTAAAAGGGCTTCTCTCTCTCTCTCTCTCTCTCTCTCTCTCTCTCTCTCTCTCTCTCTCTCTCTCTCTTCCACACACCGAAGCAAAAACACACACACACACTTTGGATATTTCTGTCGGTTTTTATGCCATTCGTTTCTGCATATATCGATCTCTGGTGTCAACCTATCCGTTCTCTATCAATATCTCTCGCTCTTTTTTTTTTTCAATTTGTGTTCGTGTGTTCGTGAAACGTCTTCATACATCTTTCTTCGAACTATCTATCGATCAATAAATCGATTTACACACCCACTAGAAAATACATACATTAACCCACTTCATAGATTATTCTACTATTTGTTATTCTGGTCCCTACGTTTCGACCGATGTACTCTCCAGCCTGTCTTGGTTGCATATCACATCTGGTAATATTCAAAGAATCCCCTATTTCATTCTCGGTTCTTTTTTCGATTGGGGTTAACTTTTGTCTCCATTCATTTCAAGTGGCTATAAAATATAGGGATTCACACAAAAAATGATCAGATTAGACTTCATGATTTATGGATTAATGAGAATAACTTGAACCCTTTTCCTTTGTTTCTTATACTTTCCTTCTTTGAACCGATTTTTTCTGTCCTCTTCTATGGCAATCTGAAATGACTTTTCAAAGCCCTATCTATGTAACCCTATTTAATACTGTTTGTACGTGATGATACGCACTATGATGAGCGAAAGTTAGCAAAATTAAACTTTTTGAACTTGACCATCAATGATCTAATCAAGAAAGTGTCTCTCCAACCAAGGAATACAATGTTAACTCATTACCTGCGGAAGGTGGTGAAGAGATATAGTATCAGTTGAGAGATAAAAGCCCTTGTCCATTAGAAGTAATTAGTTGCAAATTCTCTATTGCAAATCGATAGAACTAAGTTGCCATCAATCACAATAAAACAGAAATTTATTGAGTTGGCCATAGAACAGCAATGATGGAAATTCGCGTCATTCACAGAGAATAAGTTAATCGTTCAACCCATCAAAAGTTGCTTCTTTTTGTCGAATAATCAATTTTATTTACAACGAAAGAATAGAAAACTAAAATGTCATTTAAAAATCCAATTAAAATGATATCAAATTGAAAAGAAAAAAAATGGCAACAAAGACATCAAGGTCATCGGTAGAGCGTTTGTTGACCAACAACGGCTAGATTAGAACCTGTTGAAGGAGAAATGAACTGCCAGCAGTAATTTTATATGGTCTGTCTGTTTATTTGAATTGAAGATAGTTTTACAAGAGAAATCAAAGACAGAAGATCTGTGCGCTTGTCAAGATTCAAGTTATCTGAAATTAGTAGGAAATCTTGACTGATACAAATTATTCAACCTACTTTAACTGTAGAAGGACGCCTTTGTAATCAAACAATCAAATGAGCAACGATAACTATGAGCAACGTGAATTATTTCAAAGTCAAATTTTTCACTAAAGTTATTTGAAAAAATATTCAATGCTTGTGGCTAAAATGCAAATCAACAGGCAGTTTTTAGAGGGGGTTATTTTTGTTTGTTTGTTTTGTTTTTTCTGTTTTTTGATTTCTCCGATATAAGCAGCTCTAAGCAAAAAATCGAGTTGAAATTCTCGTTTTTAGTGTAATCAGGTTGGTCCTCTCAGCGTTTCTAATTATTTTCTCTAAATCCAAACAGATAATGAATTATCATTTCGGAATTTTAATCATAAACAGAAATTTTTCGCAACTCCATCAATAACACAGCTGTAGGGTATTATTGTATGCATTTAACCATTAATTGCAGAAGGTCACAACTGTATTGGTAATGCATTGACAGATTCATCGCAAGAAAATCCATTGTAAGCTATTAATTGCAAGGTAAAAACCCCAACACCGATAGAACTGGGTTGCCATAAAAATCTAGCGGAATTTCCATTGTTTTTGCCATAGAACTGCGATGACATCATTTGCAGTAAATGGGTTAATATATACTGATATGCCTGAAAGGAAGAAGTCTTCGTTTAACATTGAAAATAATTTTTATCAAAATTATCTGTGATGGATTACTATTAACAAATGTGCTATTTTGTGAATAGTTTAATTTTATTGACTTTAGGCCAAAGTATTAAATACAGAGTTTGAACTAGAAACATTATTAAGCATGTATTTTTTCAACAACGTATGGCTTTATTTACAGGAAGGATTATTTATATCGTAGTCAATTTTGAATTCATTATTTACACTTTTTGATTATTCCCGATACTTTCAACCTCAAACCAACACATCTATTATCAAATTAGTTTTTCATTTATTTATTCAGTTGATTATTTATTGTGATAATCACGATGCGAACCACGTGAAAATTCAACCATTTTCAGGAACGATAATACTCACCGAAGAGTTGTGGTCACGTGGACCTTTGTCTGGGAAACTATTGCATAGAACTCGACGATGCCATCGCTACAGGTGAAAAGAGATGGCTCCGTTTCATGACCATATATGGTAATCTACAAGATTCGCCTGACTTACATTTGTTTCAAAAGTTCGAACATTACTGCAAACGTAGGGAATTTTGTTATTGCAGAAATTTTAAGATGATTCGATATACCTACGTGGCTATGTGTATAACAATGTGTGTGAGCAAAACAAATGTTGAGAAAATGATTTCTTCAGGTGGAAAAAAATGACCTGTGAGCGTATATTTAGATAGAGAGAGAGTAAAAGACAAGAGAGCGTAAAGCACGCACAAATATATGTATATCACTATCAAAAGATTGAGAGATATAAGCAACCATGCATATATATATATATATATATATATATATATATATATATATATATATATATATATATATATATATATATATATACATATATATGTATATATATAATGTGGGGGGTGATATAACTAGATTGGTGGTAGAATGTAAAAACGGCCATAGCAACCCAACAAAAAGCAACAAAAATGAGATGATGTTTTGTTTTGTTTATATCTAGTGGGGGGGGGTCTTAACTTTTTAGCTTCTGTTTAGATAATCTTATAAGTCATAAGAAACATTTAAAAAGAGGGAGTGACTTTTGCAATTTATTTATCGTAAAAATCGAAAGAAAAACATGATTTCCTTTCTTCTGTCTTGATTGCTTCCAACAATCTATTGAAATAGCAATACTTAAGGATAACACCAAAGAACAATGAAAGCTAGGTATACGAGTGTAGAGAGAGAGGGGGAAAGAGACAGAGAGAGAGACAGAGACAGGGGAGAGGGTGGAGAGAGGAAAACAAACAAACTGGGATAGATACAAAAATCGATGAGCAAAACATCGAAATAAGTATAAAATATCATATGTTATGTTTGTCATGACCTATATAATGATTGTGGTTACGTTACTGGTAATGTTATTGAAGATATGATCGTTGCAAGTTCAGAGAATTCAAAGGAACTCTAGACTGCGCAAGGCGAACATATGCGTGTAGTTAAAATAGTTGCGTAGTTGTAAAATATAGGCAACCACTTCAGTATGCAAGTGACTTAAAGCCGAATGTCAGATCTTTTCTGGTAAATAGTTTTGCTCTTTCACAACTTATGTTGGGTCTTTTTCGTAATATCCTGCAAAGAGAAAAATGCAACTTAATCTTTTCATTTCTTTTCAAGCTTTCATAGTTTGTTACGGGCGTTAGATTCTATTAGAGACGAATGAGAAATCCCTGTCACGTTGATACAACAGTGACTGGTTATATTGTAATTCTTACTGTAATTATTTGAGTCTGAGTAAGTCTTTCATGATTTACTGGTAGAAATATTCACAAGGGATTCGATCCAACTCAAGAGAGAGGAAGATTAAGATTGATGTTTTTAAGATCAGGTATCAGTGTTCACACTATTGAATCTATGTGAATCTATTTATATACATTTGTAAATTCATATGCATGATAATCCATTAACCTAGGATAACGGAAATATCGTTGCAGTTAACTCAATAAAATTCTCGTTTTATTGTAGTTGATGGTAACTTGGTTCTATCTGTTCAACAGGGTTTTTTTATGGCAACAGATTACTAGCAATGAATTACGTTGCAATGAACCAGGGCTCTCATCTTGCAATGCATAACTATTACACTTGTCACTTTCTGCATTCAATGGATTAAATTAAGGAGTAAATACATACGCATGTGCATGTGTGTGTATTTGCTTTTTGCCCTCCCCCCCTAAAAATCTACAGGAGCTTAGAAAGCTTCCGGAAATAACAAGAATATCTATTGATATTCAATTGCAAATCAAAGTGATTGATAAAGAATCACCTCTTCAACGTGGAATATTCCAAATCTGTTGATAGAGGACGACTTGTAAATGCAATAGAATAGCCGAACAATAGACAAGGGTTGCTGAACTGCAGCTATACTGTGAAACAAAGAGCCGTGAAGGTGATGGCCTCAGTTGTAAACGGTTTTTTTTTCTTTTTGAAAACCCACCAACAGCAGAAGCCGTATTATTTACGCGATTTTGTATAAAAGCGCGCGCCTGTATGTGTTTGTGCGTGTATGTGTTTGTGCGTGTGTGCGTGTGTGTGTGTGTGTGTGTGTGTGTGTGTGTGTGTGTGAGTGTGTGTGTGCGTGTGAGTGCTTCTTTCATTAAATGAGTTTTTTTCAAGTTCTTAGTAAGGCCTTCAGTTAGAATTTTTAGTACTTTTCAATTAAAATGGTGACATAGCTATACCTCGATTAGCATGGTTACTTCGATCTCAAGTTGTTACACTGTTTAAAATCGCACTATTCGAGTTCTTATCTTGATTTAATCTTTTTTCTTTCAGTTATACTTAATCTCATTAAATTTATACTACAATACCTCAACCGTACTACATCAAAACCTACTCTAATCAAAACCTGACTATGAAAGGTATCGCTGTACCTGGTATTACAACCATTATTGACAAGTGATTTGACTCAAAAGCGACAACAGAGAATCCAGTCAATTTTGTCTGCAACTATTGATAAATTGGTCTTTTAAACGATTTGAAATTCTTGATAAATATCTATGCTTTTTTTTCTATTAAAAATAATGTTAATTAAAGCCAAAGGGTCGTTTCTGTCTCTATAAGTTGCCATATGCTGGGTGCAGCTATTCGATAATATACGGATGTTCATAGTTATTCAATCGCCCCATTTACTGACTATCAAAATTATTTATCTCTGCTAACCAAGTTGAAAGAGCTATTTGTATTCACTGGTGTATGTTCGTCTGTTTGTGCACGTAATATCTCCAAAAGAAAATTTTTTTTCACTCAGCTGAAAGACGTGCGATGATGCCAAGAAGAATTGATTAAATTCTGGGGTGGATCCAGTAATTTACCTTCCCGACATCGTAACTATTAGAGAACAAATTTTCATTCAGTTTTTAGTGACAGTGGAGTTTTCAGAGTATGTGCTCTCTAGTTTTTTACCCTTTGTAGACAATGTTTCCATTTTCATTTTTTGACCTTTTGTTGTTGTTGTTTTTAAATTTCATTATTAGCAACAGCCATTTTTCAATATTATCTCTCATCGGTTGTGTTTCTTTCATTTATCTCTTCTTTATGAATGAACCAGGAAAATTATATATGTTAATAATATGTTGATGTGAAAGATACGTTCATTGTTGTAAAAACAGACAGAGATAATATATGCACAACAGGAGTAAATATGCCGGAAGGCTTTTGATCTGAACGATTTTGAAACGTGCATTCATTTTTATGCGATCTATGCAATTCAGTTTCGATATAAATATTGCCTTTGGCTTGGTTGTTAATTAAAACCGCCGATTAGTGTTAAATTGTTTGCTTCCGGCTAAAGAACTAATATTACATGACTGGGAACGCTTCTGGTTAAAGTATGACTATAAACTTGATTTCTCGTACGAGCGAAAGAGAATATATAATTCGTTAATGTGTCTGAGGCGAGAAAATCACTGTGTGGGCTATATTAATGGATATCCTCAGGAATGGATATAAAGCAGTAAAATAGGCAAGAAAGTATGGATAATAACAGTTAGAAAACACAACGAAGAAAAGGTGGTTTGCATTTATAATGAGCTTCATTACGCCAGTGTATTATACGGGAAACAATGACGAAATTATGGGCTGGAGGAAAAGTAGACATTTTACCAGGATTAAGAACTGTTAAATTTATGCAAATGGGTAAATGGCTTTACAGCGTATAATAAATATGATTTATTGATGCATAGATCCTCATGTATTTACAAAATAAACTCTACTGCGAATGCATTGGATGAAGAAGAAATGGTTTTGTGTGTAAATTATTGTTTTGTATATACACGACACGTATGCATCTATTTGTCTATGTTTAAACGAGCATTATCTGGAGTAAAGCAGATACATCGTACAAAAAGTAAAAATACTTAGTATAAAGTCATTCATCCAAGCATGTATATATATTTACTTGAAAAAAATAAAACCTTGCAGACAGTTAATATAGACAGATATTTACACATTACCTTTAAAATAATTACAAAATTCATGAAACATATTCAATGTACATAAAGACAACACCTACAATTTAGCACAATGCGCCAATCAGACTTTCAGAATGTATTTAACGAACGCTGGAAGCCAAGTGAATGAAAAAAAAATTGCTCTTTATAAAGCTGATGCAGTGTGCTTTATTGGTGAATACCTCTAACCACTTCAGATCTTCAAGATAAAATCAAAGCACACCTCGCCTTAAGTGGAAAGTGCAGTAGTCTATTTGGCAGAAATGCAGTATTGATCACTTACGTAGTGGAATGGTCACGCGAAACAAATTACATTGACTCATAATTTCCTGTACTAATCCACACGACTATTTCCTGATGCCTTTAACCGCAATTGAAGATTCATTATTGAAGGCGTTGTTCCTTTTACAAATTAAATCGATATCCAATTAACCTCTCTTCGCGCCCTTGAATAATACTACCCCTGTCCCATAAGAATTGGTACATTTAGTGTATGAAAATAATATGCAAATATAACAACTGTTATGAGACAGGGGTAGTGCACTAATGCTTGTAATCATAGAGTGATGGAATAATTTACCAGCCATTAAGAATGAACTGAGAAAAAATCGTTAATGAAAATCATTGATGCTGACATAAACTGGTGGTAATATATGATGCTGCATTTGTTTCTGAATGAAAAGCACAACCTGAGTGACATATACAGAAAAAGCTTCTTATCATAATCACGATAATGTTGTCGAAACATTATTGTTATCAGAATCAGTCGGCCCCTCTTACTTAAAACTAATTAAAAATTTATATTAATTTCATCATAATTTTTACATTGTAAAGTTGTTTATGCCAATGAATTAAACAACAATGAATTGATAACATTGATGCAAATTTATAACATTGAATGTTAATTATTCCAATTTCTATATCCTTTGCTAATGTTATCAACCAGTCTAAAAGACCCTGTCCCAAACTGATTAAAATATGCGGCTTCCTCTGCATCGTGGTAACTTCATTTCGGAATTCCTTCTAATGAAATATCTTTATTGATCGTTTTCACGAAACAAATGGACTACTTCAAATATTCATTTCACATTTCATATTGAATGTAAATAGAATTATCTACCATATATCATGCATTCAAACAACAATCTATTTTGTCATTTTTATTTGTATTATTAGATGCCTTTTGACCCATTGAATCAATTTTGACCACTATCTACATTACAGATGTAAATGGTAGTAAAAAAATTGATCAATTAATTTATTTTGTGTGATAACAGTTAAAATCATTCTGGTAGCAGTCGCTCGTAGAGAACCATTTTAAGACAAGCGTTTAATGCAAATTCTGTTGGTTGTCATACATTATGTGTGCTGTCGTTTCTCCTGAGCCTTCACCTTTTCACCGGCTACTATCATGTTTACCTATCAACAAATCTGCTGTGATTTCATTCATAAAACAGCAGAGCGTGACACAGGAAGCTAACTCCTACAAACTGACGTCATTGGCAAGATTTATGAATGAACGTACTGGAAATGTATGAATGAACAGAATCGATCGATGGTCCTGCTATAGGAAAGATGATGTCATTTAAGTTTCTTACTATCTTCGCCAAGCATTTGAAAATTATGCAGGAGAATTGCTGCTCATGCGCAATGCGGCTACAATAAATACACACGCACAGAGAATAATATTCGCATTTCTTTGTTTTTGTTGTTCATTTATTTTGATACTTACAGTAGAAAACAACTTGATTGCGTTCTTTTCCAAGAAAAATCTCTTTCTTCGTTCCGTTCGAGTGTATTTATAGACCAAGTTTATGACTTACATTCGTTATATGAACTATCATGTTTCAAAGAACCTGGATTTTAAAAATATATTACATACTACAACATTAATCTGAATCATTTTAAACTAGTTAATTCCCGTGAAAAGAAATCATGGATAAATTTGAATTTCTTTGAGATTATTTCTATAAAAATAATAATCACCAGTGAAAGAGTCCCTTGTTACAAATAGCAGATAGGAGATATTTTTATAAGCAAACTTGTTACTCCAAAGTTAATGAGTCTATTGTTACGGACAGAGAAACAAACAGAAAATTTACACTGTTCATTATATAAATATATCTTATATCCATTTTTGATTAGATATTCTTCGAATGAAACCCAACAGGCGTATCAAGTACTTTAGACGATTGCTCCATTGAAAGCGTTCATAAGTACAATAATGTTCCCGTTTTAATATGTCTCATATTTTTCTGCCTCGTTTTCGTATAATTTACAATGATTTCATTAGATTAATTTTTTTAATGTGAAAATTGCTTTCTCTCTGATTTTGTGCTTTTTGTCATAACTGTTGCAACAGAGAAAATGGATGAAATATACAAAACTACACCTAGTATATTGGTTGATGTAAGGAGAAAATTGTAAATAGAGATCCGGGACATTTAGATAAATTGAATCTTTACGTCGAGACTAATTTGACTAGGGATTGCCCGGGCTTCTTTGGAGCGGGGTCGTAGTCTTCAGTAGTAAATGTAAGAGCCTGATTCCTGGAGCAACGTCTCCCAGGCAACATCTCCCCATTGGTCTAAGCTGAAGAAACAGGGAAATTTCAAGACACACACTTACCCAACAAAAGTGTGTAGGAACCCAATTTAAAAATGTCCTGGCATCACATGCTAAGCTATGCTTGCTGAATAACGATAAAAATGCGAAAGATCACAAGCATGAAATGTTGGTAAGATGTACTTTGAATAATTAAACAATGCAGTTTGTTATCGATATTCACTAAGCTTGGTTGAGTAAAGCCAAATGGAGTAATTGTGGGTAGGAAAATTGTGCTGCAGCAATTTTTCCGAATGTGGAGGTCATGCTTACGTAGTAAATCAACATTCAGAATCGTGGCTTCTATCAGGGTACAAGCATTGATCTCTGATACAGTGTGTCACAAGTGCAAGAAATACAAAATTTGATATAATAAACACATTTTTCCGGGCTTGAAATTGGAGATTTGCAGCATCTGGGTGATTGATCACATCTGTTCAGTTAAACTATCAACAGCGGATGACTGAAATTTATATCATTGTAGGTCTATGGCTGATTTAATAATTTTTCGTTTTAATGTAATTGACAACAACTTAGTTCTATCGGTGAGTTTCGGCTTTTTGGGGTTTTTTTAGTTTTTTAGTTTTATTGTTGCAACGAATCACTCGCAATGCATTATCTTACGGTGGTCGAGGGATTTTATCTTGCAGTAGATAACTTTTACATTTCTGCAGACGATAGGTTAATAAAACACCCTCTCCTTTAATAATCGATCACTACATTGCACTATACATCACTATATTGCGGACAGATTCAATGGTCTCAGGTTTTCGTCAATGCTTTTATCTATTATGAAAAAAATGTCCAGTGAATATGATTCGTTCCATCCAATAGGAGGCAACGTTCATTTATAAAATGAGTTTGGTTTCCATTCACAGGCAACCCATTGATAAAATATGGCAAGTCAGGTCAATAATCTCTGCATATGTTCCCGGTAGTGTAGAATGCAGTTAATATTCTTACCACCGATTGGTCAACACTTCTGACGTCACTTTTATTTGTATTTCTATGCATTTTTTGGTTTATTAAATTATTTTGTTTTATTTTATCCATTGTAGGGTATCATCTGTGATGATTGCGAGGAGGTAGTAACTCTACGACCGCCTTCAATTGGAAATACCGTCTGCCAACAATGCCAGTGTACCAGAATAGAAAGAAAAGAAACCATTTTGGAACTTCTGCAGACAGAGATCAACTATGGGCGGGATCTCAAGATATTATTAGAGGTAAGATGCTTCTCTTTTTAGGATGTTAAACCAACATCCATATTTATACTAAGGTGACTTGTTTGAACTTAGAGAATTCTAGCAAATTAAAAGCAAATGCTTATATAAAAGCAACCCTACAAATGAGAATTAGTCATGAAATAAGTACAAGTATAAAAATGTGCAGAAAGCATATTTGAATTTTGGAAATCTAAGCGTATATTTACTTATACAGATGCAGGAGTGGGAATGGTTGAATTTGTGAATGTGTGCGCACTTGAAGAGCCCTGAATGTGTGTTAAATGATTCGTCCATTATTTGCTTACATAAAATTTTTCGGTGTATTTTCAAAAACTGGTTTAAAGGCACTTGCACACACACACACACACACACACACACACACACACACACACGCATACACACACACACACACATATATATATATATATATATATATATATATATATATATATATATATATATATATATATATATATATATATATAAAGCCCGTCTTGCAAAACCATTTGCTTGTCTGGTGTTTCTCACTGGATATTACCAGGACATTATTTCGATAGTTGTAATTTCAGTAACTCTTAAACCCCAATAGTCTATTGCCATTTATTAAGCTCTGTCTACGGAATCTATTAACCACGTTTTATTTTTTATCTTCACAGGAATTCTACCTTCCCATCAAAGAGGCAGCTCTCATTAATAATCAACAGTTAACATCAGTTTTCTTGAATTTGGAAGAACTTGTTGAAGTCAATGAAAACTTCATTGAGAAGCTCAACCAGTTGATTGAGAACTCTTCATTGGACAATGAAGAGGTGAGTCTCTCTCTCTCTCTCTCTCTCTCTCTCTCTCTCTCTCTCTCTCTCTCTCTCTCTCTCTCTCTCTCTCTCTCTCTATCTATCTATCTATCTCTATCTATCTATCTATCTATCTATCTATCAATCTATGTATCTCAAAAGACTAATTTTGTTCTTATTTTTTTTTTCACAGGGAGGTCAATGCGTCAATATTGGTCACTTATTCCTCAATTGTTTCGATATGTTCCGCGCATTCGAAAAATACTGTGTTGATCAGGTAAATTACCTTCTTTTTGTACTTAACTTCTTTTTGAATATCAAAAACGATTTAAAGCTCTCTAGGTTGTAAGTTAATCAATTACTACAATGATTTCACTGTGTTTTTTGTTCCTGGTTACATTGAAAAAATCGTTTCTTCGGACCAAGCAGAAAAAAATCATTTTTTTGGAAAAAAACTTTCAACTTAAATTTATTATATGAATATTACTTTGACATAAACTAATAAATTTTGGAGTAACAAATTAGAGTCATTTTTCAAAGTTTTACGAAGTAACATTTTTTTCAGTGAATAAGTCTAATTTTCTAATTGCCTGTGTGTAAAAAGTAAAGACAATGGATATTATCTTTTTTTGCTATTGAGACCAGCACAGTGATATTCATAGGTTATTGTATTTCTTAGTTCATGGGATTAAAATGTGCGAAATTGACATTTTCCATACTTTTGGATCACAATGAATTGAAAAATACCCAGGAACTAAAGATGAGTAAAAAGAATAAGTTATAAAGTGTTATAATGGATTATTTGTTCTTAAATTAAATCTCACACAATTGTTTATAATCAGACATAAACTGAATTTAATGTTAATTTTCTTTTCTTTTTCTTTTTTTGCTTCTTCCCACAGAGTACAGCGATTAATAATCTCGAACAACTAGAAACTGACAATGACATTCTTCGCGCCTTTCTACAAGTATCTCAAGCTGAGAACAGTGCATTGAGACGAATGAGTCTGAAGTCATTTCTGATGGTCCCTGTACAAAGAGTTATGAAGTGAGTAGCATTGTCGGATATATCATACAATCTCATTCCCTTCTCTGGATACATTTTCTTATATTTGCCATTTGACAACATCGTATAAATTCATTTTTGAATCACCAGAGTTATAATCGATATTTATTGGGTAAAGTCAACTTTGGTCCCAAATGTAGAACCTAGAAAGTTAATATGAGACTATTAATAAAGACTATCCTAAAACACATGGATGCTGAATTAATATTCTTTACTCCAAAGCTCGATCCCGTGCCTTAATCAAAAGTCTTAAAATGTTTTATTTGTCTCTTATGTTTGTCTAGTTTTCTAACGTTTTGTATTTATTGTGTATCATTTTAGGTATCCTCTTCTTCTGAATCGCCTTTACAAAGCAACACCCCTTCACCATCATGATTCTGTACCACTGCATCAAGCATTGGTTGGACTGGAAAGAATTCTCGAAGACATAAACGCTGTAAGTTTCTTTGATGACTAATGTTACAATCCTGTTGTATCTCCAATTCTTTTTCACGAACTTATGACTAAATGTTCTACAGTTATTGTCAAACGCAAAGAATGAATTAGCCGAACATTTTTGCCGTTTTTGAAGACTAACTGAAAACCCTACCTACGGACTTGTTTCAGCTAGATATCTATACGATTAAACAAAAAGATAAAGATTCATTGTAGCTAACATGGGGGATACAAATTAATGATCCAGTTTAATGTTATACTTACATTGTAAATCAAGACCCTCACCAAAAATTCTGATTGGGGGGAAGGGGGAGAGTTTTCTGAAGCATGCTCCGAGTCGCGTTAGTAACCACAGAAAATTTGGTAGCCACAGCTCTAGCTGCCTTTGAGTTATCCAATGACAGGCAGACAGACATTTGGTAAATTATAGAATGATGAATACACTTCATTTCTGTTAACTCATCTCTTGACCGAATTCGCTAATTTAAAAAATGATTTTTGAACCGAATGGGAAATTTGATTTCTTTTTGCTAGTTTTTTTTCTTTCCTGATTTGCAATGACCCAATTAATAAATACGCATCATGAGGTGCAGCTAGCATCTAAAACGAAATTAATCAAGTATTACAAAGTAAAAATGAAAAAGATCATACTTTGAGGGTTTTAAAATGATGACTGATTAGTTAGCAAATGAATTATGTCTATTGGAGTTTCATTTTGACGCGTATTTTTGTCATCTAAGCAAAAGAACCAGTTTAATGACATTTTCTTTCTTTTTTTTTTTTACTTTACAGAAAATTCAAGGGAGTGATGCCTTGAAATTGAATCGCAAAAGGCCAGAACTAAGAAGACAAACTTCCTCTGACAAATTTGAATTAATCAAGGTGTGTATATCCACGTGCACACATGTTATTCACACACATATACACAAATACATACGAGCCTAAAATACCCATACACATCCAAAACATATTCATTAAAACATACATACGCCCATACACATACATATATGCCAGCAAAGACATACGCACACACACACACACACATACGTGTATATATATGTATACATTCAAATATTCCTAAATATTTAAATCTGCTGAAAAATGATGAATTTTCATACATAGAACAGCCTCTAATCTCAATTTTTCAATTGCTTCTTATTGAAACTTACTCTGAAATACAAGAACACTTGGGGCTGACAGAAGATCAATTCTGATCCTTAAACAAGTATTTTCATTAATACCCGAAAGGCAAAGTTTTAAAAAGAGACAATCAACCTCTTTAATTAACCAATTTTTGTTTGGACAATCTGAACTCTTCTTCTCATTTTTAAGGTGGGCGCAATGAATCGCCCGAAATCGAATATTGAAAAATGAGTTCAAACTGTCTGAACAAAAATTGTTATGTAAATGACTCTCTCGAGTTATAGTCAAAACATTTTTAAACTTTTGTTTCTGTATTTTCTTTTGTTTTTCTTATATTCTAACTGAGATGACATTTTCCTCTGTTTATTGTTACAGGCTGCTCTTACGCACTTGAACTGGAGCCAGGAAGAAGTCCACGACATCCTAGTCAGTTCTCTTCTTTCTACGCAGCCGCAGGACCATTTTTGGACGGGAAAGAAATTCGCCAGTCTTAAATTCTCTCCTGTGCACGCTTTATTGCTTACTCGTGGTGAGGTAAGTCGCAACTTCTTTTATCAATTTATTTTTCTTTTTCTTTTTTTTTTTTTTTTCATAAGCCAATGTCAGTTTCAGTTATTATCATTTCTCACTATCATCTTATTAACCATTCTTGGGTATATCAAAATTAGCCTTCATTCAATCGCATATCGCCTTGTATCATTAACCCGTCTTAGAGAAAAGAGATACATTGTGCCTTAGACTATGTTATGGTTAAATGGCGGCGTCGCCTCTTCAATCAAGATCGAATCGAAGGTTTCCTGATTTCTAGAACGATGCAATTCTACGCAAGGCCATGTTATCAATTAGATTTAATAGGCATTGTGCAGAGGACCTACGAAAAAATTTGGACCCAAAAGTACATTTCAAATCTTTCGAGAAATTTAGATGTCATAAAATTATCTTTAAAAATAGATACAATTTGAAACATTAGTGAGACTCTAATTTTATTTCATACAATTCTCTAGCACAACAACATGATAAAAGAAACCCATTAAAATTTTATATGTGATGTTTTGGAAGTCTCAAATAAGAGTCTTTGTAAGAAAATAAAGTTTGAGAATACGCATTATTGATCCTTTTCTGGCGTTTGTTAAACAATTTCTCTTGTGTTTTTTTTTTCAGCCGAAACAGGAAGGGTGCATTCCAAAGAAATTACTCTTTACTCAGCAAACACCCATCCGACAGGCTGCGCTGGTTACTCTGAGATGTAAAGGAAGCAGATATCAAATCGTCAAGGTATGTAATCCTCAGAATTATCTACTTATATAATACGCCAAGTGTATGTCTTTATTTTTGTCAGAAACATTCGTCAAGGGAGATGGCTATCAAATGCTTATGATGGTATATTGAATAGTCTCCCTTACTTATTTTTTTGCAACTGCGTGAAAATCCGGATTCATTCTAAAAATATACAGCAACAGAACGCTTTTGAAATTTCCAAATAGAAATCAATTGCGGAATTACTTGAATGCTGTCTTCATTTTTTACTACATGAGTAAACTAGTACTTTTATAAGATAGTAAATATTGGAGCATATTGGTCAACTTCATCGAGCACCCTGTGAGAAACGAACTCCCTAGCATTGGCTTGCTAAACAAGTACAATAACTGTTGCTCTCTTTTGCTTGAGTGTCGTAGATTTTAGAAGTATAAGTTGGAATATGATATAACCATAATATCTATAGGAACTTGGGTTGTGTGAAGCATTCAATAACTAATGTCTAACAGGATTTGAACTCCAACCACTTGAACAAGAGACACTCACTAATATTGCGCCCACTGAATGCACACGTACATGTTTACGCTACATGGATACTGGGAATATTGCAGGCACAGCAAAAGAGTGATGGATAGGAAATCTGGGTTTTATCGATGTTCAAAGAGTAAAATCTGTCTTGAAAATCAGCGTGAGGGCCTTTATCAAGAATCTAGCACGTATATTAAACTATTGTCATTATTAGTTCTCGACTTTTATTTCTTTCATTCTATTCCAGTTGCCTGTGATTGCAACTCCCATATCGTCAATTTATGACTCCTAAATAAGTAGCAAGGATCTAAACTAAAGAAATGAGCCTTTGACGAGATTAGAGCTCCCAAAGATAAAAGATGTGAGTTCAAATCTAGCCGGAAGCTTATTCTTTATTTCTGACCTGTGATACGTACATAACGGTCATAGAATGAAAATCTGGGAGTTTCGATAGGAATCAATTGAAATACGATACAAGAAATGGCAGCCAAAAGTTAATAGTAGCTAAAAGTTAATAATAATTGACAATGCTCTATCAGAGAAATTGGAATTTTTCTTATATACAACCTTCAGCTTTCTATCCCAATCTCTTCAAACCTACCGATCTACTCAAGTCAGCCAATATTGATCAATCTATTTTAGTCTCTTCTGATCTACCTGGCTGAATATGTTTGCCTGTATGCCATAACCATAATTATTGTTTCCTGATTGATGGTGTAATGTTTCTTTGAGATTATTTTCATCGTTTCTTTTTTCAATTCTGGTTTATTTTAGGATCCACTTTTCCTTGACAAATGCGTGATCACACTGAACCCAGAATCTGGGAAGGTTTTCGAAGTTCAAGACTGGAACAAAGAAACTTATTTGTTCAAGGGTGAAGATGACAAAGAAACAAGTCTGTGGGTGGAGCATCTGAAAAAACTAAGCAAAAACCTGGGTGTTTTCTGGCGTCGCAGGAATGCAGTCCCGGACATTAAAAGTAAAAATGATGGATGACTAACAGCCAGTTCCCACGGGACCCTTCTTTTGCTAAAGCAAGCAGCGCGCACACTTTTCTTGTGTGGTTGTCAGCAAGTTGAGCAACAATAAATGCTCTGCCTTCGACTGCCAACCGGCTGATCCATTGTTGGGTGTGCCAACCGGGGCTTCACCTATCGTGCTCAAATCAACCAATCAATCAATATTACCTGGACAAGTTTCAAATTCTAAGTTAGAGAAGGATTCAAAAACCGCAGGGATTCCTGATCATCAAAATGTTTTGATTTTTTCTCATTTCCAGAAATTAACAGTAAAACACAATCAGTAATCCAAATATTAACATTCATGTATGTATTTCTGTGGACTTCTGTTGCTATTCATCAATCATGTCCGACAGTATTAAAAAGACAATCAAAAGAAAGTCTGCTGAAAAATACATGGAAAAAAAAGAAAAAATATAGCATGGTTGATTAACAGTACTAAAAAACGTTGACGGTTATTAAAATCCAAAGTTTAAATTAGATTTCTGAAAGTATTAAAATTGAGGTTTTGCACACCGTGATAAGTTGAAACGTGTATGCAAACAGATTCAGAGTTTTTATTGGACCCGGTAGCTTGCTCATAACATGGTATCCCTGGACGATCTACTAAGTTCATGGGAGAATTTGATTATTGAGTTTGGTCAAAACTTTGAAACTAAGTGACAGTCGACTGAGTAATTTATTCAACAGACAGCGAATCAAAGCAAAAATACAAACTCAGGTCACTTATTACCAAAATTTCATTTTGAAATTTCGGTTACAAAACAAGTGGTTTAATAAAAAGTACAATGGCCTCTTCCATAGATTTATGGAGATGTTTTACAGATAAGCTCTCCAATCTCTTGCATTATTATTTACTAATCTGAGCTTCGTTTTTGCAAAGGCCACAAGTGTGGGGCACACAGCCCCACCCACTGAGTTGAGCATAGATCTATCTAGTTCAGGTACTGAATAGGCCAAGCCTGGCAAAAATTCTACTTACCACAGAATGACGCTGGTCAGCGGTGCACAACTTCATTTTAATGATGGATCAGTTCAATCTGCTTGAAAAAAATGTTGATGCAATTTTTTATCATTGGGTTCCAGGGAACTTTAGTCTCCTGGCTGTGAAATTCGATAGAAAAATCAACCATCCTTTTGGATTTCATCTAAAATATATAAAACTGGATTAATAGTTCTTTCTTTTTCAATTTCAAGAACTGCATACAAAAATATATGTCCATGACATAGGCAGTTAATTGTTTTAATACAGTTTTAGAATTTTTTTTAAGTTACAAATATCACTAAAAACATTGCAGTTTTCCCGGATTATTAATGATTGTGCTTGTCAGGAAAATAAGAATGAAAGAAAATGTAATTTATAATTTACAAAACGTGACTTTCAAATCTATAATCATGTAATTAATCGCAAACCGAGAAAAACGCCAAAAGATTTGGTACTGACACGTAAACCTAAAAACTGTAAAACTGGCGATGTTGTAACATTCTGGGCGCCATCATTTTCTATATTTTCCTTTGTTTATTTATTTGTTTTATATACTTTTGTTCAAAGAAAAACAGAATTATATATATATATATATATATATATATATATATATATATATATATATATATATATATATATATATATATATATATATATATATATACCAGCCGAAAACGGTTATTACGCATGTATATAGAGGCTGTGAACACAATGATGAAACTGATGACGACGATGAAATTTTTTTAAAGGAATCAGATGTAGTAGTTATGGTCAACCATCTCGTCTGATTTCTTTGGGGGCACCAATAAATATTTTTAGTACTTCTGGCCACGGGTATCAATTTAAACGAATACAAAGCTAAACCAACGATATATATATATATATATATATATATATATATATATATATATATATATATATATACTGATAAAGGATCCCAAACAACGCGTAATTACTCAGGATGGACCCTAATTTTTTTCATTAACTAAACGAACAAGACGATTACTAATTAAATGAAATGATTGAATTGTAACACTTAGAATCGATATACTTTTAAGTTAATGTCAGAATATCGATTCACAATGAATCCTGATTAATTTTGAAGATTGAACGAATTCAGACTCTATGTGATCCCACGAACCATTCAGATTCTAAAATTAAGATCAGATAATCCAATATCTTATTTCTCACTCGCTCTCTTGTTGAAATGTTTGATTGAAACATATCGTAGGTTTTTGAAAATAAGTATTTTATTGGTGCCCCCTGATTGATAAGTTTAAATATACACTGATCATGCCAAATTTCACAAAGTTATTGCGACAGATTCATAAAGCCATGATGCATATCCGTATATGTTTTTAGCCCACTTTTTCCCTTGAAAATGATGAAAGAAGAAGTCTTCCCAAAGACATAAAAACTGACAGCTAATCTTAATATGACTTTGAGACGTTCTAAAATACGACGCAATTTTCTTATATCTACGACATCTGTCAAAATGCGTGTACTAAACTTTGTGGAAAATGTGCACGTATCAATGTGTATTTGGAAAAAACATCAATGGAGTTCTTAATAAGAACTTTTCATACACAGATATAAATATATTTTTCTAGAAAATATCAAAGTATTCCGTTATGCTGTGTATGAAATAATAAATCTCTTGAAAAAAAAAAGACGGAAACGAAATGAAAGAACAAAATGGTCTGGAGAAAAGACTTGATTCAATGTTGTCTGCTTTTTTAATCCTCATTTTCAATGTTAGGAATGGTTCAAATGCTTGGAGAGTAAAAATGATTGAAGAAGTTGTTATTTGCTTAAAAGGCCCTAACATTATTAAAGATGTAATTTGAGTGTAGCTTTATAATTTAAATATTTCCCTAATATTTTTTCTCCGATTGCGAAGAGCACAACCTTTTTGTAACCCTTCCCCGACATGTTTTTTTTTTTCGTCCTCAAAATACTTAGTTGGCTTTATTTTTTAAATCTTTACAAAAACGATGGAAATTAGTTTGTTTTCACGCACACCGTTTTCTTGGAAATCTTGACAACATTTTTTTTTTATTGTTTTGCTGATGAAAGTGAAACCTTTCTCGTTGTTTACCCCTTTTTCACGTACACACGCGCGCGCGCGTATACACACACACATTCAAACAGGCACAAAACAAAACACCAAACATGTTTAAAGTCACAATTGGTTCTGAAAAAAAAAGGTCTGCCGCGTCTACTGTTGTCTACACAGTAGTGAGATAGTTGTCTATGAGTCACAGTGATGGATTTAGCTAAATAAGCTTCAGCTTATTTAATCACGATCCCCAAAGGCCTCAAAAAATTCAAAAAGGCATGTATGTTTTAAAGTTTTGTTAGACCTTCTGACGTATCTTTTTTTACAAGAGGCCTCCAAGTTTTCTATAGCTTAGGGCCTCAACAAGTCTAAATCCGACTCGCCACTTTTAAATATGAATTATATATATATATATATATATATATATATATATATATATATATATATATATATATGTATATATATATATATATATATATATATATATATATATATATACACACACAAACACGCAGGATTACATATATTTGTTGTGAGATACTATATAGTATTAGCCAGATATTTATTTTACTGTTAAAGTCAAGCAACATTTTCATATTTTGTTGAACTATTTACTTTTATTTAGAATACTGTTTTCTTTGCTGTCTATTTTTTTCTTCCCCTTTTTTTTCTGTTTGTTTATTTTCTCTTCTTTTCACTACGGAGTTCACTAATTCCAGGCACGTTATTACAAAAATCTCGCGAATACATAAACTTGTCGATATTTAGCTTAGAACAGGGGCCATTATTGTGGAATACCAAGTAGGGATCAGATTCATTAACAACGGTCTGAAAGACTACCTGGTCAACAACAGGTTCCCGTGAATACGTGAATTGTGTGTTGAAAGGAGCAAACTTTTTAAATTATGCTATAGTTGTTATATTTGCATATTTATTTCATACAGCAAATGTAATGACAGAGGTAATACTTAATCATTTTAGAATCTCAAACACAAAAATCTTAATATTTAAAATGGTGAACATGGTGAAACAATTAATAGATATCATTACAAACGATGATTATGTCAGTCTTTAAAAATAGTTAATGATGTCAAAGCCTACTTTCGGTTTAGATGAATAAATCGATGTGTGCATGCAAGGGATATAAATTGCGTATATATGTAAGCATTGCAATTCAATTGTATATACGTATTCTTTCGTACGTTCCTATTCGACTGCGTGCAGACTCACAAGCTTATGCATATATATATATATATATATATATATATATATATATATATATATATATATATATATATATATATATATATATATATATATGGTTGTGTGGCTGTGTACATTTGTGTGAGTGTGAGTATATATATATATATATATGTATATATATATATATATATATATATATATATATATATATATATATATATATATATATATATATATACGTGTATGTGTTTGGGGCGGATACAGATGTTTTCTTTCAGCAGAAGAGCAGCCGTCTGTCTTGTGTGATTTACCTTGCCCCTAGCCTTGTTCAGCCTTTATTTTTCTATGTGCTATTAATTTACGTCCGAAAAGAACGTTTTATTATTCAACAAAATGACGTAACGTCCAAAGACGCTGGACTTTAAAAAAGACGAAGAGAGGAAAGAGAGGAACTCGCTATTTCTGCTACTACTCCTGTTACCAGGGTTCGCTGTATCATAGACTCACGCACACAACTCGAGAATACTCGGTTGACCTGAGGCTATAGCTAAAATTTGATGCGGAGGGGGGAATGGAAGGTTGAGTTCTTCGGCTTGGGCTGAAAAAATCCAGGTGGGGAGGTGCCTTACGGTTAGCAAGCACGGTAGAAGATATAAAAATATGGTGACAATCACAAGTGAAGAAAGCATGTAACCATAGAGATAAGAATTACTCGAAAGGTGTTGGTAGTAGCAGCAGTCGTGTAGCCATGGAGGTTATTGCGTAATGATCGTTATGGTGACTTAATTGTATTTATCATTTCTTAGATCAGAGATGGATAGCTGCTTTAGCTCAACTCTAGGCTCAAGTAACACGTGTTTATGAAGAATCAAACTCACGTGGCAACACACAAGATAGACAAAAGAAAATGAAAGGGTTAGCCTTTACATGACAAAACGAATGATAGATGTTGTCTGCTTCATTCCGTTAACTCTATTTATTTAACTGCACCATGGAGAAGCCTGAACTTTCTTTTTCTATTTTTCCTTTTTGTCACTTTCTCCGTCTCTCACTAGTTATTGGCTTTGTCTGCGGGATTTTTTAGCTATTTATGGATGGTGAAGCAAGATCCATTTTTTACTGCTGCTTGAAATTTAAAAAAAAAAGCTATCGATTGAATTAATCGGCATAAAATTTATTTATTTAATCTGCCTTCTTGGCAGTTTTCCTGACTCTTTCTGATGACCTACCTTAAAATATCAGGTCCATTGAAATGCAGTCAACAACTTGGATTGAGAAAAACAGACTCTGTACATTACAAAAGTAAAATTCAGTCTCAAAAAATGCACATTAATGCATTATTCATAGTGGGTCTTGTCTCATCAAACCAACGATTATTGCCTTTTTATTTTACTTAAAATTTCTTATGTTTCATATTTTATATTTCATCTTTATTTTGATTTCAAAATTTACTATACAAGTATATATTTAGATGAAGCATAATTTACAACTCACAAATTGACTAAACCCAATATCCTCATGAATATCCCCATATATATATATATATATATATATATATATATATATAACACGCTGCCTAAATTTAATCGGAAATATGATGAAAAAATACACGATATGTACTCATTCTAATGTTGCAGGGATCGTGGAACTACAATGATTCGTAGATCCCAAAACTTGACCTCTCATCCTGGTCTTCACCGTGCTAGGTGCAGGGTGATTTTGAGGGTCAGATTTTGATTTTTTTAAAAGGTGCGTCCCTCATTCGCACGCACACACACACACACACACACAGAGAAACATTCACACACACACACACACACACACAAACAAACAAACATTCACACACACACACAAACACACACACACACACACACACACACACACACACACACATATATATATATATATATACATATATAGTTGTACATATAGATGTGAGGATATTGATCTATGTGAAGTTGTCTATTTTCTTTCAATTCCCGGCACTTTTAATAAGCAAATAAAAATTGCAGCTTACTTTTATTTTCTATTACCAATCAGCTTAATTCGTTTTTATACAAATTGCGCAGTTTCACTCAAAAACTTTCACATGAACAAAAAATGACAAATTTACGTGTCTAATAAATCCATTTTGTTTTCTTTTTTGGCTGTGTTTACGTACAATATTTTACACTTGTATTCGTGGTGCATTTGAAATCATAATTTCAACCTCGTGATTGGTTTATAACCAGAATAAAAAGCGAAACAAATGTGTAAACAAATTAAAACACAAAAACCGGCTCGAATCTTGATTTCATTCTACTTCCTCCATCTTACAATTCAAATTCAAATTCGAATCTAAAATGATATGTATTCATCCCAGACCATTTCCATTCTCAAAATCCATTCGAATATTATTAACCTTGCGAATTCCACCCTACACTCTCCATAAACCACTACATGAATTTTCCTCCCTCTTCAGTAATTTTCAAATCTGGAACCTCCAACAAACAAGATGAAAATAACTTGACTGTTCTTGTTTATGACTAGTTTATGTGTTGTTTATTATTCAATTGATGAAACAAAAATTCCAAAAGATTGAATTTCTCTGATATATACAATTATCTATATTCCATAGTAGTTGTAACATTTGCATGTCCTGCACTTTATGTCACAACTATTATGGGACAATGTAAGTGCATGTCTTTAAAAATTTATCGAACTACTAAAACCTTCGTCGAATTGCATTTTGAAACAGATTTTATGACTTAAAGCTCTCTGGATTTGTAATTTCTTCGTCAATAAATTAGTGAATACAGCCTTTGTCCCATAATAACTGTTACATTTGTATTTACATTTCATGCACTAAATGTAACAACTATTATGGGACAGAGATGGTATTAGTATTTCTCGAAACGAGAATTGAAGTTGAACTCGTTCACATCGTTTTCCCTTGCTGTAATCCAATCTTCAGATGAGAGAAGATTACAAGGCCGAAGTGATATGTGTGTCGGAAAAATTACTTTCATGGTGATTTGTTCTTCTATTATTTCATATTGTATTGACGAGGAGACATGGAGCAAAGCTTAGTAATAAGATGATTGTGTAAACAAACAAATCGTCAACAAAAAAGGCACGTAAATACAACGTTTTAAAACATCGTAAATTTGAAACTTATACAAATCTGGCGATTTTATTTGATCAAATCTTTAAAATTATAAATACTGCTTTCAAAATGGCGTCTCTTTCAATGATTTAGCTAACACTGTGATTTTTGTGAAGGCACATTCTGCAGTACGCTAAGGTTTTAGTCTCGATTATTTGTTACTGTTACTGATTTTTTTTTTCGACTGTGATGTCCCTGTTTTCATTACAATGATTGTATTTTATAACGCTTATAAGTGATGTATTGAGTTCACGCACATGATGATGATGATGATGATGATGATGATGATGATGATGATGATGACGAAATTTTACGAAGTATACGACGATAAAGTCTCTAAACCTATACATATTTACAATGCAATGGAAGGTCGCTATTGCTTACCCACATTTGTTTTTGTTTCTGATATTTTTTTCATTGTTTTTTCATTTTATCTTATAAAATTTCAAAAATGACTGCTCTCCACGTTTGGTTGTTTTTTTATTTGTTTGTTTGTTTGTTTGTTTGTTTGTTTACCTCGTGTAGTATTATTGTTCTCTTGATGTTGAGAAATTGGTAAAAAACAGTTTTAATATACAACTGTTGCCTCCTTTTCTACGCCATTTTAGTGTCTGATTTTTTTATCCTAATTGTTAACAACTGATGTTGTCATTCTGGCTTGAACAAAGCGTTTATGATTGAGGTTAAAATCTATTTATTGACACGTACCTCTTCGGTTAAAACAAAACGATACTGCTGTACATACAGAAATTTACTTGTATGCATGTCAAAATATACATTATCAATACAGTACTTCTTGTTCCTCCAAATTACTTACCAAATATCAAAAAATTTCAAAACAAAAAATTTCGTTGAAACAGAAATACCGCATAGCTATTCTATTATACACTACCTCTATCCCGTAATAGTTGTTACACTTAGTGTATAAAATTAATATGCGAATATAACATCTATTATGGGACAAAGGCAGTATTATTTTATTGCATTTTTACTTTTTTTGTGACAGCGATTGGTCTGATTAATTCTCAGAACGAGGCTGTGGTATCGGCTGTCCTAATAGTGTCATCTTGACTTATTTTTTGTTATGTCAAAAATTAAATCGAATAGTCTTGACATTTTAACGACACATACATTTCGACAGTTCATAATCTGAATCATGCAAAGATTTTTTTTATTTGGCAGGAACTGAAAGAATAAAAAAGCATTTGAGATTTTCATTTTTTTTTTTTTTTTTTTTTGGTGGGGGGTCTCGTTGTGTAACGTTTCGTCTTTTCTTTTGACTAAATGGTTAAGTAACAGTAGGAGTGGAGATAATAGTTTATATTTGTATATAATTTTCACATTTACACTGCTCGATTGAACGAGGATGAGAGAAAGCTAAAAAGTGACAAGAATAATCCTGAATGTGGAGAGGAAAATGATTGAGAGTGAATGTTTGGGTTTTGTTTCTTTTGTTTTGTTGTGTTTTGTTTTTCTTTCAATCAGTCCGTTGTTAGACTTTCCCAAGGTCTTAAGACATGGGAGGGATCTTACCCTGCCACGTTGGCCTACAACGTATTGGTAGGGGATAGGAGATGGTTACGTGCCTTTTCCAAGGCTATTAATGCGAAGTAACCGGAAACTATCTCAGCCGGGGTTGAACTCGGCTGGCCGTTCCCATTCTCCGTACCGTAAACTGCTCGGTCACCTCCCACCTCCGAATGCTCGTTTGCGCATGCGCAAATGTGCAAATATTGAATTATCTGTTATGTTATATCATTTTTTTCATTTCTAATGAAGCAATTTCTGCTAATTTAAAAATTGCAAACGGTTAAAAATAAAGATGAAAGTTCTCATAAAGAAATATATATGTAGAATTTTTTGTTTTATTTTAAATTTTCTGACAGAAAAAAAACAGATTAATCTTAAATTGCAAAAAAAAAGAAAGTTGTATTAAACTCAATTGTTGTATGTACGCCTTGCTTTAGATGTTATTCTTGCCCGGCGAACAAATCTTAAATGCATGTTTTTTAAACAATACAAATATTTCGAATAAAATATCCTTTGAAAATATATATGTCTCCTTCGTTGTATTTTTTCATTTTTGATCATATTTCTATATGCATATATTCATTGTCTATAACTTCGGGGAAAGTCATTAACATTCCTACTCTTCATGACATCAAAAACGATCAACAACATTGTTTTGACCAAGGAATTACGTCTGCCCGAAAGTGAACAGAGGAATAAAGTCATTTTGTCCTCACATTTCGATAGCTCCTCCACCCTGCTTCAGCACTTTGAAACATCTCTAGTTACGACACCCGGCCGAAGAAGGCCGTGGGGTACAACGGGCGAAAGGAGAACGGAGATGGGGACAACAGTCCAAAACAATAATTCATAATGATAAGCCCTCATCTAAAAGAAATCAGAAAGAAATTCCAACTTTTGTTCGGTCAATCAATAATTTTCTTTTCTGCTCAACCAAGACACGAGATTGAATTCTTTGTTCAAGAAAGAAAAGAACTGAGAAGATTTGCAAATTAAAATGTATGGAGCAACCTCCACTGCACACATTGCTAAGATACATACGTTTCGCTTAATTTCTGTAAGATGCTGTTATTTTTTGGTTAGTTTTATTTTCTTGCTTGGCACCACCAGAGAAAAAAACAAAAAAGACTCTCTTTCCTTATAGATATTACCTGTTACACTTGAAAGAGGTCGCTGAATAAATCGCCCAAACGTTGTGTTAACATCAAAGATGGGAAGGAGAGATTGGATTTTCCGAACAAAAGTTGGAACGCATATTCATTGATATCCGTTTTTATTGAATTTTAACGGAATGGACAGCGTTCATCAATTGTAGTCGAGTTGAAGGTAAGGAGAGAAATTCACGCGCGATTGTGGTTTTGTGAACGTTACAGTTTCTGAAATTGATGTCGATTCAACACTGAGGATGCTCAGTATAAGCACACTATAACTTTTTCCCACCTTCAGGGGCTCAATGTTAGAACCCAGGATTTTTTCATGGTGATTTTCAAAGCTGGAAAACACTTTCGTACTTGAAAGATTGGCGCAACGCAATCTCACTACTCACCATATGTCCTTTTGCCGTGCTATGCTAACTTTTTTAAAATATCAATTATTCTCCTTTTATATCTGATATCAGGAGAAAAAATCGACTTACGGACAACTGGTAGAAAAATGTACTTATGTACATTTTTCTCTTATTTGCCTTTATATTCATGTCTTCACAAATCCAATAGAAGGGCTAGTGATGCATATGAGAAAAGGGAAACGGTCACAACTGAAAACAATGTCAAATGATAGGTGAAAAGGTGAAAAAAAACATCCGTCATTGGTAAAGCGTTGGTCAATAGTTGGTCTCCAATCGGAACAATTTGAAAGGATTAACATATCGGAAAGCTCTATTCCGCTGAAAGCTTCAGTTTACCAAGTAACGCAATAGTTTGATGATTGATAAAGGGACTTGAATTGAACGGCTGAAAGTAACTAGATTTTTCATCATCAGTCTTTTATCGTCCGACGTTGGACATAGACCTTCCCCAGGATTCGCCACGATTCTCTATCGTGGGCGTCGCGGAGTCAGTATTTTCTGAATTTGTCAAGTTCAACTCTCCATCTTGTATCCTGTCGGTCTCAGTTTCACATGTGATCTCTGTGGATCCATGTTGTGAGTCGTGATGTCAATCAGTTGTTTGCCGTTCTTGCAACATGACCGGCCCATTGCCATTTCAGTTTTCTTATAGATTTTTTGCTGTTTCTGACTCGCTGAAATACTGCGCTGTCTTGTGACCTTTTCACGATTCTCTCATGCACGTGTTGCATACTTCTCAGTTTGCAGATCAGTCTCTTGGTTATGTTCCATGTTTCAGCCCCATAAGTGACTATCGGGAGGGTGCATTGGTTGTATACTCTTCTTTTTAGGATAATTGGGATCTTGTTTTTGAAGATTGAGCTTGCTCTGCCGAGGGGTTGCCATCTTAAAGTGATACTTCGCTTGATTTCTTCGTCTTTTATGGGTTTCATAGAGATTCGTTGTCCCTAGGTAGATATAGTGGTCTACTTTCTCCAGTTCTGTATCCTCGATTTTGATCTTAGCATTCTCATTTCCGATGTGGTTGTTGCACATAATCTTCGTCTTGCTGAAGTTCGTGTGTAGGCTGATTTTCTTGCTCTGTTCATTTATTTCATCTAGCATTGGTTGGAGGCCGTATAGGCTTTCTGCGAAAAGGACGATGTCGTCAGCAAATCTGAGGTTGCTCAGATATTCGCCGTCTATTTTGATTCCTTTATTCTCCCAGTCTAAGCTCATCTCGAAACGGGCAGTAAAGAGTTTAGGTATGCTGGTATCATCTTGTCTTACTCCTTTTTGGAACTGGAAGGATTCAAAGTCTTTATGTAGTCTGATAAAGGGGTTTCTGTAATTATATATATGTTGTAGTACTTTGATGTATACAGGGTCTGCACCTTGTAGAGTGATAGTCTTTATGGTCATGGAAATTTCCGCCAAGTCGAATGCCTTCTTGACGTCTATAAATGCTACAGCGAGTGGCATTTTGTATTCTGCTGCTCTCTCTTGCAGCTAATTTATTGAACGGAGATGGTCCTTGGTCGAATAGATTCTTCTAAATCCAGCCTGTTCCCGTGGTTGGTTTTCATCTCGTGTTTTAGTGATCTGGTTGGTGAATATTTTTCTGAAAAGCTTGTGTTACTGTTAATCAAATAACTTTATTTTCGATCTAAAAATATCATTTACTTTGAAGTCAATACGGCATGTAGTTAGGGTTAATGTTAGAGTTAGGGTTGGTAGGTAGGGTTAGTAGGTAGGGTTAGTAGGTAGGGTTTGTAGGTTGGGTTAGTAGGTAGGGTTAGTAGGTAGGGTTTGTAGGTAGGGTTTGTAGGTTGGGTTAGTAGGTAGGGTTAGTAGGTAGGGTTAGTAGGTAGGGTTTGTAGGTAGGGTTTGTAGGTAGGTTTGGGGTTAGAGTTAGGAGCTAGGTTTGTGGTTAGAATTTCTAATTTCTCAATCAATGTCGTTGCCAGGAAATTATATTTACCCAATAGTCGTTTTTTCTTCTATCTACTTTTGATGATCCAAACGACCAGGCAGCAGCTAATCATGCATAGCGTCTATCCAGTTTATTCCCCTTGCAAAATATTGACATAATGTTTATAGGTGCAAACTGATTGCATCAGATCTCCGGTAATGGTTACCTATATCAATAATACTGTGGGGGTTCCCTGTTGTGGTGGGTGGTCTCACCAAACTATACTAAACCAGCCGTGGTTCTGGGTTAGTAAAAGAAGGCAACAAGACGGAATTTCGTTTATTTGTTTTATATAGAATATTGATTATCAATATCTCTGGAGACGGGAAATGCCTATTCGCAGTTGAAAAGAGAGGAAGCCGATTATCATCTAAGTCAAAATGACGACTGGTCTCTCATGTTCCGAACGGTAGTCTACTGAATGGTAGCAGCGGTTGACGGTTACTAAGGGTGGCGTCTAACACGAGAGAGAGCTGGCCACGAGTCTCTTCTCCAGACCCAAATTTTACTCTGCTTGCTTGTTACGAAAATTCTTCCTATTTAAGCCCTTGGTATCGACACTGTATCTCTTGCAACCGACTTCCCTTATCTCTCCCTCTCCAGTCATCTCGACCTTTCCGGAAAAACCTAAAACATTGACCCTCATTCATCTCACGACGCAGGTCTGTTCAATATCATAAATTAGTTTCCCCCTCTCCCAAGGACTCTGCAAATAACTTTTCTTTCATAAGCTTTTACTCTCTCTCTCTCTAGACCCCAAATACTGGCCCTTATATCTGGCTTTGTTTTTGAACCCCAGGACTTGACAGATGACACTAGATTGAAAAAGTACAGATAACTCAACTTCCTGTGACATGATCATCAAATCAGGAACAAAACCTTTTTCCAAAAGCATTTGTTTTTGCAACCCAGGATTTGACAGATGACACTAGATTGAGAAATCGCAGATGCCCGCACCCGGAAACACGTAATTCTCAACTTGCTACAGTATCCTCAAAAAACATTATCCCTTTTAACACAGATAACTCCTTTTGTAATAACAATAGTAATTACTGGTAATAACCATAGTAATTTTTGGTAACAGCCATAGCAATTTTCAGGACACAGGGGACTCCTGGCCCCCTAGTGTCACAATACTACTTTCTTCAAGAAAAGTAATCTTGATGAACAAAAGAGAGCAGTTACATTTTTGAATTCAGCTATTTTCTTTAAATTGAAATAAGTAATTCTCAATATATCAATCATATAATAAGAAGATTTAGGGAGAAAAAATAACCAACACATGTTTCTTGGTTGGTCAAGAATAGTGGATTATTTTTAGTCGGGGGTGGGGTTAAATTTGTAATCAGCGTCTATTATCTTATAGCTGAAACGGCGGCCATTTTCAAAACGGTAGAGGTAACAAGGTCTACGAGTCGACCAAACCTGCCATTATAAACTAAAAAGCATAGGCAGAAGAAAGGAAGCAGCATCAGAAGGCAGGAGCTTCCCCAGGCTACCAGACCTTCTCCTGTAACCGTTCTAGAAAGGCTTCTAACAGAGACTAATTTGGAGTCATGATTGTTAATGTTATTTTTCCTTCGAGAAATAATTGAGGTGACTTTTCGATCGAAAATTGAATCAAGTTGATCCAGATGAGGGAAGAGCGTGAGAAAGTAACCGATCTGAACATTTCTGTCGTTGACTGGAGATGAAGAATGGATTATTGATTTCTCCAGCGTGTCAATCAATAGAGAACTTAGTTGAATTTGAAATATTTGTTTTCCCTGATCATTCGTTTACTGCACCGAACATTGATTGATTGTAAATAACATAAAGCTAATCATATGTCTCCTCACGCAATGGATTATAAAATTTCATGCTATTTTACAATGGTCGGTTTTTGGTTGAACTACTTCCTTTTTAAATTTTCGACTCTAACCAATGCCCAGAACGATTCCGGTAGGCTCAAAATAGGATATATATATATATATATATATATATATATATATATATATATATATATATATATATATATATATATATATATATATATGTGTGTGTGTGTGTGTGTGTGTGTGTGTGTGTGTGTGTGTGTGTATGTGCGTGCATGCATGTATGAGTGTGTGTGTAAAATTCCCCTTTCTCAACAAAAAAAATGCTCTCATCCCGATAATAATAATCTGATTCTCATCTATTTTTATATAATACTAAAGGTCCGATTCGCTCAAATAAAATTGGCATGCATTCTCAGTGGACCCGAGGGAAAGTTTCAAAGTGGTTTGGGGTTAAACGAGCTGAAACCATTTTGAGTTCGTTGTGGATAACTTCATGGACACGTTCATGGGAGATGCCCAGCGCTGTGGCAAGATCTGCCAAGAGTGACGGTAACATGCCTTCCTTGACGAGGGTCATTTTCCAGGCTTTCCCTGTTTTGTTTAGATTCAGCTACCCACTTTTCAACCAGCTGTATCCATCTTTAGTATCACTATCATGTCCTCTTAGGTCTCCTTGGGCGACCCCCCCCCCCTTACACCGATGCAGCAGATGACTGCACGGTGGGCGCTATTTTCCCAACAATTGCTGACTTTGAAGTTTCAAATTTCTGGAACAGAAAAAATGGAAGTTATGAACTTCAAGTGATTTGTATAATCATTCAAGAAATTTACCTGTATTGGAACTGTGTAGTTCATGCCTTTGTACCTGAGGCTATAAACTTATCAATCATCCCTCGAACAGGTTTCCCTCACAATATCGAAGATATGTTGATCCCTGAATAATTCAGCTCGTAATGATACACCAATAATTACCAAAAACCGACTTACCTGAATAATTAGGGTGATAATTTGGAATAGCTGCTAAAGAACTGTCTCTTTTAAAGTCCGCAGAATAAGACATTCGTATCAGAGACAGCAGTCATCGTTTGATGGTGAAAAGTTTGTTAATGGGCGAAAATTGTAAATAATAGCAACGAACTTCAGTTTTGGTATAAAATTCTAATTCGCCGAATCCTAGGCAATCTCAGATCATCCACGGAAGCGTTAATTAATGAAACTAGTTCAAAACCCCGCCATGCAAATGTGTGGGGGGTTTGGGGGGGGGAGTTGTTAGTTTCTGCGAAAGGCCCCAATGAGACATCAAAAATGTTTTTAGGGTCACCTCAATCCAATACCTCAGGGAACAATGCACCGTTTCGGCTAGGTTGAGGCACACATAGATAAATGGGATCAGATTACATTGATAAATAGACAGACAGACACCAGGCCGTTATCATCGGTGTGTCATTTTAGGTGACCCTTAATTCAACACCCCTGGCTGTAATGCACAGGTTTAGCAAGTGTGACTTGTAGTAATGATTATCATCTCTTCTCGTCCTTTCTGTGGCATGCAACCTCATATCATAAATGAGTGAAGGATTTTGCTTGTTTTCTCCAGGTAACCGTCTCCATTTGTTTCATTCTGTTTAGATCTTAGTACAGATTTTCATTGGGCTTTTCTGTATGTAAATTGCATTTCATCCAGAAGATTTATCACAAACATTGACAACTGTTTCCGCCCATTCGTTTTTCATTTGTTTCGTTTTGCATATTGAATGTTTCATCCTGACGCTTCGACGTCATCTGTGTTCTAATTGTATGTTTTCCTTTCATAACCTTCCCATTTTGTTTATACTTGCACCAAGTTATAGACACAGCTGATTAGTAACTATCAACACCTTTTACCATAGTCTGTGTTGGATTTCCTTCTCGGGGGAGCTTTATTATCCTATCCATTGTTTCAATCGACAGCTCTTTTGTTGGAGCCATGTCTCCTTTCCATTAGCCAAGTCCAACATCTTGTCTACAAACGCTCTCTTTACAGCAGACAATTATTACTATTTAGATTTTTGCTGAGTCTTTTTTTTTAATTTTAGAAATGTGAATTACAGGGTGATTCCATATTATCTGTCCTCAACTTGTTCAATAAAGATATGCCATTGATTTGAATGATTTAATCTAGTTCGTTTGATATGTACTTTATGAGTCCATAATGCTCAGCTGTTGATAAAAAAATCATTTTGTGTTACATGTATAATTTGTTTATTTTCTGCAAAGTAAAAAATCCATGTGAATGTACTCTATGTGTGCTGATTCCATAATTATTGCTAGGCTTAGTACTAGAAACCTACAATTAGTGACGAACCTTTTAGCAGGGGACTTCTTAGCGACACCTAATAATTATTAACTATAGCAATTAGAGATTTTTGTTTCTCAACATCAATGGAAATTTGCTAATTGGAATAATTGATTCTTTCAGTTAATTCGGGAGGGAACAAGTTCTGCTACTACCGCTGCTTTCTGATGTGACTGAAATTTCGTGAAGAGGAGAAGGAGGAGAAGAGGCTGCAAGGAAAAACAATAGCAGGGGAATAAGGTTTCAAAAATCCCAACCATTCTTTCTCTAACTTACGTGAAATGTTCTAACGAACCTTTTAACAAAAAAACTCATTTTTTCAAAAACAGAATTTTTTGTCACATGACCAGTTTCAACTCTGACCTAATGAATTTGAATGTTATGATTGATACTGTCGACTTTCCTCAGCAACTGAGGATGCTGCAGATAGAGAGACGGAAACAAGGGAATCTAAATTATCAAATCCTACGTCTATGGCTGTCAACTGTCCACAGCAATCGGAGAGGAAGAAGGGGGAAAGAATGGCACATCCGATTGACCCGAAGGGCTAACATAAATTTTGAAACAATCAGAAAAGTCGCTATTATTTCCTTACATTGTCAGAAAAGAAGAAAAACTGGTGGAGATGAGATTGGCTTTCAAAGAGAAAGAGTGAAAGAAGAGGATTGAGTTTCCCAAAGAAAATGATATCCGATAGGAGGAGAGGGAGGAGGAGAAGAAGGGGGAGGAAGTTGAGAACGAGGATGGTTCAACCGAAGATCTGGACCTAGTTTCACGTAAATCCAACGGTTGAGAAAATTAATATTTAACATTTCAGGGACCGACAAACCGACCAGAATATGTTTTATAGAGATGCTTTGGGTGCAACGAAAAATCATCTCATAAAAATTCAAATACATCCATGATTTTTTGTAGTTATAATATGATTTACATTATATGATTTAGAATAAAGATATAGTGTCATATTTTCCACACTATCAGAAAAACGCTAAACATCGATAAACTATTAAAACTTATTTATTTAGTACAAAGCAACTTCTGGTTTCCAGCATTTTCCAGTTTGATTGCAGGATTAAAGAGGTACAATTTTATCTTGAGTTTCATGGAATACTTAATAATTTCCAGAAGTTTTGAAAACTCCATCTGAATATTTGTATTAGATAAAATCTGATATTGACTTCAAAAAAATAATTGCTATACGCAGTTTCTTATTAATTGACATTGAGAAAAGATTGGATGAAAAATAATCTGTCTCAGTTACCGAGAGCATACACGTGACCAACATGGCGTCTAAATGGTAATGGCTGTTGTGGCCTTGGCTCGGAGGATGTGTCTTGACTGTTGTTTTGTTTTTGTTTTTTTCGCCTTGGGTTAATGAGAAGGAATTGGAAGGGAAGAAAAGTGAGAGGGGGGACAAAAAAAGAGAGAGAGAGAAAAGAAAAGAGAAAAGGGGAAGAAATGGAAAGAGAGGGGGAGAAAAGAGAGCGGGGGGAGAAATTTTTGATTCAATTTTTTAATGAGTTTCATAAGAATAATTCTTTGGAAACACATAGAGCTTTATTTGTTTAAAGACACCCGAAGTACATGTTTAGTAATAGTGATATGTAACATTGAAGGCTTGATTGTCCAGCCCAAAGCCGAACATCTGGCCTCCCTGTGTCATCCTGAAGGAACCAAGTCGTGTTTTTTATTCTGATATGGAAATGATTACTCAAAAGTATATATCTATATATATATATATGTGTGTATATATATATATATGTGTGTGTGTGTGTGTGTGTGTGTGTGTGTGTGTGTGTGTGTGTGTGTGTGTATGTGTGTGTGTGTGTGTGTGTCGAATGACTCTATAGATCAAATGCTAATGTTAAGAGAAAATGCAGAAAGGGTGTGTACACTTAACATAACACATTCCACAGTAGCACGATCTTGCTGGTGGTGGATGAAAAACTCAAAATTGTTTCGCTTAACGAGCAATATTTCTCTCTTTAAAATCTTGGTTATGAGTATATTTTTCAAGAATGCATGACATGTTCCCTGTCATGGTGATTCTCTCACCCAGAATCAAACGTTAGTGGTAATAGAAGAAAAACCACTCACCATGTTTCATCTAAATTAAATTCAAGGTAATATTACCCCGATCACTGTCATCAGTCAATGTCAAGGATTTACATTGACTCTCACTATTCTTACTAGTAAGTCCAGAATGGATGTTGGAGCACAAAAAAAAAAGTATTTACACAACTCGATCCATTTTCCGAATAAGTTGGATGCAAATTCCATGGGCAAGGATCTCTTTCTTTCTATCTCCAACCTGTTTGGGTCACTGAGGCAGCCTTGGAGCATACCTCTCCCTTATATATAAAGTTTTTAACTTAAATAAAGTCCACAGACGTTCAAGTTTAAAAATACAATTGTAGCAGCATAGTTGCCCCGAGGATTTGCAGACGACATAGCCCTTTTCGCAGGGGAACCTACACGACCTCCAACTAATGATAGATAAACTAAATGAAGAGAGCAAGAAAGTCGGCTTACACATGAACTTTAGCAAGACGAAGATCATGTGCAACAACCACATTGGAAATAAAAACACCAAGATCAAAATTGAGGACATAGAACTCGAGAAAGTAGACCACTACATCTACCTAAGACAACGAATCATCATGAGACCCTCAAAAGAAGGAGAAATCAAGCGAAGAATCACACTAAGATGGCAAGCCTTTGGTAGAGCATGCTCAACCTTCAAAAATAATAAGATCCCATTAATCCTAAAGAGAAGGGTGTATAACCAATACATCCTCCCAATAGTCACTTATGGAGCTGAAACATGGAAACTAACCAAGAGACAGATCCGCAAATTGAGAACCATGCAACGTGTACATGAAAGAATAATGCTGGGCCTCACATGGAGAGACCACAAGACAGCACAGTACATCCGAGAAAAGACAAGAGTTAAGGACATCATAGAATCCATTAAAAATCTCAAATGGCGGTGGGCCGGCCATGTTGCAAGAATGGCAGACAATCGATGGACATCACGACTCACAACATGGATCCCCTGAGACCACATGCGCAACCGAGGCCGGCAAAATGTTAGATGGAGAGACGAGCTAGACAAGTTCAGGAAGTACTGGATCCGTGACGCCCATGATAGAGAAGTGTGGCAAATCCTGGGGAAGGTCTATGTCCAACGACGGACGCTAAAAGACTGATGATGATGATTCTTACTAGGTTTATTCACTTATTTCGGCACAAGACAACAATAACGCAGCATCTTTGAGGATGACACTCGCAATCTTATCAAACTGGTTCAGAAGATCATCTTGCTAATAATTACCTTATGGTAGGCGTCTGTAAGATGTTTCATTTCTCCTAAGTACATAATCATATACTGAGCTGACGTCGTTTTTGGAACTCTGAAGATGCAAACTGCCGTTAACGAGCAAAATCACAAATTTTACAATAAACAGTTTATCACTTTTTTGAAAATCGAAGAATTATTACTCATTTGAAAATTGAAAAAAATCAATATTTAATTAATGTAACTTCAATGAGCCTAGCAAGCCAGGATCAAATATTGCAAACTGCTTAAGCAATGATAAGCATAGCAAGCTGGCATCAAATATTGCAAGCTACTTAAGTAATGATGAGCCTAGCAAGTTGGCATCAAATATTGCAAGCTACTCATGCAATGATGAGTTTAGCAACCCGGCATCAAATATTGGAAACTACTTAAGCAATGATGAGCCTAGCAAGCCGGGATCAAATATTGCAAACTACTTAAGCAATGATGAGCCTAGCAAACTGGGATCAACTATTGCAAACCACTTAAGCAATGATGAGCCTAGCAAACTGGCATCAAATATCGCAAACTACTTAAGTAATGATGAGCCTAGCAAGCCGGGATCAAATATTGCAAACCACTTAAGCAATGATGAACCTAGCACGCCGGGATCAGCAAGCCGGGATCAAATATTGCAAGCTACTTCAGCAATGATGAGCCTACCAAGCCGGGATCAAATATTGCAAACCATTTAAGCAATGATGAGCCTAGCAAGCCGGGATAAAATATTGCAAACTACTTAAGCGAAACGAGGAAGAGTGAAACAGATGGATGAAAAGTCGAGAGGGCAAATATACAAGCATTGGATTGAAGGAGTGGTATGGAAATGCTCAGATCACAAGGCTTGTTTGTCACGGAAGCGTCCCACGAAGCCATCGACCACCGTTCCCGCCTCCCTCAAGACATTTCATGATACAAGTGGAAGATAAAATAAAATCAAAATGAAAAATATATAGGAAAGCTTATCTTAGTCTTGCTCAAGGCCACAAGAGTAAAGCAACCCGTGAGGATCGAAGGCATAGAAATAGTAATGGTGTACGTGTTTTAGCTTGTTGCTACAGCATAGCCAAAATTATTTAAAAGTATTTACAAAACTTGATCTGAATAATCTGGCACAAGGTCAACATCTGAGGTAACAAGCTAGGATCAAACTCATTATACCAACAAAGTGGTCAGCGAGCTAAACTCATTAACCATTGCACTGCGGGAGTAGCCCTAATTCCTCGCCCCCAAGAGGGAACTTAGGCAGTTCAAGGGAGGATAATGTTATTCGGAAAAAATGGAAATAATTTCAAATGATGTTCCTAATTATTTTCGCTTGCTTTCTTTGAGTGACAAATTCACAGTAGTAGCTGCACTATTATAAAACTAAACTAATTTTTATTATGAATCCGTCGAATAAGACACAGAATGAAATAATTTTTTGAAATTATCCTTTGTTGTTGCAAATGGAAATGGAGAAACCTGTAATTTTATTGACAAAAAGGGTAATGAAAAGGTTGGGAACCACTGCACTACAGTAAGCAGGCCATTTTAATCTGACATAAGTGAGTCAGTTAATGGGGATTACACATTAAATGAAACTACCATGGTATGATAAGCGCCTACTTCTTGGTCCCGTAACTCAGTACAGGGTTTCCCGTCCCTTTCTAGCGTATTAATTGGGGCACCCAACACGGGTGTGTCTTGTGCAAAATAACCCGAGGGACTCCATTCCTCTCCAGGCATCCTCAATTTTACTATTTATGGAGTGTGCTTAGCAGAGAGGAATTGAAAACCATTTTTAAAGTCTTTGGTGAGACTCGGCTATGGATTGAAACCTACTAAACCAGAGGCAAGCACTCTACCAATGGACCGCGATGATTGTTACTATTCAATCTGTCTTGGGCTTCTTTCTCTTGGGAGAACATTTGATTGTGATTATTGATTTCCAATTGAGTGACCTCCTTTCTGTCTCTACAAACAATGGAACGTCCACTCCAGGTCATATGCGTGGGCGCAGCGTATGGAGGTCTTGGAATCCCAAGTCGTCAGAATTCCCCAGAGAATATGTCTGTCATCAGCTTTGCTGCAGGAGCTGCTGGAAAGATTCAAATAAGGTGTCAAGCCGTCTTTAGGGGCCCCCACTCCCTGGTTTGGTAATTAGAGTTGTCCTTCTCCGAGACTGGTTGCTCTTTGAAGCCTAACCTGCCCTGCTATTTTACCGATGGGGGAGAAGGGATGGATTCTTGCCTTTCACTTCGAACTCCTGTTTTCTTCCTTATATACTGTGCTGTCTTGTGGTCTCTCCAAGTGAGGTTGAGCATAATTCTTTCATGTTCACGTTGCATGGTTCTCAATTTGCAGGTCTCTCTCTTGGTTAGGTTCCCTGTTTCAGCTCCATAAGTGACTATTGGGAGGATGCATTGGTTATATACTCTTCTTTCTAGGATTAATGGGATCTTATTATTTTTGAAGGTTGAGCATGCTCTACCAAAGGCTTGCCACCATAGTGTGATTCTCCGCTTGATCTCTTCCTCTTTCGTGGGTTCCCTAATTCGTGGCTCTTTTGATCCTAAAATGAAATACGGATTAATTTTGTTTTCTATCATCATTTTTTAGGTATTCATTTGCCCCATCCCCCCCTAGGGTACAATGTTACACAAGGTCAAGTTCAAGGGTGAAATATGTGAGGGGGTTTAACAAATTGCCCTGTTCCCTTAACACTCCCCTTTTATCTATTTCAAGCGATGTATCCGCATATCCAAACCATTATATAAGAAACCGTCAACCAAAAACTGTCAACGCTGGTGTTCAGTTTTAATCTGGGCTAGCTGGCTATGTATGAATGTATCACGCGTACAGGCAGTACCAATGGAGCTAGAGGGCTGAAAATTTAAACATTTATTCCTTATTATAAGAAGAAAAAATAGGCTTTTAAGGATGGGGTCAGTTTGCAAGCTAAGTTTATGCTGAATTGGTTTGCGTACGGTGGCATAAACGTTTTTTTTTAATTATGGACTTTTTTAGTGATCACTACCCAACAAAAGGTGAAAGAATTGAATGATTCATTGATGACTCATTTTTCAATTGCTTAATTGACCACCCCAACATTGCATGATACCAAAAGACTCTAGTCACGCGACTGTGTCTATTACCGTTGCTAGATTTAACCTGTGTGGCCTTGTATTTATAGATTGAAGGAAACCTATTTTGGGAAAGAAGCGTCATTTTATTTGGCACAGATCGTGAGTCGATGGAGAGAAAACGGAAAGATGAAATCGGATGAAAAACAATTAAGACAACACTGAGTTGGAAGGAGACAAAAATGGTGGATTGGGGGCAAGACAGAAAGAGAGAAGAAGAAAGAACTAGAGGGAAGAATGGAGAAGAAAGTGAACAAGTTAAAAGAAAGAAAGGGACAGAAGAAAACGAAGACTAAAGGAAAGCAGGGAAAATGAATGAGAGTAAACAGAAAGAGAGAAAGAAAGAGAAAGTAAAGGAAAGAGAACAAAAGAAAGAGAGTGGACCCAAAGGTAGAGAGAAAGAAGACAGAATTTTCTAAAAAAGAGAAGAAAAAAGACGAAAAGATTTGCAGAGAAAGAGAAATACATATTGGTTGGTAGAATTTAATCTGCAGATTACACAGCTAAATTAAAGGAAAATAAACAATGATTCGATGTCTGTTACAGACAAAATATTGAAAGACGTACATCGATGGAAATATCAGCACCGGAAATTGATGTTCCGTAGAAGGGCATTGTTAGATATTTAAAAAAAAACAAGCCTGAAAGTCAGACCATAGATGTGCTGCTTCAGTTATTGTGTGAATATCTAGCAAACGAGGCGTTGTCAACTTTATTTTCAAACCTAAAATTGGATCAAAAGCATCATAAAAACCTGAAAACATCCAGATTTTCCACACACACACACACACACACACACATATGTAATATAGGAAATATGTTACATATCATTGATAAATTAAACTTGTATTTAATCCAAAACATTTGTTTTAATAGAATTAATATGAATATTACTTATTTTATTTACTATAAACCAAATCAAAATATTATTTATTTTATCAAAAACCGTCTAAATAGCAATTTTTCACAGCGAGACGCAACCAAAAACATCTAGATTTAGATGAAAAACATCTAAATTGACAACACTGAGCAAGGGACGTAACTCACATCCTGCTTTGTCGATCAGTGACGGTAATCGATACTAGAGATGCTAGCGCATCTAAAAATTTCGAGATTGAACGAGAGAAGACGAGAAAATAGAAAATGCAATAATGAGAAAACGAAGCGGACAAGAAAGGAAGAAAGATCGATACATGGGGCTATAATTAGAAACAGTTTCAAAAGCGGTAACTGATTTATTTATAGATAATACCTACATAGCGTTTGATTCTTCTACCTTGTCTGTGTGCTTAAGAGGAGGCGAGAATAAATTACGTGCACAAAGATATACAGTAGATTTTCGTTATTATGTGCCGTTATTACGAGTTTTGCCGTTATAATTGGTGAATTTTATACGAAGTGTAATAATAGTGAGAAACCAAAAAGTGCAGACAAAAATGTCTTTTTGTTAATTTTTCCCAATCGAATGCCTTTTAGATGACATCATTTAGAGTCTTCACTGATCATAGGTTTTTAAATAATGCACTGAAATCTTCATGTTTTGTTGCCGCAAACTTTTCTCCGACAATAGTGCCGTTAGAACGTACATGAGTTTATGCAAGAACGAACAACTAACTGAAGAAGAAGAAGAAGAAGAAGAAGAAGAAGAAGAAGAAGAAGAAGAAGAAGAAGAAGAAGAAGAAGAAGAAGGAAAGTAAAAAATGAGAGAGTCTTTTAAAAAAGGAAGAGAGTGATGGAACTACATAAACTTCACAATTTTAAGATTGCATGTGTGCGCGCACTTGCAATGGCTTCAACAAAGAGTTGCCATGACATTATTAATCTCTGTATCAGGTCCCAAGCGATTTCATTGAATTGTTATGATCACGCAGGTAGGCCCATGTGGCTTGATTGCCGATGCTGTAAAAAGAAGAGGTGCAAATTGAAAGAAGGAAAGAAATACAAACAAACCATTTTTATAGATCACGGCCTACACAACTGCACCTATCTGTATTCGAATAGACAAATCAAACATTTATTTTTTTTACTATTTCTATACCATCTTGTTATTGTTGTTTTGGGATACTGACCACAGAGACTTGATATTTTGTCTTTGTCATCACGTATGTGAGCAAAACCCCACATTAGACCTATCCACAAATTTTGCCTTCGGGTATAGGTGAATAAATACTAGAATCAGTTATGTTCCGTCATCGAGCAAGCCATGGTATAAATGAAACGAACCTGATTCCTAGGGGTCCGTTTCCTAGGTAGCACTTCTCCAATGGCACTAATGGAATAGGATCCCATGTACATTCTGATGTCTGCAGCAATAAATTGACGTAACTAGGTTATTTCTGAATATAACAAAACGTGTAAGAGTTCTCACGTTTAAAAAAATGAACCTTGTGTCACATCATGTCATTGTTTCCGCTTCCTTACCTTTTGGCTAGGATTAACAGTGTTTCATCCTCAGGTGAGACACAGCACAAATTGAGCGAGCCTGGTTCCCAAAGATCTGTCTCCTGTGCAGCCCCCCCCCCTCTCTCTCTCTCTCTTGCTCTAATAAGAAAGGATCAAGGGCACGCCCTGTGGCCTGTAGCAAATGTCAGTGGGGCTGGGTAATTCCCCCCCCCCGCACATATGTGTCCTCAAGTTAAACCTGGTCAAGCCAGATAAATGGAATCAGATCAGTCCTCGTAAATATAAAAACGTTGAATTCAAAAATTATGATACACAGATTTATAGATTAGACAATGATTAATTATGCCTTGTTGTTTATGGTTGAGGCAGTTAGCATTCACCCCCTACAGATGTCGGAAAGGCGTGAATCCTCTTCTCCTATGACCCAACCCCTGCTATGGGTAAATAGTATGGCTCCTGTGTGTATATATGCGTGTGTGTATGTGTTTTCCGCTTTGTCACAGGTGAAAATATGATCGTCTGACTCAATTGATGTTCTCTCGTCGATTTTGAATAGATTTTCAAACAAAAGGAAAAAAGATTGATTTTAGTTCAGTTTTTTCTCAACATATGATCTGCATTTCTGGCTTGAAACCAGAAGAATGATTTTTGTTGAAAGAGAAATGAAGAAGCAAGGCAATAGAAGATAATTTATTCTCAGGAATAGGTACATTAAAGTGTTATGCAGATACTTTTCCTGGGAGATAACTCGGAGAGACGCTATAATTAGCTGCTGCTGCTGCTTGTCCATTTTGAATGGCTGAAAATGGCTAGAGTTTTCATCATCCTCACCCTTTTAGCGTCCGTCGTCGGACGTAGACTTTCACCAAGACCTCTCTATTATGGGCGTTGCAAAGCCAATACTTTCTGAACTTGTCTAGTTTGTCTTGTCGGGGATCCACCTTTATGAGTCGTGATGTCTAGCAGTTGTCTTACATTCTTACAACATGACCAGACCATTGCCATTTGAGTTTTCTAATGGATTCTATGATATCTCGGACTCCTGTTTTCTCCCTAATGTATGGTGCTGTCTTGTGATCTCTCCATGAGATGTTGAGCAGAATTCTTTCCTGTTCACGTTGCATGGTTTTCAATGTAAGGGTCAATCTTTTGGTTAGATTCCATGTTTCAGCTCCATGTTGAGTTTTCTCAACTGAGAGTTTTCCATCCTTGGATGAATCTCTGTCTGATTCCTTCTTTTGGGGATTTTATGGAGATTCTTTGTCTTGGATAGATGTAGTGGTCTACTTTCTTCAGCTCTGTGTTTTTGATTTTAATCGTTATCTTTGGTTGTACATGACATTTGTTTCATTGAAGTTCATGTGGAGAACAACTTTCTTGCTTTCTTCATTCAGTTTGTCTAGGATTATAAGAAGGCCATGAAGGTTCCCAGCAAAAAGATGTCGTCAGCAAATCTGAGGTATTCGCCGTCTATTCTGATTTTTTTACTTCACCAATCTAGGTTTTGGAAGATCATCTCAGGGCGGGCTGTGAAGAGTTTTGGTGAACTATTATCACCTTATCTTTCCCCTATTTCGAGTTGACAATGAACAGAATATGCAATTAGTTCAAAGATTTCCCAGAAATTCAGTGAGTGGTGTGACAAACTATCAAACAAACCAAAAAGGAAAAGCCCCTGGATCAGATAACATCAACGCCAACTTACAAAAAACTGTTAAAGTCATCTCTAGGAAACTAGCCACTCTATTCAACTTATGCATCAAACAAAATAAAGTCCCATAAGATTGGAATACTGACATCATAATGGGGTTATATAAATTTTTAAAAAAGGGAAACCGAAAGACCTCAACAACTGCAGGCCAATAAGCTTACTCTGCTGCATCTTGAACTTTTTTACCAACTGAATTACCAAAGCGCTCGATAAAAACCAACCACAGGAACAAGGTTGCTTCAGAAGAAGCTACTTGGCCATTGACCATCTTTATTCGATAAATCAACTAAAAGAGAAAGCAGCAGAATATAAAATGCCTCTCGCAGTAGAATTCATCGACTTCAAAAAAGCCTTCCACTCAATGGAAATCTCCAAGGTCATTGATGTTATCACTCATCAAGGTGTAGACCAGGTATTTGTCAGAGCATGGCAACATATATACCGTCACGGCAGCTCCTTTATCAGGCTAACTAAAGACTCGTAGCCTTTTCGCTATAGATTTACTGTTGATCAAATAACCTTATTTTCGATCTAAAAGTACCGTTTACGTATTAGGGTAAGGTAAGGTTAGTAGATAGGTTTGGGGTTTGGGGTTAGGGTTAGTAGGTAGGTCTGGGGTTAGGGTTTATGGGTAGGTTTGGGGGGTTTTGTTCATAATTTCCCAATTATTATCGGTGATGTTATTTCATTACCTTGAAATCAAATCTACCCAATAGCCATTTTAATCTAGTCACTTTTAGCCACTGAAAACATCCAAATTTAAAATGGTGGTACATAATGCAAGGATCTTTTTTTCTTGTTAATTGCATCCCCAACCCTAAATCTAAATTCTAACCCTAAGATTGAACATTAACACTAAATTATATCCTTTGAGGTAAAATTTAATAAAATACAGTTCCAAATGTTTCTGCTTTCATTCCGTGATAGTTCAATAACAGCGACAATTAATCGCGTCCGTTGGAAAGTTATCTCCCTTGCAAAATATCCACATTTCATAGGATTACCGAGCATTAACTAGGATGTGGGACGGGAAAAGAGCTTGCCGAATAATTTCCGGGGCACACTGAGTCCCACACCCACAAACATAATTTACAGACTTGCAAGCATTGCTCCCCCGGTGATCCGAAAATAAACAACAACAACAACATTAAAAAGGCATACAGAACTCGAATTCTCAGCAGCCACTACATTCTTATTTGCCCGTCCCCAGCCACCTAAAATCGATAAAGGCTTTTCCACTGTGCAGGAAATACCACCCGGAATATTTTCCCAAACAAACAGAATTGAGCAATGGAAATAAAACGGTGCTTAACAAGACTCCATAGAAAGGTTAGTAGATGAGGAACTACTTGCCTGACACAAGTGGTGTACTCTCAACATAGCGAGAGCGGGACTTTGTTGGACTGGAGACTATACGGTCGTGAGGTTCAAAGATCATTGAATCCTGAGAGTGGGATGAAAGGGTGTAAAACAAATCCTGCGAAACTGTCCATTCTCGGCTGATTTAGCTAACACAGATTTGCTAAACATCAACCAAGCAAAACTTAGGTGGCTGGTTGTTGATGTGACAAGATAGGATGATTACAGTTGTTGACTGATTACTTATCAATGATAAAAACTGACTTTCAGAATGACCAAGATGTCTGTATAATTGTAAAATACTAATAATTTAAAGCAAAGGTTGTAGTTCTTCTTAAGCAGTCGTTTCCTCAACAGAGTTCTGCATGACATAATTGGCGTGAGATTCAGACTGTTAGGCTTGCGGTCAAGTCATGCTTGGGGCCTTCCACCAAAGAAAGCAAAGCTTACTAAATAAATAGCACGAAAGCGTAGAACGTTACCGAATGTGACAGGCACTCGAAGGAGGCCGGATGGTAAAACGGCCGAAACCTTTTGACTATAACAACCAAGATGGGGACAGCACTTCGATTAAATCAGCAGTGGTGCTACCAACAAAGCCTTCATCAAATGATGACCCTGGAATCAGGCATGATTTCAGAGCCATAACATCATTACCAATGATCAATTGGTAGACGAAATTACGAGAGCTGGGATGGGGATTTATCTTCTGTTGATGACGAAGTGGGGCTGTTTATAAAATGGTGATCTGGTCCCTTTTATTTGTTTTATTTATCAATGACCAAACGATTATAGTATAATCTACTGTGTTTTTATATGCAGATGACACTTAGATATTTGACTTGATCAAGACCAGGGAGAATATGAACACACTCCAGAAAGAGCTTGGCAGATTCACAAATGTGGCTTTTGAAATTCCATCTGGATAAAAGTAAACATATGCATACTGAACGACACAACCTGGACACTGAATACTGTGGAAGGTGCTAAAATAGTGAAAAAAGACAGGAGTGATTACAGACGCTGAACTCAGATTTAAAAAACATATTTGTGAAAGAATTTTAAAAAGCCAGTTTAATGATAGGAATTAGAAGGAGAATATTCCAACATATGGACGAGGAAACATTCATGGCCCAGGACAAATCCTTACTTCGAACCCGCCTAGAGTATGCAAGTTCAGTGTGGATAGCAAACAAAACAAAATACATTGAGTTGATAGAGGAAGTTCATAGGAGAACAATGAGGTAATTGGCTGGAATGGCAAATCTAATAAAGAGCGTCTTCGTAAACTGAAGCTTCCAACTCTTGGCTAAAGAAGAGTAAGAGGAGACATGATAGAAGTATATAAGATCATGGTCGAAAATTATGACCCGATGGTTGAGAGCTTCATCAAAAAAAGGGGGGGTACACAAAGAAAGGGGAAACGGGGGAAACAAACCGAAAATGCACCTACAAAGAGCCAGGCTGGCTAGACAAAAATATAATTTCAATGTCTTTGATGCAGACGCTGACTAGTCTGCACAATGAAATAGAGTGAAACAAAAATGTGAATTCTTTCAAAAACAAACTTGATAATCATTGGGATAATCAAAAGATTTTTTCGTATCCACAATGAACAATTGGAAGTCATGTGAAAATCTAAAATTATTACAGAAGTCTGGAGAAGAAGATGTAACATAAAACCTGTTCCAAAACATACTAGTAAGCTAAGGTTATAACTATAACTAACAATATTAAGAAAGGAAAAGACGTTTTGGATTTGAAAATAGTTCAGTAAACATTAGGATATTTTTTTCTTCTTGCCTAAAACTGATAATCCAAGAAGAAAGTGATTCCAACATAGGGAAATTAAGATAACATGTTGTTAGAGAGAATACATTTCAAAACCGACTGGATAGCTTTGGGTAGAATAGGGAGATTTCGTCAAACAATTCTATGGTGGGAATTAAAATAATTTCCAGAAGTTACAAACATAGGAAGTAGTTTGAAATCTGGGAGTCAAGTGGTGAGGATCCATCGGGAGTCTCACTGGAAATGAATTTTAAGTATCTTCAATTCATTATAATAATTAATAGCCATTCGATCGCAAAATACGGAAAATAAACTAAACCAGGAATTACAAAAATACCAACTGGACGTAATATGCCAACTAGAAATAAAAATCCGGGAGGAAATTGGCATCCAAGAGACTGATAGACGGCATCACGAGAGCTGGAGCGGCATCGTCTTCTGTCGATGACAGTGCAGGGTTCCACTATCTAAGAGTATCGATTTTTTTAATCAACTGGAAAGTTATCCACGTGTTTTTTCTTCACAGACAAAGCAATTACGATATTTCGAAGTTACGACCATATTTTTTCATTAAAATTGCTAGTAAAACTAAATAAACTCCACCAATCTATTTTATGCTTTGAAAAGACAGTTGTTTTAGAATCCCTTACGCACTTTTTAAGCTCCTGTCCTCGAAAAAAAAAGTTTCCTTTTTGCCTCCCACCAAAAACCAGCCTCCAACTTTAAAACTGTTTCATTTTCTAGTTAAACATTTTATTTGTTTCATCTTGGTATTAGAAGTTTTGTTGGTGACTAATTCTACTTTTACAGTATTTATAAAGTGGATAATTGACTAAAACAAGTGATTCGATTTTGAATTCTCATTCAGCGAAAGAGAAGGTAATTTAAGAGGAATTCAGATGAACGGGAAGTAATAAATCTATCAATAAATCAAATGAATCAATAAGCTGGAAATGAGGATTTCTAACTATTCAAAGACAGACAAAAGGATCTGCGTATTTCGACAAGTTCATTTGATGTAAAAAAAAATTTTTTTCAGATTACTTTAATATTTGCTGAAAGAATTGCGAATATATTTATCAACAGAATCGAATATCAAAAGTTCTTAATACCATTAAGAATCAAAATTTGAAAATCTACAATAGCTGATTAAATCCCCCAATTAGGGGTAGAATAGAAGGGTAGCCTGGGCTCCTTAGCCTGGTAAGGCAGTTGTAATTCTGCTAGCTCAAAGTCAAGTGTTATGAAGTAGTGTGTGTGCTTTTTTCACTTTTTGGATATTCAGCTACAAGGAAATATATCTGTTATCCAACCATTTCTCATCACATAGGCTGGCTGTGCACATGCACAGTAACCATAAACCCAAAGCTCAATAAAACCCATATTAATCAACAGAAATTCACAATTTTTTGTATTTTAGGTATCGATGAATAATCGATCGAGAAATATATCAGCTAAGATTTTTGTAATTTAGGAGGTCAAATGTGCAATGCTAAAAATGCGCTTAAATCCAAAGCCCAATGAAACCAACATTAATCAAAAGTATTGTGGAGTCTTACCTTGATTGCTGACTGATCAGTTATCTGCCTTTGTTTGAAGGGGGACTGAGATTGACCTCCTGTAGGCGTCCACTCTTGACTAATACGTGTGAACCTTTTTTGGTTGTTTATGAAATAGATGTCATCTTGCCTCCAGGAGAACAGGAGATCAAAAACACAATCCAACGCATTCAATGTTGTTTGCTAAATACATGGAAAAGCGAAACTCACCATTGTACCGAGAATAGTAATTCATGATTATATTAGGATGAGAAATTTATCTAGAACCATTCCTATCAAAATTTTGTGTGTAACTAGAGTTTTATTTTTTCCCAAGAATTCTCTCTAACTCCCTTCTTTCTATTCTGTTTATGATTTAAAAAAATAGCCATTTTTCTAATTGTTTCAATTGGTTCCGTTTGAAGCTTGAATGCTCTTAATGTATTTTATATTATTTCTGATTACATAAGAATACAAAAAAATTAGAATTCCTTTCAGTCATTTTAACAGCCGAATATTTTCTTCGAAAGCATTTTGAGATGTGGTTGTACAATTCAACATTTTTCTCAAAAATCTTCCAATTCTCAAATACATATTTTTCTTCGAAAAATGTAAAATCCCCAATCGACATTTTTTTCTTTTTTTGCCCTTTCCTGAAAAATACTCAGAAGTCCCACTATAGAACGTGATATTTCTTTTTTGAACATCCATACATACCTGTAGAAAGTTTTACTGACAAATATTTAAAAAGTCTGGCCAATAAATTCTCAATCGAAAACAAAACGCTATAATTGGGTGAGACTTCTACTATGATCTTTTAAATATGTCTGATGGTTATCTCCCCTCATTTATGGTAACGTCAAAACAAAACCAAAATCATCTTCCGAACACGTATAATACGTACACCCTTGACTTGAAAAACTCCGATAAAGATGATTTTATCTCTGATTATCAGATTATTGAATTGGATGAAGTAATTGACGTAAATAAAAATGATGCTAATATATCCGTCCCTCGCATGAATGAATCTCCGTAGCGCACGTCTACCACAACTAATCATCTCAAATTATATTTTTTTAAGTTTTTCTATCTAAAATCATCTTTGAAAAATAGATCTTTTATCTAAAATTATCTTTGAAAAGTAGATCTTTTATCTAGAATTATTTTTTTTCAAATAGCATAAGAATTGGACTGTGTTGATCCAAAATGACCATCGCCATTATGATCATTAGTCTTTCATCGTCTGTTGTTGGATGTAGACCATTCTCAAGATTCGCCAGACCTCTCTATCGTGAGTGTCACGGAACCAGTACTTTCTGAAATTATCTAGTTCGTCACCCGATCTTATATTTTGCCGGCCACAGTTTTGCGCATGAATTCTGGGAATCTGAGAGTTGTGATGTCCACAGGTTATCTGACATTCTATTTACATGACCAGCCCATACCATTTTGAGTTTTCTTATGGATTCAATAATATCTGTTACTCTGGGTTTTTCTCTAACGAACTTATGCTGCTGTGTGATCTTTGTATGTAATGTTGAGTATGATTCTTTCTTGTGCATGTTCCATTGATTTTCAGTTTAAGTGCTAATGAGGCCCCAAAAAAGGTACCATCTGAAGAGATTTTTATGGTGCCTAGTGGTGCACTCATGCAAATATTCAAGGTTGTAGCCCCAAAAATGTGACCAGCAAAAAGAGAATAATCTGTATCCAATTTGGACGGTTAGTCGGGCTACGATGATTCCATTTGACAGTGGAAAGATTTAATTAGTTATCAAACAAAGATATGCCATGAAAGAAAATAACTAAAAACTGATTTAAGCAAAACTATAAACCTCGTGTATCCAATGAAATCTTCGACAAAATCAGGGAAAATGCAAAATATTTGAAAACTATCCAAAATATAAGGATTGCAAAGCGGAACTATTTGTCCAAGGTCATAAAAAATGAGATAATCCATTTCACATGTGTTGGCAAAAAAATTACAATCAAAAATATTTTGAATAACATGAAAACAATTTTCAGAAAATTTGGAAAGACATCGAAGAAATTATTAATATAAAAAAAATTCCAATTACCCTACATGCCTTCAAATTGGCGGAGAAACTATAATGAATCTACCTGAAATTTCAAATTCATTCAATGATTATTTTGCATCAATAACAGATGATATCACTAAAAAAAACGTAAATGTGATGGCATAAAATCATATATAAATCTTTTACCAATAAGACTTCTTGAAAATTTTGAATTTGAGGAACTCACTGAAAATGAAATTAAATCGATTATCTCATCTGTGAAAATCGATGTCTTAAAAATCTCAAAAACAATACCAATATACAAAGAAGGCTCACGCTTGCTAGATATCCTTTCTTTCGAACCTGAACAGAATCTACAAGTTTTTAGAGGATTGTCAATGCATATATTCCTTTCAATTTAGATTTCAGAACAAAAAAAATTCAACGGATCATGCATTAATTGATATTACAGGAAGTATCCAAAAAGCCCTTGATAACAAAACAAAATGCTTTCAGTGTTTTCGTAGACCTTTAAAAAGATTTTGATACAATTAGCCGCTATGTATGGATTACCAAGCTTGACCACAATGGTGTCAAAGGATTTGGTTTTCTTCATATCTAAGCCTATAATTAAAATTAAATATATATAAACACTTTGAAAGTTATTTTTTTCAATACATATTCTTTTATGCTGAAAAATCCAGCCTAGTGTTGAAAATGGTAGATTGTGCTACCGAAATTGCTTTATCTTTTGGATAATATCTATATTTATTGGAACTAAATCTCCGTTCACTTGTGAGAAAATAAGAAACGATCACTAAAAGATTAGAAAGATCTTGTCTGTCATTTTTAATGATATATATGCATGTTGACATGTATATAAACGTGTGTACGTATGTGTATGCGTGTGTGTGTGTCCCCAGGGCTACTCTGTTCCCAGCCAATTTAATTGCTTCTGACTGATTGTGATTCTTAACTTCATAACTGTACCACATACAGAGAAAACAACAAAAAATGATGGATGTAATCATAAACACGATTGAAGAGCAAAAAACTAATTCATGGTCAGGTGGATCGAAAGAGAGGAAATATGGAAAGAAATACCAAGAGGAAGTGAAAAACAAAATGGCCTTCGATTAAATCATCGTTGTTGATGGCAGGTTATTTTCGGTTTGTTTTCTTCCAAACACAATTCTTAATTCGACCAAAACAACATAAGTACTCTTCTGAATTTGAACTGGAGGAATATACAGGGTGTCCCAAAAGCGATGCCCGATTTGTTGGAAACAATTTTATTGATGCAATTAACAAACTACAAAGCTGATAATACATTGACATATACAAGCGTTACATGTAACTTTCAATGTGACTGGCGTCTATTTCGATGCATTCATTTAGCTGGCAAGCTACTGATCTGTCCACATTCTGAAAGTCTACATGTTGCTGCATAAAGATTATGTAGTGGCCCCTATATTTTTGGTTAAGAATTAAATACGAAACTCTTCTTTTAGCTAGATATCCAAAACGTCACTTCCTCTGACGACCCCTATAAACCCCTGGATGCACATAGTCCAATGCTCATTACCCGTCCCGTTTTTCTGGCCTTTTCTTCGGATCAGTTTCCCCGGAGCAGCACAGCTCCATTGCACTTAAAGGAGCTGGTCCCCTGGTGGACGCTTTCGTGACGGAGGTTGCTTCTACGGTCGCCTGGCAATCAAAGTCACGTCGGCTGGAGCCATTTTTGGAAGGGGTTACTTATTCTTCCCACGTGGTGGAGGTTGCTTTGGTTACAAAGCAAACCGTAGCCGCGACGGCTGAAGCCATTTTTGGACGGATGGTTTCCTATTCTTCCCACGTTAAGCCTCAACCTTGTGTCATTTTTTGCTGTAGAGGGACAGCGAATAAACACCCCCACCCCGCCTCATAAGCTCCAGCACCTCTAGCTCCTAGCCCCGGCCTCTGCAGCCGGCCATTCTCTCTCTTTCCTTCTCCCTGGTCCAATGCTCATTGGCGCCAGGACTCCTAGCTGGCTATGCCTCTGGCCCCGGCATTTCCAGCCGGCCACATTTTTCTGGCCTATCCTTCGGGATCAAAGTGTAGTATCTGTTCCACGGCAGAGACCGAGGCGCAGTTACTGACACTTGCCCGTCGAATGGGCTGGAGATGGTGTGTGGGTTGGCATCAAAGACTGAGTGCGCTGGTGCAAGCGTTAGCCAATGAGGTTATACTGGGGCTGCGTTTGCAACGCGCATCGGGGAGTCTTTGGACTCTCCCATTATTACTCGGCCCAGCTGCAGCTAAAGGAGCAGGTCCCCTGGTGGACGCTTTCGCGAGTGACGTTGTCTAGCCATTACGATGCGCTTTTCAACGGTAGCTGCGTCGGCTGGAGCCATTTTTGGAAGGGTTATTCCTATTTCTTCCCACGTTAAGCCCGACCTTGTGTCACATATTGCTGTTGTGGGACAGTGATTAAATTGCATAGACTTTGCTATCATTAATACCTCAATTTGATTATCAAAAAGACTGCATTCAGTGGCTTGCCTGCCGATGTCTTATTCGAAATGAGGTAAGGTGCATACATTGTCAGCGGATCTGTATCAATTTCCTAAATTTTAGGTTACTGTTCATTTGCAAGAAGCCGATTCAGAATTGCTCGCAAATCACGGGAAGAGAATTCGAGGGCCTGTGTTTTATAGATAATCAGTTACAAAAACACAGGCTGACTTTTTTTCCTGTTTACGTTTTATGAAAATTAAAGCATCTATCGTACATTTACAATTATATTTATTTTTGCGATTTTTTGCCATAAGTGTAGACGGAAATGCTTGAGAAACTGGGTTCTTTCTGCATACGTATTTACTTTTTTAATCCATCAACCCGATTTCAATTTCGTATTTACTTTTTTTACAAACAATTAGAGTTTGTGTAATTTTCTTTATTCCAAATTTAATTCAATTTTTACTTGATTTTCACGTAAACTTTCACGTTTTAAAATTCCTAAGGAAAAGGCACATTTTACTGGTGATAAGAAGTGCAAAGAAACATAGTCAAAAATTACAAATTTTACTAATTCAAACTCACTACACATTCAACAGAAAAAAACTGTCCATCAATATAGAGCCAATAATTTTTCCAAGAATTTTATTTTTGTTTTTATATCTCATCATTATTCACTGTAGTAGTTATAAAATATTAAATGGTGGGCGATTGTTACTTTTTACGTGCTAAATCAAATTCAGCAATTATTTCTGTGTGCTTCAAGAGACTAGTGTCAGTTGAAGGGTTATAAATCAAGTAACTAACTCTAAAACCCACTCTAATCGTAGAAACCAAAACACTAACTTATGGACTTCGAAAGGGCAGCGAGAAAGAACGCTGCAAATGAGAATTGGATTGAGCGACAATCGACAAATACTTTGGTTTTTATCTTGGACCAGTTGTGTTCAATTAGGCTCTTTTTTCGAATTATATTCTTCCTCAAAAAAGAAATCCATATGAATAAATACATGTGAATAATTTTCTTTAATGTTTTGTTCATGTTTTTTTTAGGTATTTATGTTATTTGTACGTGAACTGTTTTTGATGCGTAAACAGAAAAATCACGCTTTAGATTCAAGAGAAATCACGTAAACATGTAAATGCATGAAACTACGTATTAATTTACAAGTACTATTTATGTAAAGATTCAAAAATGACGTTAAACGCTAAGGTAAGAATCAAAAAGTGGAATTTAACTTCTTTACAAAAGATCGATAAATATGGAGTTATGATCAAATTAAAAATACGTTTTATTAATATTTATTTTGTGAAAAAAAAGTAAATACGAAGTTTAAATTGATTTGATAGATTTTTGTGAAAAAAAAAGAGAAAGATAGAAAATGAGATACGTGTCTTTTTTGTTGTTGTTATTTTTTATGCCGATTCAATACTATGTCAACCGAAAAAATCTTATTTTTTCGTAAACCTTTAAAAAATGAAATAGTTACGGTAAATACCCAAGCAGAAAGAAGCCGGTTTCTAAAGCAGAAGATGATTACGTCTATGGTCCTTCGTGGCGAAAAATCAGATATGCACATAGTATATGCACATGCACATAAATGATATATAGTGTAAATACTAAATTTTATCGTAAATAAACGGTACTTTTACAATAGATGCTTTTTTTTCATAAATCGTAAACATACCCCCATCGTGTTGATTTTAGGAAGAAAAAAGTCAGCCAGTGTTTTTCGTTTTGTTTTTTTAATGATTAACTATCAGATAAAGGCCCCCCGAATCATTTTCTTTTAATTTACGGGCAGTTCTGAAGGAGTCAATCGGCTTTGGGCAAATGAACCTTCAGTAATCTAAGACTCGGAAAATCGAATGCCACGTAAATTTTTCTGTAAGTACTAATGGGAATCCGGACATGTTTCACCGAGTTAGCTTTTGAGGATGCCCAAAAGAAGAACAGCGTGTGAGATCTGCATTCACGCTCATCCATATAATGATGATCTGGTTTCCATCTTTCTTTCTTTCTAATGCTGAAAGTCTGATTCCGTTTATCTGTATGTAACCTATAAGTAGCCGAAACGGTGCATTGTAGCCAGATGGATTGGATTAAGGTACTCCTAAAAGAAACAATTTTGATCTTTTATTGGGGCCAGAGATCCCATTTAGGCTTCCTGCGAAAATTAACAGTTTGTTAATTGAACATGAAAGGGGCGTTAAAATAAAAGTATGAGAAAATAAAATTTACCGGATCTTTGCTAAAATCGTTAATTTCAACATGAAATCAAACATGTATTCATATTTTTTCTGAATCTTATGAATTATTTCAAAGACAACCAATCAAAAAGCATGAGCAAACATAAATAATTTTCATTTATTATGATTTTTATCATATGATTATATTTAAAATATATCGTTCTATTTTCTGCACTATCTTTTTTAAAATCCTTAAAATCGATGAACTAATAAAATTCATTAAATAATTGTATGAAAAGAATTAATTTCTGTTTTTTGAAGTTTCTCTGGTCCGGCAATGTCCACCTACCAAAGTTGCCGGACTAAAGAGATACAATTCTGTTTAAAATTTCATGGAAGATTTAATCATTTCCAGAGGTTTTGAAATTTTACACACGCACACAGCTATCCATCTGAATTTATTCATTAGATAAAATCCAATATGGATTTCAAATATAAATTAAAATAATTGTTGTTCGTAGTTTCTTTTTAATCATACGGACATTGAGAAAAGATTGGATGGAAAATAATCTGTCTCAGTTACAGAGAGAATACACGTGACCAATATGGCGTTTGAATGGTAATGGCTGTTATGGCCTTGGCTCGGAGGATGTGTCTTGACAGTTTTTCCCCTCCCCCTGGATGACTCAGAGAGACTTGAAAAGAAATAGAAAAGAGAGAGAAAAAAAGAAATTGTCGTTTGACACTGTTTATAATTTCGCTAATTTCCACGGTGATCTCAAATATTTATACCAAGGTCTCTGAAAATCTGACCAAAAGCTCGCCACTGTTGAAACCTTCAGTCTGACTTAGATACGTGGACGACACTTTATACTCTGGTCCTGCTATGTTGAGGTACCAGTCCTTTTCGATCATGAGAACTCAATCAGACCATAAAGGTAGTTCAAGGTGCAAAGAGAGGACAACAGCTCCCTTTTCTAGACATATTAATTGCTCGCACAGAATGAGGATATAGTAACTCATTACACAAGAAACCGAAACATACAAGTCTACACCTGAATTTTAATCAAAACCACCCTTTCTATGTTAAGAGTGAGTTAGACAATTGTGTGGGGGTCATGAAGGTTTTCAGCAAAAAGAACGATGTCGTTTGCAAATCTGAGGAATTTGCCGTCTATTCTGATTCCTTTATTTTCCGAGTCAAGGTTTCGGAGGATCATCTTGAGGCAGGCAGTGAAGAATTTGGGTGAGCTGGTATCACCCAGTCTTGAACGCTATACGAATTGAATGGAGAAAGCAATAAAGTCGGTCTCCACATAAACTTCAGTAAAACAAATATGTATAACGAAGCTGTGGAAGGCAAAGGCACAACAATCAAAATCGGAAATACAGATCTGAAGAAAGTGGACCACTACATCTACCCAAGACAACGGATCTGTATAGAATCCTCGAAAAAAGAAGAAATCAAGCGAATATTCACTCTAGGGGGACAAGCCTTCGATAGTGCAAGCTCAATCTTCAAGAACAAGAAAATCCCATTGATCCTAAAAAGAAGGGTGTACAACCAATGCATCCTCAAGATAGTCACCTATGGAACTAAAACGTGGAACATAACCAAAAGATTGTTCCTCAAATTGAGAACCATGCAGCGTGTACACGGGTGAATCATATTCGGCATAACATGGAGGTATAAGGTGAAAAGTCTGAGATATCCTAATCCATCCGAAAACTCAAATGGTAATGGACTGGTTACGTTGCGAGAATGGACATAGCGATTCATAAGTTGGATCACCAGAGATCGCATACAAAATTGTGGCTGGCAAAATAGAAGATGATTTGACGAATCAGACAAATTCAGAAAGTATTGCCTCTGCGAGCTGACTGATGGAACAAGTTTAATGCCTGACTGGAATTGAGAGGTGAGTACGGAAATTAAAAATGTTTTTTCTAAGATCAGAATTTACCTTGAGTCATCGTCTGCAATTCGTTTGGGGAGTTTCTATTCAACTCTGGATTGATCTTTAAGCAAAAGAAGCGCATGCTTATGGCATCAAGCAGGGGGTAAGGGGGTACCAAAAAGATTTCCCCAGTGCCGGATTTACCCTGGACCCTGTAGCAAATAGTGTATTGTTCTATTTGTGTTTCTTTTTGAGAAATGAAAATGAAAATTTGTGCAGTGTGTTTGCTAGAGTAAGTTTTGTTCACTATATATTATGTTGATATTTTGTAACGAGTTACCCTGTGTTTATTCGTATCCAATTCTCTTGTTGTAATACTGAATGGCTACCCCTTTATTGCACTTAGAGTCGTCTTTGTATTCTCAATCTAATTTCCTATTTTTATCCAATGTGGTACTAGTGCCAGAGTGCTTAGTGTAAATAAATATTACTGTAAGTTGTGGGTTTTTTTTTCTAAAGATTGGTTGAATTTTCCATATGCTGCTTGTAGCCTTAGATTAACAGTTGTAGTATGGCCTGCTTATCCAAAATTGTTCGAATTTTTTTTATTCAAGGAAAAATATGCAGGAACGGTCAGCCATTTTTCGAACAAATCTATTCTGGAAGATTCAGCCATAAAGATGAATATACTAAAAGAGATTCGCTTACTTTCAAATGCTCTTCAAGCAAAAAAAATTAAATTCATTCCTCTGAATCATTTGGATGTATTCGGTTTCGCATTTATCTAAGGCTGATTAAAAATAGAGTCACAAAATTACGATAAAAATTTAGCCTCGTAAATGCGGTAAAAATTGAACCACATTGATACCGTGAAAATTTAGCTCCATAAATACAGTATGAACTGAGCCCCATGGATACCGTAAACATTGCTGGAAGTTAGTCCAGAAGCTGCGGACCACAATTTCTGGCAGAAACGTCCTAAATTTAAAATGTAGTTGCACAGTGGGATTGTGCTGCGGTGCTTTTCTGGATTTAATTGAAATTTTGATTTTAAGGTCTAAAATGCGCATGCGCATCCAAGTCTCACTAAAACTCGTATTAATCAAACCAAATTTACAATCTTTTGGTATTTCTATGTAATTTGGGATAAGGAATCGATCTAAAAATGTTTCGGCTGATTAAGGGGATCAAATGTGCATCCACAGAGCTGAAACTCAATGAAATCAACATTTCTCCACCAAAACTCACTTATCCTCGGTATTCATAATCATTTGCTGATGAGATTTCTATCTAGAACCATCTTTATTAAAATTCTGTGAGGGATACAAGTTCAAGAATTAAATCTCTAGAAGAATTTAAATAGTCAAAGATTTTCGTCAGTAAAAGTTTCAGATGAGGTCGCAAAATTTAACATATTTGAAAAAAACTTCCAATTTTTAAATATATTTTTTCTCCGGAAAATGTGATATTTCCAAATTTTGTCTAAAAAAATTACAAACATTATGCGTCTTTCGTTACGACGAATTTTATGGTAATTAATTAAGAAATATCCGTTTGGACAAGTTCTTCTTGTGGTCCTTCCCCGGTTGTGCAAGTGGAAATGTAAACATGAAATATCGTTTACGAATAATTTAATCAATTACATAAAAGAATGTAATCTCGTGTCTCTGTTATAATAATCCACATGTAATAATTACCAATGAGCAAATATCCTCTGCCACGTTAAGGGGCGCAACTCACGTAGTGAAATAGCATTTCATTCATGCAACTGACGTAATGAGATAGAATTTCATCCATGTTCAAATGACGAAATAAAATGCTGAATTTAAAGAATATGAAAATAGAAAAATTAATAAAAACAAAAACAAAAATAATGAAAATGTTTCTGTGATCAACAGAAGCTATTCTCCGATCTAACCACAATACAAATCTCTATTAGCCTCGGATGTCGTCATTCTTTACGGCACGGATAAACTAGTGTATATATATATATATATATATATATATATATATATATATATATATATATATATATATATATATATATATATATATATATATATATATATACATATATATATATATATACATATATACATACATATATATATATATATATATATATATATATATATATGTATATATATATATACATACATATATATATATATACACACACATATATATATATACACACACACACACACATATATATATATATATATATATATATATATATATATATAGATATATATATAATCAATGTTTTATAAATTTTGTTTTGCAACCCTTGCTGCGGAAACAGCAGAAGATCTATCAAACTTTACTCCAGGATGAATATTTGATGGGTGGTGCTTAATTCTGGTAACCTCTGACGCTCGATTAAACGTCAGGTCAATTTTCAATGGAGACAGTTGCATAGTACGGGTCGCAAATCTGTATAAATAGGTAACTTGACCCAAGATGAACATAGGATACGTGTTGTTGACCTCTAGTGACCTTTGGTCGATTTCAGCATTTTCTTCAATGGTCAGTTTTGACGATATCAAATCTAACGAAGACGGCTGCATACTACGTACTATAAATTTGTGGACATGAGTAACTTGACCCCAAGATAAACATACGATAGTTGAGGCTGATCTCTGAAGGTCAATTAAGGCATTTTCAAACGTAAGGGAGATGGCTGCATCTTACGGGCAGCAAAATTGTGTACATGGGTAACTTGACCCGAAGACGGTCATAGGATAGATAGTGGCCTGTAAAGGTTAATTCAAGGTCAGGTCAATTTGGGTATTTTCAAAAAAGGTCAATTTTAACATTTTCAGACATGAATGGTTGTGATCCTTTCTCAGTTCAGTTCAGCTAGTATATATCGCTATATTATAGTAGATGTGAGACTAGGTCCAAAGTTTTCTATACACTCACTGGCATTTGCCATAATTTTACAGCCATCTGCTGTTACTCCATCATGTTTGAAAAGTAAGTTCATCTATTTCAGCGATTTTAAACTTTTCCTAGGCTAATGCCTCTTTGAAACTTCAAAATCTGTCTCGTGCCCCTTAATTTTGAAGCTAAATCAAATTAGAAAAGTCAACTTATCATTTAAAAAAAGTACGTAAATTGTTCAAATTTATGAGCTGTCAAAATTGAAAGTTTGTCTGAAAATGTTACATATAAAACCATTGGGAGGTATAAAGGAAAAAAGAAAAGTTGTTATACGTCAGCTATAAAACGAAAAACAAATGTTTGCCATCCTCTTTCACCATCATCCCAACAAAATTTGCCTTGACCCCCTCTTGGGGATGTACTCATCCCAGGTTAACAACCACGACAGTAAATATTTAGAAATAACTTCAAAAAAAAAAAAAAAGCTACGTTATTTCTTGGTTTTATTTAACTGCGCGGTCCAGGGGAGATAACCGTTCGTCATTTCGGTACTGCTGCCAACTCTTTTAGAAATGGTATATCCAAAATTGAGGCAAAAAATGTTTTAGAATATCTAAATTCTCAAGAGATTATCTAAAATATTATCAAAAACTACACCACATATCGTTAAGCCTTCATTCACTGCATGCTGTAACAAAATATAAGCATCAATAAGGACAATTTAATCAAATTGTCGTCATATTAAAATAATTATGAAACTTACTATTCTTGGGTTAATCAGCTATTTAGTCAGTTGAAATCTAGGCTCGCTTCAGTTCCAAATTTTGCATTCCAAATACTCAATTACCCCCCATATATTTTTTACTTCCTCAGGGTTTGTGAAGTCTAGACTCTAAATCATAACTAAAAATACCATGCGAAATGCAATATAACGCATTTCATTTATATCATATCAACAAGTTAATCTCAGTCAAAACGCTCGAATTACATGTAAATAAAAATGGAAAAAATTCATATTTATATAGAGAGAAATTCTGACCTTTATCAATTATTTAAAAATATATAAGCTCCATTAAAAATAATTTAAATGCATGTACAATATCCAAATACGCCTTCTCACCTTAAATGCAACAAAAAATATCTAAATATAGATAAATGGCATCATGTTTTGTTTTTTTATTCTGTTTGGTACCATTTCTTGAACTACAAAAAAATGGGCCCCTTCCTTACACACGGATAGTACACTTGGAGAAGGCTGTAGCATGTATCGGTCGAAGCATCGCGTGAATAACAAATATAACGAGGAATTCGAGAGTCTGAAAAACTCATTGGTTCCTGCAAACTTGGAAGTTAGAATCTACTTTCCAGAATAAGGTTGGAACCTACACGGTTGAAACATAAAAAAATGGCAACATAGACGAGGGAAATATTCCGAATGAACCACATTGACATACAATGATTTTTTTAAAAAAACGCCTGACAAAATCCAGATAAAAAAATGAAAAAGGAGTTTCAATCTAAGGGAATTAGGTGTTTTAATGACATTCCTAGCAGTACAGTAATAGTAAGTATATACACTTGTTTGTTTATTTGTTGTTGTTTTTTGTTTGTTGGTTTGTTTGTTTTTGTTTTGTTTTGTTTTTCTTATTCAGTTTGAAAACGGTGATAACCAGCAAGGCGAAAATATCAAGCACTACACCGAGAAGGAAAACGAATATACTGTAGATACTTGATTCAAGGGAACTAACTCTCTCTGACTACAATTCACTCTCCAATGTAATGGCGGTGACTGATACATGTGCTTTCGATCATGTTTCCGTATCAAAAGAGATGACATTACTCTTCAAGTTACGGAAATCACCAAAGCGAATTCGAATTCCTATTTCCTCTGCACTTTCTGTGAGTTGCAATTTCCATTACTTATTTATTTCATCCTTTGTTAAAAGTGTTAATTTCTCTTCTTCATAATTCTGAGGCAAGTTTTTAATAACACGGCCAATGAACCCAAGGACATTTTTCAGCTCGTTACCAAAAAAATGATATTGTTGAATTTATGTTCAGGGTTTTCATATAAAAATAGCTATAACTAAGATAATTTGATCATGCTATTACAATCATAGATATCTACAAAGTTCATCTATCAAATGCCGCCCGTACTCTTAAATTCTAATAAAATATAGCATATCAATATAATGACATTGACTTCGAATATTTTTTTGTGATACAGTTGGTGAAAATGACACCGGGAAAATAACACGAGCAAAAAACTAAGAAAATATTGAGAATGAACGAATGAATAAACAGAGACTAAGAACCATCGGTAAGGGTAAGGTTAAGGGATCAGGGGCGGATCCAGGATTTTGAGCCAGGGAGGTGGATATTTGGATTTCTTATTTATAAAATTTATTGTTCATCATATCTATTTTTTTTTAAATGTTAATTGGGTCCGGCCCGAGCAGGGGAAGGAGGTCTGACCCCCTAAACCCCCTGCTGTGGATCTGCACTAAGTGGGATTAGGGTTTCCGTTTTTTTATTAAATGTACCATTTTTATCTAGAATCAGTTAACAACAGCTAAGGAAACCTTTTTCGGCCAAGAGAGGGTGTTACATGAATGAAGTGCAACACCCCATCCACCCCTATCGCTAAGCGAAAACGATGATTAACAATTAAATTCATCAAACAAGTGTTATATTCTGCTCATCATATAATTTCAATTTCAATTTTCAAATCCTTTTCCCCAGTGGGGCTACCCCAGTAATGAATGATAATCATGAGATAAGAGTACAAGTCCTCCAGAGCTTTTAGTATTGCTTCATTGTTTTTGCATCCCATGCTTCAATGAATGTGCTCCCAAATTACAAGCAGTAATGATGGATTTATTTTAAAACAATTGGAGTAGTGCAAGTGGCCTAACAGTTGATAATATAGGGAATAGAATCATGAACAGCGTTCAAACTATTGCTGCTACAGTTTGCGTTCACTTAACACTAATGCCCTTAGGAAAGGCCTGAATGCCATGGGTAAATAGCTAGATAGTTGGAGCCCTTCAGCATCTTGGGTGTAGGGCTAGCACTCCATCCCCATAGAAACCCACAATTACTACTAACAATGATTGGGTCTCCATGGATTGTTCTAAAAATATAGACAAAATTATTGCCTTCTGCGGCACTTGACACAATCATTGTCTCGTGTGTCGTGCAACACAGGAAGCAAATTTGCTTTGCTTTCTAGTTAAGGATTGATCACTTCTTTTTTTTCAAAAATTCTCATGGTTATTTTTATTTGAATTTCTTAGATGAGCTGTCATTACATTATGTATTCACTAATTCTATCCAACCAGTTTTTATTGAAACGTTTTGGCCGCTGTCACCACCCGACTTCCACAGGTATCTGTCTCATTCAGTAACTTCCAAGAATATCAAAAAGAGCCTTTTTATTTAATCAGTTCTTCTTTCTGGTGCTACTTGACCTTCTCACTGAGTTGCGTCTATACAGAATCATCCATAAATGAGTATGTCTACCACTTCTTTATAGAAGTTTTTCTTCTAAATCAAACATGGTAGGATTTTATTATTTCTAGTGGAACATGATACAATCAAAACAGATATTATCAGGTATTATTTATGACAAAACTCAACAGCATTGAAACTTTATTGCAAAAGATATTTTTTATAGATGTGCACTCATTTTTGGGTGGCAACATATTCATAGGAACTAGAAATCATAAAATCCTGCTACATTTTGTTTAGAAGAAAAATTACCTTTCAATGAAAAAAAAAGTGGTAGGGATGTATTCATTGGCAACATAGTATTTCCATACTTCCTGAGAGAATGAGTTTTGAAATTCCTCTAGCCATCAATTGCAAATGACTGAAATTTCAGACTTAGCAATACTATGGCCCGACTGGGAAGGACAGAGATACTTCAAAATGAATAATGAGCCTTTCCAATTAAAGTTACAGACAACTTTTTCTGCTTGCTTCTATGTTTCTCTGTCCATAACTTCAAGAAGAATGGTCCATTGCTTACAGAGAAAACAAACTCCTGCTGCAGTCTATAGGTTATGAAGAATGCTGGACATGACAGATGAAAGATTGAGAGCAACATAGCTGCTTGCCACTTTGGTACGACAATCATTCGCATATAAGATGTGAAAATAAGGCAATGTTAAAACCTTTGGTTCAGAGACTGTACTTCTTTTTTGGGACCGCAATACTTCAATCTTCTGTGACTGAAAAACTAGGTAACTTTTATCATAAACTACCATATATTCCGCACAAACACTTTATACTAGGGGTATTTCAAGGGCAACCATTCATTGCGACTCATCCAAGTCTCATAGCTGTCTATATCGAGCTTCACATAAAGTCCTTTAGTTATGATACTGGCGGATTGGACATAGTATAATATTAGCATTATTTGTTTGTTTGTTTTTTCATATATATATATATATATATATATATATATATATATATATATATATATATACCAGCATATACAGTAAATCATTGCATTTGTAGGTTTTGTTTTTAAAGAGATTATTTAAATCTTTTCCTCTTGTAGTGTCTTTCATTTCAACATTGATTGCCACCATGACGATGTTCCAACTACTGATAAGGAGATTTAGCCATGTATCAAAACGATGCACTTCACTCAGGGAAAACAACTTTCCGATTCCTATCCGAAACATCTCCACCACAGGAATCCGACCAGATAAAATTGCTAAAGCTAAACACGCAGAGACAGAGAAAAGAATGACGCTTCATTCAGATGAATATTTCCAGCAGTTTTCAGACCAAACCAAAAATCAGGCCTTGTTCAAAGCTGCTGTGAACTGTTACCTTGAAAAAGAGAATGTCTACCGTAGAGGCCATGTTGAGTTTGCCTATGCAGCCCTGAAAAGAATGAAAGACTTTGGCTCAGAAAAGAGCTTGTCAACTTACAAGAAGATTCTGGAAGTTTTTCCCAAGTATAAAATGATCCCAAAGAGCACGTGGCAGGAAGAAATGATGCATTATCCAAAACAACAACAATGTGCCATTGACATAATGGATGAAATGGAACGAAATGGTGAGTTTCACTATCAGAATTCATGCCAGAACATATCTATTTTCACGTGTGACCCCTATTTGATTAAGCAGTGTTTTTCACAAACCCTTATTCTTTGTTATATAAGCAATAGGTACAAAGACTATTAATTTTTAGTTTTAATCTAACAATAACTAAACATAGAAACAAATAGAGACCAAAAAATTGTCATCAATTACAACCTATTTATAATAAATTGCCACTACCCATTACAGACTGGATTAATTACTGTTGCTGGGTTTAGGCTATGTGTTCTGATATATATATATATATATATATATATATATATATATATATGTATCTATCCAATTTTTGCCAAACCCTTACCATTCATAGAAGAAACTTGAAATTCTGTTCCCACACTCCTCTCAATGAATGGGGAGAATATTTTTCTTATTTTTTGAAAATTCCCTTCCAAAATCAGTTTTTAGTGGGGGTTCAATATACAATGTAATTTTATGCTAAATTGATCATTAGTTTATGCCTGCTTGTTTTTTTGAAAATTCTGACCAATTTTAGTGATCACAGCCCAACAAAAAAATGAGAGAAGTAACTTATTCATTGATCACCCTTTCCCCAACATTTTTATTGATCACCCCTAACACAGCTTATATGGATGATGGTGATTCATAATTCCCCTTGGAATGCTAGTCTATGATAAATGTTACCATATTTATTGTGAAGGAAGATACTTTTTAAAAATAAAATACTAAAAAAGTGATGGATTAACCATTAAGCTGAGTCTGCTTAAGCCAGAGAGCCCAGGAGAGGGGGCGATAATTGAGTGTACAAATGAAATATTATCAATACTTTTACGTATATTAAAAATTGTCAATTAAAACTGTCAACGTAGGTTTTTCAGTTTTCTAATTGGTAAGGCTGGCTAATTGGTAAGGCATGTACAGACTATACCGATGAGCTAAAGGGCTGAAATTTTGAACATTTACTCCTTATGTCTAGAAGAAACATTTTTTTCATTTTTTTTAATTCCCCCATGAATAGATTTTTATCGCCAGGTTCAATATACAATGTAATATCATGCTATATTGGTCCCAGGTTTGTGCCCTACTGCATCCACATTTGTTTTTTTGAAAATTCAGGCCTTTTAGTGATCTAACAAAATGCAAGAGAAGTGACTGATTCATTGATCGACCCTTTTTCCAATTTTTCAAATTGATCACCTCCAACATGGCATGCTGTCTATTAAGTGACTATCCAGACATGTTTTTCTCATATCTAGAGAATTACAAATACTATTTTGTTTCCCAAAATGAAAAAAAACTGGATAAAAGTGCAGTAATTGATTTCTATAACCACATAACATTATACATGGGTAATACATTACACATAAGTAGTACATTATACATGGGTAATACATTACCTATGGATAGTACATTACATAGTGCATACACATGAGTAATACATGACACATAAGTTGTACATTACACATGGGTAATACGTTTTATATAAGTTGTACATTACACATGGGTAATACGTTATATATAAGTTGTACATTACACATGGGTAATACGTTATATATAAGTTGTACATTACACATGGGTAATACGTTATATATAAGTTGTACATTACACATGGGTAATACGTTTTATATAAGTTGTACATTACACATGGGTAATACGTTTTATATAAGTTGTACATTACACATGGGTAATACGTTTTATATAAGTTGTACATTACACATGGGTAATACGTTATATATAAGTTGTACATTACACATGGGTAATACGTTTTATATAAGTTGTACATTACACATGGGTAATACGTTTTATATAAGTTGTACATTACACATGGGTAATACGTTATATATAAGTTGTACATTACACATGGGTAATACGTTATATATAAGTTGTACATTACACATGGGTAATACGTTATATATAAGTTGTACATTACACATGGGTAATACGTTATATATAAGTTGTACATTACACATGGGTAATACGTTTTATATAAGTTGTACATTACACATGGGTAATACGTTTTATATAAGTTGTACATTACACATGGGTAATACGTTTTATATAAGTTGTACATTACACATGGGTAATACGTTTTATATAAGTTGTACATTACACATGGGTAATACATTACACACGGATCATACATTGTATATGGGTAATGTATGATACTTGGATAGTATGTTACGTGTAAGTAAAACAATACGCAATGATATGAAGTTATTTAATGTGACTTAACATCACTTGAATCTATTCAATAATGGTTGGGACAAGGTCAGGAGGAGTCTCACTAGAGCCTAGGAGCCCACTGTCAGGTCTCAATCTGCACTACTCCTGTTCACCAGAATGGTACTCCCTAGAGACAATCCTTGATGGAAAACATAATGTACGTGTATAATTAATACAGGGACCATTCTATCTGAAATTAGCATGTTTTTCGTTTCAGTTCTCAAGATTTAAGATTTTTTTGAAAGCACTCAGTTATATAATATGCTGTTAAGCATAGAGTAGGGTTACATAACATATAGGAAAAGCTTTTCAAATCAGACAAATTAATACACTGGATCCACTTCTATAGTTCTCAAAAATTTGTTCTTTTTCCAATCAGACTCTTTCTCTATCTATCTATTCTCGTTTCTGCCATTATAATGATGTTCCTGTTTTGTCATTCATTACAAAATGTTAGAAAAAACCCAAGTGATTTCTTTTTTTGTGTCTGTAATTCTTCATCTGCTATACGTTTGCTAATTTCAGCTGTGATCCCAGACAACAACTTCGGAATAATGCTGGCAGAAGTATTTGGTTTAAAGACGCATGCATTTCGTAAATATCAGCGAATGATGTACTGGATGCCAAAGATGAAAAATCTGAATCCTTATCCAATTCCCCTTCAGCTTCCCACGGACCCCACCCTATTGGCTGTGATTGCACTCAAGAGGATGTGTGTGGATCTGCAGAATGAAGTCTCCGTCTTCTGGGTCAGCATTTCTTTTTGCAGTTTCCTACTAAATTATCTCTCTTCACTTGTTAATGCTCTACTTCTAAGTGTCTGAATTATCTACTTATACAATATGTTGTGCTTTTTTTTTTTCCTGTAACATTTCTCCAGGGAGATAACTATCAAATGATGATTTTAGGGTAGTCCCCCTGATATATATATATATATATATATTTTTTTTTTTTTTTTTTTTTTTTTTTTTGCAAATGCATAAAAAAAAACCCTTGTTCATTCTGGGTAAATAAACATAAACAAAAAAATCCAGAACAACATGGATGTTTTTTTTTAAATAATGCAATTGCAAAACTATTCAACTACTGCCATAATTTTTTAACAGCATGGCTTAACTATTTGCATTAGAAGGATGCTATGTGATTAGCATGCTTCATGAGAGAAATTCACTTTTCTTCCTGTTGCAAGAGGTCAGTGTTTAAACACATGTAAAAGCCAGAATCTTGAATGCTGATTTTCTACACTGGTAAGATTACTGTACTTGAAAGATTTTTATGCCAATCTTTCCCTGCCAATTTGGTCTTCACTCCCTAATAAGCTCAGTTTAGTAAATATATCAATACCCAATATTAGTCATTTTGAAAACTACATCTGCTCGAGAAATTCATAAAATTTGAATAATTAGCATCTATAAAAACGCAATGTGTATCCATATATTTCAATTTTGTTTTCTGTAAATATTTTGACAGACGGAAGACAGTGAAGAGAATCCAGTTGAAAAGACATTCATTGTAAGTGCACAGAGCCCTTCCCAACGTGAACTGTTGTCATTGCACCCAACAACTTCATCCTTAACAGTCGAAGGTGGCTTCTCAGTATGGACACGGGAAATTTCACAAACTTACTTTGTTCTCTTTGCAGAACCAGATCAAATAAAATATCCCAAAACAGAAGAACCAGATAAAGATGAAGGTAATTCACATTTTTGCAGTGACTGTTAAGCATAGCCAGCCTCCGGGTTCCTGGTCCCTCGGGCAAACTGAACTTCAGCACCTTTTATACTATTTATTCATGTTTTACCCCAAGAAAAGTAATTATATAGGAATATAATATATATAGGAATAAATATTTATATAAGTATAGGTTGATACTAAATATTGATAAATTGAATTACGATGCATTAATTGAATTTGTCATTGGTCATAAGAATTTCCTTTGCCAATTGTTTTCTTTAGTTTCAGCTCTGCAAAAAGCATTTAATTGTCAGATATTCTTGAAAAATCTGTCTTCACCTCTGGAATTTTCTTTTTTTTTTTTGACTGTTATCTTGTTAAATTTATTCGTTTTCCAATTTTTCCATTTATATTTGGGAAGTCTTACTGTTTCATACACATAACAGACGAATATTACTGGTACCTTGAGCTGCCCTTGCTGTTAAGTACTATTAACATCAAAATAAGTTTTTTCAAAAAATTTTAGTGACATCATTATTATACATACAGTAGCCTTATTCTATCAGTATGCATTATTTACTGACCACTGACAATCCCCTTTTTATTGATTTTTTTTTTCACTGCACAATATACAGATCAAATGCTGAAATTTGCTCGAATAAATTTAAAATTGCAATTTTTGATGTTTAATCATTAAATTTTTTCTCTTACCTCCAGAAATATTTGGTTTGTTTGTACAAAGTATAACTAACACTTAGCCGGGAAAATAATGGAGTAGTAGCAAAGTCAGTCAAGGGTGATAAGAAAAGCTGAAATTTCGTCCACATATTCTTGGTTGTTTACTGGATGGATATAGAAAAATCTGACGTGGTAATAATGGTTGACAATATGGAAATGAAAAAACTGAGAAAAACGAGCCTCTGAAGATGACTTTGCATTGATGAAATGCATTAGGTTCTTTTTAATAAGAAGCAAAAGAATTTTTGAGATGCACTAGTTTTTCTTAATCTTTTCATTTCCTTATTGTCAATCATTATTACCATATTGTGTTCCAAATGCACTTGATACTTGAATATAGCTACTGTTTAATTTCATTTTTTTCAATCTTATCCCAAGAATTTGTATTGCTATCACTATATATGTAATCATCAGAGTGAATCAAAGTTACCGTGTCTTATCCAATAAATCCTATTGATGGTATCATTGGTTACATGAATGGCTATAGTTGCAGACCATTTACATGGTTTCCAGAAAAACAGCCATGTTTGAAACTGGCTTTTTTTTAATCTGTTGATTTTCCTAAACATTTGCCACTCTTTGTTTTTCTTTTCATAGTGTGGTTGAATTGTCCTCAGATGAAGATTAGGCGATTAATATTGATTAAACAGTGTTTTTGAAGGGGATTAATTAGTATTTATTATAAACAGTTTTTAATTTTCTTCAGTTACATTTCATTGTTTATATTTTATTGTTTTAAGAATTTATATGGATTAATTAAGATCAAAGTGGGTTTATGTGCATCTATCAAATATGATTTTATTCTTTACCTTTCATTGTTTATTTCAAGTAAATATTAAGCCTTAGTTAAGAAAGCTTACAAGATAGATGGTCTGGTACTGTAGTTGATAATTTTCATTTTCAAACTCTTTTATAAGTTTGTGTTTGTTTGGAATCAATGATGTAATTAGTCACATGATCACTCAATGGCACTTCAAGTTTTCTCCCATCTGTCAGCATTTGAACTCTGTACCCCCAACCCTTCACAAAATGGACCAAGTGCTATCATTCATGTTTTTTTTGTTGTTTTTTTCTTGAAAATTTAATTAGTTCAAATTAGTGTGACACAAGTCCCTAGGGGGATAGCATTCAATTTTTAAAAACTGCGCAAATATTACAGTATATCAAAGGGGTGCCATCTACCAAAGCTCATTATGGACTGTTATGTGGCTTGAATAAGTTACAGTGTACAGATGTCCTTCATAGTATACCATTATAAATCATTTGTCTTATAGTCCAGCATATACGATTGGTATATTATTAATGCAACTACAATTACCAGTATTACGTTATAATTCTCCAATTTTTTGTCTGTCTATCATCGCATAACTCAAAGATGGCTAGATCTATGGCCACCAAATTTTCTGTGGTTACTAATGGGACTCCAGAGCATGTTTTTAGCCTATCAGATTTTGAAAATTTCCAAACTTTTACATTCTTTGGTCAGGTTAGATTAAGAAAGTAAACCCTGAGAGAGGGCATATTTTGACCTTTTTTTTTCAACTTTCAAATTCAAATTCAAGTAGTTTAAATACAATATAGAATATGAATTTATTGAATTCCACAGAACAAGTGGGTAAAATTCACAAAAGTAAAATTCACAGCTTTAGTTCTGAACTGCCTAAAATGTTCATTCATTGAGAATTTTTCAATTAACTTTAATTTCTGTGTCACATTCACGCTAGTGTTTCAACTTCTGTATCAGTCAATGCCATTTTGTGTTGTAAGTATTGCAAAATTATTTAATGAATAAAAATAAACATTCAGGAATTGCAAGTGATAACAGGATGACAGAGTCAAAACAAAGGCAAAAAAATCTAGAGGTTCTAGGAAATTATCCAAAAATTCACTAGATATTCACAACAGTCTATTTCAAAATATAAAAAATACCAACAAAAATTTAAGGACTGTTAAGTGAAAATATGAAAGTTGTTTTATTTTCTAAATTTAATTTTAATTTTTTAAATGATTATAATCTTCACTTCATCAGGAATTTCCTAATTTTCGATTCATGTCAAAATAAGGTTATTAAAAAAAACTAAAGATAATTTATGTTAGATGAACTTCATTAAAATGGTGAAAAATAAGTGTCCAGTTTAAGCTGGTATGGTAAATAGACATTCCCTCTCTCGTAAAACCTCTAAAAGAGTTTTTCAGAGAAATTTCCGCTTAGTTCCATGGTGTAATGGATGGAAAACACCAAAAACTGAAAGAGAAAAAGATCTTTTCTCCTATAAGAACTGCAAGGTTGAATAAAACAAATCTTAACCAAAAAATTTTACCCTGGACTGACTTGAAAAATAGTTTTATTTCTTACACTTAAGTTTACTAGTAAATAAGACTAATATTTATTCCAATGATAGTTTGATTTGTTTTGGGGTTTTTTTTTAACAGTATAACAGAATTCATTAAATGGGAAACGATTTGCTATGAAATAAATACGTCATAAACACAAAGAATTTTCCAGTTTTTGCTTTCAAAAATATTGTGTAGACCAACTTTTAAAGAAAAACTCTTATCTGCTACACCTATCGGCTTATCTCAAAGTATATTTACTTGTTAGTCAATTAAATATACTTTGAGACAAAGTAAGTTCAGGGCTTCAAATTTTGAAAGAAAAAAAAATCTAAAAAATATCTGAACGTCATCATTTTAGATATTTCTTAATATCTAATATCTGAAAATGATTTCTTACTTCTAAATGCAACAAGTATGCTGATAGTAAATATTTTGCACACATGCACAATCAAAGTGTCTGTTAAATCTGAAAAACATTATATCTGGGTTCTTTAAATGCAGGGTTTTCAGCTATTTTTCTTTTTTTTTCTTCCAGAACTCTTCAGCTGGGATGTGTTTACTGAGGAGGAGAAACCTAAAGGTCTTTACATACCTCCCAGTATCCATGAGCAATCCGATGGTACAGTGCTGGCCATGTGTATCACAGGAACAGCTTCAAAAGATTCTCTTGTTATGTGGATACGGGCTTTGCAAAAAACAAATCCAAAACTGAAAGAGATCCCGGTTGTGTTTAAACTGAAGACACCAGAGACTCTGCCAGACATTGTGGAACAAGAAAACAACACAAATCTACCCACGTTATGATGATAGCTCTTTTTAGCAACATGACACTTATTATTACTATTGTGGACTGATTAAAAATGTTAATTTTACAAAGATATTGAATATTTTCATTTAATCTTATTAGATGAAATATTAAAAAAGAATTTAGATGAAAATAAATAGTTGTCAAAAGTAATATAATGCTAACAATACTTCATCTAATGATAAAAATAGATAATTGCTTCAATAATACTAGTTCTAAGACAAAAACATGGCACTGATATTCAGAGTATACGGTGGGCTTTAAAGGGAGATTTGACTTTTGCAGCTGATTGGTCATAGCAATCGGGCATAAAGCTGGTAAGAGGGATGAGAGTTCAAATCTCAACATGTCTAATCCATACTTTGCCCGATATCGATGAGAAACAATGAAAAAAATTGATACGAAGTTAAATGATAGTCAAGATTTATCTTGAGTTTTTTATGATTTCCACAAGTACCGAAAGAACTATTTTGCTAGATTAATGTTTATGAAAACCCATGGAAATAGAACAAGTTCTCAATCAAATTTGTGTATTTGGTGCATAAGGCATATCAACAAATGTTTCAGTAGCTTTTCTATTTAAGAAAACCATTCATTCATTAACCAACTCTCCTATATGTTGGTGCCTCCACCAATACACACCCATAGTAGAGCAGGATTTTTTTTTTTTAGTTTTTGTACTGACCCTGGAAAAGAAGAAACAAGAACTTGAAGAATAACAGATCTTGAATGAAAAGGGGAAAAATATCTTCTGCCGAACATAGCTTTTGAGGTTATCTTTGCTTATACAATCATAATAGAGTGAAGTGAAATATAGTATCTTATATTGTGCTGACATGTCACATAATTACTTAATCTTCTCTATTGATCATGTGACAGATACACTGCATTCTCTTTAGCAAGCTAATAATTACAGGACAGAAAATTTTGTCATTTGCATTGAGTTATAGAACTACAATGATTGAAATTCCTATAATCTACCAAGGGCTTCAAGTTCTTACAGGAGACATATCTGTGTAAGTCAACGCAGGACTATATTATCATTCATGGTTAGGGATGTAAAATAGTTTATCTGTCTTTTTTTTTTTTACATTTTATGTAGGAATGAATATACACACTGTGCACAATGAGTATATTTACAGTTGTACCTCTTCTTTCTGGTAATTCTTTGACCTGAGTATTGCCAGATCATAGAAAATATTGAAAAACAAATTTTTTTGGTAGTGTGGATAATAGAATGATATATTTTTGATTGCAACCAAAAGATCACTTTCATCAAATGTATTGCTCATAGAACTACCCAATATCTCAGAAACAGAGATAGAAGGATGCAATTTCTCTCCATTCAACAATTTGTGTTGAAGATTTATCTGAATTTTTTTTTTCAAACCCTCCGACCCAGGGTGCTTATTAGGTTGTTCAAACTTGGAAACTAATGATGAAAACATAGGGCTTTCATCAGTAGATAGCCCATCATTCTATGATTTATTGCATTTTTGGCAAGTGGGGTGTTTTATAGGTGTTGGGGAATCATGTTTTTTTCCTGAAGCAAGTCATTTTTTTTTTTTTTTTCCAGTTAGTTATTCTAGCATATGTATATGTAAAATACAGTGGCAGAACAAAGCATAAAAACATTATTTCTCATTGAAATAAGGAAACATCTTGGGGGATGGATGAACATTTTCTGTACAAGGTTTTGCCAAATGATAGAACATGAAAAACATTATATATTCTCTTCTATTGAGAAAATACCACCAGTATAATTCATACTGTGTTTAGATTATTTTCATTTATTATATATCATTCATCTCTGCTGTAGGATATGATTTATTTATAATTCAACCTAAGATTTAGAAAAAAAATGAATCAATACATGTCTAATTTTTGTACAAAAATAAATATCAATCATGGTAGAATTTAGAGTTCTTCAATTCTGTTTCAAACTGTGGTTAGGTTTTTACACATTGAGTTTAATGAATCGGTTTATGAATCACTGAATCATAGTTTGAAACCAAATCTAGGAACAGTGGCAGATCTACCAACTAATATCAGCAGATTCAAAACACACTGGACCACAGATAGCTAGATTAAAGAAGTACAAAGAATTGTAAGTCAAGCACGTGGAATATTCAAGCCTCTATACTATTATTCGATATGAAACCCCGATTATTTTTAATGATGTAGATAGAGGTAATAACGCAATATAGTAGTCCCCCTTTATAATGTGGGTGTTAAGGTCCAAGAAAGATCACTGTCATAACTGAACCAATGTCAGTTGAAAGGTGAAATAAAGGTGATGTAGACATCACAAAATCAGAGAAATGATGTGTAAAACATCATGTACAGTAGCCCTACAAATATTTTGGCTGAGGGCTTACAAAACTGAAATTTTTGCAAATGACTGAGTTGTCAACTCCTATTATTGATGTTTTGCCAGTAAAAAATTCATAAAATAGAAACACTGAATTAAACAGCCTGATTCTGTCATTTTTGAAAATTAGTTTTCCTTTTATGGTTTGAACTTATTTCCTTCCAGCAAAAACAAGAAAAATCTTGAACAAGATATCTTTATTTTTTTCTCAAAAGTGTGTGAGAGTAGCTTCCCTTTATTAAAGAAAATAAGACTGCAAATAATCAAGTCCACAAAATTGAAGGGACTACTGTACTTGGATATTGATTGCAAACTGTAAAAGATTTTAAGTTTCAGTCGTATCAAGTCTTGATGTAACTGATGTTTTTATTTTCATTTTTCCAGATGAGTGGGCAATAATACGTATAGGTGAAAAATCGTCCCCCTTATATCACAAACTGCACTACCAGGGGGCTTCTGTATTAACTCATTCAGGCATATTTTTTTTTCAAGGTTTACAAAGCAAGGACAAGATGGATGGATTCAAGTTTGCTCTTACTTTTCTAAGAAACATTGTAAAATCATGGGTCATTTTGAAGGTTATAAGATACAGTTTATATAGAGCAAAAATAATAGTCATGTTATGTATTCTAAATGGCCACAAAATTTTAAGCACACACACATACACTTCCAGCTTGAATGAGTTAACAAAGCAGAAGACAAAAATTAATGAATAATTTTCCAAATTAAAAGTAATTGAAAATTTTTAAAAAAAGAAAAAAGAAACAGTTTATTTTTTCTTCTCTGGACTTTTATTGTTCCAGAAACAAAAAAAAAAACAAAAAGATAAGATAAATATAATCAAATAAATAAAAAAAACCCTCAATAAATAATGACAATTACTTTTTTCTTTTTTTTTTTTAATGTTTGGCCAGAATCAATTGGCCAAGCTTGAACAGTTCTCCTCTCACATCCACACAAATTGCAGAAGAGAAGAGTCAACAAAGTGGCCCATTGCAAACCTGTGACCAATCCCACTGCCCACAGGCACAGTTAAATCTGCATAAAATCTTTTTATTCTTCTCAAATAATGATTTAAGTAGTTGGGTTAACATGATACTCCGACAAATATATCCACTCACAAGGCACAAGATTCAGAGAAATATTACAGACAAAAAGATGTCCACACATTCACTCATTTCTCCTGGCATATTGGGTGCACTGACATAACTGATGAAGAAATAAATTAATATAAGTAATAATAGATGTGCCCTGTATGAAGGGATTTTCAAATGTACACATAATCAGTAGCAAATTCAGTTGAAAGATACTTTTTAATTCAGACATCTGTCAAAACTCAACAAACACTTGTAATATAACACATGCATATGTGTGTGTGTGTGTGTGCGTGCGTGTGTGTATACATATATGGTTGTAGAGTGGGTACAGGAAGTATATTTATTCACCTCCCTCTAAGGGCAGAATGGGGCACAAGATTGATTATGGAGTGGGGGGAAAAAACAAAAATTGCTCAGTATTTGCAGGACAATGGAGGGGGTGCTGTCCAAGATTGGGCATACTTTATTTTTTTTGAGGGCACAGGATAAATCCTTGGCAGGGTAAGTGGATACAGAAAGTGACCAGTTGCTTATAATGTTTCAGTTTTGTTGTTTTTAATTATACTCTTAAAAACAAAAACCAATAAGGTCTTCCTCCCACCCCCATTTTTATTTACACAGCAACCCATAATGACATATTGAAAAATAAATTTCTAAAATATTCTGAAAATTGAAAAAAAAAAAAACAAGCAACGAAGTGTCTTATCTGAACAAAGAGAACAGCCCTCCCTAGGAATCACAATCATGAAATTGTTCAAATATAAATAATTACCTCCCATATCACGCACATACTGATTGAATTCCGCTGGTTTTCTTGAAAATTGAAAAGATTATCAGTTACTCTCTGTATCCACTATTATATATATATATATATATATATATATATATATAATACCCCACTTAGCACAGACTTGCTATAGTGCTCTTTTTTCAAGTATTTTTCATAATGAATTTGGTTTTGTTGAATTTCCAAAATAAATAATAAAGAAAGCACCCTGAACAGTCTCCAAAATATATATATACACATACACACACACAATTTATCATGTAATAGAAAGTAGCTACCAGATGAGATACACAGCACTAATCCTTTCTATCTTGTGATGGCTCTGCAACATTAATTTTAAATGATTGCTAACACAACATTTTCAAGCCAATCAACCTTGTATCTCGATTTATATTATGTTGTAATGATCCTGTGTAGTGCCATTTTGTTTAGAACTGCATTTCCTAGGAACATATCTAAAGTGCTAACAGCAGTATTACTGTATCCAAATAAATTATGTGATAACTCACTGGCGATAATCTAAAAAAAATCTCATGTGTCCATGGGAATTTTTGAGCAGCAGATTATCATTTTTATTATATTTGTGTTTTACAAAATATTTCATGGAAAGAATAAAATGCTTGAAAGTATTCTCAGAAAAGTCTGTTTAGACCACACATGGACAATCACAGGGCTGTGGGACAAATTTGGCCAGTGACAACATTTTTTGTGGCCCGTACCGAAGTATTTTCTTTATTTAAATTTTTCTCCAAGTCAATTTTCTAACAATGTTGTTTGCTGATTTACCTATCAGATTTGGGGATGACTGCTGACCTGGAATGTCCTCCCATTTGGAAATGGTCACCCTGAAATGGCCCAATCAAAGACAAAATAATATCTTGTAGCCCGCTAGACCGAAAAAGTTGCCCATGTCTGGTTTAGACAGTCAATAACTTCTGAATTGTTTGAAAATCACCAACAAGAAATCATATCTCCCATGTGCCAATAAAATGTTTTTGCATGGCACCTTCAGCACACATGCCAAAGGTTTGCCAGCCTTGTACCTGAACTCAGATTTCAACAAAAGTTACCAATTTTGTGTGTATTTTTTTTTTCTTTCTGTTACACATCCAAGACTGACAAGAAACAAAGCAAAATGCACAGCAGGCACGTAAACAAATATCTGCTTCAACAAGACCCACAAATGGCTAACATTGTAGACAGAAGGGTAACAATTAGTCAGCCTTTTACATTATAATAATAACAATACACAGATAAATCAATCAATGGACCAATGCTAAATTCAACAAACTGACACCATCACCATAACATTTGGTAACATTACACATGTAAGCAAACTCAAAAATAATTACTCCATTTTTTGCAAGTTTTCATTTGGAAACAACTTATATATATATATGTGTGTGTGTGTGCGTGTGGTAATTTAAGCACAAAATGTGCAGATATCAAAGAGCAAGTTTTTTTTTTCTGGAGCCTGATAGAGCTTCAGTAAAGATGAAAACACAAAGATTCTAGTCAATGACAAAAAAAAAAACACCTTCGCTCTCTCTCTCTTCACCTCCCAAAATGAAGGCATTAGGGTCAAAGGGCACAGCAATTGCCCCAAAATGCTATCAACAGTAAAAAACCAAAGCAGTTGGTTTTCAGGATCATATACACATGACATGATCTTAATCTCATGGATGGTAATCTGAAATTCGAGCTCTCAAATGAACAACACCAAGTTTAATGACTTTATCTACATGTATTAATAAGAACAGGTGGAACAGTTTGTTTTTTTTATGGTCTTAATTAATTGCAGACAACAGGACTCCTTATATCAATGGACCAGTTCAGCACTATGAAAAAATTCAGATATATTTGAATTTCTATGAGATTATTTCATAGGAAAAGAAACTGTGCCTCAGTCTCATAATCAACAGAGTTGCCATTCATTTTCAAGGAAAAGAAACTACTGAACTCATTCAAGTGGAAGAGTCCACTGTCAGCAACATTTTTACCTTTAAATAGAGTCCATCGTTACATACAAAGAAAAGGAAAATGTCATCCTGTAGATTATATAAGTATCGATTTGAAGGAAAGATTTTTTTTCTTTTCAAACTTTCCATTTCAGACAAGTTGATTTTCTTTTTCCACGGAAGGAAGAGTGGCAAGAGACAAAGAATTAATACTTTAACCCATTTATGCTTAAACAAATTTGGTATAAGTGGAATTATAGGGTAAATGAAAGTCTATTAGCATGGTAATGCAAATCTATTTGTAAAAAAACCTGAAAGCATGTTTATTATCTTTGAGAGAGTTCAGATGTAATTTGATCCACTTTCTTTCATTTTCTATGGCAATTTATATGATGGTGTAAATATAGGCCTATATGACTTAAAAAGGTGATGATTCAAGTCCACTCAGATTTTATCATGGGGGATAAAAAGTCTATTAAAGACAAGTATTTATGTCAAGTTATTATCATGAATTGTCTTTAACTTTGAGAAAAGTCATCAACAGTCCCACTTTGGTTCAGATATTCAATCTCTTAAACATTAGACTGGAGACAGGCCATAGGATGGAACAGCCAGAACATAGTGTTAACAATATTGAAGAAGAAATTCAAAAGGTGGGATTATCATCAGAACATTCGACCTTCAAAAGATTACAACTCTGCCCCAACCATTTTTTAACACTTGTGATTCTAATTCCCAGTCACAAAAACAAATACACATCCGATCAAAGGTTCTAGGTTTCAAGACCTTTGAATAGGTTGGTAGTATTCAAATTGAAATTTTGCAAGGCATAATCAAGGTGGAAATTTCATGAATGATTTGTTGCAACAAAAATAGAGGGGGGGGGTAGTTCATTCTACCTTAGCGCAAAACTAAGAAATATGCAATAATTTTCAGACATCACATCTAGGTAGTACACCTGAGAATCATAGAATGGATAGGCTGAAAACCCTTTGTCAACAACACAAACAACAGGGAGTTCAATTGTACAAGGAAACTCTTCAAAGTGATGACCTTTTTCAAAACTATAGACATTATCAAGACAAAGCATACTTCTACAAGTTGTAGGAAGTTATTTATTGAGACAATACACCATTGCAAAGTTTCAAATGGACAGTGTTTTTTCGGCTAGCATCTGTAAGCATGTGGTTATACGGAACAATCAGTGAAATAATCACGTCATTACCTGATGAAGATCAGAGGGTTCGGCAAGTTGAAATGTCAGAAACTTCAACTTTAGAACAATGAGTGTAGAGTCAAAATCAAATGTTAGCTCTGTCCAATCGAGAAAATAGATTTCCATTCATCATTAATAAATATTTCTGAACAATATCAACATGTCATCCATTTGTGCATGCACAGGTGGCCATGTAATAATCTCAATATACTAAGTGCAATCAAATAAAATAAATGTGGTACATCTTACAATAAAACACCAAAAGGCAGTTCATCTGTCTGTTATCGCATAACTCCAAGACGGATAGAACTATAGCCACCAAATTTTCTGTGGTTACTTATGGGACATCAGAACATGATTTTAGTACATTAGTTTTTGAAAATTTCAAAACTTTTATTCATCTTGGTGTTTGGATTTACAATGGGAGAATAATGCTAGAATCAACCATCTGTTTGTTAATCCGTAAAAAAGTAAATATCCAGCTGAAAAGCCTGTAAAGAAGTTTTTCAGCATGTTGAAATATTTCTTTTTAAATTGTTTTAAAATGGAAATAGACTTAATCCTAGATCAGAAGAATTAAGATTCATTTTATGTTTATATTTCAAAACATTACTTTTTGAGATATTAATTTTGTTGGTCACTCAATGTAGGTATTCATTCCTTAAATTTTAAAGACAGGTGTGATAAAAAATGAGTATTGTTAAGGTCCAGTTCAATACTTTCATAATTCATAGGCTCGATGAATTTGTTTCTCTAGCTGTATGACTCATGTTCCCTTGTCTGATAACAGGCCAGATTAATATTCTTTACTACACAATCTTCCATAAGAGATCAAAATCAACCTTTTCAAAATAGATTCAATACTATAATGCACTTCAAATTTTTATCAAAAAATATGGCAGACATTTCGAATACATGAGATAACATGACCATTATATTTGCCATAAACTAAATCTATATCTTATAATCTTCAAAATGATAACTTCCCAGAGTTTCTTAGAAAATGAGAAACCTTATATCTATCCATTATGATCTTGCTTTGTAAGCCTTAAAAATCTCAAGCCTGAATGAGTTAAAAATAGCCATTGAACTTCTTTTTTTATTTGTCCACAGAGAATTGTTAGAGAAGAAAGTGACGGATGTGAAAAAAAGGGAAAAGAAAAATAAGAAAAAAAAGAGGCTACAATTTTATGGATTGTCTTCAATGAGTAACAATTTTTTTTTCTTTGAAAGAGTGGAAGGCAAAAGAAAACCTCTTTTGTAGAATGGCTACTAAAGGCAAACTTAAATTTACACTAGGACCTGCTCTAAGGATATGAATGGGGGAAAAAAAAACAAATGGGAATAAGAACCTGAGTCAGATCATGAAAACTAAAAAATTAAGATGAAGGAAAAAGTAGTCAAAAATTAATGCAATGAGTTACACCACTTCATTTGATAATTTTTTGCTTTGATAATACTACTAGTACTAAAACAAAAAAGAATAAATACAGCGTGAATACTCTGAGTAATGGGTAAGTTCGAAAGGTAAGATTTGACTTCTGCTTGCCATGAATCTTTCATAGCCAAGTGGTCATGGCAGCAGGGTATGAACCAGTTTTCCCTCAGTCAGGAGGGACATAAGTTTGAATCTTATTCTCTATTTCCAATCAGCACCATTTGTTTGCTGACAGAGTGATGAGTTGTGATAAAAAGAGAAAAATTGAGGAAGGTAAATACTAATCAAAATTAAGACTATGGATTAAAATAATTCATCTAATAATGATTGGAAAAAATAAATAAATGAATAAATAAATACTCAAATAACTGCATAAAAAGTCTTGTCTAACACATTTAAAGCAATGTGATTCCATCATTTCAGCCATTCATCTTTTGGCCAAATCCATTGCAAGTGACTTTCTGATTTTCAACCAATCCAGACAGGATAGAATTGGTTATAGGCATCAGTTTCCAAATGTGTATAGAACCAGAAGGAATGATATAGACCACCTTAATGCCATCCTCAAGCAATGTGAGATATCCCCAAACAATCAAGAAATCCCAGCTCCCATATATAAAAACTATAAATACAAAATGGTAACACAGTCAAGAAAAAGAATTCCTATGAAAATGATGTCAGGCTAGGATGCTATGTGGAGGTGGAGATTAAATCAGAACTGATTGTTATTAAACAAAACAATTCATCATCATAAATATATCCACATATATAAACAAAACAAGTAACACTGTTCTATTTCATTAGAAGAGTTCATTACAGTGAGGTGAATTGCCTGCTCTACATAATGGACTCTTCTGATGACATAGTTGAAAGAGAATTTCATATTATGTTAAACTTGATAAATTAAATCCATAATTATTCAATGGTGAATCGAACGTTATTCAACAATTGATGGGGGGGGGGTCCTATATCAGTTGCGAAACCGACAGATTTATATACTTATACATTTATTTTGTGTGTGACACTTCAGCATTATTTTTCAAAAAAAAATTTTTTTTAAATAGTGACAATTGCATTGTGACTATTAAGTGGATTTTTCTGGTGATGTAATAGAAATAGAAATTTTTTTTAATGTTATTTCATACTTAAAAAAAAAAAAAATGCCATAATTCATCTATGTCATAAATTATTTTTAGCTCCCAGATAAATAGATAAAAGAAGACTTATGGAAGAGAGAAAATGCAGTTTAACATAATGTTTACAATGCAATTGCTAAATTATCTAAATAATATTGCCATCATGGGTAAACTAGTATATATATATATATATAATTCTAACCACATTCGAAGACTCATTTCATTCAAGTGTAAGCCAGTATGCCTGAAAGTGGAAAGAATACAAAGACAAAAAATTTTCAAAGTAGATATTAAAATAATGTGCTTTATTTAAAGTATGGCAAGAAATGACTGCTGAGGATTAGAAAAAAAAAAAAAAAAGGTTGGCATCAGTGGCCAATTTTCAAGCAGAGGTGATGGACATAATGGAATTATACTGAAAAGAAAATAACATTAAATTTTGCAGAGTTATGAAACACTCCAAAAGTTGGCTAATGGTAATATTTGTTGTAATTCAAGTAATCTGGCTTAGAAGATTATCCTCCTTCCGCTCAATAATTACTTATAGAAAATGAATTAACTCTCAATTTCATACTAGAACATTAAGATGTTAAAACCACAAGAAATAACTACTGATCAAAGTTACCACCCTTCCAACTTCAGGTAAATTTTTTAAATTTATTTTTCACTCCATCTGACATAATAAGTTCAACAAATTGTTCCCTTCATAGAAGATCTCCATTGTCAATTAGGAGCAGTATCAAGTGGTTCATGACATTAAAAAAGAATTTAAGAATGAATATGCTTCTGGACACAATCAAATAACAAAAGTTGAATTTCAAAATATTTTGAAGCATATATGGAAATGATTGCCAACATGGCTTCCTGCACAACTGGGATGTTTAAATGCAGCAGTCAAAGGTTCAGTAGTTATCAAATGGATAAGGCTTAATAAAGGCTGAAGTCAGATGTTTCTCTAACAGCCACAATGTTTTATGAGATCCAATGAATCTAATCTGACAACGGTTGAGTCAGGGTTATCATAAGCACTGATTAGATGGTATGAACACCAGAGAAATATTTCAGATGTAGTTAATGGGTCTTAGCAATATTTTTTTAGATAATATCAGTAAAACTTTAGTAGACGTATCTTAAAGAGATAAAATGAGAAAACAAGTTAATTATTAGAATGGATTTATTGAATAGAGATGATATAAAATTGCTGTATTTCAAAGAAAGGTTCAGAAGGCAAAAATATCCTTTGTTTTCTCAAGGTTGAAATCCTCTGAGGTAGAAAGGGAAGAAAATCAATGGAAAGATTTTGCTGCATAAAAACAAAACACTGCAACATGATTTTTTGTTCCTGGGTAGTGAGTGTTATTTTCCAATTGCTAATGTGTAATAAGTATAGAAAATGCCTATTATTCCCATCAAAATTTGCTTTTGTAACCGAGACACTGGGATTCACATGTTCCTCTTACTCTACGTGAATAAAAATGTGCCAATTCACCCGTTGTCAATTGGAAGTGAATAGATTTCAAATGATCACTGTCTTCATCACAGAAGCAAAGTTTTGAAAGCAATGATTAACATTTTCCATACAGCTCACGTATAATCAATTAGAAAATAACACTTATTACCCAGGAACAAAAAAAGAAGTATAAGTTTGTTATACAGTGTAATAAATTAAACTAATGTCATAATGGCAGTGATAGAAATATGACAGGAGTTCAGTTTTATCCAACTAATTTTTCATACCTGGATTGTTTATGTAAAATGGACTGAGACACCCAAAAGAGAAAATCTGAAATACAAGTTGTTAAATACCACATTCGCCAACCTATAATATGCAGGACCCACAAAAGTATTTGGGGCACTACTGCTCACTGCAACTTAACCCTCTGGCTGACAACTTAAAAATTCAGTAGACAGGGATATAGTCATAATACCAGCGCATTGGATGATGTTTGATTATTGAGATTTTTGTTGGTTTTTTATTTTTTTTGTTCTTTCCAAATTCAAACATGCATCTTTCATACTAGCAAACACAGTATTATCTTTATTGAGCAGAAGCTCATTTATTAGTCGTCAGTTTTTTAGTATTTCTGAAGTCAACAGCAAATATGAACTCTCCTGGAAAAACATCTTCCAGGTATTTAATAAAACAAACTAGATTTTAATTTCTCTCCTCTTTAAAATAAAATATCAACTTCAGGAGAATCTTAGAGATTCTCATTTTTTAAAATGGTTGAGGTCAAAAAAATGATAAAAAGCAACATTTTCCTGATAGAAAAAAAATAGTCAAGTGATACCATTTTTTTTCTCCAAAAATTTAATAATGAAAATGACTTCTCTTTGCAGTTTGATGCAGGGAAGAGAATAATTCATTGGTTAGTGAGAGCAAAAAACTTTAGCTTCAAATATTCCTTACTTGTTTTTGGAAAAAATTTTAAAAGAAAAAAAGAAAAAACCTCAAGACATCTAAAAGCAAGAAAAAAAAAAAGACAAATCTTATAAACTTTGAAACATGCACATTTATAAGTGTGTACATGTTTGCAATATAATAGCATTGCCAATAGAATAAAGCTATCAACATGTATATGTAATACAAGTACTTTTCTAATCAACATAGATCTCCATTACTAACTACCATATATTTTTGAATATAAATCAGAAAAAAAATTACCTAAAAATAGCCTTAAATTAACAACTAGATAAATAGTCAAGTTAGTTATAGAGAAAGAACAAGACTTTGTAGTGGATGAATGTACATGTGAACACTGATAATGGTCCAGCACAGCTTCAAGAAATGTGGAATCAGCAACACCATGGGTGGAACAGACGATGATATCTTGTGGCAAGAACCTGCTGATCAAGCATCAGAAACAGAGAACTCACAATAAGATAATGACATGACAGAAGAATAGGCTCAGCATTTGTTGGGCTTATCTGATTAAGAAAACAATGGATTTGAGTGAACTTACTCTATATTGTTTTTTATTTTCATTACTACATTTTGAATTAATAAAGATTACATATTCAAAGTATAATTTATTCATTTATATTAAGTCAGTAATCAATAGAAAATATGGAGCCAATTTGTGAATTTCTTCTCCTCGCTTTGACAAAATCATCAATCGCCTCATTGTTTTGGGCTCAACTTGTTTTTGAATCTTTCAATTTCCTTGGATTTCCTGTTCTAGTTTGACTCACAATCAACTTATATTAAAAAAATATATGGTAATCAAATGAAATAAGATTGTCTTCTTTGCTACAATATTCAAATTACCTAATGAATGTACATAACAAAAAACATTTTATCACAGAATTAAAGATCAAGAGTTTTTCATTACTTCTGGGATTCACAATGGAGAGAAAAAAATTAGCCTGGAGTAAGTATATAAGTTTGTCCAAAGTCCTATTGGAAACAAACTACTACTAGGTATTGAATCATCATATAATGATAAAATTGTGTTCTGTAATGAACTCAATAAACTAAGAAAATGAAAATGTCAATGACATGGGGAATAACTACCAATCTAATTTACCTCCCTTTCAACTTTATAAATATTTTCTATTCCATCTATTAATGAATACAACAAACTTGGCTTCTTCCACTGTCAATTGGGAACAGTATCAAGTGGTTTATGACATTAGGAATTAAATTTCAGGTTGCACTGTAGATGCATAAGATATATATATATATATATATATATATATATATATATATATATATATATATATATATATATATTCCACAATTTGAGTTTAATGTGAATGTCCAAGGTAAAGACTACAGTCCAGTAACATCTCGAGAAGACCAAAATGTGGTGGTATTTCAAGTCAATAATAGGTACAATCCCTATAGTACATCAGATGAACTGAATTCAGTTCCTATTGCACTCTACCAAAAGAGGCTTACTATTTGAGACTTCTACATGATGTTAATAAGACTGTGGCCTCTACTCTGGCAGATGATTTAGCAAATCTTAACCATAAATGTTATCCTAGTCTTGCATTACTCATTACTTCAGATGAGAACCAAGGAAGTTTTTTTTGCATCAAAGCTCACTGATAAGTGAATTATAGTTATACTGATACCACTTGTGTAACATTATCTTGGATTAGAAAGAAAAACTGCAAAAATGAATAGAAATAAAACAATATTTTCATTGTAAAAATTTACAAAGGTTGAATTTTAATGTCAAAAATGCATGTTATAAAATATATAACCTAAGTTTTCTTTCCAGTAATCCTACAATTGACCATGAAATTTAAACTGCAAAGGACATTCAATAATCAATAATGGTCCCTTTTATAACAATTCATCTTTTTTTCGTTTTTGCCCGAGCTAGAATCTCAAGTTATGATTTTTTTTTCAAATTATAGAAGCACTAAATTCAAATTAAACTTGTAAAAATCAACTGGTCTTCAATATCAAGCTCTTTGAAATGACTGATCTTGCAAGATGCAGAAGGAGTAAAATGCAGTCTTTAGAGCTGAATGCCGTGATCTAACAAAGTAGATTGGTGAGACTGAGAGGATGTAAGGATAATGACTTTGAAAACAATTTAGCCATAGAAGATGACTACCAAGTTGATAAATCATCTGAAGTACACAATGCAAAATTTGTTTGGAATTGAAACGAAATGAAATTAGTGAAATCAATTCAATAAATGAGTTATCATAATTTTGGTCTCAAAGAGAAAATACTCCTCCCCGATTCTAGTTTTCCAGAAGTTGAGTTCCTTGCCAGAAACTCACCAACTTGGCAGGTTTGCTGTCCAAGAATCCATTCCTTTATTTGCTGTTTTTTTTTTTTCAAGGAGTCTCCTGAGAGGTGCATAAAAATATACAATCAAAGCTGCCTGTGAGTTTTATAATAAATAAAAGCAAATAAGATATGTACTGATAACTTCAATGGACTATGATTGCAACTAAAGTTTGTTTGGAGTAGCATTTTCATAATGGTTGCTATCTACAGCAACACGGTATCATAGAATCAGCAAAAATCAGATTTACATCATAATTGTCTATAACTTCATTCAAGTCATTAAAATACCAAATTTTTTCGGATTATCAAATCTCTTCCCATCTAGTGCTGCCAAAAATATCGATTGTTTAAAGTTGTTATTAATAATCCCTGGTTTGCCAAGTTTCTTTGCATGGAGAAAAAAAACTTTGCTTCTTTTAAAAAATTATACACCAAACAAAGGCTGAAGAATGGATCAGCCAAATCGTCATGTTGACAACAAAAATGGGGAGAAGAGTTTCAAATATCTGAACAAAAGTTGGTAACATAAATCTTCATTAAGTTTGTCCAACATTTTTATGATTATGTTCTTCATTCTTTTTGAAAATAACTGAAAAAAATGTTGAAAAGTTGAGAATGATAGTGCAAACAAAAAGAATCATGGAATCCACTTTCAACAAATTGGAAAAATTGAACTTGAATTTTTCTTAAACTTCCCAAGATCCTCACTTTGTCAATAACTGAGAAAATTTGAAGATTGTCTGCAGGCAATATGAAATAAAACTTATGTTATTACATAAAAAATAAACACCACACCAGGAATAAATTTATGAATTTAAAAAAAAAATTTAAAATTGCAAGTAAATAATTTTGACAATAACACAATGAATAGAAAGGGATTCTATAGTAACCATTATCTGGAAACATATATAGTATTTCCCCATAAAAGAAAATATTATGAACCAAAATCTTGCTCTTGAGGTTTTTCTTAAATATAACAGACTTTATAATCTTTAGTTCAATGCAATAATTAGCAAATTAACAACAACCAATATGAACAACAACAAAAAATTCCATGGATATGAATTATTTGATGAAATTATGATATTTTTCTCAAATGTAATGAAACGGTGCCAGTGCCAAATTAAATAATTATTTTTATTGCATTAAAATGAAATGTCAATGTATAGGTATGTTATCCTTTATAAATGAAATTAATAAATCAAGTTTCCAATTACTTCGAACACAATTCACTTCATTTTAGTCCTCAAGCCTTCCTCAGGGGTTGTCTTTTGCTTTGAAATTCATCAAAATTACGGAGAGCTCAGCATATAAAGGTGTGGTTCTTGTGGGATCACCCAAGTTGAGCAATGTCAAGCCTGCTCATTACCTAGATGTGCAACGATCTGGAAATACAAGGTGCCATAAGCAATCCGTGATCAATCCCTGGCCGAGTCAGACTTTTGAAATGGTACTCAATGCCTCTCTGCTGAAATGAGTAGAGACTGAGCATTTCACCTCAAAATATTGAAACCTTGTTGATGAACTATGCTCCTCATTAGGCAAAGGGCTTTACAAAGTAACATAAAGGTTACTGAGTTTAGCCGGAGTCCACCGGTCACTAGTGTGCAACGCATTAGACCGACAAAGCCATCATCATGAATATATAACCACAGCATATTATTAGCACAAATGACAGGCTCATCATCTAAATACCCTTTCAGGGCCAGCCCATTCAGTGAGTGAATCTAGGACCAAAGGTCCTAGGGGCGCACTCCAAATTGAAAATAATAATCATTAGGACCAGAGGTGCATATTCCAAGTCTCATGAAACCCATCATGTACCATCATGTTATGCTTGTGACTAAATGGGCAAATTAAGTATTAGCCTACAACAATTTCAGTGGTATTGATTCATGTCAACTAAAATCATCCTCAAAATGGAGTTTGATAATCAAATGTCAACTACCATATTTATTGATGCATAAGTCGCACTTTTTGTACCAGAGTTAAGAATCCAATATCTGATAACTGTTTTCTTTCATTTCTTCAATCAAATTCCATTCGTTTTAAAAGTGTTCTTTTGTTCATAATTATATGTATACACATGCACGTTTTTTTTTATCAATGTGTCTATGGCATTAATAAAAAACCAAAGAAAATGTTTCGCATTCCTGTAAATTGAGGTTTGAATTAATAACAGTAAAATTTGAATAAAAAAAATGTTGTACCATAAAGATGAAAATCAGGTTGCGACTTATACTCGTGAGAGACTTATACAAACATAAATACAGTATTCAACTCAGCATTTAAAGTTGGTGCCTGTGAAGGTGGGTGGATGAAAGAGAGGCAATGGTAGACTGACAAAACAATATGGAAATTTCTTTTATATTTTTTTTAAATTTTGCCATATTTTATCTTTCGGCCCCTGTACAGAATAAATAAATAAGAACAAAATTATTAGTTATGGTGATGGTGATAAATTAGCTTATTAAAAAAAAATAATAATGCAGCTTAACTATTAAATACACAAAAGTCTGTGGACACAAATAGCCCTTAACAATTCAAGTTGGCTGACTCGGCCATTAACAGGAGGGAAAAAAAGAGCTGAGGGAGAAAGTTTCTTTATAATTGTGTTCCTTTTTTTCAACTTTTAACAGCCGATATTTTTTTTCTCTCCCTCCTCATTCTTCATTAATTGACAATGATGATCGTGAATGTTGGCTTGCTTAGCATTTTGTACAGCCAGGAGAGCAATAGCAGCCACAATCCAATCGAGAACGTATTCCTCCTCCATCAAGGTCCAGCACAGCAGAGTAACAACAGTTGACTACTCCCACTGGGTGACCTCCTTGGTCTGGCGGTCTAGCCATTCCCACCAGACTGAGTACCAAAGTACATAGGCTTCCTTCATACAGTTTGACTGGAATGAGTGGATGCTACAGCTAACAACAGCATCATATCACTGACATCAAACCTGCAACAAAACACATGTAACACTATCAATAATAGATACTGAAGTTCAATTTCCATAAATCATAAAAATTGTGAGATACTTTTGTAAGTCAATCTATGTATGTACACTGGTACCCAACTGTTGTGTTTTAATTATGCATTATTCCTTAAAGATAAAATGATGATTATCTCATGCTATTCTTGATCCCTTCCCACACATAGTCACACTTTAGATATTACAACTCTTTTAAATTGAACATCTTTTAATCAGTATATGGAGTCTTTATCACCTTCAGGATTTAAGAGAGTGGATTTTTTAAAAAAAAGATAAATTTCAAAATAATACCACCAATCTTCATTTTATTTAGCTAAACAATTTGAATAGAAAAACAGTGAGTCCTTACCCAAGCATTGTTGTCAGCTCTTTCATGCAAGGTTTGTTGTTACCATGGGCATATTCTACCAACATCATACTCTTGAAGTAAATCTCTTGTAGGCGATCTTCAAGATGCATCATACACTGCAATGACGGAAGAAATTTTGTAAGCAACATAATTTTGTACTAATTTTTGTTGACTATGTACCTTCATCTTGATTTTTTAGCCGTTTTCATCACAATAAACATAGAATGAATAAAGAAAATAAGTTCAAATCTCCCTGGAAGTAAACTCCGTATTTCCAATCCACATTGTTTGCTTGTTACCGTAGAAGTGACAGCAAGAGTAAGTTGTTATACAAACAACTTTGAAATTAAAATAAAGGCAAATAGTACTGATTAATATAATGGGTTACAATAATTCATCTAATAAAATAAAGAATCAAAATTATGTTATGCAGACTCCTTATGGAGCATAAGGCTACAATCACTCTGCCACTACTTCTGTAGCAAGGAGGTTTAATGGGGTTGCAGTTGCTAGCTCCATGACCAACTGTCCTATTTTAACCAGGTTTGGGACCAGCAATAATAATTGTCAAGCTGTAGTTTGGGGGGGTTTCTGTAGGAGTAACCTTCTCTTAGATGGATTGCTTTATAGAGCTAAAAAGCTCCAACTGCCCTGCTATTTGTGCCTTACTAAAGGGCATTAGGCCAAAGTCAATGTAAGCAGCCTCAGCTAAAATTGGAACTAATACCAATACCATTTTCTGTGGCAGTAAAAGCTACACCACATCAAACCACCAGAATAAAATTTTGGAGCAATTTACCATAGAATAATTTTCTAAATCTTGAATTCTCCAACCTAACAGTGAGCAAAAGAGAATCCATGATTATCCTTATTTATCCCCTTCATCAAAACAAAGATTTTGTGATGCTCTGATACAAGTCTAAACCATCAAGTGCTTACAACTTGCCCAAGGATAACCAGTCTATAGTTTCAAGAAGGGTCATTAACATTCAAAGAGTTTTTCAGACAATCAAACTCCTTGTTTGTGTTATGGATAACACTTCAGTTGATTTATTCTACAGCCTTCTGCAGGTGCAATATCCAAATGTTATAGAGTTAGACAGAATATTCCAATAGTAGCTATGATACAATGTAAGATTTGGGTAATTTTGATATCTTCCTTTTTCTTTGATAGGCCGTAAGTTCCATACCTTGTCCCTGTTGAATAGTAGAAGCCACTTAGGTTGGAAGATCTGTATTGGCCGACCATTTTTGGAGAGAAAAAAGTGAACATTTCCTTCTCGGGGGAAAAAGTATGTATAATAGACAGTGAATGCTGTTGGAAACTGAGAAAAATCAAGGATGGAATCCATATCAACACGTCGACTGAATGTATGAGTCAGATATGCGCAGAGTTCAACCAGATGGGGCTTCCACTACTCAACAGGGACAACTTATGGAAATCCAAGCCTGACAATGGAAGAGAAAAAAAAAGAAAAAAAAAATCGTCATAATCCAAATCTCACGTTGTAACATAGCTACCATTGGAATATTCTCTTCACCTCCATCACATTTGGATATTATACCTAAAGAAGGCTGTAGAACGGATCGACCAAAACAGTGTTTATAACACAAACAAGGAGTTCAATCGTCAAAAAATCTCATTCAATAAATAATCCAGTCATTTTTTAATGGGTATGGTACTATATTTATAAAATGAGTGTACTTACAAATTCTGGACTCATCTTTAATTTCCAGAGCTCCGACACTGATTCTACCATATCACATACAAGGCGGGATGCTGAACAAGGCAGCGGACATTTATCAAAACGACAGCTACTGGCAATGTTGACACTCCTAAAATTTTGAAATAAATAAATACAAATTGAAACAAAAAATTCAGTTCTAAAAGTTTTAATGATCCAACCATGATTGAAGAAATCTCTGCGTGTGTGTGTGTATGCACAGAGACAATTGTGTAATGGCTAATTATCGAGTTGATATTTGCATGATATATCAGTCAGTAAATCAGGCATTGCAGTCTTGAGTTTGAAGTTGCTTGGATCAGCAAATTCTAATGCATCTTGATTACTCAACTACTGTCCATTGCAGGAAACTTACATTTGCCAGATATATTAGTCAATATGCAAGACAGTGCAGTGTCTAATTTGAAGTTTGTTTTTTTTTTTAGATCAGCAGAAATCTAATAAAATTTAGAAAACTACAGATTAAAGATCTTGTATCTAAATTGGCAACTCAAAAAGAAGTAAATGAAATAATTCAAAGACATAGTTTCTTAGAGCAGATGAAAAATCATTTTACAAGACAATTCTAGCTCACTGCTCCATACAACAAAGTCTGAACCATTCCAAACATACACCTTTGGGATGGGCACTGCCCTACTGACAGGTGAAATTATCACTTAATAATCCAAATTATATCTTTAAATGAACACAGGTAAAAAATATAAACTATTAGTGAACATCAAACAAAAACTAATTGCCTTTAAGTGAATGTTATAAAAATACAAAGGAAGCCACTTAAGGACAAGGTTTTCTAGATAATAATATATATAATAGCTGCAAAGAATATAAAAATTGGAACAATTTACATTTATTGTTATAAATCCATTGTTATATTGTGCAAAGTTATAAAAATGATTGTTAATTCATTTTAAATAAAGCGTTTGGAACCAACTAAATTTGATAAATACCATTTATAATAAAAATACTAGAAAATAATATGAGAAATGGCTTCTTTTGTATTATAAATAATATTTTACATAACACTGAATTTTATATTAGTAAATATTATAAATGGCTTCCTTTGTATCGTAGGAATATCAAAGTAATAAAGTTAAAATTTACCAATTATCAGTGTCAGCTATAATGCAAACAGCTTCAGAAATAGGTTCATCCAGGATGGAATGCTAGAAATTAAAAGAATAAACAGTTTTATTCAAAAATCTATAAATTACAGGACACATAAATAGCCACAATTTAACTAATTATGAGGGTAGAAAAATTAAGTCAGTAGCCTGTTGAATTTTGATCTGAAATTTTTTTAATCAGTACTTGCCAGAAGAATAATTTAAACCAATTAAAAATCTTCAAAATATAAAGTAGCTGTTAAAGAAATTGGATTATGTTGAAAATTAGTTAATTTAATAGATACTTAATTGGATTTTGGAAAAATATTACTTACTTTTTACTTAGAATATAGTGAAAAATACATTTTTTTTTACATGTACACCTGTCAACTGAGCTGACAGGCCATCATGTAATAGGCAATACTTTAGCATAACAAAACAGAGATGTTTACCTGCACAGCTTGTTGGAGGTCTTTGTTCATCTTTCGAGTGAATTCCGTACAGGACGTACCATGCAACACAAAATCTGACATGTAATGGTCAGAATAATCAGCAAAAAGTGAACGTCCAAAATTCTTGGCAAAACTACTGACAGCTTTTCTTGTACCTTGGGTGTTGCATCTGAAACATATGATGAAAATATCAACCTACCTGCTGTCTTTTTACAAGGATTTGAGAACGCTTATTCAAATATTCCATAACAGTATATAAAATACAGAACTTCCTCATGTGTCGTGGGGGAGGTGGAGACAGCAGTCATGTCAAATCATCCATCCATTATTCTATTTTATTTCAGCAGTTTATCATAATCCACTTCCAGCTTTCTAGTCAAAGGTTCACCAGAGAACCCTACTAACTGTTAATTTCAGAAACATGTCTGTTGCCGCTAATGATGCTAGGTAAATGGGGTTGGACATTCCAGTTTGAATTCAAAATTGTCCATCTCCTAGACTAGTACTCTATCAAAGGCTGAAAAGCCTCATCTGCCTTACTATTTACCAATAACCGGGAAGAGAAAAGATGGACTCATGCCTTTCTCCTGGGTATAAGTGTGAAACATTCTCAGTGCCGATACCCGCTCAGCCCTCACCCCTCCCTTAAAATATAAAATGGATGGGGGGCATAACACATAATTCATAGTCTTTGCTCTTTAAACTTACTGAATGAACAAGATCCACAAAAATACATTTCCAGTTATTCTACTTTGTCAGTGGAGAACTTTTAACATCCAATGATGATACATAATCAAAAAAAAATTAGGGACCAGCCAACCTTGACCCCAAAAGAGTAGTCTTGATACTTCAGAGTTTGGGTTCACTTCCAAAACTAGAGAGAAAAAGCAAATGATATCACTCCCCCTTCATAGTAACTAAACCTTTGGACAAAACTATGGCCCGAGAGAACCATTAAAACTGGTTAGTCACTAAGTGGAAACTATCACATGACTAATGTCTTTTGGTACATGTCATATATACATATATAGCCAGCCAAACCAATTTGAAAAATGAAGAAACCTATGTTGACAGTTTTGGTGAGACTTCCGGTTATTTTCAATCAAGAATCTTCTGAAGCCAGAAACAAAACACATTTAACTCAAAGACAAATTAATAAAACAATCAAATAATTCAATCCTAGTCTTTTTGCTAGACTTAGTAGGTCGATTCAGAAAAAAAGTATAAGTTGTTTGGGAAACTAAAACTCACATCCCAATCAGTACAGTTTACTAATGTCCTTAGATTAAAGGTTTGAGTAGTTGCAATAAAAAGTCAAAAGAATCGCAAAAGAAAATACTAGTCAAAAGAATCGCAAAAGAAAATACTAGTCAAAAGAATCGCAAAAGAAAATACTAGTCAAAAGAATCGCAAAAGAAAATACTAGTCAAAAGAATCGCAAAAGAAAATACTAGTCAAAAGAATCGCAAAAGAAAATACTAGTCAAAAGAATCGCAAAAGAAAATACTAGTCAAAAGAATCGCAAAAGAAATACTAGTCAAAAGAATCGCAAAAGAAATACTAGTCAAAAGAATCGCAAAGGAAATACTAGTCAAAAGAATCGCAAAGGAAATACTAGTCAAAAGAATCGCAAAGGAAATACTAGTCAAAAGAATCGCAAAGGAAATACTAGTCAAAAGAATCGCAAAGGAAATACTAGTCTAAAGAATCGCAAAGGAAATACTAGTCTAAAGAATCGCAAAGGAAATACTAGTCTAAAGAATCGCAAAGGAAATACTAGTCTAAAGAATCGCAAAGGAAATACTAGTCTAAAGAATCGCAAAGGAAATACTAGTCTAAAGAATCGCAAAGGAAATACTAGTCTAAAGAATCGCAAAGGAAATACTAGTCTAAAGAATCGCAAAGGAAATACTAGTCTAAAGAATCGCAAAGGAAATACTAGTCTAAAGAATCGCAAAGGAAATACTAGTCTAAAGAATCACAAAGGAAATACTAGTCTAAAGAATCGCAAAGGAAATACTAGTCAAAAGTATTACCAAGGAAATACTAGTCAAAAGTATTACCAAGGAAATACTAGTCAAAAGTATTACCAAGGAAATACTAGTCAAAAGTATTACCAAGGAAATACTAGTTAAAAGAATTACCAAAGAAAAACTAGTCAAAAATTCACAATGATTAACAATGCTTCAGCTAATAAAAAATAAAACCAAGATAATATTTGTTCAATAATTCTCATGAAGGAGAATTGGGGGTAGAACCTAAAAATGCAAAATTGAATAAGATGGTTGTCCAACTCACTTAGGCAAGGGCAACTCTTTACACGTAAGCAGGGGGTCAATGAGATCAACGTCATGATTACATGTGCTGGCTGATGAAAGGTGTCGAGATCGACTCGCTTCAGACAAACTGGATCTAAAAAGAAGAAAGAAAAAAATTTAGATCTACATAAATACAAAAACAAGACGGCACTCAGAGCACATACCTCTGTCAATCCTTCAGTCAAAAAAAATGAATGAAAATCAGTTCAAATAATTTTGATGCAGGGAAGAAAATTGTAAAAATTACAAGTTCCACTGCAAAATTTGTTCAATTTTTTATTAGTCCATGGCATACCCTTTGGCAAAATGTCATTGGAAGTCATTGAAAACTTTTCAGTAGATACTGTATAATGTTGACAAATAGCTACAGTGCATGGGTGGTTACTGTACATGAATATGTCCCAAAATTCAATCACTCCTTCCCTAACCCATCGCCTACCCTTTCATAAAATCTAAATAATATTCATTTGGAATTTTTGGAGCTATGACAGACACAGATGGGCAGGCATGAGTGAAAAAACATAAAAGGAAGATTTTTCATACAGTTCAAAACCGCAGTGTTTAAGATCTTATAATTTTTTTTTCAAACTAGGTTTTAATAATTTGTACAGTAAAACCCTAACTATACTCACGGCATTCTTTGGCAGAAGTAAAAAAGAAACTGCATTTGATCAAATTAGATTTTCCAAAATGAAAACTTGACACAAATACAAGTTCACTCGTGACTTCATTTAAATGATGGGACATATCCGTCATCCATTAGAATGGACAGGATTATTAAAATACCTTATGAGAACTTTTACAAACCAGCCTTTTCAATCAACATCTCTTGATTTGTTTTTTTTATATGCTTCCTATTATAAGTTATCAAAAGAAAAAAAAAAAACAAATTAAAAAAAAAATGTGAAGGTGAGAATTTACTTACACTGATCGTGCTAATGTGACTTTGGTAGCAGTGCTGTTTGACGTTGACTGGTTGGTGGACAGTGACGTCTTTGAACTTGTGGTTGATAATGATGGCTGACTTTCTTGGAGGGGGTCCTCATCGCCTGGAAATGTCGAGGAGGTCGTTATCACAGATGTTGAGGCAGAAGTGCTGGTACTCCAGACATCCACCAGGGGTAAACTTTGTCCAGTGCCCTCAGCAATATCATCGGTGGTCTTACTTTCCGTGACATTTTCACTGAAATACTTGTCTAAGAGATTGTTGCTTCCTTCTTTCAAGAATATCTTTTGGATATCGCTGATTGACGGTGTGGACTTTGAGGCAAACTGCTTGAAGTCATGCTGAGCCAATTGCTCAGACAGTTTCGAGCGGCTTTTCTTAGGGTTCGGGCAGAGAGCAGAAACATCACTTGTCATGGCCAGCATATCTGTGTGAGAGTCTAACGATGTTGCCTGCCCAACATGAAAATTACTTTCACCTAACTGAGACTCGCCAGTCATTGGGATATTGCAAGTTTTATCAATTTTCTGAAATACACCTGCTTCATTATTTTCTGTATCTGAGCACCGGAAATCATTAAGCAAGTTCATGTGAGTCTCCAACACAGACTCCCTGTCCATCGAGATGATGTCACTCAATGTCCGCTCGCACTCAGTCGATGAATCCTCAAAAGACACACCGTCCAGTGCCGTAGACACATTTCCAAGTTCAGTATTTTCATGGACTTCACTGCACCGGATGAAATAACTCAATATATGTAAAAGTTTTGAGACCAGATCAGATTTTTTACCAGTCACTATTGTCCGAGAGAGTCTCAATGGGTTCCCTATACTACCATATAGATCTCTGCAAAGAAAAAGACATGAAATCTCTTTTAAAAAAAAGGAATGAATTATGGATATTGCAAAATTTTAAGATAAAAAATTCTTGAGGAATAGAGCTACAAACAACTTTATCCTCTGTAACAATTCAATCTTCCCCTCAAAACAAAAGTAACTGAATTCCCTTAATTAGTTTTGAAGTTGGCATTTTTTATTGTTTGGAGCTTATAATCCAAAAAAAATAGAGCAAAGCCAAAAATTCTCATACAGTACAAGACCATTTACCCAGCTTCCAGAAACTGGGTTATCTTTTAAACTAGAACTGAAAACTCAAATACAGTGGTTCCTTCAATTACGTAAACTTGAAATTCGCGGACTCGATTGTTTACTCATGAACAAAGGGAAGCTACTCTCACAGACTGTTTAGAAAAAACCAAGTTTTTTTCTTATGTTTGCTATAAAAAGAAGTTTAAATATTTGTCTAAAGAAAAACAAATTTTCATTATTGATAATGTAAAATCGGGCTGTTCAAATCCAGTGTTTCTGTTTTTTTGAATGAAGAAACATCAATAATGGGGGTTAACAGCTTATTGGTGCTTGCCCCCCCCCCATTTTTTTCCATTGAATTCTGGTTAAAGAAAGTGAAATTAAAAAGAATCTATGATTAAAAAATCAAGCATGACACTACTCAACTTGGGAGTTGGTATTTTACTTCTTTTTAACCAACCCGAATAAAAAAAAAAAGTTACTAGAGCAACTGAAAAATTAAGATGGAATTTCTTCTCTCACAGATTTAATAACTTTTTGTTCCCTTCACACATCATTCCAAGGAAACTGTAAGGGATGAAATTTCATCATAATCTTTAATTGCTTTTTCATCATAAAAAAAATTCATTCAGGCTAAAAAGTTAAAATGAAGCTGAAAAGTTATCATAGAATTGAATAAGTGCTTAAAATTAGTAATGATCATAATAGTACTTTTTCTTCCACAGAAATTGCATCTTTGTAAGCTATAGAAAAATTTTTAAAAATTTTTTAAAATCAAAAATAAAAATAAATCTGGAATTTTTCGAATGCAAATTTCTGCTGCAAAAGTTTTGTTTACAGGTGTTGCAACATTTTATGCTATTCAAAAATACTTCCGGTTCTATAATGTGTACACTGATAATTTTTATTTCATTTTTTTGACAGTCTCTCTTTTTACAAATGACAAAGATTCTCAAAATGAAATTAAGTTTTACATCCATTTTCAAGTAAGTATATCCAGCTAAGTCTGCATAGATGCTTACTCGTCTCATCTTTTTGTTATTCATTCCATCCTCCTATTTTATCAATCAACTAAATAAATGATTAAATAATCATTTCCATGCATTAGTTGGTTGTTTGTGTTTGTTTTGATACAAGTTTTATAACAGTATGGCAAAGTATGTGTTGAGGGAGGGGCAGCTAAATTTAGTCTACCCACCACCCCCCTCCTGCAAAATTGGAAGGAATCCTTGATATTTGAATCTTCTTCACAGGGATTGACTACTGGTTTGGTGATGAACCAATTCATACCAACAATTCCCAAAATATATATTACTCAATTGTCTTTGCTTCAACATGGAAGACTATACAGAATGAACTGGGCCCCAAGATGGGAAGTTGTTATACTATAAATTTGTAAAAGGTCTAATGTTAATTACAATTACAGTGGAAGGATAAGGTGTTGAAAAATATAATAAACCAACAAACTTACCCTAATTGAGCCCAGAGTGGGTTGTAAGGATGTGTTTTTGCTAATGCATCCAGCTGGAAAAATGAAAAAATGGAACAATAAATAGGTCTGGTTAGAGACTCAATAGAAACCAATCTCTTTTAGCAACATGCTGGGTTGGGGGTGATCAATTGAAAAATTGGAAAAAGTGATCAATAAGCAAGTTACTGCTCTCATTTTTCATTGGGCAGCGATCATTAAAAAGGTTCAGATTTTCAAAAAACAAGTATGAATGCTGCCGGACATACACTAAAGAACCAATTCACCAATAACTTACATCAAATTCAATCTCCTACAAATAATCTAAATAGGATGGGGGATTAAAACCCTTTTTTCTAGACATAATGAGTAAATGTTTAAATTTTCAGGCTCCTGGCTCCATTGGCATATGTGATACATACATAGCCAGCCAGACCATCTAAAAACCTAAAGAAACCTATGGTAACAACAATTTCAATATCTAAATTCTAGGTCATAATGACTATGTCTGCAAAGTAGAAAAATACTTTGCCAGTAGCTGGATCATGATAATAGCCACAATTATTATCTTAATAAATGATATGAATATTCAAGTCACTAATAACTGAAGATTTGTATTTTCTTCTTAAACAAGTTTTTGTGATTATAAAGTTGAGCCATCATCAATAAAATATTTGAAAGCTATAATGGAACAAAGTGTTTTATCAAGGTAGAAAATCTTACTTACCCATTTGGCCGAATGCTTATCCATGTACTTCTTTGATGTAGCACCACCAGTAGGAGTAACAGTGGGAACCCATGCTAAATGGTAGGTTAGTACAGCACTGATCACTGTACTTACAAAGCTAAAATGAAAATTGTGAATTAGGGTGGGAAAAAATTCAAAAGATAATGTACCACTTCAATTTTTTTTACAAATCAAAAACAAATGTCTTTGAAGTTAAATCTAGTGAGATTTACAAATATTAGACTAACTCTTATAGAAAAGAGTTCTTTATATTAGTGTGAACCGAAACTACTTCAACTTTTCATACTTTTATATTATGTTGATTAGTAAAGGTGCTAAGAGGCATGACTTATCAGCACAGGAAACAGAATCGGTGATCCTATTTTAAGAACAAGTCGGGTCCACTTGCATTCACTTTGCACTAATGTTCTTTGGGAAGACATAGATCCACTTTCTCCAATTATGGTAACTCCATTCCATAAATATAAAAAGATGGAAAAAAACCCAAAAAAAACAAACTATTAACAGTCTACTATTGAAACCACAGATGCAACACTATGCCCCAAAAGGAGCCTACAGGAACCTATCACAGTTAAAAAGATTGTTTTTTCTCTCGAAACTTGAACCTAATGTTCAAGGGAGGTTTTTTTCAACAAATATATTATATACTTAAAAGTATCCCATTTCAAACTTCTGTATTGACCTTTACTACAAAATGGGTCTTCTTTAAAATCAGTAAGAAATGAAATCAGGATATAAAATGATTTGGGTATAAATACTTACAAGTGGGTGTCTTTATTCTCAAATTTGTCAACCAGAGCTGTAAACAACAGCATGAATTTATTGCAGTGGACATATTTGTAATTGCTATGAGCCATCATACTAAGCCAAACCGGCTCGGGTAGGCGTGGGGCAGTGTAGAGGTCAAACAAATCATTGCGTAATACATCCAAACCCTGGGGGATGGAAAAAAATGGACAGTTAAAACGAAAGAATTAAATTAAAAAAATTTTTTTCTAAATAAAATAAAAAAATCTTTATTTTGAAAACATTCTTTTAACACAAAGCTTGTTCATTTAAGGAAGAGTTTTTATTTTTCCTTTGAAGTTTGCTAAATATCATCCAGTTTACCTTTTGAAAAATTCAAGGTATCAACAGGCTTTGAGTAGTGTTTACAAAAATTATAAGGCTTAAAAGATATCTGTACCATCAATTGAACAGTTAACTTTACAAATATAATACTATTAAACTGAGTCCTGTATGTACTCAGACCAATATCACTCATCTTATATGGCTTGGAAATCTAGCAACCAAATTCTCAAAAGAATAGCAAGCATCAACTTACTGACTTTCAGGTTGGGAATAATTAATTGGAATAATGTTAAGAAACATAATACAATTCATCAAACTATTATGGAAGAAGCTGCACTGTATATGTTGATTATACAACATCGGATTTTCAAAGGCTGATAAGTGATTAGTGATAGTGAAATAGAAAATATCTAAAGAACCACATCTACACTTATGGAGGAAGTAAAATAGATTGTCATTTTAGAGTCCAAAGAAAATTTTATAAAATGGTTTACTAACCTCCATTACAATGCTTATGAAAGACTTCTTATTATTGAAGGCATGGTTAGCAACTTGGCTCAGTTTTTCCAGGTGTCCCTCAAAGAGGGGAATGTGAGCAAAAAAAAAGCTCAGGAATGTACTATGCAAAATAGAAAAACAAATTCATAGATGAGTGAATAAAGCAGAGAAAACAATATCACAATGTAAGTTTGAAATATAAAGAATTGACATCATTTCAATATTATTTCAGGGATTCAAAAATATCTCTTCATTTACAATTTTAGTTCATTTAAAAAAATTTTTTTAAATCATTTTTTAATTGATTAAATATTGGGAATTTCAAATACTCTTTACCTTTATCTCAATTTTCAGTTGTTTTAATCACAACTTTGACTCCAGCCATCATTTTACAGCAACAAGTAAAGAGCAAGATTGGAAATAAAGTGAAAGCCATTGGTGAGAATTGAACTCATATCCATAACTGCTGGAAGCTATCCCTTTATTTCCAATCAAGCTGTTCACTTGTAGCAGTAGAATGATGGCCAAAGTTAAAGTTGTGGTAAAAATAACTAAAAATTGAGATGAAGGTAAAAACTAATCAAATATTAGGATATAATACTTCATCTAATAAAGAAGAATAAGTGATAGAAATAAAATCTCTTCATTTTTTTTTGTTTATTTTTAATCATCTTAACGAACCAAGTTAGAAGTGAGTTATACTTCTAACAGCTGATTGGAATTGATGAAAATCCAACACATGAAGACCTAAGGAGATAGTAAGTGTAAAACACTGCTCACTGATTAAGAGTACAAATGCATGGATTAAGATAATATGTAATAGATGACAGTCAAATCAATTACCACTATAAAAAAATAAATAAAAAGAATAAAAAAAACATTCCAGGGCAATGCACAGTAGAAGATATCCTTGTCACAATAGTTTCAGTAGTTTAAGACATTCATAAGTTTTTCAAAAAAAACTGTTCTTTCTTGGATTTTACAAAAGATCCCAAGATTAGATATTTTAAATTAAAAGATGGATTATTTTCGTAGGTACCTTTTTAATAAGAGTTGATTGGCATTTTATTTCAAATACATCTGTTGAAAATGAATAAAACTTGGTAATTTAGCTGCTTATTTCATGAGGTAAGGATTCTCTTCAAGAAAGATAATATTTTTTATTCAAAGAACATGAATCTATCATTTATTCTGCTTTAGATGAATTATATTATGGTATTAAATCTGCAGCACACCTAATGAAAATGAAATTATCAAAGATCTTCAAAAAAATTTAGATCAAAAATTTGTTACAGATTTATCAAAAAGATATTACGAAGAAGATTGACCAACCTGTTTTTTTCATCATCATTCCATAAGTTAAATAACACAGCCATGCCAAGTTTATGCCTCCGGGATCTTGGGAGGGATGAAGTCTGAATAATGAAAAAAAAGGACTTAAATATTACACCAAATATATGCATATATTTTTGTCTGTATCATCCCAAAGGAAACAACTTCCATATTTTTATGCAAGAGTCACTTCTAATAGACTATTTTATTATTTCATTATTTGTAAGAGAAAGATGATTGTATACAAGAATAACTGAATTTAGAGACAGTTTCTCAGTTGAATTAACTTCACACTTTATCTTCAAGTTCTAATGTTTTACGCAACTCCAGAATTACTTCAATATTGTTGCCATTTTCTGATGGCAAAGGTAAACTTGATAGTGTCCACAATTTAGAAGTTTGTATACATGAACAAGCAGAGAGAATTTGTGTAAGAAAAAGTAAAGAAAGATCTGTAAGATAACTAAAACAGGTCTGGTTAGTCTTTTAATAGAAACCATCATGTGATCAATGTCTTATGGCAGCATGTTCTGTTACTGGTGATCAATCAATAAGTTACTCATCTCACTTTTTGTTTGGCAGTGATTGCTATAAAAAGTCTGAATTTTCAATAATAAAAACAAAAATGAACGTGAATGTTATCCGACACAAACTAAGGGACCAGTTTAGCAAAAATTACCATTGCAAATTGACTCCACATCCAGGTATAATAAGGAGTAAATGTTCAAATTTTAGGCCTTACAGTTACATTGGTACATCCGGTACACGTTATACATATATAAATTGCCAGTCAGCCAACAAGACCAACTTAAAAACTGATAAACTTATGGTTAAAGTTTTGACTGCCAGTTTAAAATAAAAGTATGCACAAGAAGATGTCAAATTATGGATATGATTTTTTTTTTTTAAATTCTGTTTCTTCTGCCAAGAAAATGAGTTTAATTTCCTATAGTATTTCATTTTCATATCTGGGTTAATTTTCTGAATTATCTTTTTCATAAAAATGAAAAAAAATTTCAAAAATGAGTAAAATGAAGGAGAGTATAATAATGATTAAGTGTATCTTTAATCCTCACTATATTTGTGTTTCAAAATAAACTGAATCAAACAGAACTTTCACAACAATTCCAATAGAAAAAATTAATGAGCAATAATCAAAGTTACAAACTATGATAATAAAGAAAAGGAATGAAACTTCCTTACGTCAGGTCCTACTGCTTCTTGAGATCCTTTCCTTCCTCGTGATTCCAGGGAGGTTTTCTGTGCCCGCATCCAACGCCGATGAAGACTGTTATAGCTGCTGGCTGTACTGCTTCCCGGAGATGGAAATGACATGGTGTAACTATCACTGGAGGTAACTGCATATGCAAGAACCAGACATTAATAACCAAATATAATTCATTTAACAATCGTACAATAAATTCAGCTCTAAATGTATTAAATTTCAAACACACAGAGGCTCAGCAATGAGTCCCTAACCTAATGACGAAAATAAAATTTAAAAAAAAAAAAAAAAAAACTCATTTTACACGAAAAAAATACTTATTTTTCAACAATATCTTCTTCCTAGTCAATGCCCTCAATCCAACACTTCTCCATTTATCACATAGATAAAAGATCATACAATTAAAATTTCAGTGTCAACAGACTTAATGTTCCAACTACATAATACAATCAAGGGGTGGAATGATACTGAAACTACAAATAATATTCTTTACAAGAAGATAATGCATATTCTTTCTCTGTTTAAAATGAGATTAAATCCCGTACACATTTGATGAATCTGAGTACTGGATTAGGAATTTAAATATTTGAATTTCAAATGCTAATCAAAGTAAAAATTCACAATAAAAAGAATATTTCTTACTGGAAGCCATTCCACTGTCCTCCTCAGTGTCGTAGTTGCGCAGTGGCATGTCCATTGGTAAGCTATGGGCTGGAAACAGGAAAGAAAAATAGGAAATTAAAATCTTGAATACAATTTTTTTTTTCTGGATATAAGGAGTAAAAGTTCAAATTTCAAGCCCTACACTTACTTTGGTAGAGCCAGAAGGCAAAGACCAATAAGCACAGCAAGTATTATACACAAGAAACTTATTCATAATAATACTTGAACCATCCCAGCTGGCTTGCAAATGTCAGTGAATTTAAGATTGCTAGACTAAAGAGCACCAGATCAGAGGGGTACAACCTCTAAGGGATTCTGATTTTAAACTTTATTCTTATTTTACTATAAAATTATGAAGTGAAAAGTTAAAATACATCCATTTCTTAGAATCAATTTTAGTTAGTAAAATTTGAATTGTTGAAATATTACTTCACCACAAGTTTATCTGAAATTATCCTAGGAGTTCGGTTATGGCGAAAGAAATTTTTCAAATGGGATCTTTTGAGCATGATAACTTACTCTAGGAAATGAATCCCATACAAATATTCAATGCATACCCATGAATATACAAATTCAATAAATTTTTTCCCCAATTGATAAATTACACATATGAAGATGAACTATCTTAATAATGCCAAGCTATCTCAGAAATAGGACATAAGTATATAGCAGTGACATTATTTTTCCATGACAAGGTCTTTATTTATAACAATAATAAGCAAGATCACTTGAAAATATCCATAAATATATATCCAAATATATATATATATATATTCACATTTTTATCTTTTCTTAGAAGTATGTATTTTTCTTAAAATGAGGACATGAAATCAGAATTTAACTGTATTTATATCAGAGAATAAAATGTATATCATATGGTCAGTAAATACAAAATCATTTTCATAAAATCAAAAAAATATGCTCACCAATATTTCCTTTTGAATTACTGCATTTAAGAGAACTAAGATCTGGAAGTGGGAGACTAGCATAGGAATCACTGTCCACTTCACTGAAAAAGAAGCAAAAGTTGCTTTTCACAGAAAACTAACACAAATGTTAACTTACAAAATTAGTTTGGCTAAAACGTGCAAAAAAAAGTCAATAATTTCATGATTAGACAGCGAAATTCAACTCGTACACAACCAGAAAAATTATAATCATTTTTGTCAACAGAATAGAAATTTATAGAATGAGCCTTATAAGCAAGTGAAATTTGTCACAGTAAACATAAGTACCAACTGGATATAGCTGGAAAACACTGACAAATAAAATACCTGGTATTATACATATAAATAAAGACATTTTGACCCCATCTCTAATTTCTTAGTGCAATGGAGGGACTGGAAACAATATGACGTTAATACAAATCTATGAAAGCACCAGGGCTGTGCAGCTGGAATTCAGAAGCAATTTTAGGATGTCAGAGTATGTCTCTCATACCAACTCCAACCATATATATTTGAATATCAGTAGTTTTTTTTCTTTAATGAAAAAAAAAAATGGCCTAAAAACAGAAATTCGGCTTATATTCAAGTCAAGAAATAGCCCAGGATATTGTTCTGGACAAATACTGCATTGTGAGCATAACAGCATTCATCAAAAGTCAATTTACTAACATTACTTCTTAATATGGATTATGTTTAGTGTGTATAGTGTGGTATCTGTTTTCAATTGTTTCAGAAAGACTTCAACAATAGTGAGAAATGTGCTTTCACGACCTTAAAATAGATATCAAAGTATTGAAGATAGAAAAACTTATAATTTGAAAACAGATAATCAATATCAGACACTGGAGATTCACAAGAATGGTCCTAAAGCAATACAATTACAGAATATCAGGCTCAGAAGAGTTTGCCAAATCTGATGGAAAAAATCTCTTTGGATTTGATTATCTTTATTTGTCATTTGTTCATTTACCTAAATTTTCAAATAGATAGATTCTACACACACAACTTATTAGGTATTCATATCAAAGATGGAAATGAATTTTGGGAACTAGGTGTAGATATTAAACATTAAAAAACTAGAAATTGAAAAGTATATTCCTTTAGCAAAAATATAATTAAGCAAAATATTCACCAGATAATAACGCAATAATGAAATTAGAAGCCTGTCTTTTGTTCTTTATCAGAAAATTGTGCACCATGAATTCGTCAAGGTATAGCGCATCAGACATTCAAAACTAATGTCATAAGTAAGTGTTCATGGGTGAATATGATGAAATCTGACTTTTTTTTTTCAACTTATTGTAGTTAACCTGTAATTAAACGAAAATTCCATCAAAAAATTGTACAAAAAAAAAAAAAATGTACATATGATACATATGGGCCTCACTTTTCAGTGTTTTATTTTCAAATTGTACAATGATGTTAATAGGGTTTTCCAGATGTTTGCTCATTTATTTGGATTTCTTTCAATATATTTCAGAAAATGAGCAGTATTTCCAGCTAAGAGCATGGAAACTAGCATTATCTAAATTTTAATCATACATCTTATATTGTAATAGATTATTACAGACACAGGGAAATGAATCAAAAATACTAACAGTGCCATGAATAAAAAGAACTCACCTGCCCAAATCTTTCTTTTCATGCTCATGGAGGAAGACTTTAGTAAGCATGAGTTGATGAGGTGATCTGAATGTGAAAAAAAATTCAGTAGAACAGCCTTCAATGACGTAATCAGGAAATAGTTACAAATAGTGAAAAAAATATTTTTTTCAAATGAGTTCCCAAATTTTCATAAAAATCATATCATAGACAGGAGTCTCTTCGAATGACCACAACAAATGTCATTAGTCAAAATCATGCAATCTTTTACAATGTAAAAAATCATAAGATACCCTCAATGAAAAAGAAGTGATACTACTGTGTTTTATATTATCCATTCATTACCCAAATTAAGTTTTCTTTAGGATCTCAATAAGACACTTCAGTCAGCCAGTTCCATTAATCAACAGAAAGAGGACAGGTGGAACAAGTGTGATATCGAAAGAATATCTATTTCAATAATTTTTTTTACCAGCTTCTATGATTTTATAATGGAAAATACAAAGCCCACATTTTTCCACTTAAAAAAGGCCAAAAGTGGCCATTTACCATTTTTTTGAAAATAATACTTCAAGAATACTTCCATATAACAGTATTTTACAAACATGAGATTCAATGGACTCAAAAGAAAGACTACTTGCTCTTCTCCTTCCTCCTCCTACTAATACCATAGATGGTTGACACATCATTGAACTAATGGTTCTTGTTTCACCAACAATACATTTCTATAGGCATTCTTTAATAATAATATCAACCTATTATGTCAGACTTACACAACTGCATAAACGGTAGTCAGGTATATTCAAGGTGGAAAAGCATATTTTGGATAAAGATAAAACAATAATTATTTAATTAATACTTTAGTAGTTCAATTTGATTCAATTTTTAGAAATATGTTTCAGCATACCAAGACAAACAAAATGGCTTGATAACTATATAATTCTGCACAAACAGTAACATCACAGTATAGATTTGAATGGCAAAAATAGTTTTGATTGGAAACACCATTCTATACATTGAAATGTTAACAGTTGTATCTTATGCCTATTGCACTATGGAAAAAAACAGAAAAAAAAGACTTGTTCTTTGAAATAACTACAATCGTTAACCGTCTCCAAGGATTAACTTAGTCAGATTGACTTAATTTACTCCTTTACATCCAGACATATTTGGACATTTTTCGGTCGATCAGTACCTAATATGTTGTTCTGTCAATTTTCTCAACCATATCCTGGGTTGATATTAAACTTGATCCAATCCTTCAGGTGAACCATTCACATCTTTCTCTTGCTACTACTACTGAAATTAGTGATACTGCTGCTACAACTACTAGTAGAATCCCTTCTAATTCGGAAATCTTTATTATCAGGGAACTCAAAATCAAACAAATCTTTTCCTCCTCTTTGAAAGCCATCCATTCATCCTTCCCGTTTCTTTTCTCACATACTGAGAAAAGATTCACAACTTTTTGGCCAATTTCACATTAGATTGATTTGGAATCTCGATTAGATCTTATGATCAATCTGGTCTACTGTTCTTCTCTTCATAGAATGATGAAGAGTCAATGGGCTAAGACATAGGGCTTCATTTAAAAGGAATATGTCTTTCTGGAGATTCCTTTTGATAAAAGTACATATTTTATTTAATTTTTTTTTTTTTAAATGAATGAAATACTTTTCACACTTATTACAAAATATCGATGATTACACTTACATTGAAATTTGTTTATTCTTAATAACATTCATTTATGTGCACATACATAAATATATGAAATATTAGATATATATATATGATATCGATATATTATAACATCATGTCATATACCTAGATAACAAATCTTATCTCTGCATACGAATACACACACATATATATATATTGTTGGTAATTTTTTTTTTTTTCAGAAATTTTGATATGTTTTTCCTTTATACCTTTGGTTTGATCTCAAAGCAGTAGAATACCCCCCCTCCAATTCACCATCGTTTGACCTTTTAGGGGAGATCCGACAAACTCCTGATACAAATGGAATTATACATAAAATCAGAAACAAGAAAGAACAAGACAAAAATGGGATGTAGACTCAAGGATGAATGACACTGAAATAGATTCAGAATTACTGCACTAATCCATCCAAATTCTTATCAAATCCCCTTTTTTGTAAACTTTATATTTTGAGAGAACACTCGTTCTACAGATACCAATTCATTTCAACACTGATCAATGTGCACCCAATTATATTCTGGTAACAATGCATGGATGAAGTCTACAATGTATGTGTGTTTTCTCGAATCTATTCGAGATGATAATATTTTAGTGTTATCTGATACTGGTCACTTATTAGGTCATACAACATGTGCATGCTACGCATAAGTCAGGTGACTTATGACTAACAAATAGGACATTTGATTTACCCCATTAATAGATAATTATGTTAAAGTAAATGAGTTATCTATATAATACTAAAAGTCTGATTCTGTTTATCATAACAAAACACATGAAAAGCAATTTAGTCACCAACCTGAGAATGTGAACCTTCAAGGAAGATCCTTTATAAGCCATTGCCACAGATCCAAATATCATTTCTTCCAAAATATCAACATCACTTCCTGGACGAGGATACTATAAATAGACAAGAAACAACAAAGTCCATTAATATTATTTGGAATGTATAAATGAACACATCTGTAATAAAAGCTAGGTGATAACATAAGAACTGCAGCAATATAAACAATTTTAAAAATTCCAATCATCCTATGACCTAAGAATCATCATTATAACAACAAATACATTCAAATCAATTACATAATGTTCAATTTACATTGTTTACAAAAAAATGTATTGCCAAGTGGTTGCTAAATCGTTACAACCACATGCAATACATTGTTTATTTCTGTGCAATGTACTAAGCATTAGGAATTTTCTTCCTATAGATAATCTGTTAAGTACACAAGTGACATATCTTAGCAAGCATTCATTTCCTACAATAATGTTGGTATTTTGACACTATTCTCAGAAATATTTGCTTACAGTTTTCAGTTACTCAAGTAGGACAACAAATATACTAAGTCACATGCTTGTGACTTATCACATGAATATTCTACAAATTCATAAATGGTCAAGCTCTTCCAGGTAAAATTATATGATGCGTCGAGGATAAATAGAAAATTTAAGCAACTGTTGATATAACCAGGGTCGTTTTATCACACCCACAATTTTAGGGGCCCTAAAATTCAATTTGAAAACGAGAGAAAAAAAAAAAAAGAAGTAGTAAGGTTCATATCATCAAATAGCAAACAGAGAACCTTTTCTAAACCTGCGTTTACATTCATGTTTAAATCAGTTCTCGACACTTCACTGAATCCATGTAATAAATCTGGGTCAGTACCACAGCCAGTTAGCTAAAATCTAGTCCTTGTTTTATCTGTGGGCCTCAAATACTCTCAAGACAGCCCTGAATAATAAAACAGTTGAAAAATCCAAACCAAAGGTTATCTTATACATCAGATACAAAAAACAAGTGACTTTAAAATAGTAATCTTTAATGGTTTTATGCACACTTTTGAAAACAAAGGAACAACATAAAAATTCTCAAATCTACCAAAAATTAACTAATCATTGAATTTCAACAAAATTTCTGGAACTTATTTATGAATAAATTTATTTATGAATAAATTTATATATGAAATGATTATTTTGTAAGAAAAATTTGTGGAAATATTTTGGTTGTTGAGCATGGTTTCCTAAATTGGGAACTTTATCTCAGAACTTAAAGCTCAAGACAAACAGGATATTTGATAATAATAATTATGATCAGAACAATGTATTTCAAATTCTTTTCTACTTCATTCAAAATGGGTTTCAGTAAAAGGATAACTCCCTAACTATACCCCACACACTCTTCCCTCAATTTTTTTGGAGGGTGAAAAATGACCTTCAGGGGTAAATTTAAAAAAGTAAAACAGGTTTGATTGGTCACTTAATAGAAATTTATGTGACCAATGTCTTCTGGCAGCATGCCATGTTGGGGATGATTTGATTTAAAAATTGGGAAAAAGGGGTGATCAATGGATAACTTATTTCTCACACCTTTTGTTGGGCAATGACCACTAAAAAAAAAAGTTTGAAAAAAATTTTTAAAAAGTGTAAATGCAAAGTAAAGGATCAATTTAACATTAATTTACATTGTAAATTGAACCTCCCACTTACAAAAAAACAATGGGGGGAATATTGTTTAGAACAAAAAAAAAAATTTTCTTGATCAAAATAGATGTTGGAATTTTCAGCCCTCTAACTCAATAGGTTCAGCCTGTATGCATGATACATAGCCAGGCAGCCAGACCAATTCAAGAAACCCATGTTATCAGAACTGTTAAGCTAAACCTCTAAGTCATCCTTATTTCATTAGGACAAAAACCTATGACATAAGTAAAAAGTAGATGCCTTGGGTGAGCTATAGTAGTGTACAGATAGAACATAAATGCAAAACTAGGTTATGATGTCTAAGTGGAAAATGCTAAAGTACTATGTTATGTAAGTGAGAGAGGAATGAGTCGGATAGGGGGGCACCCCCTATATCAAAGAGGCTGGCAAGCACCACAGTATGAAAATCTAGGTCAAAGAAAAAAAATAGCAAGTGGAAGAAGGATGTGATATCTTCTCCCAACTCCTTTCCATCAAACATCTAATCTACCCTAACTGTACAATGCATCCATAGAAATTAGGAAAGTTAGTGTATGTTGGCAATAAGGAAGAAATAGTAATTTCAATTTCTTTTTAAATCATAGAATCTTTATGAGCATAGTATTCTAAATCGAAATTTTGCAAAATCAGTTCTAAGTCAAAGTGCTGAATGTCAAAGGATTGAATATTACAAATATTTTTTGAAGTCTCAATACACAAGTATGTTGATCCAACCAGATGACTAATCTCCCTAGAAAACTTACAATAAGTCTACACTATAATTTTGTATTATAGATTATTTTTTCCAGAAGAATAGGCATGAGATGAAAGTACACTTTTTCATACAAAAATGAGACTTTAACAAATTACTTTTTATAAATGTTTATAATTGATACATTTTATTCAAACTATGTGAATGAATACCAGATGAAATGTTTTCAATAAAACCAACAGGAGTATAGATTATGACCAGAATATGAGGATAATGAGTACACAGTAACGGTTTGAGAATTACAATCGAACAGAGAGTTTCTGTAGATTTTAGCTACTTTCTTTCTACCCAATTGCCTCCATTCCTTTCCTACACTCCTGAATTTCTAAAAACAGAACTTGTCTTTTTTTCTAATGAGATTCCATAGGTGCAGTCATTAGTTAATTCGTAATGCAGTGACCTATCACTACAGGGAGTGCACAATAATGAGTAAGCAGCCAACCATAAACAACATACACTAGACAATTATAGATACAGAATGCCACACAAATAGTATATGTATATACGATCAGATATGCAAATACAATACCTAGCAACTATATATGCAATGCAAAAATCATTTATCAATATAATTATTCCTTTATTACAAATGTTGGAGGCTTTTCCATGTATAAATGCCTAATGAAAAGGCAACAATATACAAGATGAAAGAAACATCTTCCTTCACTACTGGTGCTGTCACTACAATTATTGATACAATATGACTTTATTGCTGTGTCTGATATCTGAGGGTCACGCTGACCTTTCAAAATAAGAGGACCAATTTTGATGAAACTCAAGTAAAAGATATATATCTTAGTTCTGAGCCAAATGATTGAATATTTTAAATGGGCAAAATTAATGTGAAATACAATAAGTAGAGATTATCTAAATACCATTATTATCGATATATATATACACACTTACAGAATGTCTTGTGAGCATCTTGACATACTGACAGCATATGAATGTATTCATTACAACTACTTCTAGGAATAATATTTTGTCAATTAATACTTCTAAAATCCACTACCCGGTAAGAACTTTTTTTTTTTTTTTTTCTATTATACTCATATCAGTTATTTTATAGTGCTACAAATAATGTGTCACCCAAGTAGCCAACAATATACAAACATGCAAACATTGCTGCTACTACTACTTATACATATGTGTAAACAAAATTACCAGACACAGACCAACCACTATGTACACACATGGTGCATGCACTAAGATACACTAATCACAAACATGCATTAGTTCACTATATACATATCTTAAGATACATTAATATCATGTACATCGATACACATACAAGTGATGTATATTGTCTGGTAAATCAGTTAACTGTTTAGGTGCACTGACATTACTACTTCAAACAAGGCATTACTACTAAAGGCTTTATAATTGCACACACAAATTATTACTTCTTTTACAGTTAGAGACAGATAAATATTTTTTTTCAAAATTTGCTGTAAGCTAGCAAATAGAGGCAGTATTTGTGCATAGACACATAGGTATACAGGATATGTATCAGACATCTGCATACAGATAACATATTGATGGAAATTCTTGTACACATATATAGATTTGAAATAATCCTAGATACACATTACAGTAAGATTGTGTAACTGGTGATTTCATGGAATTCTTAGTTTCATAATCAGTATAGTAATGGTCAACTAACTTGTGATGCAGACCATTACTGCTGTAATAGGTACGATCCTCACTGGATGCCCCACTACTGTGGCCTGGTATGAAACTAAATTGTATACAATGTAAATACTAAAGCAGAATATACATGACATGTTAGCTCAGTTTGACTCAAACCCACAGTAGTGGGGCTCTCAGTAAAGAACAGTAATGGTCTGGCTGCATCTCAAACTTATTAACCATTACTAAACTAATTGTGAAACACAGGATTTTAGAAAATCACAGAAATGTTTAAGGATTTCGTGAAATTATTAGATATCCAGGAATTTCCAGAAAAATACTGAAATGTTCAGAGATTTCACAAAATCACTAGTTTCACAATATTACTATAGCATGTTCATTATTATTGCAACTACTACTGCCATTATACACATGCACATAAAATAACTAGTATGCAACCAACCGTATGCACAAGCACCAGATATTATCAGCGTTTTTATTACTACCAACAATCACAGGCATACACAAATTTGTACAAGTAAGTCTCAATGAATCATCAAGGCTAATAAATAACACTTGCACGTTACAACAGACTGAAAATGCAGGCTACACATACAGGCCAGGCAGGCAAATTATAGTGTGTCACTAATGCTAAAGGCATTCCGCACCAAGTACAAATTCAACTAAAGGAGTGAGGAAAAAGGCCTCATTATTGTCAATGTATAAGATCATAAAAGACAACACACTCAATGAATCAGATCAACAATGGACCACATCAAAGAGAAGCAAAATGGGGAAAGTAGATCAGAAACTTGTATTATTTTCATGATACATCACTTATCGAGACAATATGAACTGAGACAGACAGTTGTCTGGATAGCAGAGAGAGGGTTGGAGAGAGATTCAAATGTTATATGTTCATCCTCATGCAAGGCTACTTTCAACAACATCTGCAAGAACGTTATTTTCATTAGTAAGCATATCAACTAAGACATCTACTTATATGCAATGTGTACATTTTGTGTCTGTGATATTTGTCAAGGGAGATAACTTTTGAATACTAATTATAGAGTAGTTTTAGGGGTGTTTATTGCCAAATGCATAAAAAAAATCCAACCTCACACCCATACAGGCAGGAAAAATAATGCAAAAAAAGGAAAAAAAAATTAAATAGATGTTTATAAAAAGATATTTTTGACATTTTTTCATTCATTTTTGAATCATGTTAAATGTGAAAATACACACCGCTTAACAGGAAATTAACAAATTCTTTCTCTTACTCGATTTCTCTCTATGAATGACACCAAAGTACCCAGTGCTAGCAGGATAAAGCAAATATCTCCCTCTTACTCAACCAACCTCACTATGAACTAAGTTCCCACGGACTCAGCAGTTCTTAATCAACACCCATAAATTTCAGCTCAAGAAACAGGATAAGAAATGTATCTATTTTAGCATTTATTTACACTGAATCCAACCCCCCCCCAAGTATCTCCAGTGTGATAAATATGCAAGATTAGTAAACTATAAACAAGAATCAAAAGCATGTAATCTGGACATTGCTAAAAGGTACATGCCTTCAAAAACCTTCAATAAAGTGTGTGTATATATATATATATATATATATATATATATATATAGATATATATATATATATATATATATATATATATATATATATATATATATAAAATTATCATCAGTTATGTCCACTACAGGACAAAGGCCTTTCCCATATCTCTCCGTGAGTGGCAACAGCCCCATTTTCTTTGATTGTTCATTTTATTTATGTTGTCTAGGCCAAGTGATATGTTGACGTGTAATGACATGAGATCATTTCAAATAAGAGTTTGAAAATAATATAATGCATTTTATAATCATTCTGTCGGATCATATACCTATTTCTTTATTTATATATTTTTATATATATATAGATCATATTTACACATACTTATAAATTGTATTATGTTATCAAGAAACTTATCTGAAATGATCTCCTGTCATTACACAGTTAATGTATCACTCACTCTAAATGATGCAAATAGAAAAAGAATGAAAGAAAATGGGGCTGCTGCAGGAATCGAACCTGTCACCAATAGGGTAGCTGCTTCAACATAGTAATGCTCTCACACTTTGAGCTAAACAGCCACCAGTAATGCAAGTGTGCAAATAATTTTTCAACACAGCACTGTAGATTCAGAAATAGATATATGTCATCTGATAAAATGATTATAAATTGAAATTTATCTGAAATGATCTCCAGTCATTACACGGTTGATGTATCATTTACCCTAGATAGCGTGAATAGAATAAACAAAAGCAGCTACCCTATTAGTGGCAGGTTCGATTCCTGCAGCTGCCCCATTTTCTTTGTGTTGTCTCGGGTAAGTGATACATTAAACATATAATGATGGGAGATCATTTCAGATAAGTTTCTATATGATAGAATGCAACTTATAATCATTCGGATCACATCCATTTCTATAAAGATATTTATTTATTTACTCACTCACACACACACACACACACACACACACACACGTCTAATTAGTCAATCAAATAGAAACCATCACTTAATGTCTTTTGGCAGCACACTGACTATTAAAAATTCAGGAGGAATTTTCAAAAAAAGAAGAAAAAATCTTTCTAGGCATAAGGAGTTTAAATTTTCAACTATCTTCATTGCTGTGGCCTGCACATGTCAAACATATGTAGCCAGCGAGACCAACTTAAAAAACCACTGTTGACAGTTTTGGTTGACACTTTCAAATATATAAACATAAGAAATTGATATTGGGAAACAACAGGATTAAACAGCCAAGCTTCTATCTCCAAAAATCAATATCAACTAACATTGTAACAAACATTTAAAATATTGTCATATAAAAATTAGGCTAGATTTAGAACTTCTGAATGCGGTAAAACAGGTATGCGTATCTTCTTTGCATTTAATGGGCATAAAGACAATACACGTATGATGATGAAATATCTAAATATATGTGCACAAATACATTGTCTAGGCAATTTCAGTACAAAATGTTGTGTTGTAGTTTGATTTCATACAAATCATTATTCTGTAGCTTCCGTCACTTGAACTGTAAAGAATGCTTAAAATATTTGGCACATTGTTTCAATATCAAACTTGTAGCCCTATCATGCTGGATTGGTATGAAACCAGAGATTTATATACTTTACACCTATATCTTAGACTGAACTACTCTGCCAAAGTGAAAGAAAAAAAAAGCAAATGCCCTCCAAAGAGTCAATGGTCAACTAAAGGATATTGTGATTTCTTTCATTCAGTATGTATCATTATTTGAATCTTTCCTAATCAAAAAAAAAAATATATCATTGAGAAAATGTTCATGAACAACTTGAACGTTACAATCCAGTTAGAAGCAGATATTTCTCAGAGATGTAAAACTAATTTGCACATTCTAGATACTCTTGATATATTTCCATAAAACTTAAAAAACCATGTTAGTTTCAAAGGTGACACTTGTCAAATCTCATATACCTAAATCCAATACAGTTAGTATAGTTATGCAATGAAAAAAAGGTTCAGCATCTAGTCTCCCAATAGAGTATGAAAGCTGATGACTATTGCACACATCAACTTAGTGATCCCTGCAAGTCTCAAGTCTGGTCAAAACCGAAATTTTATTCCAACATATTTTCATGACCACCCCCTTGACAGGATGAAAATCCACCAAATGGATACCTCCACCCTAATCACACAGCTCAAAATGTACTCAATTAGCTGTTGAGTGCACAAGGGATATTTGTCCAAATTCTCGCACTCTTTGCTCATAGTGAAAATTAAACCCAGGATCTTCTGCAAGTGAGGCAGATCTGCTAACCATTACATTTTCCAAGTGCACAGTAACCATAATTTGTAGAGCTTAAAGAGCTGAAGAATCATCTGCTTTCATTATTGGTAAGAGCCACGTCTTATCAATTAAAATAGCTTGTTAGCAAATATAGTCAGCATGGGTTCAAGCCTCCAAATTAGAAATCTATACGCTTTGGACAAGTATTCTTTTTTTTTTTTTCTTTTAATTATATCAGATCTTTCCAAATCTTCTGCATTTATATAAATTTTAAAAAAAGAACTTTTTTGTGACATAACTTTAGTTTTGTTATCCAAGCCAAATATGTCATCCCAGCAGTTCAACTGACTCGGGGAAAAGTATCTTCAGAAAGAATTATACTCAATTTTGTAACACAGCTGAAGATTATCTATGACACAGTTTGGAAAGCTCTGCTCTAATAGATATCAAGTTTTTCCCTCAGTTTTTATCTGTATATTTGCTTTACTATTCAGTTGTGATAAAACCATACAGTAATTCATAACCATTAATGTAAGTTAGTGGCCAATGGAATGTACGCAAATGAATGGGAGCAGGGAAAGATTGAGAGCTAACATTTAAATAACATTAAAAACGAGGCAAATGTTTGTAGGAAAGGAGAAAGTAGATGATTATATTCAATGATGACTACTACACTGCTTAATGACATGGTTGTGAACAGAGTAAATGGAATTGTGTAATTACTATGTGCATGAGTAGGTTAGCAGGACACTTCATAGATGGAACTAGTCTTTCCTTTTATCAGTCAAGTGAAAGAAAGGAGTGTGCCATATTCTACTTATATGATGAAAACAAAAACAAGAAAAGACAAAAGGTTGGGCACATCAGCTAATGCCAGATTTTGCCTTGGTGAAGCCTTAAACCAGTGGTTCCCAACCTTCCCATCAGCAAGGCACCCTATTATTTAAATTGAATTTTCCTACAGACTGCTGACATTAAAAAGGCCTATCTACTCACAGATTCCTAGTAATATCTTTGAGGACCCAGATTGGATACAGCTGCCCCAAGCTACATAGAGCTTGGATGTCCCTCATTGAAGAATTATGCCAAATTCACAGAACTTGAAAACATGCCTTTTAAATTTTTTGAGGGTCCTGTAGATAGTGAAGTCTTAAGCTCTAGCTTATGCCCAAATCCAGCTCTAGCACAAAAAGGGTTACATCATTTCAAATATTTTTTCTTAGTATTCTTTGTTTGGCTCTGCTGCAATTCAACAACGGAAATTCAAAAATCAAGACCCCCCCCCCCCCCAAAAAAAAAATACAGCCCCCATCATTCACAGCCGAAGATTATTGACCCCAAATGACAAACTTTTGTCATTGCAGTTTTAGGGCTAACTCAATTCCCGTTTTATTTATTGTGATTGATGACACTTCAGTTCTCTTAGTTGAGACATCTATCTTGCAATGGAGAACAATTACATTTGCCACCTTTGGCAGTTATTCAGTTAACATTAGTCTTGAAAATCTGCAGATAAAACAGAAAGATGTATTATTGAATTAGACCAAAAATCAGATCAAGAGAGCCAAGATCACTTACATCAAGAATTGATTCAAATATAGAATAATTTATCAGAACTGAGGTCCCAAGCCCAACAATTACAAGGAATGTAACTGTTGATTAAAAGACACAAATGTTTAAGGAACAGAAAAAAAAAATGAATGACAACAGATAATTACACAATACAGTGAAAATGCAATGCTGATAGACTAGTTGACAAAAAGCATTCCAAGAGAAATTATGAATCACTACCATCCTTGCATACCATTTTGGAGGTGATCACTTGAAATAAATAGAAAAATACAAGTAGGCAAAAACTAGAGACCAATTTAGCAAAAATCTACATTGCACATTGAATCCCCCACTAAAAACCTATTTTGGAAGGGAATTTTATAAAGAAAAAATTTTTTAAAACACAAAAACATTTTCCCTACTAATTGAGAAGAGTGTGTGAAAAATTCCAACAATAAATGGTAAAGGCTGGGCAAAGTCCAGATAGATACATACATGAATACACACACATACAGATGTTAGAACATTAAGAATAACCTAGGCCCAGCAACAGTGATTAAACCAGTCTGTTGCGGTGATTAATGATTCTCCAGATTACACTTTTTCACAGTCTGACATCAATTAATTGTCAATTATTCACTCAATCTCTTAAACCCATGTCACATGTATACATTACCAGGAACTAATTCATGAGAGAGAGATTTGATGAACAAGACCAGGTGAATTTCATGAAGGAACTGCAAGTGTGATTATGCCATGCCACACCAGCAGAAAACAAGAAACCAGTCAGCTTTTTCAAAACAACCCAAATTAGAATCTATAACAGTTCAACATAGCCAAGAAAGCCTTTCATATATCATACCAGACAAAAAAGATCTCCCCAAGCTGATATTTCTAAGACAGAAAGTAAGCGTCCGGTTTAGGATTATAGATACATTGCAAATAGACTCCACTCGCTATAACGTTAAAAATTTCACTCTTTTCAAAACTGTAATTATCAAAACACATCAATTAGCTGTGGGATGGGCAATGATATCTCAAAAACTGTCAGAGAAGTAGCGCCAAAAATGAGCAGAAGAAGATTAGATAAGAACAATAGTATGCTTACACTATGTGCAATCACACTAATGCTTCAATGTAAAGATGGCAGCATTGGTTGAAATCCAATGATCAGCTGGTCATTTAACAAATATTTTCATTAAAGGCATATACCTTGAATCTTACCACCATAAACAAACTAAGAGAAAATATTTTCAAGTTCATCTGACGGAGGTATCACAATTCTGCACAACAACATAAGCAAACAATTCAGCATGGCAGAAGACTGCAAATTTTTTTCCAACATGGGAGAAGTTAGTACCAAAACAGTTGAAAAGTGTTTAATAGATTTATCAAATAGAATTATAATATCTACCAGCTAAATTTCTGAACTTCTTGAACCAAGTAAAATGAAGTCAAATTTTATTTTAATCTCCATTATCCTTCCATGCATATTTTTCAAATTTTTTTTTCTTTTTTTAATCATTAAGAGAAAACTATTTTCTCTAATTTGCTATGAACTTAAATATATGGCATGGATAAAATCACAGTTTAATAGACAAGACTAAAATCGACACTTGCTATGAGAACATCTTTATCAAATGAGACATGCTTATGGTGAAATTCTGTGTCTATTCATGCTTTGCTAAGTGGGTGATAATATACGTAGAAGTATTGGTGTCCATCATACCCTTGCCTTATACTGCAAACCATGCTATATCAAGGGACCCAGATAAATAAGGACCCGTTCCATTCACCAATTCATGAAGTGGATACTATACATGGCAAGCAAAAGACAGATCAAAAAGTTTGCTATCTATGGAGAAAAATATAAATATGTCTGGTTCGTCAGTCAATAGAAACAGTCATGTGATTAATGTTTTGGCAGCATGTCATGTTTAGGGTGATCTATCAAAAAATTGGGGAAAAGGGAGATCAATGAATAAGTTACTTCTCTTGCTTTTTGTTGGGCAGTGATCACTAATTTTTTTCCAAAAACAAGCATGAACACTGCCAGGCACAAATTAACTTGGATTACAAATTGATCCCCCTCCCTCAAAAAATGGGACAGGGGTAAAAGTTTCTTCTAGACATAATGAGGAGTGAATATTTGGATTTTCAGCCCTCTAGCTTCATCGGTGCAGCCTATACATATGATACGAATAAATAGCCATCCAGACTAGCTTAGAAATTGAAGAAATCTACATTGGCAGTTCTGGTTGACAGTTTTTAATAAATTCTCTACATAATTCTAGTTAATCATAAACCACTATCATCCACAAATACAAGTACAAATTTAAAAAGTGAAAGTAAATTATATTATTGATGTGTATAAAAAGAAAGCAGAAATCTATCTTAGTATAAGATGGATTAGAAAACAGCCTTCAAGAAAATACAAAGAAAATATTTATCCAATAAAAGAGTAATAAGTCATTTATCAGGTATTTTGAAAAATAGTGTATGTCAAGTTGGCATGCAAACAATTTTTAACCCGTGACCTGAAGATGATGGAAATTAGCGTCATTGCTGTTAAATGATTAACTCAATAAAATTTCAGTTTAATTGCAAATGACAGCAATTCAGCTTTATCTATGAGTAAGAGATTCATCTTCCAATGGATGACTTGCAGAGGACAAGGGCTTTCATCTTAAAAGGGAAACTATAACACTTGCTACTTTCTGCTGTTAATGGATTACCAATAAAAATTTTAAAATGCAGGAGTGGCCAAGAGCTAACTATCCTCTGAATAATGGTGTTAGAAGAAAATTTTCTCCCTGAACTCAATCATATAAGCTCAAAATAGAAGAATTCCATAAAAGCTCATGGTAAATACTCACATCTGAATGACAAAAAAAAAATAAATAAATAATAATTCTAATCAATTGTTTCAGATTTACAATTGACTGTGCAACAATTACAATTCAAAACTTTACACTTTCTTTCTGATTTGAGATCAGCAGAAACTGTAAAGTTAACAATCTAATTCTAAAAACATTCAAATCTGAAAATTTACTCATCTGTTCATTTACCAATGACATGAGGATGTCTTGAACAAATTAACACAAAAAAAAAATATCCATTAAAGAACAATGCAAAGAAGAAAAAAGACTAAAAATTGTACAGGAATATTGCTTGGACCAGTAAGTTATAATTTATATATCAAGTAGAAAAAAAGGCAGTAATAAAACTCCAATTTACAACTTGTTTTTATAAGAAATAAAATGATAACAAAATATAAGCAGACAGTTCAAAGTAGCACCAAAAAAATGTGACTTGTCTAAACAATAAAATTAACTGACAGTAGAATGACTATTGTAGGTGAACAGTATAAAATAAAATGAATTAGAGAAAAACTAGAAAAACACAGGACTGTACACTAACGAACTGAATGACATTTTTGTCCAAAGTGGAGCAAAGAGAATATACAAATATCGAGTTACTTCCCTTGAAATTTAAATCTACCCTTTTAATCAATTGTTTGTTTGTTTCAATCTATTTTTCTACCAAATAATTTTTAAAACATCTCAATCAAAAACAAATTCCTGGATCCATCCCAAAATTTGATTTCTCCATAGCCCATAGCCTACCTTTCCACAAAATTTCATTAAAATTATTGAGAACCTTTGGAGATATTGAGTGGACAATCAAATGCACAGACAGGGATGGATTAATACATATACCTCTCCCAACTTCTTAGCAGAGGTAAATGATCACAAAAAATAGACATAAAATGATGTATCATCTTCAACAATATTTATAAACAATATCACAAAAATGAAATAAGCTCCCTTCTTCCCTGAGAGGTTTCAAAATTTGAATACAAACCCAATTCATCATCATCAGTCTTCCATTGTCCGTCGTTGGACATGAACCTTCCCCCAGGATTCACCACATCTCTCTATTGTGGGTGTCACAGAGCCAGTACTTTCTGAATTTGTCTAGTTTGTCTCTCCATCTAGTATTCTGCCAGCCTCAGTCGCACATGTGGTCTCTAGGGATCTAGTTTGCGAGTCATGATCTCCATCAGTTGTCAGCCATTCTTACAACATAACCAGCCCATTACCATTGAAATTTTCAAGTAGATTCTATGATATTTCGGACTCCTGTTTTCTCCCCGATATACTAGGCTGTCTTGTGATCTCTCCATGTGAGGTTGAGCATGATTCTCTCATGCACACGTTGCATGCTGCTCAGTTTGCGGGTCTGTCTCTTGGTTAGGTTCCATGTTTCAGCTTTATAAGTGACTATCGAAAGTATGCATTGGTTGTATACTCTTCTTTTTAGGATTATTGGGATCTCGTTTTTGAAGGTTGAGCTTGCTCTGCCGAAGGCTTCCCATCCTAGAATGATTCTTCGCTAGGTTTCTTCTTTCATAGAGATTCGTAGTCCTAGATAGATGTAGTGGCATCTTGGATTCAGACAGATGTGTTCTTATTCTCCAAGTGGTTGTTGCACATGACTTTTGTTTTACTGAAGTTCATACATAGGCTGTCTTTCTTGCTTTCTTCATTCAATTCTTCCAGCATTTGTAGGAGGTCGTATAGGTTCTTTGCAAAAAGGACGATGTCATCTGCAAATCTTAGGTTGTTAAGATATTCTCCCACTCCAGGTTTCGGAAGATTATCTCGAGGCTGGCTGCGAAGAGTTTGGGAGAGCTGATATAATCTTGTCTTACTCTTTTTTGGAGCTGAAAGGGTTTTTATTTAGCCTGATAAAGAAGTTGCTGTGACTGTATAGATGTTGCCGTACTCTGACAAGGTCTACACCCTGTAGAGTGATAGCCTTCATGACCATAGGAATTTCCACAGAGTCAAAAGCCTTCTTGAAGTCTATAAATGCTACAGCGAGTGGCAGCTTGTATTCTGTTGCTTTTTATTTCCTCTGATTTATTGAATGGAGATGGTCTACAGTCAAGTAGCTTCTTCTTAAGCCAGCTTGTTCCCATGGTTGGTTTTCATTTAATGTTTTCTTGCTCCGGTTGATGATTGTGAAAAGTTTGTACATACAGTTGAGTAGGCTTATTAGTCTGTAGTTGTCTTTCAGGTTTCCTTTTTTTATGTAAAAGCATTATGATAGCAGTGTTCCAGTCTTCTAGAACTTTGCTCTGGTTTAGACACAAGTTGAATAGAATAGCTAGTTTTTTATTGACAATCTTACCAGCTTTTTTGAGTAGATCAATGGTGATACTATCTGGTCCAGGGGCTTTTCAGGGTAAAGGCAAGCCAAACACTCATAAGTGGAGTCATTTCTACCATGGAATAAGTATTCAATAATTTCAGCTCCCATATCTTCAAGTATTTTAATCTACAAATCAGTTACAAATCACTGTTTTGATAATGAATGGGGATGAAGGCTTTAAAAGACAGAAATAATATGAAAACAATCTACTCTGATAATACACCTATAGTGTATAGGTTAATGTTTTGTCTACAACACCCCAAGGGAAATATTTTCGCTTTTTATGCATGGAGTTACTTCCCTTTGAGGTCGATTTCATTAATTCATTCTATGTAAAAGATGATTGTACACAGTGATATTTGAATTCTGTGACAATTTCTCAACTGGGTTGGCTTCACACCCATTTACATTCTAAGCTTTTACATGATTTCAATAGAAAAATTATTTAAATTTATGAAGTATTACAAGATTACACACAAGAAAGGAAAAAAAAGAAATACTTTGATATGATACAATTTGACACCGTAATCAGATTTTATTCCCACCAAGCTTTTTTTTTCTTCAAATGAATCATTTTTTAAAGATTGATTTGCTCCTGAAAGCAATTTTTGCATAGTGAATTTACACGTAAATGTGTTAATAAAAGCAGCTTTTCTGCCTCTAATATGTAACATTTTTTCACCTCCGTCAACAAAAGGGGTATAGGTATTCACCTGTTTCTGACTGTCAGTTTGTCCATACAATATCTTCAAAAGTTCTGAATGATCAATTTTTTGGAAAGATGGGCCATGGAGTAAGAATTGATTAAACTTTGGGGTGGATCCTCAGTCTTATTTTTGATTGAGAGACATTATTATTCAGCAGGAAAAGATGTAAAAAAAATAAGCTATTAATAAAAAGACTGGCATTACATTTTAAGGGGGATAACTCAATGTTCAGTCAGTTCTCTCCTAGTGTTACATTTAATTTTCATTAAGTTTTTGGTGTGTGCTCTGATTGCTTTTTCTAGTTGTCAGCTTTTGAAGGTCTGATAAATAATCACAACTTATGAACGGGATTCAAGGCAACTAAACTTAACTCAAAATACCAAGGTGTCTATAACTGGTACAAGTATCAGATTGAGTATTCGGTTGCTGGAACCATCCAGCAATCAATACTCAATCATTAAAAACAAATTTTTGTCCTTATGTCTTGGTTAAAAGGAAAGAGTGAATGCAAGGAGTGGTTAAGAAACTGCTGGATAGATGTCTTTCAAGAAGAAAATGTGGTCAATGCTGCTGATGTCTACATAAGAGATTGAAATAGCAAAATGACTGAAAAAGGTGATTATCAGATAGGTTTAGCTGTTAAGTTTAGAATATTTGAGTCGAGGAACAAAAAAAAACAATCATGATATAAGCTTTACCTTAATTTCAGAGTAGATTATTGCACAAATAATCATCTCAATAATAACAATTCTCTAGTATTTATTTGTAAATATTCATGATGAGAACAGCTTCAAGTTTTCAGGGAAAATTAGCAGTCTTATCCAAGCAATTTCTACACTTTTAAACAGTTTACTTTTCAATTCTATTTTTTCCCCCTTAAACCATCTCCAGAAACAAATTATTTTTCATGTTTTACATATTTCAAGTAAAAATAATACAATCTGCTCATCTTGAATATTTTTGAACAATATCTTTGAAAAATTCAAAAAAGATCAATTTCATTTTAGGGTTATTCACCAATCAAAAATAATAAAAAGATGAGATAAAAATATGTTGTTCTTCATGGAAAGATTGGGAACAGAAAATAAAATAACTAACTTCTTTGATACTAACTGGTACATTGAAGCATTATGGTCTTGAACTGTTTCAAATAATTTTAAATCCCTTATTTGTGATTGATTAATATCATTCCAAGTTTCATTGGTTGAATCTTTGCAGCTGTAGAGTTATAGAGCTTGCATGTACACCATTTAGATATTTGCTTGCCCTACCCCCCACCCCTCATGAAGGTGGAATGTGACACAGAGTTTAATATGAGGACCAACACGTACCAAGAACAAAAATTGATCAATCCCTGCAACTAGTGTCATGAAGGCATCAGGACAAGTTTGACCCTCCCCTTTCAGTACAATGGGGAGATGCTGCCCCAAGGCAACTGATCCCATTCAGCAATTTGCAGGTAAAGTACATCAGAAGAAAAACCCATTTGTTTAGCATCTTGTAAAATCCTGGAATACCCAAGTCTTATAAATATCAATATTTTGCAATGGATTCATAAAACATAGATAAAGTTACCTTCTGACATATACATAGCCGATACCAATAAGCACTCTTGTCGAACTTACCTAATATTCATGTGTACTTTAATACCAATATTGAATTTCATCTGCAACGCTAAAATTAAGCCCTTCAATTAATTTCTGTCCTATTTCCATAATTTGATTAATTCCTATAATACTACAAAAATAAAATGAAAAAAATAGCATATACTATAATTGGAATAAGAGAATATATATCAGACAAATAAATCACAGAAAATGATTACACATACAAAATAAATAATAATTTATCTAATGAGAAATCATAACACACTGCATCAGAAATAATTTAGAGTAGTTACAGGTAGCTAATATAAAATGAATATCAACATCAATACATTTAGAAATTAGAAATTAGAGCTTAGTTATCAATATATTAATTTTGTTAGAAGCATTCCAGAAAAAGTGTCTTCTCTTCCATGATGCCATATATCTATTTCATTGCATTGTGATACTAATGATATGCTCCATACTTTCAAGTTGGCAGACACCTTTATTAGTTAGGTGGTCAGTTTTTTTCTATTTATAGGCAAGATCTGACCCTATTTTGTTGAAATATAGCCAGTTTTTTTTTCTTTCTCCACTGGTCTTATCATTATAGGCATAAAATTCATGTCAAAGAAAGCGATTCAGAATTCTGTGAGCACTTATATATACACGCACACACATAGATAGCTAACGCAATAGTTTTTTTAAGCCCCAAATGACAAATTCACCCACTAAATATATAATGAATCATCTTCAAGGTTTATACAAATTTTTCTAGATTTCAAACAGTTTTCTAAAGTAGGTGGTTATGGAATAAGATGACAAAATACATTTTACACAAAGACTTTAGTTCAATTGGCTTTAGTATAGTAAACTACATCCACCCAGATAAAAATCTCAGCAGATGTTGGATTTTGTTTCTGTTACAAAGTTGGAGAGTATAAAAATTCTAATAATGAAATGTAAATTATTTATTCAATATGCTTTAGAAAATTAGCAAGATTTAACTAAAAGATTAATTTCCTTAAGGACATTATAATCATCAAAATGAAGTTGCATGTGACCAACTAGTTAATGGCACAGAGTGGAATCTACTAACTGATTTTGCGGTCACTTCACACCAATACCCTTGAGAATGGCATGGACCCATTTCCCTCCAGCTATGGGCAAATAGCAGGGTGGACTTGGCTCTCGTCATGGTTGGCAATCAGTCTAGGAAATGGACATCTGATTCATCTGTCTACAGCCAGGGATGAGAAAGAGTGAGGCTGACAATGTGCACAACTTTCCCTCATCATAATCCAAATCAAGTGCAAATCATGATTGCAAACTCCGCAGTACACCGCTGCTGCACCTACCCAGAAATGAAGCCAGGGTGATCTTCGGCCACAAAGAACAAACATAATCTTACAATAATGAATTCCATTCATGAATAGATGTGATAAACAGGTTTCAAAAGTTTAAATATTCAAAATTTTCAGTCCATGGTAGGCATTTTGATTCATTTTTCATAAAACAAGTTGACTATGACATTTAGAACATATATAGACAAGACTGAACTAATCAATTGTTTATGAAACTCATGACCTTCTACAACACTCCAACTGGGTATTTAAGTGTAAAGTAAATTCACACAAATGCTGTCAAAATTTTACTCCCAGCTACTTAGCAGTTTGACAAAAATAGTTTAAGTTGCAGTTTACTAGGAATATTTATCAAACAATGTTGATAATGTTACCATTAATGCAAATGTCATACTATGATGTAATGTGGAGTTAGCTTAATGGCAACACAAAGAAATGAGTAAATAGACAGCAGGAAAATGAATGTCACATGGGTCAATTGTATAAGGCAGTGATGTAATAGCAGCCTCAGCCCTCTTAAGATAGGAAAAAGAAACAAAATGCTTTTCTAGGGAGGGAAAAATTCAGTATATGAATGAAAGGAAGAGAGGACAATAAATGAACTGGTTTTTCCTGAGGGAAGAGTAAAAAAAGAAAAAGTGAGCCATGATGAATAGTCACAAGCAAAAAACTGGGAGGGACAAGTACAGGAAAGGCCACTTCACTATAAATAAACAATAGACAAAAAAAAAAAAATGTGGAACAATAAATGGAAATTGTGAACCAAGCAATGATGACTAAAATAAATAAATAAATAAATAAAACAAAAATAATATGTGAATAATTCATTATCAGGCAGCCATCAACTTAATTTTATATGTTCTGTCTGTAGGATATGTCACGGGAGTTAACTTGAATGCTTGACATGGGTTTTCATTTTGTAATGATAACTGTCACACTTGCATGGTATCAACCAAAAATTTGATTTCCCTACCATTATTATAGGATTAGGAAGTTTTCATAGGTTCACATTTTTGTATCTTTTTTTTTCACGAGCCAAAAGTGGCCAGAAACACCAAAAATGGCCAAAAACATGCTCAGCTTCATCAGGAAATCAGAATTGTTTCTATTGAGTATTAGCTATTAAACAGCTAGTGAGAATGCTGGCTAACACAATGATTTGTCACCTTCTGCAGTTAATGGGTTAAAATTTCATATTAGTAGCATAGAACAGATGGAAGAGCATTGTTTATGGTTATCATACACTCTTAATACTTTGCCCTTCTGTCAAACTGTGATGTTCTCATCGTAGAAAAAGTACTATGTGACTTTCAAAGACTGGATGCAACATACATTCGAGGAAAGATGAGGAATATATTTCTTGAATGTTGCTTTTAAAACAAGGATAAAGACAACACTCTAAAAATATAGAACAGGGTTCTCACCTACTTGCTAGTTCAAAATTCCCTGACATGTTTCAAATTTCCTTGACAATAGGTATGTCAACATAGGGGTAACTGAATGAGAGATAGTAGGCCTTCAATTACCCCTAGCCACCTTTTTATTCAAAAAAATCAACAACAAAGAAAAATTAAAAAATTAACCTGTAATTCTGCAAAACATGGTTAAATTAAAAAAAATTCAGAATAATGCTCCAATACGCTTTTCTTTTTTTTTTTTAAATGTGCCGCCTCCCAGGATTGGGAAGTGGCTGTACTTGGACTTGAAATTTCTATTTAATTTCTAGATTTTCTTCCCGGGGGGGGGGGGGCTTGCCATTCCAAAAACAAGAATACTTTAATCAATACCAAAAAGGTCAGAAATAATTTTCAATAGAATGAGAATAAATATAAAACGTGTTACTGAAATGAATCAAAAATTTTACAATTTTTTTTCTTTTGTTTAAATTCTGAAATTCTTAAGTATACAAAAAAGAGAGCTAATTTATTTCTTCCTGATAATATACATAATTCCCTGACATTTTAAACATCTTTTGGAAATTTCAAAAACGCCCTGACAATTCAGACATTGAAATTTTTTTCAGATAGATTAAAAAAAAAAAAGATGGAGAGAGGGGAACAAGAAGGAAAGTTATTACAGCACTCTCAGGGATTTAAGAGTGCTGAGCCATTAAAATGGGTGGATGTTGGACAGTAATGAGAAATCAAAACATACAGACAAAAATGACTTATCCTTTCAGAATCTAATGCCCCATATATGGGTAACAGGTCTGCAAATAAAATGAATTAACCAATAAGTAATTATTCAAATCTTATACATGGTGGCATGTGATTGTTGAACATATCAGTGAAATCAATTATTGTTGATTGATAAGACTCTCCCTTCTGAATTTCTTATCAGATTTCTGTATTACTTAAGGTAGTATTATCAAAGGTTTACTAATTTTAGTTTTTAAAATAATGGAGTGAAAGTTTTATGTTACTGCCAGCTAATCACAGACAAAAGTCTTGCCAGATAAAAAATAAACATGCTATTAGATTGCATTAAATAGTCCCCATAGAACGAGTGCCATTATAAGGAAAATTTACTGCATGTTGAATTAAATAGCCTAAAGATTTGCTTTAGAACTGATTTATTCCGTCTATCCCCCAAAAAGAGTTCTTATGTTATAACATATTTTGAACAAATCCTTATAATTTTGCAAAATATTTTTTTCAGTTATCAAAAGAAAGAAAGCAACAAAACTAATTCTTTTAGGAATGTGAAATTTTTAAATCTTAGAATTTTGCTGCAATTCAAAATGTTGAAATGCTTAGAGCCAGAAAATCTTCTAAAGATTGGAAAAAATTTAAAGAATAAATTGAAAACAAAGAAAATAATGATCCTAGATTTTTTAACCGTAATAATTACAATTGAGGTTCAGTAAACAGCTATTTGCGTGATTTTCTATGATGACACTAACAGCAAATTACTGCTGTCTTGAGATGATAGATAAAAGAAAACATTTAAAATCCATGAGGTCTTCAAGGAGTGGAAAGGATAGAACCATCATGAGAGATCAGTAACAGCAACCAGATAATTATCCTCACAAACCTGGACTACTGACATTGATTACAATGACAATCACCAGCTTGACATGTCAAGATTTAAACAAACATTTGTTGACTTATTTGAGAAAATATACAATAAACTAATCTATCTATATCAGCAAATCTCAATGTTGGTGCTAACCCACCCCTGGTTTGTTTCGAAGGAGCCTTGAGTTGACTAAGAACCTTTGAGAGGGTATTTGAGCTTCTAGAGGGGGCATTAACTAGAACCAATTTACAAATGGCTGTTTATTAATATCTGCTGAGAGAAATTCATTGATATACTTGACATTTTCCTTAATAAAACTCTGCAAACCCAATGTTGCTTATGATGACAAGCTACATGTCTCTAGAAATTTGTGTTAAATAGGGGAGACCTGGGCACAATGAGACATGGGGCAAAGTGAGAATCCCATTTTCTCAAAAACAGAGTGCTGCCATCTTGTGTAGATTTGTATCATTACACAGCCTTTCTTGCACCAATTAAACTGAAAAGCTGTTGTGACAAGGGGTAAGTTTACAATAGTTTGGTCATTTATTTCACTCCAAAGTAAAATTCTCCATATCACCAAAGTAGAAACCTTTGATTTGCAATTTAGGGCAATGGGCTACAGCACCAGGTACATAAGATATTATAGCTGTTGGCATGCATTAAGATATGTAACAATAACATTTATATAAAGATGAGGGGCACAAAGAGACATCTCACCCACAATTGAGACGAGAATCCTTCATTACCCATTCTGGACAACCATGAAAGCCAAGTTTCAATTCTCATCATTGACATAGCCAATTTAACACTTTTACCCTCCCACCTCAGAGAGGTAACGAGATGCAACCACTTGATATAAACCCTTCTACATATTACAACCGGGCCATAAACACCTGGATGTTTCACAATCCTGGAAAGCCCATCAAGAATGATGGTATAGCCTAAGAAAAGGCAATGACACCTTCCAACATTCTTTATGGGTTGGAAAAAACCCGAGATTTATCCTATAGGTGAGAATGTGTTTCCTGAAGCAGATTTTCTTCGCTATGCAATCACAAATCAATTAACCAACCATGTCAAACATCAGGGACAGAAATACCATCATGAAAGGAACAACCGGACATTCAAATCAATCTCAAGAATTATGTACTTCAGCAACATTTTATTCTACACAAGAATTCAAAGGTTTTCTCAAGTCCCCCATGAGAAAGGGGAGTGTTCCAGGCAAACAGCGTCATAAAAAGGGGGGAAAGAATTGCAATTACCTCACCCATTTAAAGACTCACAAAAGAAAAATGAGGAGAGTAGTCAGTAACAATATTTATTTTCAAACAAAAAAAAAAAAAAAAAAATAATGCAGCACAAAGCTGAATGAGGTTTGGGGAGAGACCTGCACTAACTATCCAACTCTTAGCTAGTTTCATTCATAACCCAAAGCAAACATTATTCCTCGTACTGAAAAGAATTTGTTCATTACTATCATTCTTTGACAGTCACCATAATACCACATTTGCTTAATTGCCCTAACCTTTCTAGGGGAGGGGGATATTTATGCGAGTGTGACTGCATGAAGTACAGCCCAAAGCTACATGCCATCTTTATAAGAATCACTTGCTAAGGATTGAGTCAGATGTCGCAACATAACATGTCTGTACATTCTTTGAAATGAACAGATCACCAGGGCCAGAAATGCCGAAAAGGCTCATCCCACTTGCCCATAGCACTGCAGTGCCTTCCCCACCCCTGAAGGTGCATCACAGGATTTGTACTTGTCAGCCATGTTCAGGTCCATAAATGATGACATAGCAACAGGCATCAGTACAGTGGTCAACCAACCAACTATACATACATATATATATATATATATTTATATTTAGAAAGATAGGAATGGATATATATGATCAAACAGAAGGATTATAAATTGCATTATATATAGAAACATTAATTTGAAATGATCTCTCAATGTCATACAGTTAATACATCACTTAGCCTAGACAATTTAAATACGATAAACAATTAAAGAAAATGGAGCTGCTGCTGGAGTAATAGCCCCATTTTCTTCCATTGTTGATTCTATTTACTTTGTCTGGACCAAGTGATACATTAACCATATAACAACTGATTATACATATATATATATATATATATATATATATATATATATATATATATATATATAATGACAATGTGATAATATATTCACAAATCAAAAAGAGGAGTGGGGGGGGAGCCAAATTAATGAAAACTGAATAAAACTCAAGGGATCAGTAATGGATCCTTATTTCCCATCCAGTAAAAATAGAAATTATTTTTCAGTTTTGTAGAGGACTAGGTACAGAGGAGGCACCCATCTGTTCCACACTTTTTGCTACAAAACGTGCAGGGATTTTTCTCTAGAAAAAGAGAGAGGGTAAATGAGGAGAAAAGGAAGAAAAAAAAAACAACAGGAGAGTCAATACAAAATAAGGGAAGATGGTGGTTTGAGAATATAACCAGGGATTCAGGGGTCAGATGCAATTTTTAATCTTGAACTAAGAATCTCTGTGCTAACCAAGAGATGGGTTTAAGAACAAACTTCCTCTGAAGGATATGTGATTCATAAAAGAGATTCTCTGTGTGGTGCTTGTGACATGCATTAAGCTTATCACATGTACCAATATTTTTGCTTAAATCTACAAGATTCAATCTTATCACATCTAATCTTTACATCAAACTGATGTTTAAAGCAGTGAGTAAACAGTGCAGGAATAAAGAATAAGCTCCCAGTGAGACTCAAACTTGTGTCTTTTGCCTAAGGGAGCCTGGTTAACACCCAGCTGCTATACCACTTAGCTACAAAGTCTCACAAAAGCTAACCTTTAAACCTACCCTTTAACCTGATATGTCTGTACCATGTTTGTTTTGATTTCTGGAGATAAACAGTTAAGAATTATTAATGATTTACAATACTTCATCTAAAAAGAAAGTAAATAATCATCACCACATTGAGTTTAAGCAATGACTATATTTGAAAACATAGAAAGAATATTGATAAATGATATAAATCAATAAATTTTCATGAAATAAAAAAAGAATAGATCTCACTTGTGTGACACTAGGGGGCCAGGAGTCCCCCGTGTCCTGAAAATTACTATGGCTGTTACCAAAAATTACTATGGTTATTGCCAGTAATTACTATGGTTATTACAAAAGGAGTTATCTGTGTTAAAGGGGATAATGTGTTTTTCGAGATACTATAGGAAGTTGAATCACCTGCACTTTCTCAATCTAATATCTTCTGTCAAATCCTGGGTTGCAAAAGCCAGATGCTTTTGGAGAAGGTGTTCTTCCCGATTCGATGACCAGATAAGGGCTTAATATGTTTTTTGAAGATACTGTAGGAAGCGAGAATTACATGCTTCCAAGTGCGGGCACCTGTGCCTTCTCAATTTAATATCTTCTGTCATTTCCCTGGGTTTCAAAAACAAGGCCAGATAAGGGCAAGTGTCTGGGGTCTTGAGAGAAAGAGTAAAGCTTATGAAAGAAAAGTTATTTGCGGAGTCCTTGAGAGAGGGGGAGACTAATTTATGATCTTGGACGGACTTGCGTCGCGAGATGGATGAGGGTCAATATTTGGGGTTTTCCGGAAAGATCGAGATAACAGGAAAAAGAAAGAAAGGAAGTCAATTACAAAGAAATAGTGTTGATACCAAGGGCTTAAATAGGAGGGATTTTCGTAACAGCGGCAGAGAGTCAAATTGGGTTTGGAGAAGAGAATCGCTGCCAGTCTCTCTCGTGTTAGACGCTGTCCTTAGTAACCGTCAACCGCTGCTACCATTCAGTAGACTACCGTTCGTGACATGAGAGACCAGTCGTCAGTTTGACTTAGATGAAAGTCGGCCTCCTCTCTTTTCAACTGCGAATAGGCATTTCCCGTCTCCAGAGATATTGATAATCAATATTCTATATGAAACATTTAAACGAAATTCCGACTTGTTGCCTTCTTTTACTAACCCAGAACCACGGCTGGTTTAGTATAGTTTGTGAGGCCATCACCATAGGTGAACCCCCACACTTGAATATCAAATGTTTTTAAATTTATGAGAGCTTATAAAAAAAAAATAAATAAATAAAAAAACATTGTCAGTCCTTGGGAGCATATATATATATATATATATATGTATATATATATATATATATATATATATATATATATATATAAGAGAGAGAGAGAGAAGCAATTAGTTATTTATTAGGACTGTTGTCTTCAAAATATCCATTTTTCTTTTTATTCAAATCATAAAATTCCTAAATGCATTATACATTTTTAGTAATCAGGTCCCTATAACCTATAAAAAATGTTTCATTCTAATTAGTTCAGCAGTTCCAAAGTTCAATATTTTTTTTGCACGTTATCATGATTATTTGCACAAAAAATATTAAACAATTGGATTGATTGTAACTTACCATTTTCAATTCCTGGGGTTTTGTCAATATCATAGCTAAATTTCAACAAAATCTGTCAAGAATTGAGAAATTTTCCCCAAATGTAAACAAAAGTAACATTTTTTTCTTACAAAATGTGAACAAACTATCAGATCTGCCACAACTCACCATTACCTACCAAGGTAGAATCTATTCACAAAACTACATACAAAGTTTTGTCAAAATATGTTAAGGAATAACAAAGTTATCCAATTGCAAAAAAAGAGACAACAACAGACACCATAGTGATCAATAATCACATGCTTTTTTTCCTGCCCTGGGACAAAAAGTAGACAAATCAAAGGAGTAAATTAGTTGATAGCAAAGAATACTATACCTCATTATTTTCATCCATATGATGGAAGGCTTTTGAATCAAAGAGCAACTGCCTGCCACGAACATCACTATCAACATACACAACAACTCTGACTTGGCCCTTGTCAAATTCAGGTGAAATCCATCTGAATTAAAAATTAAAACTCATGTACACAAGTGTTTAGAGAAAATATTTCAAACAGAATGTCAGATGAAATATAAATGAAAGTAAATGTGTCTCACACTGAGTTGAAAACTATTTGCATATTTAAGGGAGAGAAATGAAAAGAACAAAATGATACAAATAATTGCATATAAAGGACAGCTTCAACTCGATATTTTTTTTTATAACACAAAATTAAAACATTTTTGACAGACCATATATAAGAAAATTCAAATTCATTTGTGTTAGAATGAACTTGTTTATTTACTGGAGTAACAGAAGTAATAAGGTAAAGGTATTTATTCATCTTCGCACAAAACTGAAATGCAGCACAAATCCTTTTTTAACAAAGGCAAAATGAAGAATTGAGGAGTCATTTTTGGTACCCAACATTCAATTATAGTAATAGCTCAAATAGTACAGTTTTGATTAGTGCTGGTTTTGATGTAGTATGGTTATGGTATTGCTGTTCAAATTAGTGTAATTAAGTATAGTCATGCAAATAAATAAATTAAATTATTATAAGACCTTGATCAGTGCAATTTTGAACAGAAAGTGAAATTTTGAATAGAATTAACTGCATTATTTCAAGTATACTTGCACTACTTTTCAAAAGAGCATTTCTAGTGTTTGTGGCACTTAGAACAGCGTTAAATGGGGAGGGGCCTTGACACGAGTTTAGAATAGTCTCAATATTCTCCATGGCAGCCATGCTGCACCTAAAATTATAAAATGTATAGTATTTATGCATAAGTATAATTGAAATGAAATGTTTGATCACTTTAAATAAGACTTATCCAATTTTATCAGGTATTATTCAAGTTAACTAATTTCTTTAGGAATAAAAATACATCCTACTTCAATTAACCAAATGGCTATCCATCTGTGTGTGACAGTATCTCAGAAACCACACAACAAAGCCCAATCAAATTTTCTTTTAGTACTAATGAGGCCCAAGGCACGTTTTAGTAGAATTATTTTATTATTAGAAAAAAAATAATATTGTTGAGTCTGCATTTGCTGATAATGATGGACTGATTTTCATCTTTCTTGGTACCTATTTTACTATAATTCACCAATCTTTTGAGGAACTCCAAGATATTTAAATTAAATGATTCAAGAGTTTATGATATTCTAATACAGTACAATTTAATAAATATATAGTTCAGATCTATGATCTCCTTTAGGGGTCAAAGGCCCCTTTAGGCCTTCCGAGGGAACAAGCTGAAAATCTGCCCTATGGGCATGATTTTCAGCTATTTTCATACAAATCATTAAAGAATTTTCAAATAAAAAAATTAAAAAAAATAAAAACACAAACAAACAAACAAACAAACAATATGCACAGTGAGAGAAATAGAAGGCACATGACAGGATCTATGAAGTGGAGAGTAAACTCTAGAAACCTGGCATGTATATTCAACTACAATTTGGTTGTATTCTACCTGCTCAATATGTCTATACAAGACAAAGCAGCTTCTCTCAATGAAGATCACTAATAATTCATTGATCTACTTGTCAAGCCTTTTTCTGTGAAGATAAGTGCTTTTTCTCCCTCGAGAACTGACCAATATCTTTTCATTGTATTCAAGTCACCCACTCCAATAATCCATACTATAAAAGCCAGTAGAGAGGTCAAATTCATAGAGAAAGAGAATATCAACAAGCTAGGCTGTTGTAGGGTCAAACTCCACTCCTACTTCTATTCTGATTGAAGATGATTCCTGAAACTTTTGTACAGAAGAGAAAAATTATAAAATATATCTTAGTATGAATTTTCAAGATGAAATAAGCCCATGTGTACTCGTAATACAAATTTTATAGATTTGTATATCTTATCAGTTTGGCTCAGAAAGTAAGAAAGTCAGTTACCTCTCACTTGGTTGTGATTTCAAATCACGGTAGGATAATATTGATTTAATAGATGTATTCATTTATTTGAATGAAATAAGCCCCTTCATTTTCCCCAACAAAAATTTTCGAATTGTCAATCTAGCTCAGTCAGTATGAGACAACTACACATCAGTTGGTAGTGATAGAGGAATGTTAATTTTTATTACCCTAAATTTAGAGAGAATTGTTTTTCTACAATGACGAAAACAAGAACTAAGTCAACTTCAGGTTTGGACTGGAGTTTGACAACATCTGTTAAAAGCATTGACTAAGTTGTGTTTACTGCTATTACAAGTGTTTGGGTGTGTCAAGGGTTTTGTAGTAAAGAATTACAATTTGTAATCAACAAGTAGCACACTAGTATAGCAGGACTCTTCAACTTCATACATAACATTACAGGGAGTCAGTTGCCCAATAAGAGTATTGCTTGCATTGATCAGTTCCTATACATCCAAAACACAAAGATTCTATTCCTCCAAAAATCTATAAAAGATAAAATGACCATAATCACATAATGCAGACAAAAACAGCAAACTAGGAACCTGTCAGCAATTGGAATTGTATCTGGTTAAACAAATTTCTTCAAAAGAAAACTCAATGGAAGAAAATAAAATTCATGATATGTTCTTAGTTAGCTACTGTAGTGATAATTTTGCTGGCTTTTGAAGAATTCAAAAAATTCCTTCCAGATGAAAATTTCAAACCTCAAATAGAGAACATGTCCAGGAAAAGATGGATGTATGGCAACCCTAAACAAAGCTACAGACATATTACAAGAACTTGTCACTCAAATCTCCCAAGAATGGATTTTTATATACACATGACCTTTTCCCCTCAGGGTAAGACACTATAGTTATCCACTACTTACTGAACAATGTTTTTTTCTAACATTCAAAATATTTCTTTTTTTTCATTCCAAGTTAATCAGTTTGATTTAGAAGTCAAATTCATAAAATTTGGAAGAATGGTAAGAGATTGACTTTAATATATTTTTAATCTATACACTCTTAACAGTGTTTATTATGAAAAAATCTTTTAGAAATAACTTGAATGTGACAAAATTGAAATTTATTAAGAGTACATTTTTGTATAGAGGTTTTTCAAAAAACCACTTGTATGATTATTCTTTAGAAAAAGATTTTGAAATATTTCTGTAAGTCATTTAATTTAGTTTGTTTGTTTTTTTTGTTAGTACTGAAAATTTTCTTCTATTTGAAACATTTTTCAAAAAGATAATTGAAAGGAGCCAACACTGTCAGAAGTGTACCCTTGTTATATTGGTCAGTCAGCATAATGAATTCAAATCACAGCAGTTCCACATGATTTTATATACCAGCTTTCTTCAGCATGACAATGAAAAAAAAACATAAAAAATAAATCAGAAATTACTATATGTGTTTTGGTATATTAAGGAATCACAAGATAATTATGCTACTTTCCATATCATATGATGAAACAAAAGCATGTAAATGACTATTAAAAATCTAAAATTGGATCTATCTGCCCAACACCTGACCATGGTTATAAGATACACAAAGATATTGTGTGGAGAAGTAATATGACTAGACAGTTACAATCACATGGTTAACAAAATCTGTAACGCTGGGTGACAACTAGCCAAATAGAAGATGTACGAATGATCAGTCACAAGATCAACCTTGTGACTGATGGTGCAATTGAGTACTAGTTGAAGCTGATCTGAAATAAGGTCAACCTTATTAAACACTTCTTCTGTAGATTCATTAATACAAAGACTAACTTAGTATTTAAATACTAATAATGCATAAACAATTAAAAAATTTCATCCCCATATAAAATTCAAACTAAAATTTCAAGCAAAAAACACATTCATACTTCACATTAATGTGATCACCTCAGTGCACACATGTATGAGAAGTAATTATCTATAAAATAAATAGATAAATGAATAAAAAATAATTAAAAAATAAAAATATCTTTTTAATATAAATTCAAAAAATAAAAGCACAAGACTTAGGCATTGTTGATCAAAAGTGACCATGGAGACCAGAAAAAAACCCCAAAAGACACTGTTGAAAAACCAAAACAAATGTTCCTAGATGGGGCTGAGCAGTGCACTTATGCAAATTCTCAAAGTTGCAGCCCCAAAAATGTGACCTAAAGTGCTCAGAGATACACACACACACACACACACACACACACACGCGCACGCGTGCACGCAAAGAGAAAAATCTGTAGCCCACTTGGATCATTAATTGGTCAAACCATTTGTGAAGCTATGGGGAATTGATACTAAAAGATTACAAAGAATGTAATACAACTTTTTCCTCATAACATCAATGAAATCCTCATCAGGTGAAAAGTACATTTTCCTTTGTGCTTGTAAGCATCAGCTAAGCTTCATGCCATCAACTCATGAACACCTGATGCATTAAGATCTGTTACAGGTGAAAATTGCAAAGAGAAAATGAAGCATGCAAAATTCAATTAGAATTTTTCACAAGTATAAGTTTGATGGATACCTTGTAAGACATATTTTCAGCATTAAAGAAATCTCTTCCCCTATTGGATCATTCAAGTCTTTTTAGACCAGAGGTCTCAAACAAGCGGCCCACGGGCCATATGCAGTCCATGGACTACTTGTTTATAACCTGTGGTGGGACCATTATTGTAACCAATATTCCCCAAAAACTTGAGCATTTCTCACTCCCCTTTCCTTACTCTATATTACACAGCAGCAGAATTGAGCTTGACCTTCCCACCAAGTGCAACAGGGAGTCAATCACTTTTAAGGTCAGACAGTCTCTCACCTTGTTTCTCCCCAGTGAAAGACAAGCAAATCACACTCTACAGTTGCTCTGCCACTGCCCTGGGAGGAGTGGGAGTACCTGCAAACATCCTTCAAACAGCTCCCCCCCCCCAAAAAAAAATAATATAATAGGCATCAAAGATACAACATTACACAACCAAGGACTTACTGGAGCTCCAGCAGTAGCCAGCATTAATTGCCTTTTGCTCCTGGCCAGTCTGCTTATTTCTGATAGTGTGCATGTTTAGCATTCAATGATTTTAATCTGTAATATTCCATGACTTTGAAATCAAAATCATTGTCAATGACGAACAAAAGGAGAATTGAGGAAGACAAGAAAAGTGAGATCATTAGTATTTTATACCGAGGTAAAAAAAGGTACCAAGCTTGATATGTCTGCATACTATTACTGTACACAAAGAAAGTGTATAACATGCAAAGACATCATGAAATAACACACAAAGCAGTATGAAATAGTCACTTGTAAATCCAAAGAAGAAAAGGTTCAGCAACTTTGGACAACTCTTTCAATGCAAAACCTTTCCAACTCAGAAAAAACAAGTGAAAATGCAGTAAGAGCAAGTTTTGCTCTCAGCAAAATGATTGGTAAACCATCAGAAACATTCACCGGATCTAATTTTCTCAAAGAATTTTTTTTTTCAAATTTTTGTGAGCAAATACTTTTGCAAACCACAACTGAATTAGCAAACTATTCATACCAACAACTGGCTCCTGATGCTATCAATTTTGAGACCTCATCCATTACACTTGATGAAAGTTCAGGTGTTACAGATAGTCCTGACTGTGCTGTCTTTTAATAAGGAATTGACAAAAACTTCAATTTAACAGTAATTAGATTTACTACCTTTGAATGGAACAATGATAGGGCTAGACATATTAAGAGAATTGGAAACATGCACTGAATATGCAGGATTGGATTGGATAAAACTCAAATGGCAACATACAGTGTGCCACATGTTCTGAAAAAGTGGGTACAGTTGGCCATCTTAAAGAAAAATTGAACAGCTTAATTGAGTCCATCTCTGTTATCCATTGTATTCTGCACCAAGAAACACTGCATGAAAAAGGTCAATTTTACAGCCAAGAACTCAACCACAGGTAGTTTACTTATTTTCTATCAATTATGGATAGTGGTTGTACCATTGAAGAAATTTTTTGCTTTGGGAGAAGACATTTGAATATTCCAAAATTAAGTGGTCTTACTTCTGAATCTATTTTTGCATTCCTCACTGATCTGACAAACCATTTGAACGTTCTAAACTTGACGTTCCAAGACCAAAAGTGGGTTATCATAATGATCAAAGAGAGCACAGATGTAATCTTTTGTTGTGAACAAAGAAGCTTGCAAGTGGTAAATTACAACACTTCACAGCCTCGCAGTCATTGTAGATAACATTTCAAATCTGCAAGCTAAGTTTGACCAGTGTTTTTTCCAAATTATTGGGGGGGGGGGCATTAGAAAAGCAATTTATGATTTTTGTTATTCCACAAGCCAAGGATGTTGATACCATTTCTAAGGAATTTCAGATGGAGTTGGAGCTTCAGTGTGATACCATATTGAAGCAGAAATATGCTGAGGTTGGTGATTCAGATTTCTACTAGTTCCTTTCACATGAGATTCCCCCAAATTGTTAGTCTCATTTTTGCAAATTCTGGCCATGTTTGGAAGCATATATATTGGTGATTAGTTTTTCTCAACAATGAAAACAAATAAATCTACATTGCCCTCAAGACTTGCAGATAAACATTTACAATCGGTGTTGGGGCTGCTGGTTGCTGCTAAACATTGCCAAAATCATCGTCAACTTGAACTGACTGAGCCCACTCACCTCCTTATGATTTAGATCCTCAGAATTTGACAGTGATGAAAATGATACTTATTGCCTAATACACCTTACAATTTATCTGCATCTATTTAGAACATAATGATAAAAACAGTCACCAGAACAAAAACACAAAAAAGACAAAATATTATCTTTGAATACTTCTCAGAATTCTGTTTCTCAGAAATATATGCATAACATATTTGTTCATGACATAACTAGAAAGGTTCTTTCTTTAATAATGTCACGAATGGTCTTGTAGCCAGTTTTGAATCCTTTTGTTAGTTTTTTTGTTTTATTTTGGTGTGTAATTTTTTTTAAGCTAAACATTTTCTATTTTTATTTGGGCATATGATCACAAATAGAGTTACTATTTGAGTTTAGAAAGCTTCAACCATGGGGCATGAAATAAATTATTCACTCTGTATACTTATCCTACAATGAATTTCTCAGTTTTATAGGATTCATATTACAGCTTTCAATATGTTAAGCACAATAATTTTATTGCCTATTAGCACATGAATGAGCAACTTTAATAAGTATAGATATCATTACTTGATGAACCAAAGTCTATTAATACCCTAACCAAATGACTGTACTTGTTAACCTACCATATGAAGAAGCTTCTTATAAAATCAAATGAATAAAGTTAGGTTAGTGATCATATTCATCTCCATTTGAAATCTTACCAATAATTCGCCATAAATCTGTGTCTTTATATGATCCCAGAACTCAGAGATGACTATACATATGGCCACCTATTTTCTGTGTATACTTGGATCATGCAGCATATTAAATTTTGAAAATTTTCCAAAAAAATAAGGGGGGGGGTCAGCATTCATGCTCACCACGATAATAATGATCAAATTTCCGTCTATATAATACTAAATACGTGATTCTGTCAATCTGTATACCTAAGTAGTCAGAAATATGCATTGTAACCAAGTGTTTAAGAAACCTTATAAAAAAATAGAAAAAAAAAATAGAAAAGAAGTTTTGATTTCTTATTCAGCCCAACTGGTAGGTTTCCCAGCTAGTATTTAGAACTCTAGGGTAGGAATTAAGGCATCTTCATCTAACCTGATTAAAAATATAACCCTTTAGGATTATAAAGGAAAACAAAAGATGACAGTAAACACCTCTAACCAATAGTATTCAACTTCCTGATCTTACATATATCCATTAGGTGGTAATAATTCTTGGAAATTTGTATAACAATTATATTTTGATCAATATCTCCACAAGGAAATTAGTTTTCATTTGGCACTTTCACAAATAATCTGAAAAGTAATATTTTGGCCAAATTCATCATTCAAAATCTTTCATCAAATTTCAAATCATTTAACCATTTATTTTTTGTCAAACTCCAGTCCAACTTTGGAATGAGTGTTTCTTCCCACCCTGTAACAAAGATAATCCTCACCAAATTTTAGGGAGTAAACACTTGGCTGTTTGTCATGTTAAAACAAAAATATCAAAAATGGATTTAGTAATGGTATTTGTGGAGCCCAAGCAGGAACAGATGAAGCTGTAGCCAGCATATGGACACTACTTACTTCACTTAGACTTGGGACTGTAATGTTTGAGACAAACAAAAATTGGTTTTTCTGCTAGAAGTAATTGAGTAAATAAAAACTTGCATCCCCAGCCTCAATTTTCTCATAGCAACAGCAGCAACCCCTTTTAGAATATAGAATGAGAGGACAAACTTTTTGTCTACCTCTAGTCCAAGATGGAGTAGACTATGTTTTTCCCTGTAACAAGAACAATCCTCACCAAATTTAGGGGAGTAAACTCTTACTGCTTGTCTATTACCTCTCATATAAGATTGACCAGTATATAAGATTAACATTCCCCTCACATGATTCAAAATCACAATCATGTGATTGGAAGGTGTCTCTCTTACTAACCGAGTTAAACGACAAGTTATATATACCTACTTATTTATTACATATACAATAGAAAAGTTGCAGTAATCATCTTCAGTCAAAATTGAAGTAGTAGTGTTTGACCCTGCAGCAACCAAGTTTGTTTTAAGCATTATCAGCATTTAATTACAATTTTAGGCATTGGGAAAATATTTCCTGCTACTAAAAGTTTGCTAATTCTTTTATCTTCTCTTAAAGGCGCAATGAAGAAACGTCCACCTGATACTGAACCCATCATTTTTAGTTGAAGCTATCATTATCAAAATCATTTATATTATTATAACAATCTGCTTTTAATTGATAATTGAATGAAGACACTACAGAACACATGAGAACAATATGCTTGTAACCAATTAACACACTTTATGAATATAAACCTAGCACCCACACACTCATTTAATGATATAGTAAATGGTAATTAATGAGAAAAAATTATTCACACAGTTAAAGAATGGATAATGACCAAATTAAACAGAAAAGGAAAGGAAGAAAGAAAGATAAGTTGAGATAAAGAGGTAGTAAACGAGCAGCACAAGGCAACCATATGTGTTGTGGGATCACAGCCGAGTGGTCATTCAAGTATCCATGACCTTGTGACATGAATTCTTTGTCTGAGGACAGGAGAATGTTGTATCTACCATTCCACCACCACCACCTGTTGTTATCAGACACATAAGATGGGAAAAAGAATTGCAGCAACCGGTGAGTGAGTAGATGTACATGAAATCTTTTGGAGGGAATATGGCTGGTGACTCAAGCTAAAAACTAATATTAGCTGAAAAGGGAAGGAGATTAGCAGATGGCATTAGAATTTCTCAGCTCTAACACTGTATGACTGACAATTGGTGCACCTTCCCATTCAGGTTCTGTGCAAATACCAGTTATCAACCGATAAAAATAAACACTATTAGATTTGCACACGCAGAAACAAACAAGGAAGTAAGAAAGAAAATGTAACATTGCCTCTCTTGCAGGGCATCTCAGAAATTACGCTACATTTCTTCTTTTTTTTCATAAAACAAATGAGAACTTGAAAATTAATACTCCAAAACTGGAATGTTTTAGAGCTTTGTTGTTTAAATATTGCCAAGTTACTTCACGGGTAGATTTCTACATGAGAGCTGATTTCTTCATAGCACTTCAGCCGAGCCAGCATTTGACACAGGCATTCCCAACATAAGCAAGTATTTTCAGTATTTTACAACAATCTCTGATTCTTGCCTCAAATTCATAAAGGTCTTTCAATTTTCTTGCATTAACTTTGCTCTTGATGTAGTTCTTCTAATTATTATCCCTGAACCTTGCCAGGCTGCGGTTTGCACCAAATCACTAGTACTAAAGTCATCGCCATCATAATGGGGATTGAGAAAACAAATTAAAAAACAATCAACAATTCAATTTAAATCATAAGCCCAGGTTGAAACTTGGTATGCAGCAGCCTCTCCTTTAGATAGATGACCAGAAGTTGTTACCCCATGGTTCCAAATCATATTGAGATAAAAATCAGCCAGTTTTATAACAATTCATGTAATTTCTTCCAAAAAATAGCCAGGTTAGTCTCAATAAAATTATGTATTAATAAAACATGTGCAAAGAACAAATAACTATGTATGCTAGCATATAAGTTGACCTCTAAAATTTTGAGTTATTGTCTCCTGTTTAGGCTTATATTTGCCAAATAAGTTGACACTCAATCTAAAATAAAGCAGCAGCACTTCAAGACTGAAAAGTTCAAAGAGTCTAAATTAGTAGGTCGCCAATCTTTTTGTGTCTAGTGACCCTCTCAAGAATTTTGTGAGGGTGAATTCCTGTACCGCCCACAAATATTTTCAAATCCAATTAGCCACTTGATGGTCATCTAAAATGGCTAAAAGTGGCTAGATCGGTGGAAAAAAAGCTAAAATTGCATAGATTCCATTTCCAGGTAAATGATCAACTGTACACTATCCAAAAACTCTGACAAAAGCTCCAAAAAGTAATATTTATATATATTAAGATTAATGGAAATAAAAGCGTGTTTTGGTTTTCAATCTTTGTAATAATGCACTATTAGCCATAACTGGGGGGAAAAAAAAAAAAAAAAATAGTGCGTTCAAAATTCGAAATACTTTATTGCAACAAATATAAATATACCTTGCGACCCAGTACTGGGTCTATTGCCCACTCAGAAGATTAAATCACCCACTAGTAGATGTTATTACCTACGTGAACAACCAATGGTCTAAATTAACTAATTTGACCCACAAGGAAGTGCTTTGTCATGATTAAAACATCATTTTATGCAGGTATAAACAGTATTTTCTAACCTCCCATGTATGAGATGCAGTTCTGATAATAAATGAATAGAGATTTAACATTTCTGACTATGTTTTATATTCAACAATTGAATCATATTGGCAAAGTTCCATACATTTTACTCTGAGAAATTCAGATCAAACAATCAAGAAAAATCTGAAGCATAGAGGCTGGTCATTAGAATAGGCACTTGGGATGGAAGATGGGAATTGTAGCAAGAATAAACCTCAATTAAAATTTCTTGTAACAGCAACAATAATAGTAAAACAAGTATTACGTAAAGATATACGTTGTAAATTCCCATTTTTTAAGTGCATATTTAAGTGCATATTAAACTTGCTTTTTTTTTTCCACTAACTCAAAAAGATAAACAAAAAAATGAACATTTCAAGATCCATTCATTTGTTTCAAGTGAAAGTTTCGATTAACAATGTAATCACAATGCTTCACTGAATCCTTGCTTTATGTCTGTCATGTGGGCTAAACTGAATCTTCATTTTTTGATTCAACCATATAAAGTAAAGATCTAGTTGAAAATTATACCTTTAGGGTGTTTTTCTAGCTAGTTATAATTAAATGACTAACAAACCAAAAGATTTTTAGTAGATATAGTCAAGCTAGTTCCGATTTGGCACTGGATACCAAAAGCAGCAAAGATTAGGAAGAAGCTGTTGGACAATCAGGTGCAACAGTTAGGTAGTTGGTTAAGGATAGGTACTGACTGGCAGAATGTTATTCCAGATGTACAAACGAATTAGTGCGGTACCACTCAACAGACATACTTTTGGCCAACTACAAACATGTTGGTATAAGTAAGCAAGTATTCCCATCTGTATGAGGGTACACGAAATGAAAAATATCCTGATCAGTCTAAAAAATAATAATTCTCATATTTTCCTACAAACATATATGCTACCAGATATCACAGGAATTTAGTTAGGGTTAATAAGTGTGGATGACAGTAATTTCATGATTAGAAAACTGGACTGGAGGTCAGCAAGTGGTTAAATCATTAATATTAGCTGACGCCGTGTAAATTCCACAGGGGTTAATCACTAAGAATATCCATCAATTCATGCCTTATTTCTTCTAATCATGTCCAGGTTTTAATCTAAATGTTATACAAACATGGACTTGTTTCATATGTGAAAATCTTCCAATCCTCCGGTTAATTACAAAAACCCAAATAAAAGTCATCCAATGTATTAACATATTTTTGTTTGTTAACCATGGTTTGTGTTACAAACAGGTCAATGTCCTGATAATCGTTTCCAAAATGTTCCTTTGAGGAGATAAAAGTACATCACTTGAAGCTTAAGTTATCTGCTTTGATGAATATTGTAATGATTTGTAAATGTACTAGTGATCAGTAGTTCATTCATTGTTAGGATTTACATTTTATCACCCGATTCCAATCAAAATTTTGATTACAGACAATTACCATATATGCTCATATACGAGTTACACCAAAACTAAATATTTCATGGGGTCTAAACAGACTAATATTGTCCATTAAGGAAAATTCTTTATGCTTGAATTATCAACTGAATATGCTGGTATGCATGGTAATAACAGCAGTTTCTATTGAATCTCTAGAGATAACCAAATTTATGCCTCCTCAGTACCATCAATGCGACAGTCCGCCATGGACAGTACCACCAATGCGACAGTTCATTAAAAATAATAAACATACTGAAAGGGGGGGGGATAATTTTTTTTTTTTTCTAATTTTTGAAAGAACTACAAATTTTTTATCCCTATACGCAGATAATCTTTGTAACTGATGTTCTATTTAACCAGAATCCACTGTATATAATCTTTGTCAGAATCTTACTAAGTTCTTTGGTAAAACCAATCCAGACAAAATAAAAATTGAGAAATTTCATTCCCAAACCCTTTACATTCTAGTCGAACTTTCAAGGAAAAGATAAAAATATGTTGCAGTGATTCCACATATTCTTGAAAATTTGAACCTTGGAAAGTTTTGAAAAAATTAAGAGCTTTGTGAACAACTAACAATTGGTTTATTTACAGATCTAGTTGAAGTCTGCTTCAAAACAACACACAGTATATAAATTGGAATATTTTGTGGATAAATTCATGAATAAATATTAAAAATGGGTCAAATTGCCACAAATTTTCCAATTATAAACTGAAAATGAAGGTCAGTCATTACATTCTCCATGTGACAATAAATAGTATGAATATGGAACATGATGACCGCATAGTTTATAAATCAAGCAGCTGAAGTACCTGGTGTTGCCAAGGAAAAACACTCCAAATCTAACATCACTGGAAAGCATATATCATTTTATAGAGATTTCATAAAGTCAAATAAGGTGAGATGCCCACCTGTTGGGCCAGCACACACTCCCAGACCCACACTAACTTCAGGTAGGCTCCGTAAAGTAACTTAAAGAATAATTTTTCAAAACTGAGAATTCATGTGCTCACGTCAAAGCAAACTATCATATTTAAATTGTATTCATGTTTTGTGGTTGTGTTGACAATTTTTCTTTTTATTTTTTTTAAAATTCAACCTAGAAATGAGTGCTGTAGGTAACTTGAGATGTACTGATTTAAAAAATAGCTTTGTTTTTCCTGTGATTCATGATTCTCAACTTATAAGAGTACATACTTTACTACTTTATAATATAGATGATACTAAATATAACAAACTGTACAAAAGAAAGCAAAGAACTAAAATATACAGCCAGACAATAGAACAAAGACATGATGCAATGAGAAACTCTTGCACCTTGCATAATTTAGTCCAATGATTTTAGTAGATATAAAGCAACTTCAAAAGGAAACTGACTGGACAGCAATGAAAATCATAAAAATTAATTAAACATTAAGGATAAACAGAATTGAATGCCCATTTCATACTCAGCTATGATTTTCACAAAAATGAAGAAAAAAAAGAGGAGGAAGAAGAAAAAAAAAGGAGGAAGAAGAAGAAAAAAAAAGGAGGAAGAAGAAGAAAAAAAGGAGGAAGAAGAAGAAAAAAAGGAGGAAGAAGAAGAAAAAAAGGAGGAAGAAGAAGAAAAAAAGGAGGAAGAAGAAGAAAAAAAGGAGGAAGAAGAAAAAAAAGGAGGAAGAAGAAAAAAAAAGGAGGAAGAAGAAAAAAAAAGGAGGAAGAAGAAAAAAAAAAGGAGGAAGAAGAAGAAAAAAAGGAGGAAGAAGAAGAAAAAAAGGAGGAAGAAGAAAAAAAAAGGAGGAAGAAGAAAAAAAGGAGGAAGAAGAAAAAAAAAGAGGAAGAAGAAAAAAAAGGAGGAAGAAAAAAAAGGAAGAAGAAAGAGAAGAAAGAAGGAGAGAAATTATCACTATTACTTTTCTGCAAGTAATTCTCAACAAGTTTGTATCAAATAGCAATAGAGAATCTATAAAAATTTCAGAGATGAGTCTTTGTTTTTCTGAGTTTTCCCTCACTTAAAGCGAAATATGGTGCTGGGAACTTTCACATCAACCTTATATCTTCATTTTTATTTATTTTTTTAATAGTTGAATTCAACAAGAAAGCAACAGAGCTATATTCTTTCCAATAAAGAACTCTTCATAAAACACACATACACTTAGCAATTGACTTCTTGAACAGAATTAGACGTTTTCACTCAACAAGCAGAGGAATGAGTTGCAAGCAGTAGAGCAAATAATGGTGCAGACTATGTAATCAGAGAGTCAAGTTCAAACACCAGTCAAGGCTGTTCATGTTAACTTCACACTTATACCTTAGAGAAAGGCATGAATCCATCTCCCCCAGCTATATGTAAAATAGTAGGGCAGACTGAGCTCTCCAGCCTTGGGGAAGCGAGAAGGAGAAGGAAAACTGATGACAAACCAGGGAGTGGTGACTCTTCAAAGTGGTTGGATGCCAGATTTGACAGCCTTCTGGTAGCTCCTGCAGCCAAGCTGATACCAAAGTATCATGCTCAGCTTACCTTCAGACTACATCAGCCAAGGTAGAGATGAATATTCTGTCAACCGGGCATAACAGAATCTCCATGCAATTTGCCCGGGTTTGCACCCTTGAGAGGCCACTATATGATCGTTATATTGTCTATCAAAGCAGATGGAGAATTATCTCTATCAGAGATACAGATATAAAATTCTTATGAATGTCAAACTGACTTTTCATAACTTCTGCATTTTAAAGCTTCTCCATTGATCATGAACTTCTCCAAGACAAGGACAGCCAAAGCTGCAAAATTTCAGTAGGCAGATGTTAAGGCAGGTTTAAAAGATTGAAATGATAGATAACGACACTAACAGGGGAAAAAAAGTTGTAGCCCCTACTGATTCTGAATAGTTATTCCACATCAGCATACTTTAAGTAATGCTGTAGCAGAAATGAAATAAAACATTTGGAAAAAAAAAAAAAAAAAAAAAAAAAAAAAAAAAGGTTTATATACGTCATGCTAAATCAGTAAAGTTATCTAATAGACAAAATTGTGACTCTTTTCACAAAAAATAAATGAACAGTTTCAATTTGATCAAAAGTACATTTAATCAAAACAAGGATATAAAACAACAATTCTAAATCAGATATAATCAAAGTGAAATTGATCTGTTTAGAAATATATATATATATATATATATATATATATATATATATATATATATATATATATATATATATATATAGTCAATTTCACTGATTCAGCATAATATGTATCTGACCTTTGTGGATTTTACAATTTGATCACAACACTTATTGAGATTTCTACTCTGTATCAATCATTCATATGTTTTATAAATTTTCACTACTTTAACCCCCATCTTGACTTAGTCATTTTTATTACAACTTACAGCTCTGACCATAATTCTACAGCATAGAGAGAACAGCACCTTCAACAACTTATGACTTGTAGTGATAGAATGACAGCACGCATCATAAATTGAGATTTTTTTTAAAACTAAAAAACACCATAGAAGAAAAAAAATTTTTTTTTTTTATAAGTCGAAATTAAGAAAATATTGGGTTTACAATACTTTAATAATAATGAAAAATGATTCAGACGCGTTTGATATTTTACATCTGATACATAAATCTTACTACAACTGTAAATCCATACCAATCTAGCATTTTTTAAGCATACAGAATGAAAAATTTTGTTGATATAAAAGTCACATACATTCCAAACCACCAATGATTAACAATTACAATCAGTTCACATGACAGACATCTCACGATCACAGAGTCCATTTGTCACCAACGCAAGATATTAATAAAATCCAAAGTGACAAAATAAAGGAATACCAGACATAATACTTACCTATTATTTAATTGAAAAAGCTTAAATTTTCACTTCATCTTGAATATATTTATATACCAGCTCATTTCACTTATCTATACTAAACCTTTAATAAGTACAATCAGACAGCACTAATGGTAAGTTCTCAGAACAAAGTTTTGTTCTTCTTTTATTAAGTGAAGTATTATAAAATCATTATTTTGAATTTTTATGACTACTTTTTAACTTCATCTCAATTTATCAGTAGCTTTTTTTTTTGTAACTTTTACTGAAATCCTTTCCCCTCCAGCAATGAGTAAATAGCTTTTGATCAGAAAATTGGTACAGCAGGCCAGAGTAAATGGTGCTTCCCTTTAGGGATGTGGCTTCGAATCCCACCAAGGGCATATTCTTTATTTTCTGATCAAACACTATTTGAACATCAGAAAGAAATAGATCTGAGTAAAAGGTTGCAATAAAAAGCAACTTATAAATTGAGAAAAAAAAAAATTAGTTGTGAAAATTTTGAATAATTTTTTTCCCATGTTTTTTTAGCTCAAAGAACAAAATTAGCTATAAATTGCCAAAGATCAAAATTTGTTAATCTTAATAGGCAAATGTTGCAAGCATTACTAGAAAATTGATTAAAAATCTTTAGATACAAAACAATTCATAAGCTTTACAGGTGAATAAATCCAAAAATCCAAGAAATGTTTAAGAATCTTTCAGGATATATACTTCTAAAAGAGTGAGAATGATTTCTCAAAGTTTTCATCAGTCAGTGACTGATAAAATTGAATAAAAAACTGACTAAAATATATGCAGACCACTCTGATCTTATGCCATGGGCAGGTTTGCAGGAGGCAGCTGGGTAAAAATTCAAGGAGAAAAAAAAAATCTATCATTGCCTTTCAAGCATTCAAAAATTCATAGATACACATGATTTATAATCACTAATAAATAAAATATCACTCGAAGTTAAATAACTAATTATTAAATGAACAACCATTTCACTAGTTATTGTCGATGAATTGTCAAAAGATAATCATTGAAATGGCATGTAAATGAAAAGATCACATTATTTTGCGCTTATTGGTCAAAATTACATCAGTGGTGGAAATATGAACTATGGCCATGTTCATGAAGTTTTTTTATTTTCTGAAGAAAACACTGAGGTGAACTTCAAGTTAGCATTATTGTAAACAGGTGTAAAATAAGGGCAGCATGTATTTTGATCATCATAATCCATCAAGCCACAGCTGCTGACTGTATACTATATGGACCAAGTCAATTCCCCAACCACCGAGGTCAAATATATGACCAACTTTTGAAAACACTGACCGTTGACTGCTGCTCAGCCCAAGAAATGTGCTGAGTGTAAATTGAGACATTGAATTCGATCATAGCTTCATTTTTTGTATGGGATGCATAGTTCTCAAGTTAAAAGAATAAAAACATATATAGATTATTCCAATACAATTTAGTAGCCAAGAATCATGATTTTTAGATATCAAAAAATCTAAGCATTGTTTATTATGATAATCTTGAAGAATTGTTTGAAAATCTTATACCATCATTGTCATACCTTTTCTGCAATATTTCAAATTCAGTTACTTTAGATTGGTCACCAGTTTAAAAAACTATGCAATAAAAATAAACTAAAAATGTATGAATTTTAATTGCAATCAACCTTTCATTAATCAGCGTTGGCTACCAATACAAAACCTCAGAATTGAAAGAAAAAAAAAAAAAATTAGCAAAGAACATCACTGACCCCACTACACTAAAAAAACAAGTTAAACAATAACTCACAAACTTTTTATAATAATGATCACATTTCTTTCAAACATGATTTCTTCCAGACTGGTTTGAATGAGGTCTAAAATGCATGATTTCCATTCTAACAGACTAGTTGTCAGTTACAATAGGTTAACGAGTGCAATAGCTTTCAAATATATCCATAATCATTGGACAAACTAAAGTATATATATTTCAGCAATTGAAGTGTATGATTTTATTAAATTAATTAATTACTTATGGAATATATCTATTCTAAACTATAATGACATGCAAAGGGAAATGAAAATGATATATCTGTTATTATATTATTGACTACTTTTGCTATCTTTGTATATTCTAGTGATTACTTCCACTAGTTTGGGGGACTAACAGGCTTTGGAGGGAGAAGTAATCATCGAATAACAGTTATAGTGAAGGTTATTCCTTTTGCTCCCATTCAAGCATAAGCACCTATTCTTATCCTTCAGGTTTATTAAGTATAAAGACAAGAAAACAGAAACATTGGTTTGAATCTACGATTCAAAATTTGAATAGTCATATCATAGTCATGAAAAAAATTTTAATTAGTCATATCATACTGGAACAGTCAAAAAAAAAATATCAGTGGTTTATCCATTATTACATGAGCAATGGACAGGGATATGAATTTTCTCTGTTGAGATTCAAGAAAATAGTGTACAAGTCTTATCTATTTGCCCCACTTGTTTGCTGTTGCATGAATAAAAGTTGGTTTTATATTGATGTGAAAGGAAATATTCCCACCATCACTAAGCTCACAATGCCAGCTTTTATCAAATTATAAACAAATTTGTTTCATCTAAATTTTTCCCAGAAATAGAATCTTTTTTAATTGAATGTAAGTGTTGAATTTGGGTTATAAAACAAATTTTAAAAAAGAGTTTGAGATAAAGTGTTTAAAAAAAATACAAGCTGAAAACCCACCCCATGCAGGATTTTTAGCTAGATGTCTACCTTATATGGTCAAGCAAAAAGATGAAGATTTGGTTCAACTAACCTGGCAGACACAAAAATAAGTTTCCTCTTCAGCATTATACTTACATTGTAAATGAAACCCCTCACTAAAAAATCTAATAATTCGGAAATTTTCAAAAACTAATATGCTAAGAATAAATTCTGGAGTTCAATAAGTAATGACAAAAAATTTGATGGTCATAGCTCGATCCATCTTTGAGTTATGACAGACATACGGACAAGAAAGACATTTGGTGAATCATAAGATAAATCATTTAAAAATCAGATATAAATTACTTCTGATAGTCAAAAAGAGATCGCAGTTAGATGATAGAATTCATAAGCTTTGTCATAATACCAGTTCCAGAGTGAAGCAGTTTACTAGATATCCAGATTGCATACATGAGAAGTTGAATCAGTTTTGCATTCAGATAGTTTATATAAGACTTGGTGAAGTAACATTTAAATTTATTAATTTATCTATGGGACAGTAAACATTGGAAAATAGACTGCTGCAATATCAGTTTTCTATGAAACTCATGCTATTTTCACTTTTACAAAGGGACAAAAAATGTGGAGCTACACCATTTCACACTCAGCTCCATCATAGAAAAGATTTTATTTAAAAGTTCAAAATTCAGAACACAAAATAAGAAGTGCTAAAATGTCAAGTCAGGGTGTTAGTCAGCATCGCATCTGCATCCATCTAGTCAGAAATGGTTTTCCAAATATAAGTTCTAATGATCAGCCATCTTGAAATGGTAAACAAACTGCTCATGATGAATTTCATCAAATTATACAAAAGCAATACACAACACTGAGTGAATTCATAGCTGCTTCAATGATCTTCAGCATCAGCCTAAAGTCATTCTCTAGGTTTTTAAAGAAGTTTATACTGGTAAGATGCTACAAGAGACATATCAGTTGATGGTGTGGATAATGGAATTGGTGAACCAAGTTCAAACTCCAGTTGAGGCTGTTACTATTCACTTTGTACTGACATTCTTAAGAAAGGCATAAATCCATATTTCCCCCCTCCCAGCTGAGCAGACTGGGCTCTCTAGCCTTGGGAAGACAACCAGTCTAGTAAGACAACTCAGATTCCCAACAGGTGAGTTTACCCCCTTGAGGCAGTTGGATGCCAACTTTGAAAATATTCAATAGGATGTCAAAAAACTGTTTGGGCCACAAAAATCAACAGATACCTATATGAAAAAGAATGGTGTTTCTTTCAAATGACTAACACTGAATATTGAGAAATTTCCACCAACAACATGACTACAAATTTTTCTGAATTTATTATTCCAATAAACTCATATCCTTGAATGATCCATATTGCTCCACACACTAAAACCAAAAATCTAGCATATTTAATGAAGGGCTGCAAATAAATTTCTTGGATAGTAAGGTACTTGATGCCTGAATCAAATGTCTCAGTGGACTTTAAAAATTAATCTACAGAACATATATTGCAGAAGTCATTGAAACCTTAGGATATATATGTCCCAGGAGTCTCCAACATAACCTGTACAAGAGGCTTCATTTGGACACACTGCAACATCTATTTGATATCTTTCACTTTTCCAGTCTCATCGCACAAAAACATCTTTCGGAAGACCAAGCTCAACCTTCTTCAATGAATCATATGACAGTTCACAGTTGAGAATGGAATTCTCAGTTTCTATGCTATTTGACACCATCTACCTTTGGAGTGATCAATAAATCTTATTATTTTGAGACTTTACAAGACCCATATTCCTTAAGTACGAGGCATTAAAAAGTGTTTTTAGTTATTTCCCTTGTATTTTTTTTAGTAAAACAAATAATTACCAAGATGTACAATTAAATGTCAAATCTGAGCAAATAATGGCATATTTATGTTGCATCCTTACATTACCAAGTGACTTCTCCAATTATTTTTCAACAATTAATATACTACTAAACACATTTAGTCTCCATAAGTAATTTGTAATCTTAAACTATACTTCATTAATACAGACTGTAAGCTCTGATTTGCAGTTAACATTTCACTGGTTCAACAGTTCTCATTAGTGCCCTGATAATTAGCCTACCAACAAAATGGCTTATACATATAGAATCAGCCATAAGAATTAGAGTATTTCATTCCCATTGCCAGACAAAAAATACTTGGACAGACAAAGTAGCCTCAGTTGAGATGAAGAAAGTTTGAAAAGAGTATTCAAAGAAAAAAAAAATTACAAATAGAAAATATTTATTACACGTGTATGTGCGTGCATGTTTGTCATTATTTTTTTTACACATGAAGCCTCAAATGGTTTAAGTTAATGTTGTAACAAAAATCATTCATGTTTATCTGGTTGTTTAACCATACAGCAACACTTAAATCTTGGTGTGAAGAAATATCAATTCTAAAAACAAGCCTGCTTTAGTAACTTTCAAACAAGAAATAGACCAATGGAAAATAGTTAGGGAGAAGATACTGCAACAGTGACTGCAAAAAGAATCAGATACATAGCAAATAAGTTCATTTTAACACAAGTTTCAAAATTGACAGAAAATGAACTAAATAATATTAGTCAATGTATATTGATAAAACATTGAGCATTGAAAACTCATGTACAGAAATTAGAAATCTTTCATCAAAATTCTATCAATTTATCTTAATCTTTTTACAATTTAGAAGATACTTTTGGCACTCAGTGCATATAGCAAATACACCAAGAGAAAGAGGATTCTAAAGATAAAACCAATTCTGGCATTTGTTCTCTAATCAACTAGCTCAAACCCTTCAAGTAGATTACTTGCTGCCTAACTTTGCTCCTTCTGCCTTCTATGTGACCTGTGAGCTTTCATTCCTCATTATGAGTACCAAAAATTCCAACTGTCTCTTTTTTATTGTCAGCAACAATTTCCTTATAGCTAAGATACAGCCAGGCAAAACATTTTTCCAGCTAAATATTTGTTTAGAATGGAGAGGTGAGTGATGTCACTTTGGGTGCTGGCCACCTCTGAGTTTATTTCAAATATTGTAAGCTGAGACAAGAGAAACTTGTGATATGGGGAGCCCAGGCAGGGAGAGCAGACACCATGGCATAAGGGAACTAGCTAAATCTTTGCTGCTCAACATTCACAATGAACAATTCATTGGAACTGGTTCTAAAAATTAGTCTTCAGCAACACCAACAGAATCAATCTTCAAGCACAGAAAATTTCTCTTTTGACAAACATAAAATGCAATGATTAGATTGGTTTATAGAGAAAAATCACAATGTGCTAAAAGACACAAAAGACATTACATCAAAGTACAAATATAAAGAACAATTCTCATTACTCAAGTTTTTTCATTTTGCATTTTGAAATTTTGAAAAAGAGTTCTTGTCAGTGACCTCAAAGCTCAATTCCATTGTGATATATTTTGATATCATACATAGATATGCTTGACATTTCATTTTAATATTCAATTAATAAAATTAAGTAGATGATAGAGATTTTCCAATTTTGTAGAAAGCCTATCACTTGACGTTATGGCAAAGTAACTAACTTTTTGACAAACTATAGAAATTTTCAGAATAAATTGAGGAATATGAAAGGAGTAATTCATTACACATTCAAAACATGAATTTTACATGGAGCTCGTAAGACCATTTGAATAAAATCCAAATATCAAAGGCTTGGCAAATTAATGCTTCAAGTGAAATCCTGTACTACACTTTGTTGACATTTATAGAAAAAAATCTTACCAACCTCAATAATATTCAATATCTACAATACATCTACAATATTGATGTATATAAAAAAGATAAATTATGTAATCAGGTGAGAAATTTTTAGCTAAGAATCATTTTGGAGAGAAAATTGGAACTGCAAATAAAAAAATTATTTCAAATAAATAATTGACTAAATTAGTAGAATAAAAAATCATTTCCTGCTAAGAGAAAAATAAAATTTTGGTACTTTTCAGATTAGCCTTTGATACTCAACATCATTTCTGACATATGAGGCATCAAATTGGTATGGAATTCTACACTTACATTCATCATTAATGGATAGAATAGTAATGACTAAATACAGTTATTTCCACCATTTAATGATGAAAAAATGTATTAAGAATGTTTGCAATTGAATTAATTATTCAATATCAATTGCTACGGTAATGTTTATCCAGATTAAATATTAAACTAGAGAAATAAACCAAAATACATGCAATTCAAAATCTATAAATTAGATTTCACAGCTAGAGAAAGCCAAGAAGCAATATGTTGCAAGTTCTGTCTGAATTCGAAGGGAAGGGATGTAAAAGTATCTCAGACATTGGACCACACCTTTCAACAAAAGCTATTCAACGTTGAAGTCAGGCCATTAAAAAAATTCTCAACAAGTACAAGACATTGCAGGAGAAATTAAGGAAAGCAATATAGATAAGATGAAAAACATAAAAACTAACGATTATATTGATAGTATTCGTTTATATAGGTGGAGGTGATGATGGTGTGGTGAGAGCAGACAGTGCAGTCGGATTGATCAAAAGCGAGACAAGCTAACTAGCGGTCACACCGACTCTGGGTCATTACATAACAAGAGTGGGTCAATAGATTGACAATACAACTGGTTGTTCTCAACAAGAAGGGCTTAAAAGGGTTGTAAATGAGTTGAAGATTTTTTTTAAATTGAGTTTGTCCAGAAACAAACTGCTTTTAAAAGAGGCTAAAATGTCTGAAAATGGCTTCTTTTGAGTTAGGAGGATTATGTCCGTTGTAGTAGTAAAAGGCTGGTTTTATTACTACGTAGCAAGTGCTGTTCATAGTAATGTAGCAGCGTGGTAATGTGCGTGATTCTAAAATTACGTTTTTGTTTATAATACGGTAATACCGATTGAACGTGTGATCATAAGCATGAAGAAAAAATACGGAGACCAATTTCACACGAATTATGTTGGCACGATTAAATGTCAACAGGATTCTATTTTTCTTTTTAAATAAAATAATGCTATGACTATCATATTTAAGAAGTAAAACGAACTTGTAGGTAGGAAACCATTTTTATTGGAATACTTAACTTGTGATCATTTTGTATGATGGGAGTTATCCAAAAACATTAGATTTAAAAATAACTAGTGAAAAAAGTAAGTCTATTTTGACTGAAAATAGCATCTAGTAAATGGTACAACTTAACGAAGGTGGTCCCGAGTGGAATTCAGTTGGCGTCGCGTAGACATACGATCTGTCAAAATGTTATGAAGCGAGGAAAAACAATTTAATTTATTCAAAGCAATAACAATATATTTGATGCATGTACATCCGTTTTTCTCTCATGAAGTCTCTTATTTCTTTTCATTTATGCACCATTTTTAACATCAAGTACGCGCTGGTGTGAAATTTTCACTCAGAATTCTGATCGGGACTATGTTCACTAGGCTGTGGCCTAAATTAATTTAAAAAATATGTTAAAGAATCTATCATTTTTCTATTACTTTTTTTTGCCTGAAAAAGGGTCCTTAAAATCAAGAATTCAAACTGCGGAGTAAGTAACATGCAGAAAAATGGAGTAAAAAACAAAAAAGCTACATTTGATCATTCTGTCTCAAACCTCAAATCAGTATCAATTTATTAGTAGTACTAATACTAATGATTGGAGTAAACTAACTCGGTTTTGGCGAGCAGACTAACGACAGTCAATGACCTCCAGACTGTCGTTGTTGGTGCAATAATTCTCTTTTTTTTCTCTTTCTTCACAGGCACGCTTCATAGACTGACTATATTTTTAGAGGGGGGGGTCGAGTCTCTAACAGGCAGGGCGACGTGTACTTTAATTAACTGAACTAATAACTTAACCTACTGAGTGGTGGGAATGAGACGGGGGTATGGCGTATACCTAATTCTCAATTTCCAGTTTGTTTTGTATGTTCAATGTCTATTAATGGAGACATTACCATAGACCCAGCCTAATCATATCCACGAAATCAATTCGCATTACTGCCTACAAACCAGTATTGAATAATTTTACAAAGATTTATAAATGAAGGAGATATTCAATTTACTGAAGAAAAAAAATTTGAAAAAAACGTTTCCATGAAATTGGCTTTTAATTTTGGTATGTATGTATGCGCATTTGAGGAGATCCTTAAAGTGAACAACGCCCACGCTATGTGAGGGGGCGAGTTATGTAGCTGTTCCCTCAACAAGAAGGGTTTGTCTTAACCTTAAGAAGCAGTAGCAACTAAGACGAATTTCAAGTTCACGTCCTTATCGCGCAATGAGGTAAGCTAAACATAGCTACCGACATGTGCAGACAAACAGTAGTAAAACTTACACCTGCGTGCATGCACAGAGAGAGAGAAACTGTACAAATATTCTTGTTCTATCCACTACAACTACTATTATTACAAATTTTCCAGCATGTCACTGCCAACTTACAATTGTGAGTACAATCGTACTGAAATTGATCATCAGAGTCAGTCAGACACACACACAAGTAGTGCAGTCAGTCAATCACGTGATGTGTGCATGGGGCCTTCTTGGAATGCATTAGATCGTATGAAGTAAAATGTTTAAATTAAATTTAACCCGAACGATAATACTTTAAACGAAATGATTCGGCAAAATATAGAAGAGGTGGTCCCGGTTGTAAATTGTGAAAAAAGGTTACACGCGCTCGTTCAATGTTAAAAAACGATGTACAAATAAAAAGAAACAAGATGATTAATGAAAGAAGAAAAAAAAACAAAAGGAAATACATAAATAATATTATTGCTTGGAACAAATTGAATTGTTTTATTTGTGCACCGTTTTCAACATTGAGCGAGAGCATGAACAATCGGGGCCCACTTACCCTACATTTGTACCCTTTCAACAATCACTAGACATGAAACACCCGAATAGTCAGTCAGTCAAAGTTTCGTTCCTAGTTTCATCAATCTAAGCCCATCTACTACTATCAAATCTGTTGTAGCGATCAACTAAAAAGAAAATAAAGACTTTATTTCAGTTTTAATGTTTTGTTGTTTGTTTGTTTTTCAACTGAGTGTTGAAATGACCAGCGGCTGCTACTACATGATTATTGTATAGGATGGATATATCAAAATATCATGCATGTTTTACAAATAAATAAAAAAATTCAATTTTCATAATTGAGCCAAGATGTGAAGTTCTTTCTATCCTCTTCGTTTTTGACGAGTTTGAACAGGTAACGAAGAAATTTGTCATCCTGTAATCTAAGACTGTGGTGAATGTGGAAGTCGAGAACGTGTTCAGCATTGTTAGAGCATGGGTGGGGGAAGATTGGGAACATAAACATTACATCTTGGCAATTCTGACATACGAAAGACTTGCCTCAAAGAAAAAAAGTTGAAAAATTCATTTTTCGCCAGTAATTTTAGTGCTTACAATCCACAAGACCTTCCTTTCCACGGGGAATCTTTTGAAATTTTCGAGTGTGAGATTCTATTTACGATGTAACTATAATGCGAAACTGGGCACCTACTTTCCACCATTTTCGAGGAAGTTTACGGACCGTAAACTTCCGTTTTAGGAGAAATGTGATGACATGGATTGTTCGGTTTGGGAACAAGGAGGCATCTTGACTAAAGTATACATGTTCTGCAGGACATTTATCTATAAAGAAAAACTACATAATTTTCTGCTAACGGCTGAATGTATATGGAGGAAGCCTAAATGAAGCAATCAATTTTGTATATGAAAGATCAAACAAAAAGCACGTTGAACAATCGTAGCCATCAAAGTAGACGAAGAGTCACATCCTTTAAATATGGGCGTGTGTTTGTTTATGTGTTCCAGCGCTCCTGGTCATACTGTTCTGTCTACTGACTTGAAATTTGGCATCAGTACTCCACTAAACCCATTCTAAAAAATTTTTCATTGGAAAAATGACTTTTGTGGGCCTAATTTTAACGGGTTCGTTAATAAAATCCAGTTGCTCCAGAATTTAGGTGTTGTTTTTTTTCTACTCTATTTTGGATGCTTCCCAGTGGAAAACGATTTTAGAATCTACTTTATTCGGTCATATACGAGTCTATTGCTTTCTAAATTTTAGTTATTAAATTTTCAATTTTTATTTTTTCATATTTCGTGTTAATGAAAGTAAATACATACTTCGAGGCCTCACTTCGTAAAAAGAGTAGAAGTGCGTGACTAGTTTTGTATTATAGTTACATTGTAAATAGAACCCTTCTCAGGAACTTTTCAAAATAGACAATTTCCCTGAGGAAATGGGGGCCTTATGGATAAACAGCACAAAAATACATGCAAAAAATTCGATTTCTCCCGAGGTGGGGCCAACATCCAGAATACACATATTGTGGATTTAAAATTCAAGTACCCAAAAGTTGATTATTTTATCAACATTTACCATTGACATTCTAACTTTTTTTTCATTTTTTGATTAACTGAATTTTATTTTGAGAATGTAAACCCCAAATAAGTACAAGTCAATATGATATTTAATAGTAACTTTTTTTAAATTATTATTGCCAAAGATGGTTCAAAGGCTAGTCTTCTCCCTCTCCCACCTGATAATTCTACCATAGAGGATTAAATCAGTGGTTGTCTGAGGGTAGATGAAGGAGAGAGTAAGTCAGTGTGACATGACACGTAAGTCATTTTACACAATATACCCGAAGATGCATAAAAAGGCTGGAGTATTTTTTTAAACATTTTTTAACTGTCACAAGCGAATAAATTGATTACTAAAGGAAAAGGAGAAGTAATTAAACAGTGGATTCTCGGTAACTAGTGAGTATATAACGTCTCAGTTACACCAAGAGTAATGACAACAAGAATTCACAAGACCAACAGGCCTAAAATGTTTCTTCCTTCGTTTGATCCGGTTTCGACTAACCGATGATGTTAGTTTGTGAACTCATCACTTGACTGACAGGATATAGAATAATAAGCTTTATGTCATTCATCTACAAATTTAGTATACGAAATCAGAACTATTTTATCTGGAATTTCGAAACATTTACGGAAAATGACCGCTCCTGTTTCGACACTTCAAGAATATTCTCATATATTAAAGTTGGGTACAAGAAATTGGCTCGGTTTTTGACAAGTAGACTTCGGATTTTCATTTTACTTAGGCAAATCATCGACTGAAAAATTAGTGATAACCATGAAGGCTACAGTAGTAAGTAGTATTAATTAATAATTAACAGGAGAGATGAACTAAAAGGGTAAAATTTTTTATCACTGAACATTAACACCACACGACGACCATAACAGCGAACTCAGTACAGTTAGTTACAGTAATATTTCTTTTTCGAGGCAAAGTTTTCAAAAGCATCAACTTGAAAAACCTTTTTCATATAAAGTCTGGACTGGAAAAATAAACACAGTTAAGAATGAAATCAAAATACTCAACACCCGAAAGAGAGAAATCAGTATTTAAAAATACAACAAAAATTACATCGAAAGAAAGATGAGTGATAAAATTCAACAAGCGGAACAGAAGTAAATTAATCATCATTCTTACACATTTCATGAAAGTGTGAAGAAATTTCGATATACTTTAATCTTAATCACGAAAGAAATAATTCAAATATGCTTTCTCTAACGAGTTATTTTCTTAGAAGACTTAGAAACTAAAAATAACAGTGAAACATGTTACTACTAGTGTAGCACTGTTGTAGCAGTAGCAAATACATTACTACTACTGCTTGAACGACTGTAGCACGAGATACTACTAATTTTACTACCACTGCCATACAAGGTAGGTCTAGACTAAAGATAGACATTTTAATCTATGAAATAAGGTGTTAGAAAAGACAAAATTTATTTCAACGGTTGGGATTATCTTCAGATATGAAATCTATATAAAACGTTTTGTTGTTGTTGCTGACAACAATTCAAACTTTCCTTCATTAGTGAATGTTTTTTTCTTTCAATTCATTTCCACACACTATGAAAAGAAGACGTTATTCTACGAAACTATTGGAAAATACTATGTGTAAATACAAGTATTATTTTCAATACTGCAAAGATCCCTTCATCTTTTCTATCTGGGCCTCACATGAAAATAGTCTTTCCCAGGGAAAAATATTATTCAAAGTTTGAACACTAGCAATAGCATTTATTACGAACTTTTTAAAATTAATTTAAACACAAGAAAAATAAAAGTCTACTATGATTTACAAACAGTATTATCAGTGGGATAAATTTGTACTAAGTACTGAAAGCCACTATTTTACTGACTGCTACTCAGTAATCATTGCTGGATTATAAGATCAATAAACCAGGTCTGGTCTGGCTATTATTTTTTTAATCAGAAAACATCAGTTTATGGTGAGTCAAAGGGAAATTATCACCAGGAAAAAAAACAGACATAAAAAAAATAAACAGTACTAGTAGTGCTACAACTGTACGTACTACGTGCTTGTAAATGTAAACTAAGTAATACAAATAATCAGGAATAAGAGCAATAACAAATCAAACCCTGTTGTCGTATAAGACGGGGAGTGTGAAAATTTGAGAAATATGGGGGGGTATGTAAGATTAGTCTCCAAATAAAATTAAAATGATTTCAAGAAAAATGTTTAAAAATAAGAAATATTTATGTATCTTGCCTTATTACTTTTACGTTTCCCCATTCAATATGACAACACAGGTTTGTTTCCGATGCTCCCGATTTAGATTTGTTATTCTTTATTACATTTTTAAAGAGAGAAAAAAAAATTAAGATACACACATGCACACACATAATCACAAGCACCGTTAACTATACGCGAAATGATTTTATTCAAATGGAGAGATTGATCGTTATCTTGGGATTTTTTTTTTAATAAAACTCAATAACATCAATTCAACCGCATGGCGCAGGTTTTCATTTTTTGTTTTTATTTTTTTAAAACAAGCAATTGTGGTCCAATAATTCCACATAATAGTATCAACCTGTACATCCGTATCCTATCAGCACAATACCAGACAAAAATGAAGCATTTTAAACTAAAGCCCGAAATAAAATCAAAGAATAATCCAGCATTTTACAACCAAACCGTACAGACACAACAAAGTCACGTCACTCCAGACATGGATGGAAGAAAAAGCAAATATAAACAAATGCACGAACTCACTGTTTTTTCGGTTCAGGTGCAACACTTTTGCTGGAGTTATTCCTTGGCCTTTTGCTCTGAAATAAACGGTTTAAAAATGGCATATTCGCGTGGAAAAAGTTGAATTGAAAAGTTGTTTTGTTATTATGTTTTTCCTTCAAGTAAATGTTGTTTTTGTATATCTTCTACTGCAGCCAGCCATGTCTGCTGCTGCTGCTGCTTAAGGGAAGACTTGTTCACGTGACAGGCGCCCCCGCTTGTGGCTGGCGATATGATCCCATGACGTGTCGCCTCCTGGTTGGATAACTGCCATCAGCAGCGGTAGAATATCGCCTTCCCATTGGCTAATCGGGTTAGACAGACGTATGTGTATATGTGCAATGGCTCACCCGAATGTGTGAATCAATTTAACGTTATGTGCGTATTGTGTCATTTGTTTATAGTACGCCTCTGAGTCAGCGTAGTTTACTTGTAGCAAATGTGTAAGAAGAGTCTATCATTACATAAAACAAACGAAATGTCAACAGCCACGATTGTGTCTCAACTCAAGTTCTAGCGCACAATAAAGAATACTATACAGACACACTTTTTCCCACACTATACATTATTATTCAATGAAATTATTCGCGAAATGGCTCATTCATTTATTGCTTTCTTGTTAGTTGCTTCAAAATGTCATACTCATATGCAATGCAAACTTAGGCAATGATGAAACTAAAAAATAGTTCCTTTAGGGTTAGAAACATTCTCTGAGTGTACAATCGAGAACTCGCGTTTTTTTCATTTTGTTATTGGGGGAATGTGAAGAATCTTTTAAAGAGTTTGGTAAAGGTTCCTAAAAATAACTGTGTTAGACATCCTATTTCACACAGATACGTCCATTTTTTTTTTATTTAGTTGGTCAGGTAAAACTCTGAAATTTCCATCTTTTAAGTAATATTTAGCCACTACCATGTGTGTGTATCTCCTGAGCCAAATCTTACCTTAACTATGCACATGTACAGACATCAATATTTATGGTGTATGCATAGATCAGGGTCCATTAATGACTCATACAAGGTTTCATTTGACTTGAGTATGAGTCAACATTTTAGGTGAGTGCTTGTATGCTTAATATTGATATTTTTTTTTTAATACTGTAACATAATGTGGACAATATCTTATGGAATAAAACTGCCAATTACAATACATGAACCAAGTTATAGTTCAGGTGATTGTGCTGTTACCAAGAATACAACTGGGAAACAAAAAGTCTTTGAATCAAAGTACAGTATCTATAATGATGTTCAATCTCATAAAGTAAAGCTTTATACAGTCCAGTGGTTCAAGTGTTAGAATAGATGTCATCGTACAGTGGTTCTCAACCTAGGGCACATATACCAAAAGTGGTATGTCAAGCGGGGGAGGGGTGGCAAACAAACTTTTTCCGTTTTATTGCTGATGTATAAAACTAGCAAAATGCCCTTGAAGTGGTTCTTCTATTTGTCACTACACATCTTTGCAAAATAGGATTTTCATTGCCACCTTATATGAGGATGAAATTCAGAAATTGACTGGATTTTCAACCCCAAAATGCAGCACAGTTCACAGTTGAATCAGAAAAAGTAGTTGCACATCAAATGGTTCTTTTAGCAATATCTTGATACATACATTTCATTTTGACTTCTAATAAATTTTAACATATTGTTATATAATGTTTCTGATAATAACTTCATCAATTATGACTTTTTTTAATTCAATTTTTTTAGCCTTATGATGAAGGGGTGCAAGAAAAATTTCAAAATCTCAAAGGAGTGTGAACAGAGGCATAGCAAGAGGGGGCAGTCACCTCCAGATGCAGGTGAGAAAAGGTGCAAAATTTCCTCTGATTTATAATGACCTCCTTCATGATATAGCACATACACACACACATCTGGGTGCTGTATTTGCCCCTAGGTGCTAAGAACTATTCCTGTGCCACTGCGAGCTGTGAAAAGGTCTAGATCCACTGCCATAGTACCTTTTTAATGGTACCAACAGGAAAAAGCTTATCAAATCCAATGCTGATTTAGTTTTTTGAATTATATTGTTTTAAATCAATAAATAAAGAAACTTGTTGATCAAATCTAAGAGTCTGTTCAAAGCACCACATCCAGTTGCTATTGTTTTGGCCATACGTTTTTTCAGTTTATTAAGTAGATGGCATTGTAGTCTCTCCATGACATATCTACCATTATGTTCCACTATCTTCTGCCATCTTTAATGCAACTTCATTATTCCATCCTCCAAGAACTAGTAAAAAATAACATAACCTGGCATTATTCTAATTATTCTCTCCTTACTTATTCTGAATGCTTTTTGTTAATTGCTATCTTCATTTGCTCCAATTGGAAGTAGTACTTGTTCAAATCAATGGTTGGCTTCTCTGGAAGGAGCTCATAATTGATTATCTTATGACAGCTATGAAAAGTGATCTTTTTAAATGAAGTTAGTTAAAACTAAACACTCATAAAGCCATCTTACTACAAAAACAAATAGAACTTTTGGGCTAATCCAATGCAATCTCACCAAGTAAAATGAAAAGTTTCATTTCCAATTAAAACAAAGTATATGTATAAATGTCTGTCTGCCAAAGGAGTAATTTCGATACTTGTAATAATATAATATAAACGAATAGGAGGTGCAGGGTGGCTGAGCAAGTTTTAGCGCAGAGAATGGATTCGGCAATCCAAGTTTAAACCCCAGCTGGGACATTTTGTGTTCTGTTTGCCCTTTGGAAAGGCATGAATCACCTCTCTTCCAGCTATGGGCAAAATAATGCAAAGTGAATTGAGTGACAGCTCTTTAGGTGCTTGTCATCTGTTAGTCTGATTCACGTATTATAAATAGTCCCAGTAAGTAGCAAAGGGATAGTAGGAGCCCAAACCATAGCAAACACAAGGGCACTACTTACTTTTCCTGATAAACAAATAGCAAGCTATATTTTAGAGCCTCAAGGAGACCTTATTTTATCACCAACAGCTAAATTCTAAATGGAAGCAATATCAAGAATAAAGTAGAGCATCCCATCTCTTAATGGACAATCTCCTGTCGAGTATGACTGGCGGTGACAAAGTACTGGTTTCCATTGCATGCATCAGTTTAGTGATCCTTGCAAGTTTCGAGTCTAGTCAAGACCAGGACTTCATACCTATAAGTTTTATGAACATTCACTTGGCAGAATCAGTGCCAGATTGAGGCATGGGCTTTAAGGGCTGCAGCCCAAGGGTCCCTGCTGTAGGGCCTCCAGAGATTAAGTGAAAAATCATTTAATTTGTGAATGCTGAATCAAATTATAAGGTCTCTAAATTATCTATTTAAAAAGGATTCAATTATTATGTATATATATACTTATATTGTAATAAACATACCATAGCAAAAAGAAACACTGTACTATAAACATATATATTGTATGGCAGTTTGTGATGTTTAAAAACAACAATGACAGACTTGAGCTCATCTCAACTGAAAATGATTTTCACAAGAACTTTCAATTTATTCATGTTCTGAAGAAATTTTTTCCCCAAGAAATTATGTATAACAAATGTTTGAATCTTAATTATTGTTAACTTTATAGAAATAAATCTAATTTTTCTTCAACTTTCTTTTGAAAATATTACTAGGGACCTCGCAGTACCTGTTGCCCAGAACAAAATTTTAATCCAGCATTAAACAGGATGCAAGTCTACCAAAGTGATACCACCACCCTGATCACATAGCTTAGAGTGTACTCAATTAGCTGCTGAGCACATTGGGAAATCTGTCCTAATGAAGAGTTTTCCACACTCTTCACTTATACTGGGTACCAGGACTCTTCTGTGAATGAGGTAGATTTGCTAATCATTACTCTATCCAAGTAGATGTATCAACCAACGGTTTAGAAGTTGAACTGTTATATTTGTCTAAAACTGAAAGGAGTGAATGATTAAATGACTTCCATGCAATTGTCATGTAGTGTCAGACCAATATTTCATGTTCATTCTTATAATTTTTATCATGGTTTTAAATTATCCATTACATTTTTTTTCTGAATTTTGAGATGAGGAATTATCATTATCATAGACTAATTAACTTGGACTAGTGTCCTCATCTTGGTTGTATTGTCACAACATTTCAGTCGTTGCAGCCTCTGGCCTTCAGGAGTCTATCATAGTTGGTAATCTTCAGAGAATTTCAAACACATGACAGATTCAATCCATGGGGTGTAAATTGTTCTCATTCCGCTGTCCATACGAGAGAATGTCTCATATCAGTTATTTCTTTCTAGTTAATTTGTCCTTGTGATTTTGCTCATTTGTCTCTTCCATTGAACCAGAGTATATAACTTTTTTGCACTATCCAACCCAAGGATTGAACTCGTGACAGCCAAATATCCACTAGCATGAACAGGAGAATGAAAACAATTATGAACTTTGAGGGAGACCTAAATCTGTTTTTAATGAGGAATTATCACCAGCTGTGGCCAAAAATCTAAAAATAACAGTTCAAGCACTTTCTGGAGACTTTGGGCCTCCAACAGTGACTATATCACGTCATCTCAAGAGCAATAGGAAAAGTTTAGGACTTGGAAGACTCAGTCTCTCATGAATTGAATGAAATGCTCTATGACAGTACTAACCCAATACTTCTCAGAATAGGAAATTGGGATATGAAGTCTTACGGCATCCTCCATGTTCACTATTGGATTTTTGTCAGTTGAAAACATGTAAAGACCCTATAACTCCAGTTTTCAAATGCTCTGTGTGTGTGCATACGTGTGTGCATGTGTTCCATTCATTTTGTTTTTCGAAATGACCTTGATAGATATGACTACACAGGCACATGCTTGGTATAGATAATGACTTCTGAAAATCATGAGCTTGAATTTTATCAAAAGGCATGATGGGAAATGTAAAACCTGTTCATAGAAATAAAGTAACAAAAGAGTGAATGTAGGAAAGACTGCCTAAAATATTGTAAATTCAATTCTTGATGAATATTTTCATATGACTGATCCATTCATTTATTTCATTTAACAAAAAACACATCACAGTTCCTGTTTAATTTAGTTAAATTTGAAAATTTCATCGAAAACTACTGGTTCAGACATAAAACGGTTGTGTAAAAAAACACAATAAAAACCAGCATTCCAAGGGAAATTATGAATCACTGCCACCCATATATGCTGCTTTTTACTTCAGGATTCAGTAGTGTTGGTGATTAAATTAGGTTACCTTGTGTATGGATTGAATCGTAAATTTTTGATTAAAACAAAAAACGTCTAGTTAGTCACTCAATCAAAAAATTGAAAAAAGAGTGATCAATGAATAAGTTACTTTTCTCATCTTTCGTTGGGCTGTGATCACTAAAAAGTACAAATTTTCAAAAAACAATTGTAAATGCTGTTGGATACAAACTAAGGGATAAATTTGGTATAGCTTTCATTATAAACTGAACCCCCTCAATAAAAGCTTATTTGGGGGGGGTCAATACACAAAAAAAAAATTCCTTATTCATTGAGGGGGGAGATGCAAAATTTCATGTTTCAACTATGAACAGTTAAGGCTGGACCAAGTCCAGATGCATTGATACATATAAATGTCAGAACACATGAATAAGCTAAACCTATCAGTAGTGTTTAAACCAGTCTATTATGGGTAGTGGTGATTTTTTTTTTTAAATTTCCACTTTCACAGGATATTAGTAGAAATTTGGACGGATTATTGTAAAATTGTGTAAAGAAGATTAAAAGGTTACTGTTTGAATTGACTTGATACTGCTCATTCAACATATCATAATTGATGTTTACAAAGAATGTCTCTGTTGTCACCTTTAGATTGTGATTCCATGAGGCATTTACTGAGGTTGTATGTTTTTGACAGTATCATTTTCAGGACCACTGATCCAATTAGGAATTCAAAATTTGATATGACATTCAATAATTCACTGTTATCCAGGTACGTTTTGCAGTCTTGATCATTTGCCAAATCAAGCAATACTTTTACAATTTGAGGTAATTGCTCTACCACACCTTGTTTCACTTTGAGATTCAAGTGTTCATGAGAGTTCTTTGTATTAGCCATCATGCTTTCAAAGAGTGCGTGCCATTTGAGACTGTCCTCCAGAAAGTTGTAGAGGATGTGAATAGTTCCTAAAACATCATGGAGTGGTTCAGTATCTGTCATAGTATCTTGGATAGCAAGATTTAAGAGATGCTCAGAACAATGGACATAGATGGCAAGTGGAGAACACTCCTCCATTCTTGTTGTCAAACCTCTCAATGAACATTGCCTATATTTGCTCTGCCATCAAATCATTCTCTAGCAGTATAGTTTTAGCTTCAGCTATCGCTGTGCAATTTTAACTTCTCATAGAAAATACTTCCCTCAGTAGAAGGCATTACATGAAATCCTTTTTCCTTCGATGATGATTCTGAGAAATATTGCCACTTGTTCAACCGTGCAGTTGTCTGACATTCCATCAATGATAATGGAATATCCTGAACACTTTTTCACATGATTTGGTATTCTGCCATGATATCAAGAATTTTGTTTTGGATGATAGGTTACATCTACTGCATACATGCATCTAGCTGAATTCAGTTTTTCTGCAAACCAAGGAATATCCTTAGAATGTAGATATAGAAGTTCCCAAAAGTTACCATCATCAATATTGGAAACTTTGTCTAAATTACTGCAGTCCTCTTAATGAAAACTTGAAAACTCTTTTGATTGAAGAAATAAACATCAGAAGTTCATACAAACGATTTAGCAGAAAAGTGGAATATACAGAAAATTTGTATAACTTAATAAAATGAAATCACTTGACTTTATTCTTTTAAATCATTTCCATTGATTAAGAACATTTTTATGACTATTGATAATTTCAAAAAATGTATCTGTGTTCAAACTTTGAACATCGATAAAAAAAAAAATGTATATACAAATCAAGGCTGTTTTGACTCACATATCAGGAAATCAGTTTACCATGCTTATTGTTTTAAAGATATTTTGTAAGATTTTCTAGATATTTTTCTAGAATTAAACTGGAAAAATTTGTATTCAAAATCAATTTTTCATCTATTTATTCATCTGTAGTAAATATTTATGTGAAATGATCAACATTTGGGGTATCATTGTGTTAAGGATACTAAAGTCAATATAACCAATTCTTTCATGATAATATTTGCTACATTAGTAAGAGAAGGATTCTGATTTAAAATTATTTGTTTCCACAAGAAAAATGCAGAGATATTTGTGCATGAAAAGTTGGTCACACTGTGCAAAACGATGTAACATATTAATTTGCATTAGAAAATTTTGAAATTCTACAAAAAAATAACTAATTATCTGATTTCAGTAAAATCTTTGGTACTCATTCATTCATTCACTACTTGTCCTTTGGACTGTCCTGATAGATGAGCATACACTCCCTATAGAGAAATGTATTTCTCACTATTTTTTCAGTGAAAAGTAACTAATATTTTTCCCAAATCCAGTCAAATAATCATTAAATTAAGTTTCTTAGAAATACATACTTGAATCCTTCTTAGTATCCTTAAATCCTATTATAAATTGCATGGGTAAAAGATTTCACATTTTAAAACTGTGGCTTCCAAATTTAATGCTTTAAATCCAAGGCATTTCAACAATGCAAATAATGAGAACAAATTATAGTTTTTAGCAGACACATACTCAAATGTCATCCAATTTCAAACTGAAATAGTACAAGAGCTTCTTCCATTCAGATGCAAAGAGACAATAAGCACTAGCAGTACAGCAAATTCAAATGTCAAGAAACTGTCCATCAACTATGTACTCAAATTTGTGGTCACCAATGATGTATTCTATTTATTCTCACCTGTCGAGATAGTACCATATTTTTTTACTCTACTTTTAACTGTTTATTTAACTGTTTATTTATTATTATTCTGGTGACTTAGAGACAGTGGAATCAGCAAGCCATGTTAAAATTCTGGCTGAGACACTTGGCGTTCACTTCACACTCATGATCTTTGGAAAGGCATAAATTCATCTCTCTCTCCCTGCAATGGGTGAATGATAAAGGCAGATTGGGTAGTTCAGTCTGGGTTGACAACTAGTTTAGGAGATTGAGTGCTCTGATTTTGAACCAGGAAAGATGTTGTGATAGACATGCAACACAGAGTGCAGGGAACATGCTCCCAGTTTGTAGTGGCTCTGGTAAAGCTTTGAATTATCATGAATTAGCTTACCCTTGCTGTCAAAAAATGAATTAAGTGATTTTGCAATTGCATTGTACTAATGAAATATTCAAAATATCATGTTGCATAGCATTTTTAATTACCGCGACCCATAGCAGACTGATTTAATCACTGTTACTGGGTTTGGGTTATTGATGTGTTCTGACATTCATATCTACCTATTTATCTATCCAGACTTCATCCAGCCTTTACTGTTTCAGTAAAAACTCGAAATTTTGCACACACACTCTTCTCAATAAGTAGGGAAAATATTAATCACTGCTATTCACAATACTGGTCTAGATAATGTTGTTGGGTTTAGCTTATTCATGTGTTCTGACATTTATATTTATCTATGTATCTATCTATCCAGACTTTGCCCAGCTCTCACTATTCATAGTAAAACTTGGGAATTTTGCACACACATTCTGCTCAATGTGTAGGGAAAATGCTTATTTTGTTTTTTCCCCTCCAAAATGAGGTTTTAGTGGGGGTTCAATTTGCAATGTAAGTTTTTCCTAAATTGGTCCCTTAGTTTGAGTACACCCTTGCTTTTTGAAAATTTAGACATTTCAGTTCATAGCAAAATGCATGAGAAGTAACTTATTCATTGATCACCCCTAATAATTGTAAGGGCTAGGCAAAATCTAAATAGATTCAGCAGACGTAAAGTTGTGAGCAATTCAGCATAAACTTCAATATTGACCCACCCCCCAAAAAAACTTATTTTGGGAGGAAAATTTCATAAAACGAAAAAAAATTGGGAAATCATGTATGACTGTCCACTCATTCTTATTGTGTAAGTTTAGCATAAACTTGTATTGTAAATTGAACTCTCCACTTCAAATGAAATAAAAACAATTTCACTACTTATTCAAGAGAGTGTCTGCGTGTAGATTTGAAGTCTAGATAGATAGATAAAAAAAATATACATAAAATTGTCAGAACCAATGAATAGCCTAAACCCAGCAAAAAAGGTTGAAACTAGTTTCTGGTAGAAAGTGGTAGTCAATAACAACAAAAACAATAACAATTAACGTGTAAAACAGATGAGATAAACGTGAAAAGTTGTTCTCTCTCAACCTCCAGGTGACCAACACCATTTGGCAGCATGTTATTTCTTTAAAAAATATTCCTTATATTTAGATTAGCAACAAAGATTGGGAGGGATAAGGGAGACAATGAGAAGATAGGCATAGGTTGAGAGGAATAGAAAGGCATGAGATAATATTCAGGTGTAGTTTTATCTTGGGTGTCAACTACCAAGGAATTTCCCCATGAGCAAAGGTAGTGTATATAAATGTTAGAATCTATGAATAACCTAAAACCAGCAAAAGCGTGTGTGTTAGGGAGGTATTTTGAAAATTCTCTTAAAAAAAATGGTTCAAAATACAATGTAAGTTTAGGCTAAATTGGCTTTTAGGTTCTGCCTGCTTTTCTTAATAGAAAATTCAGACGTTTTTTAGTGATCACAACCCAAGAAGAGGTCAAAGAAGTAACTTAGTCATTGAACACCCTTTTTTCCAACTTTTTGATTGATCGCCCCAGCACAGTATATATTGATGGTGGTGACTCATGATTTCCCTTGGAATACAAGTTCATGTTCAAGAGATCCTGAATATTAAACTAATCTAAAAGTAAAATTAAGTAAAGATTCAATTTAGGAAGTTTAATGTAAAGTAAAATTTAATTTTTATATCACCAGGCGTCACTCATAACGTAAGTGTGACAGACAATGAATCTACATGGCTAATCATTATATGTGTGGATTGTTCAAGTAAAATAAAGAGAATGTATTTGAACCAACAAAATAACATGATCGACATCACAACCTCCCCACGACACCTCAAGTACATGTGGAAGATTTTCACAAAGAAAAATTCCTCTCATATATGTGCATTATTCAGATCCTCTTTTGTTATGATGTCTTCATTTGACAGCAAACTCTGTGGCATGCCTATGATTGGTGTCGCTCAGGGACAGTAACTCATGGTGTCAACCCCACTCCCAAATTTGCTCTCCTGGAATTTTGGTGATCATTTTATTCTGATAAAATTCATTATCCATCATGATTCTTCTATATTAATAAATACGATGACATCAAACTACATTTACAAACAATTCTTTTTATCTCAAGTTTTCTTTTTTTCTGTTCTGACTTGTTAAATAATATGAAGAAAATAATTAAGGGTAGTACGAAAATGTTTTCATTCACTATCTTTAAAAAAAACAATTTGACAATAAAACACTAAGAGAGCTCATACCACTGTCAACAGCTTTGTCAGGGGAAGTAATTGTGTATGAATTGAATCAGATATTTCATGACTTTTTCCATAGCCTTTTGCTTACCCTCCCACAGAATTCCAATTAAATTCATAAGAATCTTTGAAGATAACGTATAGACAGTCACAAACTTCCTCTGATGTTATGTGGTGTGGATATATAAATACAGTGCATGGGAGGTAATTCTGCATGGATCCATCCCAAAATTTAATCTCCTCTTTTATACCCTACTACCCACCCTACAACTCACCTTACTATCCATCCTTCTATAAAATTTCACTGAGTGCTTCCAGAGATAATGTGTGGACAGACAGATGTTTCATCAAAGAACTATAAGAAATAAGAAATGCCCCATCCACCCATCACCCCCATCACCCCCATCACTGGTCCATCACTGAGTGAATTCAGTGTGTTGAACTGGATGTAGCTTAATGGTTAATATGATGTTCGCTCTAATTCTTAGTGGTCAGTGTCAAATTTTTTCCCTGTAACAAAATTGTGTGTACACTGAATATATGGGAAAGTGTTAACTTGAAATTTTTCCTATAAATTTTTGATACAGCCTCTCATGGCTAATAAAACTATATTGGAATATTTAATACAGTACAAGTATGATTGCATTCTACAAAGTAATGAAACCAACCATTCAGTTGAAATTTTATGGAGACCATCAACTAAAACTGACACTAAAACTTTAAATATAGGTTTCTTCAGTTTTTAAGCTGATCTGGCTGGTTAGTTGGATCATGTAAATGTGCCTCACCAATGGAGCTAGAGGATTGAAAATTTAAACATCTACTTCTTATTCTGTCTAGATGAAACAGTTTTTTCTGTTTTTTTGAAAATTCCTCCTCCCCTAAATAGGGTTTTAGCGAGGGAGGGTCAATTTGCAATGAAAGTCTATGTTAGTTAGTCCCTTTATTTTTGCACTTACTTTTCAAAAATTCAGACTTTTTCAGAGATCAATACAAAAAGTGAAAGAAGTAACTTATTCATTGATCACCCTTTTTTCCCAATTTCATAATTCATAACCTCCAACACAATATGTTGCTTAGAGATATTGGTCATGTGATGGTTTCTATTGAGTGACTAACCAGACCTGTTCTTCTACTTTTTGAATGACTTTGTTCAGTTTGGTCTTCCATTAAATAGAAGAAAAATGAGGTGAACAACCATAGGTTCTCTCCTTTTTATATGAACATGTGTTTGTGCCTTCCAATGCTCCTGGCCATTGTGTTTTGTATACAGACTTGAGAATTGGCATCAGTATTCCACCAGGCCCCTTTTAAAATTGTTTGTCTTTCTTTATTTTTGGAAAAAAAGCTTTTTTGACCTTTTTTAAGCCATATTTTGCAGGGTTTGTTTATGACGTCTAGATTCTCCACTGTTGTTCAATTATTGACTGTAATAGAGTGTATTTATTATTTTTATTTCATGAAATGTTAAAATGGATAAGTATAATCATTAATTATTACATTATCTTAGGTAACTAATCTTATGTTGCAAAAAAGTGTGCGCGCACACACACACACACGCACACACACATACATACACACACACACACACACACATACATACACACACACATACATACATACACACACACACATACGTACACACACACATACATACTCACACACACATACACACACACATACACACACACACATACACACATACACACACACACACACACACACACACACACACACACACAGAGCTTATAACAGAACTATGATTAATACCAAGGAAAACAGAATGGGTGAGATGAGTTGAATTTCAATTTAAGCTGTCTCCTAATATCCTTATGAAAGACATGAATCCATTTCTCCCTGAACCCTGTTGTAAATGTATTGAAAAAATGTCTGGCATGCTCTGATGCTTTACAGAGTAAAAGGTGATTGAACTCTATGGCAAACCTCTCCTACAACTACCTTACTTGTCCAAACAGTAGCAGCTAAGAAGCTGTTACTCCCATAGTCATCCTTGACTCCTGTCAATAAGAATAAAATGAAGAAGAACTGTTATGTGATTCTCTGTCACTGTTAGGAATAACATTCCGTTTCATGGGATTTCAGTGACCTCTCTACAAAATCCTCTGTCCCCTAGACATGGTTGCCCCCTAGGGTGGATGGGGAGGGTGCAAACGGTGCATTTGAAAGTTGGAACTTTTTAGTCAATGAAGGATAATGATGCAGTATAATTGTTTGATGTAAACAGAACTTAACGTGTTTTTATTTGCTTGGAGCAGGGTTGCTGCTAAGATATATCTGGAATATATTCCTTTGCCCCACTCTCGATGCCCATTCCCCTAGATATCCTGAAGGATTCACCTGAGCTGAAACATTGAAACAAAGGATTATGTCTGAGAATTCATTGAAGATAGGATATGACATTCTCTTATCATAGACTGGGGAAAAGACCAAAGAAAGACCAAAAGAACAACAAAGAAGTGGTTATCATCATCAACCATTTCTGGTCCACTGCTGGACCAAGGCTTTTCTCATTGTGGGGAAACTAGTGACTACTTAAGGTCATCCGTTGCCACTACTTCCTGATGGTTTTCAATTCAGAATTGTCCTTCTCCTTGACTGATTGCCTCTCAGGAGTCTGCTCTGCTAATTCATCCATAGCTTGGTAGAGAAGAGATGGATTCATGACTATCCCAAGGACATCAGCTTCCCAATTCTGTTGTCCACACCTTTAACCATTTACGCCAATGTTCAAATAAATTTGCATTCATCTCAGAGCATCAGACAATTAGAAACCATAAATCAAATTATCAACGTAGGTTTCTTCAATTTTCATGTAGGTCCTGCTGTCTATGTACGTATGAATTACATGTACTGATCAACAGAACTAGAGGGCTGAAAATTTAAACATTTTCTCCTTATTTTGTCTAGAAAAATTTTTTTTTTTTAACTTCCTACCTTTATCTGGTTTTGTTGAAGGGTTCAATTTGCAATGTAAGTTTATCCTGAATTGGTTCCTTTGTTTGTATCTGGTAGCATTTATGCTTATTTTTTGAAAATTTGGATTTTTTAGTGATCACTATCCAACAAGCAGTGAGAGAGGTAACTTTAAGGCAGGAAAAGTAACTTATTCATTGATCGCCCCTTTTTCAAACTTTTAAATTGATCACCTACCGAAAGACATTAAGTGACTAACCAGACTTTTTTTTCTTCTAGTTCATCACCTACATACAACAAACTGCTTTTACTAACGTTTTCTAATGAAAGATTTAATTGAATTAAAGTTATGAATCAAATTTTAAAAAATGATTGCTTATTACCATAGAAAAAGGCAAAATTAAATATTTCATTTTTAAACCCATGATCATGGCATTCCGCAGAGCAATCAGAGTTACTTGGTGGGGCCCATCTCCTCTCCTTGTAAAATGTGACCCATTGTATTGGGTTACATGGCACCAGCACAAGATGTAATTTCTAATGTATTGCAGGAAATGGAACAAGTCTACCTTAGGGAATCCACTCCTAGTTTGAAATCAGATTTGTCCATCTCCCAGACTGGTAGCAAACTAAAGCTGTGCTGCTTACCCTCCTATTTATCCATTGCTGAAGGGAAGAATGGATTCATGCCTCACCTAAAGGCATTTGTACAAAGTAAACACCAACTGGCTCTGTTAGAATCTGAGCTCAATTTTGCCAATTCCATGCTGTTAACCATAGGCCATCCACACCTCTCCAAAAGTTACATCTGATTAACTCCTAAATTCATGAACCACTTGATGCCACTCCTAATTGGGAGTGGAACTCTTCCGTGCATTGAAAAATGTTTTTTCTTAATTAGTTGGATGGGAGGTAACTTAAATCAGTAGTTATTCCCTTTTATAATGACATTCAATTTTTATATGAAATTAAGTATACAAAATTTTGCACTTATTTTTAGTATTGTGGCCATTTTGGATACGTAATGAGTTCACATAACCATTCTATTTGTATAATTTTGCCATAAATGAAATCCTTTTCTTATAATCTTCAAAATGATATATGACTTCCAGGGTTTCTTTGAGATTGAGAAAACTTTTCATTATGTTCTTGCTTTGTAAAAAAAAATAGGGTGGTATGAGTTAAAAGAAAAGAATAATTGCTGAAAAAAATTATTAGCATGATATAAGGTATAAAGAGAAAGGCACCACTCCCTCATAACCATGCATGTCAACAATTGATGACTGTGAGACTGAATCTACTGTATAAGAACAATAAGACTATTGTTCGATAAGTGTACTTTACTTAAGTACAAAAATGCTGAGAAAGCGATAATAATACGTTTCTACATTTTCCTGTCCAGAATGTATCCAGCCATTCTGAATCTCATAAACTTGATTGTGCCTTGATGTAACATGGCAACCAATCAGAAAGGACTTCACTATGCAAATATGAATAAACATCCCCCATAGAATTACTCAATCAGCTGTGAAATGCCATTGAGTGAGATTCTGTATGTGTCCAGATCATTTTTTATGTAATGTCAGCACCTCATCAATCCAGATATATTTATATATAAGTACTGAGGGTCATAATGCATTCGGTGAATATATTTACTTCAAAGTGGTCAATAATGTAGATAAATGTTTGTCTTATCATTTTAACCCAAGGTTTTATTAAAGAGTGACTGAACTCATTTAATTGGAAGTATCAGTTATTTCAAATGATGGAAACGATATATTTTCATCAGCATAATTTTTACCTTGAAGTAGAATTGGGAATATACTTGAGTATAAGGGCTACCAGTTGAAGTGTATGGATTGGGCCATAATATATAACTAATTCAGCTGATCTTCAACTTTAGCTGAGGAAATATGAATGCAAAATCACAAATGTAGGTGAGTGCAACAGAAAGTAGGCTTGGATAGATAACAACAACCTTCATTTTTCACTAGTTTGAATACAAGGATAATTTAAGTTATGACAAGAAAAGTTTGTATTAGTGTAAGGAAAAGCTTAGTGAAGATGTTGTAAACTTGCTAGAGTTTTGTAGTAATAGAAAAAGATGATAATACCACAAACAAATAATGGAAAAGAGAGGAAGATAAACAGAAGCACAAAAAGATGAATAGTGACAAAGAGACTGATCCTGCAGAGAAAGGTTTCATATATAGTGCTGGGCTCCTGAATTTTCATAAGCAAATGTAGGAAAAGACTTAACTGGACCAAAATTTTAGATAATTTTGAATCAACCAAACAGAAATTAATAAAATATCATTTGAAATATGATATTCCTTTGAGCCACTAACGAAGAGATTAGACCAATCTATGATGTTCATTATCAATAATTTTTTGCTACTATTCATCTTCATCTTAATTGTTGAATTTATCACAACTAAACCCTGTCAGGTTTCCCTCCAACAGAGGGTAAATAAATTAACAGTGTAAATAGGAATAAAAGTCCCAGATGAGAATTGAACTCACCACCCAGTGTCAGAGGGTGGCTTGTTTAACTAGCAACTGTTCTTATAAAGGTTATTAGTAAAAATTGATTTACAGTACTTTACCTAATAAAATGAATAAAAATAAAATATATGATGATGATGATGATTTATTTAGTAATAAATTATGAGAGTTGCTGAGAAAATTTCAGAAATTATGATTGAAATGTCAATCAGATTCACTCCCCAAACCCTCACGGGGGATCAGACCATGGAGCCCCAACAGCCACTAAAAAAGCTGTATTCTTTTGTGAATTTCTGATACAGAACACATTCTACTAATTATTCATTGGTTCAGTCCTACTAACCTACATTCTGGCTAATAGGTAAAGACAACAAATGATTGTTGTGTGTGAGTTGCATAAAACAATACTTTACTGTTACTTTCATCTCAAGGTCTTGAAAACTAACTGAAAGCCTGACACAGATCCTGGGAACTGTCTCCTGGCAAATGTTTGCACTGTTTATATTAAGAAATACAAGGTCTGTCCAGAAAGTATTTTGAACATCTTGAGAACCATTTGTACAGCCTTAATGTAACTTGGCAACCAATCAAAGGGAACTTTGCATAGGCATGAACAAGTAATCTCTCATGGGATTTCTCAGTTGACAGTGAAATGTCATTCAGTGAGCTTGTGTACTTTGTGACCATCATATTCACAATGACTGAACAAGTTATTCCTCATGTCTCATGCAGAGCATTTTGACAAAACTTTGCATCATCCTGATATGTCAGCCCTGATAAGGTCCAGATTTGGCTCCCTGTGACATTTGGCAATTCCCAAAGTTATTTCAGACAATGGGTGAGAATAATAAGAACACTGATGTACCAGCCAGTAGTGAACCCAAAAGAGGACTTTGCAGAATGTTTTGAAAAGTGGAAGGTTGCTTGGATAAGTGTGTCAAATCCTAAAGGGCTAAGGTGCTATTACTCTAGGTAGCCTATTTTTTTGTTAGTATCAAGTGGCTTGATACTTTGAGGACAGACCTTGTATATCTGTGTCACATCTCATTAAGATTTCTTTCCATTTAGTAATTTTCATGTTGTAACTACAAGCCAAGTCATGTTAGTTACTATTCAAATGATCTACTATATAACATCATAGCACATCAGTGTAAGCATTTTAAAAATTTGGACTTGACGAATTTCATGCATAATAGATTTACGTTGTTGTAAAGATGACCAAAGGAACTTGAACAAAATTAGAAATATACATCATATATCAAATAAAATTGATTGATTTGCATTACTTAAGATCCTAATCATCAAATACTTTTGGTTAAGGCTCACTGGTTAGAGTGTAAAACTGAAGATCATGTCCCTAGATGTTAATCTTAGTCTTGGTTCTGTGACATTTAATTACAAGCAGATCTGTTAGAAGAAGTAAGTAACTGTCTTTAAGCAAAAGCTAAAGGCTATTTTCGGTCATTTTAGTTTCTTTGTTGTTATTATATTTTACATCTGCTAATATCTCCAAAAGTTCTCAATGAATTCAAAAACATTTTATGGCTAATAAAGAATTTATCAAATTTTGAAGCAGATTCACAAATTATTTTTCAATTGAGAGATATTTTTCTTTTCTTTTTTCGATACATTCATCTTTTTACTCATTTTTGTCCATATAAATAGTTTCCAATGAATTCTAATGACATTTTGCGGAAAAGTGAGCCACGGACTAGGGGAGAATTGATTGAATTGTGGAGTGGACCCAGGAAATTTTTACAGTTACTTCCTTTGTATTGTAACTATACATGAACTGATTTTCCTTCCATTTTAGTGGCAATAGCATTAGCTGAATCATGCAGTCTCTGAGTGCTACATAATCTATGATCTGGACTTGTATTGTTGACATAAACACTCATTGTTGGGCATTAATCAGCTTGCTTGTTTTACAAACTATTAATGAGGGAACTATAAAATATCTTTAAACACCAGCCAAATATCTGACCTACAAACAGGTTATTTGGTCAGTTTTGAATAAAATTGAGATTTAATTTTTTTTTCCAATAAATCAATTTATGGATAAGTTTAATTTTTTTGCTGGATGAAGTATGAATATTCTGAGATAATAAATATACACATTCAAAGATAAAACTAAAATCTTTTAAAAAATTAGCTTTATATTTCATCTTTATTTTTATTTTTATTTGCAGAATGATATAAAAATATTTTGAGAAAATGAATGCACAGATTCATAAATAAAACACAAATGTCAGTTTGACATAATGTCAGTCAGATAATTGATAATTTAAAAAGCAAAAAAATTTGACAAATAGGTTTTCAACAAAATGTCTATTTACTTCGACAAAACATTTGTCAGCAAAAAATGCAGGTACGGTTTCATCACATATCAGCAGCAGCCATCACATATCAGCAGCAGACATCACCTATCTTCAGCAGTTTTAGTTACATATATTCAACTCCTCACTAAATGGGTGTTACGAGATTGCTTGCTGAAAGAAAGATCATTTCACCTTAATTTCAAAGAGAAATCTAAAAAATCTTTTTTGTTCAGTTTGTTGTAACTGAGATGGAACCTCATCATACGTGACCTCGAGTTCACTGCTTTACCTCAGATTTATACTTGAATTGATAATAAAGATAATTGCTGTAGGTTCCAGTTATACAAAAACAATTTTATTGGTTAAAAATTGGAGTAAATGTTAAAAGGGCAGCTATTTGACTCCTGAGGTTGATTTTTCTGATTACTTAAAATTCAACTGTAACAAAAATGTTACTTTTTATCAATAAGAAGATAAAACATTGGAAAAAACAATAAGAAGTATAGGATAGAAAAGAAAAACAGGTCTGGTCAGTCACTCTAAAGAAACTGTTACAGGACCAACATCTTTTGGGGATGATCAATTAAAAAATTGGAAAAAGGGGTGATCAGTGAATAAGTTACTTTTCTTGCATTTTGTTGGGCAGTGTTCATTGAGAAAGTCTGGATTTTTGAAAAATAAGTATGAATGCTGCCGGACTAAAGGACTAAAGGACCATTTCAGGATAAACTCACATTGCAAATTCAACGCCCTTGTACAAATCTAGAAGGAATTTTCTAGATATAATGGTGCAAGAAGAATGACTGTTGTGTTGGTGTATGAGATGCAAAAATAAAGCAATTCTACTAGATCTGTCAATGTGTGTGTGCGTGTGCGTGTGCGTGTGTGTGTGTGTGTGTGTGTGTGTGTGTGTGTGTGTGTGTGGCTACATATACAATAGTCCTTCTCTTTTTACTTCAGTTTATGCTTTAGGATGTTATTCAATGTCAATCCACATCCTTTATTCCAGTTATTGTATTTACTCGTTAACACCTGCAAAAAAATTCATGGATATATTTGGATTTCTATGAAACTATTTTCTGAGGAAAAAATACTGGCTTCATTTACCATGAATAGTGATTTGTTTGGAACGGTGGGCTGGAAGTATTCTTTCGGAAAAATTTTACCCTCACCCTGAGTGGAAGCATCTAGTATTATGACCAGTGTTGCCAACTCAAAAAATGTCTTCCTGCTAAATACACCTTTGAAAAAGCATCAAAAATGCAAAATGAGCTAAAAACACTGTTATCAATATTATGGCCATTTTTGATAGCTAGAAATAGCAATATAGCATAAAATTACTAGAAAATAGCTAAAATTTGACTAAAATTGCTGAAAAATAGCACTAAATGTTGAATTTTCACCCTGTTGAAACAAGAAACAAGCAAAATTGGCAACACTGGTAATGACCAGCAAACCAGTAGATTATTTGCAGAGTGCAAAGTGGCCTAAGTGTTAATGGTATGAAAAATGGAATTGGTGAGCTGAGTTCAAGTTCCAGCTGAGATAGTTTGTATTCATTTCACACTAATGCTTGTGGGAAAGGCATGAATCCACTCATTTAAGTGAAAGCTACTTTGATAAAAAAAGCTAAAGCCAAATGAGTGAACTTCAGCACAAGCTAGTTTCTGGTTTAAAAATCAACAGAGCTGTCCCCCTTGATCTTTGCAAGTGAAGAATAAGCCAATATTTTATCATATAAATAACAAATGATAGTCATATCCAGTTATGATGCTTTGATGATGGAATCGATGAACTTGGAAATATGGACAAAATCTGCCTCACTCTTTTGTTTGTTTTGTTTGTTTTTTTGTTAAAAATTGATTCATGACAAGCGCTTTTTGAGAGTTGCTTTAATCCTTTATTCACACACACATACACAGAGGGTTGGCCCCAGGTACTAGACATACAGTCAATTATCCAGAGCATCAAGAGTTAAGCACGGCCTGTCATGTGTTTGAGTGTTTGAGGAACTTTCAATACAAATGGAAGAAAAATGAATAAATTAAACAATTAAAATGGGAAAAGTTCCTGATGTTAAGTCAGAGTATTTGACCGTTGAATACTTTCTGTCATGGTGAAATCAAGAAAAACAATAAGCAAAAGGAATTCTCATGACCGATGACAACCTGATTATTATAAAAGATTTTTATTCCAATACATTCACTTTCCTCACTGTGAAACATAAATGAATAAGATAATACTATACTTTGAAGGAGACAGAAGTTCAACTTGTCCAAGGTATTATGAACCCTATGGCCAGCCTTGCTTGCCCAAACACACACATTCATTTTGACTTTTCTGTATTTATTCATCTATGCTTGCAGAATTCAACAAAAAGAATGGTAGTGCATGATTATGCATGAATGTATCTACAAGATAACAGAAATATAGTTTATGGATAATCACAAAAAATTTTATTTTTGGCAAAAGTGTACTTCCATAGTGAACAAATCATGTATGATTCTGTGATGAAAAGATGATGAAAACAAATTTGCTAGTCACAAATTGATTTTTTCATAAGAAATCAAAATAGATGTAACAACAAGGCTGATTTTCTCCCATCTCATGTAAAGTAACTTACATATCTGCAGTGATTACTTGAATTTTCAGAGCTGAAAATACAAGAATAACATCATTAATTGCTACTTGAAATAAGTGCTATGTAGACGGAATGAGGATATTTATCACTGCTTTTTTTAATAAAATTCTTTTCTCTTTTACAATATTCTTTTCCTTCTTTATTTCAACAAACCTGGTGAGAGAGAGAGAGAGAGAGAGAGAGAGAGAGAGAGAGAGAGAGAAGCATCACCGTTGTAACACAAGGGAGGTAACCCTGATAGAATTTTTCGAAAGATTGGCTTACCGAGTTATTATTCTTGGTGGAAAAAAAAAGAAACCCGTCTTTCGTTACATCACTAAAGAGTCTAAATTTTTAAAAAAAAGCCTGAACGTAGGGACCAGTTTAGCATAAACGTACATTGCAAACAGAACACCTCACTAAAAACCTATTCAGTTTGAGAATTAAAAAAGAATCTTTATTTTTTTACATAATAAAGAGTTAATGTTTAAATTTTCAGCCCTCTAGCTTCATTGATGCGGCACATATACGTAATAAATACATACACAGCCAGCCAGCCAACCAGACAAACAAAAGAAACCTATTTTGACAGTTTTGGATCAGTTTCGACTGACGGTCCCCCCCCCCCAATCTTGTAAAGAAGGAAAGCGTTTTATTAGAAAAAGTATTGATATTGCAGACCCTCATTCGATCTAAATAAAATCTTTTCCAATTTGGGTACGTATCAAATATTAGAAACCATCAACCAAAACAGTTGCTATAGTTTTCTCCTGTTTTCAAGTCAGTCTGGCTGTGTATTTATACATGTATCATGCGTACAGGCTTTACTTATAGAGCTACAGGGCTGGAAATTTAAACATTTATTCCTTACTATGTCTCAAAAAAATGTTTTTGTTTTTTGCAAATCTCCTGAATAGTTTATTTGGGGGGGTCAGTTTGCAATGTAAGTTTATGCTAAATTAGTCCTTTGATTGGCATCCAACAGAATTCATGTTTGTTATTTGAAAATTCAAACTTTTGTTGTGATCACCACCCAGCAAAGGGTGAGAAAAGTAACTCATTTATTGATCACCTTTTTTTTCCAATTTTTAATTGATCGTTCTCAAAATGGTGTGCTACCAAGAGACATTGGTCAAGTGACAGTTTCTATTGAGTGACTAACCAAACCTGTCTTGTATATGTATATGATTAAATAATATCAATTGATTAATTAATAGTTAAATTTTCCAATCTAATGATAACATGTAGAGTGAGTGAGAAATTCTGGTTATCAGGGGAAAGAATGGAACTATAATTACAGTTTTATAATAGCATTGACTGTACTTGAACCCAGTACTTATAGTCATGATTTCAGCTTTTCTTATCACTGCTCATTGACTTTATCCCTACTTCACCATTGCCAACATATATGTTACTCATTTTCTACCCTAACTGACTAAATATTTCTGGCAGTGTGGAAGAATAATTTAATAATTAAACATCAGATCTCACAAATTTTTTTTTACCTAAAATTTGTTTTAATTATCTTCAGCACTCAACCTGTATGCTGTGCATCGAAATCAGGAAAGAGGGAGTTGTCAGTCATTGGGAAATAATGGAAGCATTATAAACAGAAAAAAATTTAAGCAATCTTATAACAGACTGGCCTGGTGAGTCACTCAATAGAAACATCACATGACCAACATCTTTTTGGTGAGGATGATCAATTGAAAAATTAGAAAAAGGGGTGATCGATGAATGCTACTTCTCTCCCATGTTGTTGGCCAGTGATCATTTAAAAAAGTCTGAATTAAAACAAGCAAGCATGAACACCACTGGACACAAACTAAGGGACTCATTTAGTATAACTGCTTTTGCAAATTGAACCCCATCCCAAAAACCCTATTTGGGTTTTTTTTTTTTTTTTCAAAAAACAAAAAAAAAAATGATCCTCTCTAGACATGATAAGGAGTAAATGTTTATATTTTCTGCTCTCTAGTGTGCAGTCTATACATGTGATACACAGTCTGACCAACATAAAAATTGAAGAAACCTGTGTTGACAGTTTTGGTTGATGGTTTCTAATTATTAGTTTTAGTACCAAATCAAATAACTGACACTAATATCAAATTTGGGGCTCCTTGCTATTGGTTGATGGATAGTAAACTAGCAAGTCTTGCTAACCATTACTGTTGCATAGTGAGTTTGATCCTCAGTGGGTGTCCCCATGCTGGCATTTTTTCTAAACTAAGTATAGTAATAATCTGATTGAGATAATCCTCCTTTAACCATTTATCAAATTTTTTTTTTATCTAATTTTAAGCAGTTCCTTCATTTTACATGCTATTCATTGAAGAGTTCCACTGTCAATTGTGAAGGGTTTCAAACAGTTTATGAATTTAATAGATGATGATATCTTGCTTGAATTGAAAGTGTCTATCTTCATTTTAAGATTAGCTCCTCTTATTTGTAATCATCCACCCGTACCTTTATCTAGATATCTGCTTGATTCAGTTCTCAATTACAGGTATAGTTAGTCACTCAAAAGAAACCGACAAGTAACCAATACTTGGCAAATTATTATCACTATTATTGGGAGAGATTTTTGAAAAACAAAAAACTTTTTTTCTAGGAGTAAATGTTTAAATTTTCTGCTCTCTAACTCTATTTGGGCAGCCTGTATGCACAATACATACATAGATAGCCAGACTAGTTTGAAAACTGAAAAAAACTATGTTGATAGTTTTGGTGACCGTTTCTAATAAGTGTGAAACTAATTTCTTTACTTTACATGAATTCATTTTTGTATTGGGTTGGCCAAAATGTTTGTTCTGTGTTTATCATTAAATGGTTATAAGAACATTTGAGTTTAACTAACTTCATTCAAAAACTTTCTTTTTGCTTTGATTTTATCGGGACAGCTGTTATATCAGCATGCATTTTTGATCACCGCTACCTACATGAGACTGGCTTAATCACTGTTGCTGGGTTTGGGTTATTCATGTATCTACTTGACTTTGCCCAACCCTTACTGTTCATAGTAATAACTTGAAATTTTGCACACACACTCCCCTCAATGGGTAGGGAAAATGTTTTTTTGTTTTTTTTTAATTCCTCTCCTAAAGAGGTTTTTAGTGTAGGTTCAATTTACAATGAAAGTTTATGCCAAACTGGTCACTTAGTTTGTGTCCATGTTAGTTACTTTTTGTCCTAATTTGATGATTCAAACCATACTGGTCATACATTTTCATCGAGGAAACTTAACCCCCACCCCCAGCTTAATTTATGAGGTAAAAAGCAGCATGTATGGTTGGTGGTTATTCATAATTTTTTTTTAATTACAAAAATTGGCATATCTTTGTTTGGCATTGGAATATGAAAAAAAATTAGAAACATTTTCAGCAAATTATGCCTTTCACTGTAGAAAGGTAAACATGTGACTCAAATACAGAAAAAGATTTGTGCTGTTTATAGAGAAGGTACTGTGATTGCTTGAATATGGCAAAAGTGGTTTGCAAAGTTTCATACTGAACATAGCTCTATGGTCAGGTAGACCAATTGATTTTATAGCAATACTTATGTACTAAAGAATAATCAATTTCATACAATATAGGAGATAACCAACATACTCAAAATATCCAAATCAAGTGTTGAAAATTGTTTGCAGCGGCTTGGTTATGTTGAACAGTGGCTTCCATACAAGTGAGGCAAAAAAATGTTCTGGACTGCATTACAATCTGTTTTTTTTTTTTTATATAAATTGTGACAAGCAATAAAAAATGGATACTTTTCAAAAATATGGAAGACAAGAGATCACGGGGCAAGCCAAATGAATCACCATTAACTGTACCAAAAGGCCAGTCTGCATCTAAAGAAGGAGATACTGTGCATATGTTGGGATTAGAAGGGAGCCCTCAACTGTGAGTTCCTTCTAGAGGAGTAAGCCATTGATTCAAACAAGTACTGTTCCTAATTAGATCAGCTGGAGGCAGCAATCAACGAAAGGCATCCCAAATTTGTTTAAAGGAAGGGTGTAATATTCCATCTGGATAATGCTAGACTGCATGCTTCTTTAATGACTGGGTAAAAATTGTTACAGATTGGCTGGGAAGTTTTTCCTCAACCGCCATTTTAATTTCAATTAAAAAATACCAATACATGTTCATTGTTAGTTACCAAAAAGAAAACAGCAAATGCAAATGGCAACAGATGAATAAAAATTCTAGTTTTTCCGAATTTCATTTCGAGTGGAGTGCATATTTTATTGTAGTTTAGGTCATCCTCTGAATCAGGGGTCTCCAAACTACGGCTGGCGGGTCATATATCAGCCCGCCACAGGATTTCATCTGGCTTGTAACAACTTGAAATATCTATAAACTAGCATAGTACTTGTAAGAAAAATTACCTGATTATTTACACATAGATGAATTATACAAATATATATTTAAGTACAAATTTATTTACTATGCCCCCCCCCCTCAAAGAAAATGTATTTTTCTATCAATCATCTACAACTCTCTTAATTTTCTTTTTTTCTAAAATAATTTTCAAACAGTAAGGCAACAGGATAAAGTAAAAAACTAATTTCTTTTTTTAATATGAGGGAATCATCAGTTTTATTTATGAAAAATCAGATATGTCTGTATTTGTTTTAACAAAGACATCAGTAGTAGTAGAAGTAGTAGTAGTAATGTAGATGCAAACATACAAACACAGACACATAGCCGTGTTTAAGCATCAATGAACGAACAGACACAAGATTTGTTTTACCCCCTTCCTCTCTTTCTGTTTGTTTTAGAATGACAGAAACCAACAAATAAACCAACAAAAGAAAAAAAGAAGCAACATTGGCTTTTATATGTTGAGAAAATAAAACTAATTATTTCCCTTCATTTTTTCCCAACCTTGACAGTTCACAGATACATTTAAGTAATCTTGTAGTTTAGCATTTCAAATTATTATGGTTGTTGTGAGGGAACTCAATTGGTTACAACAAAATATTAACTAAGCAGATATTAAATATACTAAATGTAAAAAAAAATCCAATAAAATGAAAGTAAATACTCCATCAGCTATTTTAACTATTTGTGTATTTATCAAACCAAGTTGGGAGCACAATTATCTTTTAGTTTTGGAAGCTGGTGGTATGGTTTCTTTCGAAATTCTATGAATGAAAATACAAATAGTGAGTCACAATAAAAACCGTCATGCAACATGTCTTTGGAAAAAAGAGGATGAATAAATTACTGCTCTTGCATTTTGTTTGGGATTACTAAAAACGTCCAAATTTTCAAAAAACAGGCATGAACACTGCCAGATATAATCTAAGGGACCAATTTAGCATAAACTTACATTGGAAATTGATCTCCACTCTTAAAAAACCTATTTTGGGAGGAATTTTAAGAAAAAGCAACACTTCTTAAGACATATTAAGGAATAAATGTTTAAATTTTCAGCCCTGTAGCTCCATTTTTGTGGCATGTGATAAATGCATAGCCAGCCAAAAACTTAAAAACTGAAGAAATCTATGATAATGCTGACAGTTTTGGTTGAGGGTTACTTATAGTGGTAAAAAAATGTCAATAAAAATATTGATAGTTTTTAAAAAAATGACTCGAAAATATTTTTTCTTTCTTTTTCTGAATTATTAGATATGAAAAAAATTGCACAAAGGAATATGTTTTGATACTACACCGGAGAATTGTTTTATAACCACATTTCCTAAGATTTTCCCATTACACCGGTTAGCACGAGCGTGGGCAGGAAACTCTTGGAAGGTGACATTAGACAAGTTACCGGTTGTTGAAAACATGAAACTAGTGATGTATATACTGGCGTGACGGCCTTTAGAACAACTCCCAAACGGAATATTTTTATGAAAAATTTATAAAAAAAATCCGTTCAGCATATGGTTTATTCCATCAGACCATCTTCACCTCTTCATTCATTTTGACAGACAAATTTCACCTTGACATTGAACATTCCACATCATTCAACTATCAAGTTTTTATTCATAAACTGAACCGCTGACACACGTGTATTTAACTTTAAAAAAGAAATAGCATAAACCAGTCATGTTTTCTTCATCTTATCTTTCTAAAATGATGCCTCCGTTGGTATCTTTTTTTCTGGGTGCCATCACGTCAGGACTTGTATTCGGTGCCCTTTACACAACTTACGGATTTGCAAAACGAAAGTTACGGGGCAAAAAGGGTTTGAATGATGAAGATGGCAGTTCGGACACTGAAGAAACTTTCACAGACATCTTGATGTTTCCCGACATAACCATTGCGTGCAAGGATAACTTCCTACTGGATACTGGCTGTATTCGTCCCAAGTGTCGCCAGTCGCATGAGAAAACGTCCTTGAGTGAAATATACAGACATTTATGCAGTGCCAAATCATCCATCTGTGTGTGTGTGTTTCACATCACTTATTCCGACCTGGCTGATGTCCTCATAGCTATGAAAAAGAAAGGTGTACAAGTTAGGGTTATTACAGACGATGAAAATGTTACCGAAGAGTCCCAAGTCGCTAAACTAGATGCCAATGGTAAATATATCACTTGGTTCTCTTCTCTTTTTCTTTCTATATATCACCCTCACTCCCGCTTTTGTTTTGTTTATTTATTCTTTTTATAGAGAGATATGCAGCTGATCTCTGAGTGTGATACATTGTTTTTTTTGTTGTTTTTTTTTTTATTTTTAGCATCAAGTGTGTTGATGTAGAGCTTGTGAATCGGTAGCTGTCTTGAAAAGTAATCCCTATGCTTTTCATTTTTTCTTTTGTGGGGCCTAGAATAGATTATTTTTAGGATGGGGTCAAATTGCAACGAAAAGCTAAGATTATATTTCTAGAATCTACACCTCCCTCAGATAAAACATTCAAATCATTCCTTTACGTAACATGTTTTTAAATAAGTTATGTAAGGAATTGCCTCGTAAGTATCGAAATTTCTAAAAAATTTGTTCACTGGTGAAACTTGAGAGGAATGATGAAAGAAACACTATAAACTAATAATACAGGAAATTCAAACCCTAAATGTCAACCCGGTCACCCCCCCCCCCATTATATCTGTTATATATCTCCAGTTGGTCATTTTATGACTCTTCTTCTGATGCTTCATTAACAATAACCCGACCAGTTTCTTTTCAATACTTATCACAAACCTCTATATAAAAGGGTTTAATTAAACCCCCTTTGCTTCTCATACTTTACGATCAACAACTGGATAGTTTACTTATTTTTTTTATCAATGTCTTTCTTCAACTTTGTTCATTTGCAAAAATACTTTGTTTCTTTTCGTGAAGATTATATACATTGCACTATTGTAAAATGTGTGTTGGTTTGATAAAATTAGGATCGGTACAATCTCCATTTTATCTTTTAGTTTTCACTTATTATTTGTAACGTAACTATCAATTCGTTACACATTTTTGGAGCCTTTGAATTGTTAGAGAGTATAATGTAACTTGATTTCAGTCCTACTTTAAAAAAAAACTTGCCACTTTTTTAGCTATTTGAAATAGAATAGCCGATTCAAGAGAAATGCATTCTTAACTGGATTGCCATGCCACCACTCACTCCTCTTGTCCGAATTTGTGATCATCCCTCCCACCTGATTTTAAAGATTGCTTCCTTGAAAAAATCCCGACCCTGATGTTGAAAAAAGAAAAGAGAAACTAAATCTAATTGCACACATGCTTGTCTTGAAATTTACGATCGGATAAAATTTTTTTCTTCTCTCTCTCTCTTTTTTTTTTTTAAATATCAATTCACTTCTTCCATTTCTCAATGTAATGACCTGACCGTGGCCAACTGATTGTGAAACGGGTTTACATTGCAATTAAGGTGCCACTGGGATGTTTCTTTTTTGAGTTGTGAAAGTTTCAGACATTACTTTATTACTTGCCTGGCACTTCTGTCGATGAATTATTTGTGAAACCAACAAATTGACTTAGAAACTTCTGTTTTAGTGGAAGGGAGAATTCCAACAGAAAAGGATTTAATTGTACCGAAGAAGTTTTACAGATTGTGTTGTTTATTTTTGCTACCTTTTTAGTGCATAATTGCATTTCTCTCAAGTTTAATTTTTTTGTAAAAATAAAACGATTAATGCAATTATCGCATTTTATCTTCATTTAATGCTAATTTATTAATTGGCAGTGAATATTAATAGGATTATTCAAGTGCGATGTAATTACATTAATCCCCTGAGGTGATTTAAAGCTCTAATGACCCAGATATCGCAAATGAGAAAGAAAGTCTGTGTCGGATTTTCTCAACATGAAAATAAAGTTTTCGAAATTTTGTTATGAATACAAAATCTGAAATTTATCCCCCCCCCCAATTTTCCTATTATTTTTTTTAGTGTTGACCCTTGTGACCTTCACACCCACAAACCACGCGATCTTTAAACTGTTTTCCCGCTATTTCATTCGGATTACTTCCTCTCGTCATCATGAGTTAAATTAGGTAGTTTAGTATTATTTCCCCCCAAACAAAATTCTATGCTTAATTTGCGAATTGTAGACTCCGTTCTATTTAATGACCCTTGTGACTATAAGACTGTGCCGTGTTGACCTCCGTCTCTCTTGTATTATTTTCCCCTAAAAAATCGATGAAAACTGCCGACTACCACAAGTTTTATGCCTGTGATTGGAATGCAGCGACAGAAATAGAATCAATTGTTTGTCTCCCTTTATCCAGTTTCTTTCCTTTACATTTCAACTGGAATTAGCTAGAAATAGATCTCAACAGATCAATAATAGCCCCAATATCGATCGATATTAAGGCTAGTCGCACTTCAGTTAGTCTTGTATTTCTACTTTTCCAGAATTTCTATAAAACTTTGACCCTCAAAATGAGAACTATACAATGTGCACATAGAGAAAACATAAGACAGCTCAGTGCATGGGAGAATAGACTGGAGTCCAAGATATGATAGAAACCATTTGAAAACTCAAATGACAATGGGCTGGGCATATTGCAAGATTATCAGACCACTGCTAGACATCACAACTCGCACCATAGATTCCTAGAGATCATATGCAAAATTGAGGCTGACAGGAATAGCGTGACAAGCTAGATAGATTCAGAAAGTACTGGCTCCACAACACCCATGATAGAGAGGTCTGGTGAATCTAGGGGAAGGTATATGTCCAACAATGGACACTAAAATGATGATGAGAAACAGTAAACTCAAACACCAGAATAAATCTCATCCAATGTTGGTAAAAACTAGTGTGGTTAATGTAGAAATTTTTATATTTGTTTGTTTACATAACTGGACCAATGTGACTGTAGTTGAATTCTGTGGCTTATTTCTTTCATAAATATTTTTGATTTAAGCCTGCTAATGATATTCTGAGGATGATCTGATTTCCCAATATTCTGTACAATTTGTGAGCCTTTTTATTTCTTAATCCCAGCGCATTGGATACTGTGTAAGACCCAGATACTTGTTTTTTATTGATGCACGTGAGGCTGACAAATATATTTTAATCCAACATGCTTTAAAAGTGTCTGATGAATAATATTTACTTATATCACACCCAATGCGCATGTCTATCTTTCTTTTTTTTTTTTTTTTTTTTTTTTTTTTTAATGGGTAACAACATTGAGAATGGAACCGTTTGCATTCACTTCCTACTAATGTCCTTGGGGAAGGCACTTCTCTCTCTGACTATGGATAATAGCAGGGCCATCGGAACCCTATAGTCCCATGAGGCAGTACATCCGGCATTGAGCTAGCACCTTGAACATGTGGAAAAAACGACAATCTCTACAATGATCGAGTCTTTGATATATCGAAATGAAATCATTGCCTGATGCAGCACTGAATAAGATTATGTAAATGAAATTTTAAAAAAAAACACAAGATTGATAAATAACAAGTCTGGGTAGTCACTCAACAGAAACTGTCACATGGCCAACTCTAGTGATTTCTAAAAGTCTGAATTTTAAAAATAACGCTTTTTTAATTCTTTTTTTTTTCCCAACATAATAAGTAGTAAATGCTTGAATTTTCATCCATCTAGCTCCATTGGTGCAACCTGAACATCTGGCACTTAGATAGCCAACCAATCACTTAAAAACTGATAAAATCTATGTTGACCAGTGGACAGTTTTGGTTGACTGTTAAATAGTAAAATTAAAGACTCCTCCCATACCATTACTTTACAGTCCACCTTAACTGCTAACCTCCAAAGTAGTAAAAGATGTTTAAGTAAGAGGAATGCTTGTCTGACCACTTAACCAGTGTTGACCAGTACCATTGCAGAAAGTAATTCTTCTAAGAATGAACACTACTTAACTGCTTGTCCAGTGCTGACCACTACAATAATAGAAATCTCTTATTCTGCTAACCATCACGATAGCAGAAAAACGGTCAAATAGCAGTCATTGGATAGGTGGTCATTGATGGCTATATTTGTTAGAATAATTAGAACTTGATAGATCACTGGACTATTTCTGGCATCTACTCTCATGACCTCTGCCAACAAAATTAAAAGTGGTATTTGTATTCATTCATGTCTGTCCATCTGTTTATCCACACAATATCTGCAAAAATTCTCAACGAATTTCAATAAAATTTTGTGGAAGGATGGGCAATAGGTTATGGAAGAAGTGATCAGATTTGGAGGCCCATCCATGTACACTTGCCTCCCCTGCATCATAGCTATGTATCAATGCCACACAATATCACTGAATTATCAATAAAATTTCAGGGAATTTTTCAGTTATCTCCCCTGCATCATAGCTATATGTCCACATCGCACAACATCTCTAGAAGTTTTCAATGAATTCCAATTACATTTTGTTAAAGTTAGGGCCGTGGGTTCAGGGAGAATTGATCAAATTCAAGAGGAGATCCAGGAATTTTTCTCAGTTAGGAGATTGCTTTTTTTTCTTTCTTTCTTTTCATACATCTATATACTTGTTCCTTACAATATCTTCAATGTTTCAATGAATTCCAATAATACATAAATACCTTGAATAGTGCAGGTTTTTGATGTAGTACGGTTAACATGTTGTATGAATTAATGCAATTAAGTATAAGCTGAAAAGAAACATTGAATTATGAGATTTATTTGATATGAAAAATTTTGGAACAAATGAATAGCACTAATCAAGGTATATCTGTATTTTGTCAAAGGGTGGGCCATGGGGTCGAGAAATATTAAAGTAAGTTTTTAGACGGATCCAGGAATTTCTCTTCTTTCCCCTTCCATGCATCTTAAGTATTTGTTTACTGGTTTTCATTCATTTTTTTAGTGACCATGGCGTTGGCCAAGGTATGCACTCTCAGAGTGCTTTCTAGTTTAATTGTGAGTCGTTTATTGTTCTATTTGATATGAAAAGTGTATCACATAAGTAATTCCTTGGCTGATCCTTTTGATGCTACAGTAACAGATTATTTTGGTTTCATAAAGGTTAGATTTATGTGAAATGGATTTGATTTAGAGAGTTATTACTAGTTCCCATTTCCTGAACAGAATGATAAATATAGATGTTATATGGTCTATAACAGGGTTGCTCAACCTAGGCAGTATCAGCAATCGGTGAGCAATTTTAACCCTTGGGTGGGTGGTGGGCAATTTTAACCCTTGGGTGGGTGATGGGCAACTGTGAAGAAAATAGTGGGCAGTACAGGGTTTTGTGTATTGAAGTTTGTAAGTGACTATAAAAATGAGTCATCAAAAACATTTTTATAATTGATATACCAAGCATTACTGTGATATGACCCGTTATGCTAACCCAATGTGTCTACACTAGCTGCATCTCACCAGACACGGGTATCACATTGATAATATTTAAAAACAGTCTGTGTGTCATTATGTTATTACTTTACTTAAAAGCAAAAGCTGTTCATTTCTATCGTTGAAGACTTTTTGGTATCCTTTTGAATACTTACTCTATAGGTGGGTTGTGGAAAGTAGGCATTGATGCTAAAAAGGTTGAGAACCCCTGGTTTATAATAAATTTACATCCTCATTTCAACTTGAATTATTAACTAATACTTCTATAAAGTTTTTGTTTGCAAAATAACTGTCAATGTTGTCATAAGTTATAAATAAAAAACATTCACAAAACCTCTTGTGACATTTTTATTGACCTCATAATTGCAAATGACAAGAAAAAAACTTTTTTATTCACCTTTTATGTAGTGTTATGAATATTAAAAAAAAATTGAACCCTTATCAAAATGAATGCAGTGAATATTTGGGGGTAAAAAAAAAATGAATGATAATTTGAATTCGCTTAGAAGCTATTCTTTATTTATATAAATAAAAAGATTTTAGAGAACTGTTCGCAACATGAATCATTTGTATGAAGAGGTACAGTCTAAGATGTTATAAGTGGCAACCAAACAGCCTTTGGATTTACCGAACTACTGAACTTACTTTTTATTTACTGAACAAAGGGCAAACATAAGGTGTAACCAACTCTCAGCTTTAAGGAGAACCCTTGCCCCCTAATTAGTTTGTTATATGAAGGGTTTACTGTACTGAGAAAAACATGATCTTCTAATAATATGAGTACGTAAATGAAAACCAAAATAGGGGCATCCACTGAGTACACAAACTTTCAGCCTTAACAATGACCACGTCCCCCCTCCCACACCAGTTAGTTTGTTATAGCGAGGACTTGCTTATAATTCAAAATAATTATCTAATTTTTTTTTTTTTTTTTTTTTGAAAAATGCCAACATTTACATATTATGTCTCCCCACCACCACCACCACCACCACCACCACCACCATCATGTCTATGTTTTCATTGGTTTGTTTAATTTGCAATGTAAGTTTATACTTTATCATCCTTTAGTTGGTGTCCAGGCAAGAGAAGTTACTCATCATTGATCACCTCTCTTTCTAACACAGCATGCTGCTAAAAAGTATTGGCTGCATGATGGTTTCTATTGAGTGACTAACCAGACATGTTCAATGATAATTTTCTCTATTTCCTTATTTATTTCATTTTCTCTTTCTTAACAGGTATTGTTGTGCGCACTGACAATTCCTCTTCATTCATGCATCACAAATTCACCGTTATTGATCGACAAGTTGTTATCCATGGATCCTTCAACTGGACCCTTGGAGCCATCACAGGGAATCTGGAAAATGTACTCATAACCAATGATGCGGATGTGGCACGGAATTTCCAAGAAGAATTTGATTCTCTTTGGGAAAACTTCCAGAACAATTCCAAGAACAAAGAAGACAACAAAGCGTATATACCATATTGATCCTAGGAATGTTGGTGCATTTGTTGTACCAAAAATAGTTATTTCTTTCTCCTCTTTCATCAGGGGATCTACAAAAAAGATTGATAAAGGAACAATCCAATGTGTGGGTCAGTGTATGTGCATAAGATGGAATTGCCTGAAAGCTTTAGATTTGAAAGAAAAAACATCATTTTGTGCATACTGTAAAGAGACCTTATTGTTTCTGATAACACTCTTAGAACAGTATACTGTATATGCCGAACTACAGGGGACCTAAATTGATCCAGCTCCTTTGACGCTTGATGAGTACTGGATTAGTGAGAATCCAAATCTGAATCACTGGAAGATTACCCCCTAAACAATAGCTAACTACCTCATCATACTTTGTATAAAAAAAAAAAAAAAAGTCATGTAATTCAGTGTAAGATTTTAAGTGAACAGAAACATTGAATCTAGTCGTAGTTCTTCATAAAATACTCTTACCATACGTTCAGACATTTCAACACCTTCACTTACATGAAGCTTTGAACTTCCTCCATCTTTCATCGCAAAAAAAAAAAAGAAGTGTTTTCACAAGCAAAACAATGTACGGCAGGTTGGTGCAGTACCCCAGGAAATTCAAATTCAGTGTCAAATCAGTAAAGGTCCGCTGTATAAGACAAATGGTTTGCAAAGGTATTTAAAGGACTACAATTCACTGCAACTCTTCCAAGACCCATATCGAGCTTTTATCAGCGTGTTGATGCAGTGTAATATTTGCATTTTTTTTTCCTTTGCAGATTAAATTAAATACTTGTTATATACTGGCATATACAGTAGTTCTTTTCTTAGTGTCACATCACTGTCCAATTCAATATTGTTCACATATTCTATTCACATGCGTATGTATGTACTTGTTATTATCAAGCTGTAGCATAATGATATCATATGAATACCGTCTAATGTTGCTTAGATAATAGATACTTAGTCACAAATATTAGAAAATATGACCACACTAGTTTCCAAACTGAGAATTACGTGGCTTATATGGCAAAAGTTCCATACAGGTTTCCCCAGCTATCTGAAATTAGTGTTCCCAGAAACACATTTTGTAAGTCAAGATGGCATAAAGGGAATTGATTTATAACGGAAAGTTTTTTGAATGTTCCCCAACCAGAAAAATGGTGGTGATGGTATGTTAAGCTGAGTTGTTGAGAGGTACAGAAGGAGGGAGAAAAAAACGGTGCACACTGCCTTTGAATCATCTTGCAACAAAAAAAATGCTGAATGCTATTTTGTCCTCTTTTTTTTTTTTTTTCCCCCTCATTAAAGCAAAGTGACCCGAATGAACTTTTGAAAAGCTGGCTATACCTCTGCGTGTTTGTCTATATGTCCATCTGTGTATGCGTACAAGTCTGAAAGTAGTGTGAGATAAAATTCTGTGTAGATAGAATTTTGCATCATAAATATCAGTTTTGAAATTATCATATTAAAAGAAATTCAATACTTCAAGTATTAGTTTTAATCATTGCCTGGCAACTAACAACAATAAGTTTCAATACCCCAAGCGTATAGTACAGTAGATTCATTGGAATGTGCACCTGATGCCCCAAGCTACATGCACTTGTAAATAAAGTTGTAAAGATTTTGTCTCCTGGATTTTAAAGATGATCTTGGGCTGAGGCTTACTGCTTCAAATCTGACATTGGCAACTGGTTGTTAGTTTGAATGCTTTTGGGAAAGCTATTTATTAACCTGTTGTAATAATTTTGACTACTACTCACTTTCATCTTAATTTTTAATTTTTTTTTTCCTTGTTATCACAACTCAATAAAAAAAGTGTGTGTGTAATATATATGTTGGTAAATCACATTCTGTCAGATCACCTCACATCTACACAACAAATCTATCTATCTATCTATCTATCATAGCTTTGATAATACTACTAGTGCAAAAACTACAAACATGGTGCTGATATTCAGAGTAAAGGGAATTAGGGAATTTTCTATTTTGCAAGCCAGTTAACTCCTGTTAATTTGTTGCTATAGAGTGATGGCTGGAGCTGAGTTGTGATAAAAACCACAAAAGAATTAATTTGAAAGTAAATGGTAGTCAAAATCATTAAAATAGGTTACAATAATCCATCTGATAATAAAATATTTATTTACTTTGAACATCCTCTCCTTATAAACATTTATAAATACATGAAAATTAAGAAAGCTTGATTTCAAACCCAGCTGAAAATAGACTCCAAAAAGGGTGTCCTCCTTGTGAAATACATAAAAATCAAACTGTTATAGAAATATTATTCTGGATACCCTACGACCTTTACATCCTAGTCAGAAGTTATGAAAGGTTAAAGATGAATTAACTTGATTTTTCAAAGCAATGTAAAATTGATGAATTTATCATTATATTTTGAGTTTAGTGTATTCAAAATTTCAAAATTGCTTCTGCTATATTAGTAAGATTGTCATCAGAAATAATCACCTATTTCCTTATGCACAAAAGTCGAAAAAAATCCTTGAGATTTTTGTCACCCTCTCTTTGAGTAAGTGCTAGCATAAGTGCATTTTTTGAACTATTTTTCATTCTTTTTACGAAAACGTGTTTTTTTTCCGTTTTAATCGACTCTATCAGAGTGAAAGTTTTTGTGTCCCATCTCTTTTAACGTCTAATCAAAACAGATTTTTTAATCAGTTTGCTTGAGTCTTTTTCTTTTTAGCATAAAGTTTTCCCTCTAATGAAATGTCTAGAAGACCATCTGTCTCAGTAGACAATGGAACGATACTGAAGTGACTTCACCAGGGCAAAGCATATGAGGTTCTTGGGATGCCAAAGGGCAGCAGAGCATGATACATTTTGGCTGCAGGAGCTGCCATAAGGACAACCAATGACCTTAAAGGAGCTCTACTGCTTGGTTTGGAATCGATTGTCCCTCTCCTAGACTGGTTTCCTCCCAGAAATAAGAGAAGCCAATCTACCCCAGCTAATTTACCCATAGTCTACCTATATGCAAACTTCACTAAAGGAAGAGATGAATATTTCTGGTATTTTGAAAGATGTGCCCTGCAAAAGTTTAACCATTTTTATCTGGGATCAAAGTATTACATTCTTGTTTCATGAAAAATGTAAAAATCGATTTCAGACCTCCAAAAGTAGTTAATAGTAGCTGTCAGAAATTACATCCATACTTTCATATGGATCTGCACTTTTGCATAGAATCAGTGTGCTCTAAATCTGAACAAAGTGTAGTATCTGTGCTCTCATTGAAAAATGGTGCAAAAAAAAATGTCCATAAATGACCGAACAGACTGTGGTTCCATGGCTAATGGGGGTTTTGCCTCATGAGGCCTGGTACTTCTCTGTATCGTGAAGGGGGGGGGGCTCTAGATTCATTCTGAGACTTTAGGACCAATGCTCTCATGTCCTTGCAACAATAGTTGCGAAGACTAAAGAGATTTTTTGGTGATATGTTACCTGTGTGTTCACTTGTGGGTATTCCCACATTAAATTGATGATGTGTCAAACTCTTTTTGTAGGGGTTCGGACAGATAGGATATATATATATATATATATATATATATATAGGTTTTAAAAACATCCATATCCACTGTTTTGGAATTATCTATCCAATCATATCAAATTTTACATTGTTTTTATATAGATAACAAAATTATTTTTGTTTGTTTTCAAATAAACTACTATCATGCTTCTATAAAATTAAAGATTGCATGCAGAGTAGTAATTTAAGTAGTCCAATGCTGCTTGGCTTTCCGTTAATTTTAGATTAGAATTGATGGGGGGGGGAAAGAAGCCTCTTTTTTTTTTCTTTTTTTCTTCTATTGATTTCCCTCTTATTCTGGCACTCTATGAGAATGTTTGAATGGAATCCCTGCCAGATAAAGTTAATGTTTATTCTCTCTCTTTCTCTTTCTCTTTCCAATCCCAACTACCATTTTAATATCAGTCTGAATTTCTTAGATGAGGAATTATTATTATACACTGATTCATTTGAACTCTATTTTGGTTGTTTTAGTCTCAATGTTTCGGATACTTTACCTGCTGGTCTTCTTCATTTGCCTGATGTATTCGATAACATTCTCAGAATTTCAAATTGTACCCTGTGTTCAATCCAGCGGAATAGAATAAGAATTATTTTCTATTTATTATTCCAGAGAATGGGATGATTAGAGGAATTGGCACGCATGCTAAGCTCTCGGTAGGCCTAGCATAGAATTGAACATCATACTGGAAACTTTCATTGGGAAAGGACAAACTGTAGGTTTAAGGCCTCAAAATTACACCACTTGATTCTCTTACAGGACAATGGCTTAGTGCAGTGATAGTGAACCAACTGGATAAGTCTTTCATGCCCAAGTGTTCAGTGTCATTGTCATCTGTATATTGTTTTCCTGTTTACAAATATTTAAAAAAAATAGTATTTCAATTCTGGAGATATCTAGTCCATATCTACTGAAAGAAGCAAAATCTTTATGCTGGTAGGTATATAATTATGTATGTATGAGAAATATATCGGCTCTTGAAATTATATTTATTTTAAACAGTTATAATAATTATGTAATTATTTAAGAGACCTGGGATCAAAGATCTTTTATGGATATGATAGTCTAGTTGGTAAAAACAGAACTGGGTGCACATGGGTACAAAAAAAAAATATTAGCATATTTGATGGCATACAAGACCCCCAACCCCCTTATTTCAACAGGGAGTATTAAGAGGAATCCATTTACCTGAATTCCTCTCATCACCCAGATTTTCAACTTTTATTCTGGCTAATGAATGGCTGAACAATGGAACTTGCGTTCATATTTTGGGGATAAAAGGAAGCTTTTATATGCCATCAAATACATTATTTTAAATCTTGTCCAGATGAACCTTCATTATTTTTTTCCCTGAAAGGAACAAAAATAAAATAAAATAAAATTTCATGAGGAAACTTTGTCAGACTGCATGTCTAATCAGAGCTGGGTTTTTGGTATTTTTTTAATGCATTTTATAGAAAATAATGCACTCAGAAACATTCTCTCCAAAGTTCCAAACCCATAAAAATCCTCAGCTCATTTCTTATGAGAAAAACTATAAAACAAAATCTTGGATTCTGTAAAGGCCCATCAAAAAAGAGGCTGCCCCCCCACACACACCTATTTGAAAATATTCCCATTAATTTGAACATGTTTTGACATTACTTAGGACTTGTTTAAAACTGTTCATATTATACTTTTATAAAATGACGGAAAATTTATTTCTAATAGTTTCAGGGGGAAATGTAGACAAATAACCTATCAAAATCCTAATTCAAAAAATGAATCTCAACAAACAAAAGGTTAAATATCCTGATACTTTGATCTTTAACTGATTGAAGAAAACTTGCTGAGAATTTGTTTATTACAATGTTAAGCTGCCTAGTGCAAAAATACAGACTATAGATGTTATCTTGTCACATTACGTATGAAATGATCAAAATACTCATTTATTTTCTATTAACTCCATTTTTCTAACCTGTTTTTTTTCTATCCCTTTGTTCTAAGCTGATTTTTCATCTTGTAATTCTTCTTTCCTAATCTTAAACCTGAAAAGAAATGTTTAACACTTTACACTTGATATTCTACAATAGCCTGTCCATTTTCTTTTACCTGTAGGCTCATTGTGGAGTATAGGGCCACAACCCCAACTTGCTGGCTAATGTTGGTGCGGTTTCAGTAGCAAGTAGATTTTTATGGGTTGGAGCTGTTAGCCCTACACCCAACCATCCTCCTTTGCCCATGCAAAGATGAGATGGATTCATATCTTTCCTAAGGGCATAAGTGTGAAGTGAATGCAGCCAGCCTCAGCCAAAACTTGTAATTGATTTACCACTTCAGTTTTCCATGCTGTTGACTGTTATGACACCTGTCAATCCATTTCTGTATTTGTAAAATTGATATTGATTCACAATATTGAATTTACAATTGCTATATTAGATATAATATAAACATTGTTGGCTCTATTTTATATCCAAGAGTGGCCTGCTGAACTTTAGAGAGGTTTTTAATACCTTCCAAATGAAGTAACCTACTCAATTTCCTGGTTCATCTCACAAAGATGTTGATTCTCAAAAGAATTTGACTTGAGTGCCTTAATGCACAAGTTTGTCACAATGTTTGTTTTACCTAGATTGTAATGAGAGAAAAAAAATCTGAATATTAAGCAGATTATTAATGAGCTAGGCTGGATGACCAATACAGTCCTTATTAAAATCAGATGCCAAGGTTTTGTTGCCAACTCTGTCTTGAGATACCTGACTTGACTCTGATCATCATCATCAACAAAGGAAAGGAAATATACCAAGAGGCTCCAAGATCAGATTCAGGCTGCATCTGCATATATCTGACACTCCTACACTATGATGGAGGACCAACAAAGCCTAGTGCTATCATGAGGTATTGCTGGGTTGCCCTGAGTTAGTGATGATAATGCTTTGGCCCCAGAACCATGCCTGACCCCTGGGTTATTATTTGATGACAGCTTTATGGGAGGCACTGCTGTTCTCAGCAGGAGTTGTATAAATTTATTATTTATGGCTTAGTGTTGTAATGCTAGCAGATTTTACCAATTTACTTATTTTCAAGGCAAAGTCTTTTTAGAATCAGCCTAAAATACTTTACATCATTCTGATAAGAGACTTTGTTATAGCATCACAATAGCTTAGCCAGCAATATTTGTTTTAGCCAAGGAATGGTCATATGAACTTGTTTTATTGGTATAGTTAAATGATAAACTATTTCCCCTGCTTTGATAGTTATATCTAATTATATTCTTCAATCAACCATGTCAGTAGAAACATAGTTGGTTCTGGTTCAAGCTCAGAACTGATTATTTTAGACTTTCAATCACATCCCACCCTTAAAATGAGACTCCCTAAAGTCATCAGTACTCATGAGTATCTGTTTTGGTTGGTTGCTTTAAATTAAACTTTGACACGGATAGTTTGATGAGCTTTGATCCAAGATCATCTGAATTTCAAATCAGTCAGATCTGCATATTTGCATTTGAAACTGACCAATAAAAAACTTTATAGCAATTCAGTCATTTGATGTGAATTTGAAATTTCGTTAGTATTAATTTTTGACTTTTAATTACCTTCATCTTAATATTTTATTTTCATCACAATGTAAGGGGAGTTTAAAGGTTGGTTACTTCTCCTGCAAGCCATTTATGTAAGTTAGTATAGCAGCTTGGTGTTAGTCTGACTTCATTCTCGCATAGACAAAATGAGTTTGAGTCTCATGAGGAGCTTAGTTTTTATTTCCAACCTGTGCTACTTACTCAATGTGGGAGATTGATGATCGGAGTTGTGATGGGATAAAAAAAAATTAAGATGGTGATAAAAATTAGTCAAAAATAATACACTATCAGAAATTCTCTTGACGACAAGTGAGAATAAGATTATCATTTTTTTTGTCTTGGCTTTTATTGGCTGCATCAAGTAAATGTCGTTTAGGTGAGCCTGGATCTGAGCAAATATTGCTTAAGATTTTTTTGTTTAGAGAAAATACTTTTAAAAGAAGTTATGTCAGTATATTTATGTTCCTTGTATCTCAGATGTGATGACAGATTTTGGCAATATACATTACAAAATATTGTTATATTTTTTTAATAAAAATTTTATTTAAAAAAAAAAGGATTGCTGCTTTTCTTTATTTGTATTGCAGTTTCGTTTCTGTTTTTTGAAAAAAAACGCTTACCACATTCAGAGGATAAGTTGGGATGTGTTTTTGTGTTCTTGTCTGAATTTCATCAGACAGTGCATTAATCATTATGTATGATATGATCAGACTATTTACCTCATCTGTTTTCATTTACTCAGGTTTTGGTCATATATCCTCTGAAAGGACATCTCAGGAAAACTCAATTCAAGGGAAGCAACTCAGAATTTGACACTGAAAACATAACCTTGGCATACTGCATATACAAAAAATGGATGTGAGGTGTCCAGTCCTATTGTGCTCTATGTTCTGAAACCAGGAACACCCAACAAAGGCCAGAGTACATGGCCCAAATGTTGTCGACAAGGAGAATAGTCAGACCATATCATACACAATGATGTTTTTGTGGATATATTATGAATAAATAGTATGACGAAAATTCAAGAGATTTTTGACTTTCAAAAAAAAATAACTGTTTCAGTATGGTCATGCCATCCTCAGAAATATATACAGGAGGAAGCTGTTTATTAAAATCATGGATAATGTTGTCAAATGGTTATTGTTATTAAAATTAGTCAGTCCTAAACATTTTATTTCAATGGATTAAAAATTCATTTAAAAACTCAATGAATTTCATAGTGATTTTTTTTTATAATGTAAAGTTGTTTATAACAATGAATTCTATAGCATAAGAGTGAATGCAAATTGTTCCAATTTTTATATTTCCTGCTTAGTGTTATCAGCTGTTTATTTTTATCTAAAAGACCCTGTCCAAAAATGGTTGTAATCAGCGGCTTCCTATCTTTGCGTATGTAGGTAAGCACACACATATGAGCGTCAATTTTTCAACTTTGCTTGAGATTACATTTTTCAAAATAACTGAAACACTCAATGAAACCATACTGTGTCCAACATCTTCATGCAGCTTGACGTGTTGGGGGTGATCAATCATATATTTGGAAAATGGGACGATCAATGAATAACTTATCTTGCATTCTGTTGAGTGATGATCACTAAAAAAGTCCAAATTTTCAGAAGACGAGCATGAATGCTGCTTGGCTTAAACTAAGGGATCAATTTAGCATGAAATAACATTGCAAATTCAAGTGTGAGGTATGTGGAATTTTAAAAAATGAATTAAAATTTTTTTTCCTGACAAAAGGAGAAAATATTCAAGTTTTTAGATCTGTAGCCTAAATGCTTGATAGCCAACAAGACTGACTTCCAAGTGCATCATTATGCAAATGGAGTGCACATGGGTGGCCATGTCATCTAATTGAATGTTTTTAGCATCAAAATTCTTCTATTTGGCTTTCACTCTTTCTCTCTCTCTCTCCTCCAACTGCTGTGGCAGAAGGGAGAAACATCAATGAAAAGAAAAGAGTCTCTGGTTGTATTCTCTTATACTTGAGTGTTGGTATAGGTTGATGAAGGCTAACAGTGAGAGAAATGCAACAGGCATTTTTCTATTCTCAAAAGGGAAGCATAGGTCTTATTTTACATCTCAGTCCTAGGACCAGATGGAGTTCATTCACTTCATCTTGTTTCAAAAACTGAGCTTGGGCTGCCAGAGAGTAGGAGAGCATGAAAAAGATGAAAATGTTGTTGTCCAAAGACAACCCAACTCAATCTTTGACACAAGTGACTACAAACTCTCAACCAATGAGGGGTTGGGGGCAGAGTAACAGTTGGTTGGTCAATTTTTTCATATTCCATGTCCATTTATGGATATATCACGTCCAAGCAAATTCCTGTTTTACCTTTCCTTTCTTTTCACTTCTAAAAAATTAACATGATTGCTTAAGCCAAGGAATTAAAAATACTTTTTAAAAAAGAATCTAGGTACTCTAAAAACAACCGATACTTGTGAAATTTAACAAAAAAAATAGGGTCTTATTCTATCACATTATGTATTTACTTGTGTCTGTTGTCCACACAGTATATCCAAAACTTCTCAATGAAATTCATTATAAATTTTGTGGAAAGATGGGCTACAGAAGATCAAATGGAGGGAGGGGGGTATAAATTTTTTCCTCCCCTTCATCGTAGCCATAAAATATCTGTTTTCAATGATATTTTGTGGAAGAATTAACCCGGAAGAAGTGATTAGCACCCTTGCATCATATCTACATATCAACAAAATATCTCCAAAAGTTCTTGATGAATTTCAATGATATTTTGTGGAGGGGTTGCCCATTCGCAAGTTCAAGTGATCAAATTTGAGGAATTTTTTTACAATTAAGAGAGATTTTTTCCACATATATGTTCACTCATTTTTGTCCATACAATATCTTCAAAAGTTCCCGATGAAATTTCATCGAAGGGCAGGCCATAGAATAAGGAAGAATTGATTGGATTTTAGGGCAGATCCAGGAATTTTCTTTTACAGTTACCTCTTCTGCATTATAACTATTTGTGAACTGATCTCCATTATTTTCAGTGAAAGTGGCATCGATCATTGTCCGTGAAATTAGATTGTGGCTTCATTTAAACCAACTTACCAATTTCATTGACTATGTGATGTTGCTCATAAAAATTCCTTGTTTTCCTCATCTTTCTGTGGTTAAAGAAGAATAAAATTTAGAATAAAAAAATCAAGCAAAACACTCATTTTTTGCAGTGGCCCGAAACGATTCATTGTTTTATAGCTAAAAATATTTTATCCGCATGAATTTTGGCTTTTTCTAAAAATATACACAATATTTAAACCAACACAAAAAAGAAAATTCATAGTTCTCATTGAACTTCATTGTACATGGAACTTTACAAAGGTTTTCACTCTTATAATGAAAAAGTAATGATAATCTGATTCAAAAACAAGTTACCATAGCCTTGTATAATCATTGTTTCATTTTTATTCTCACAGCTCACAAGACATAAAAACATTTCTAATACAGCCCGCCTCCAAATAAGTTTGCCAACCCTCGTCATTGGCAGGGTTATGTACTCTCTGTGTCCTTTCTAGTTGGGATTTGTTATTGAAATTACAGCTTGTTCAAAGCAAATAAAATTTTAGTCCAGATATTGATCCTGAATTTGTGAATTTCACTGGAGTAGATTTTTTTTGTGAATTTTTTTTTATATATTTCACAAAAACACAAAATTTACAAAACAAGTGCCAATTGTTGATTTTTTTCATAATTTGGTAAACATCAATATTTACTAAAATCACTACCCCTCAGTCCTATTTACAACATAACTATAATGCTAAACTGAACCTTTACCACACCACATCTCTAAAAATGAAGAAGGAATTAAATTTTTGGTTGGATTCATGAATTTTTCAGTCACCTCCCCTGCATCATAGCTATATGTAGTAAACAAAATACTTTCAAAAGTTCTCGATCAAATTTTGTGGGAGGGTGTGCCATGGGGTAAGGGATAATTAGTTAAATTTAGGGTCAGATCCAGAATTTCTTTTTCAATAGAGAAATAATTATTGAGAGACGGGGAATAGAGACAGAATGTTTATCGTTTATTGTGGGGGTCAATTTTTTCACCTAACTGCAAATGTTTTTGATCTCCTCCTAAAAAGAAAATTTCCCATGGAGCAAAACAAAAGATGGTAAATAAAATAAAACAGAACCTTTAATCATTCAAATATCAAAAAAATAAGGTATCCATCTCGTACAAATTGAATTTGAATATTACTTATTTCATTAATTGAAACTTTTTTTTCCCTGTGGCTTACGGTCTGTTATTCTAATTCCTGTTTTAGATAGCATGCTTCCTACATTGTGGGGTAATTGTTTGGATGAGGTTCGCGAAAAGGAGGACGGTTACTAATATAGACAAAGTAAATGATAAAAGTATAGACGTTGACAATTTGGAACAGATGAGACTGTTTACTCCTTATTTGTTCGTGTGGAGATATACAAATAGAAATGATGAAGAAAATTACTTTGACCGTATTAATTTCAACTGTGTTCATTTTAGTGTATTAAGGATGAAAATATCTACAATTTTTCTTTGTCAAGTGCAACCCCAACTTACATAAAGTATTTTTAAATTGTCAAATTTGTTCCCTAATTAGTTAGTAGCGGCAGTTTAAGTAATTGTGTCTGTACTAAATACCTCCTTATTTTGCGGACCTCATCCAGACAATTACGCGAAGTGACTTCAGTTCCGGCATTATTCCTTAAAACAACCTGTGATTTTGATCACAAATCCATTCAGTGCATCAATTATCTCCCTTCGACACCCGCCAATTAATAAGGCCAGCTCTCGTCTTCGCCTACGAAGAATAAATAAACTTGTTTTGTTGCTAAAGTAAACAGTAAAACTAATTTAAGTAGAGTCAAGGTAGAAACTCATTGTTGACATTATTACTAATTAGTTTGTTATGGAAATGTGTGGAAAGGAAAATAGTTTTTAAAATTATACGTATTTTTAGCAACTGAATAATCATTTTTAGTCGTCAAGAAATGCTGCCACACCAGTATTCCCTTTGTTTCGAATCAAAGTTTGAACTGTAAAAGTAATTATTTTTGTCGAATCATTGCGTAACTTCATTTATGTTTGCAAATTCAACCAAAAAATATTTTGAATTATTTCCCACAACCGTTTTACTCGAAACAAGTGTGTACGGCGAATTTTATGCTTGTTGGTCACCCATAGCAAAAATAGTGCATCGTTAATATCACCGCAAATCAACAACGCCATAACAAAACTGAAACGACGAAGAGGATTTATTTTCATTTAGATTTTCATGGACTTATTCAAATTGTGATTTCTTGTTTCTTTTTTGTCTGCCCTCTACAGTGAAAAGACACCATATCACAAAGTGTCTGTTTTTGTTTTTTAAATAATGTTTGAAAAAAGGTTTTACTTCGTTGGATTATTAACAGGCTCATTTGTTTATCTTTCTTATCGTTTATACAAAAAATATCATAAACGTAAACCAAAAACTGTCACTCGTTTAAATAACAATGACACTAAAATGGAGAGACCGTACCCTCGAGTGTTGTTTTTTCCGGATAAAGTAGTTGCTTGCAAAGGTTTTTTCGTTAATGACTATGGGTGTCCAAACTTCGAGTGTCGGTTCTCTCACAAAGAAGAAGAAACGTCTCTGGGACAATTGTTTGCTCTATTACGGTCTACACGTCGCTCTATCTATGTATGTGTCTACACCATCAGCTGCAATGATCTTGTCGAAGTGTTAATTAAACTGAATTCGATGGCAGCCGAAGTCAAAGTTATAACAGATGCCGAATTGGAAAACGTCAACAATTCACATATTTGGAAACTTCGAAGCTGTGGTAAGTTCATTATTTATTTCTTTTGTTTATACGGAGGCTCGATGGTGCAATAATGTTTTGTTTTGTTTTTCGGACGAGGTTCCTATTGCGTATCGTTTGAGAGATTTGTTGTTTTTTAGCAAAACAAAAAGTAAACAAAAAATCTCATTAGTATTGACTGCTTTGACTGAGCCTGACTTTCCTTCCGTCGGACACAAAGTAAAGGTGCAGTTTAACGTATATTTACATTGTAAATTGAACAACAAGTGCCATAAAGACGGACACTAAGTAAGGGTCCAGATTTACATTATAATAAGGAGTGAATCGATCACCGATTCACTATTCCCCCATGGAAGTTACTTTTTCTCAAAAATGAAGAATTTCTAGAAGACAAAAAGGTCAGATTCAGTCAAATCAGCTCATACTTCACAGGAAAAATATTTTTTCATATTTTCCTTCGGATCGCTAAATCGTCCGACTTTCTTTCACTCACGAAAATCCTTAAATGTTTAGAAAAAAGTAGCAATTCATATTCTGATGAAAAGAACTGACATAAAATAGTTTACGCTTTTATCATAATATCTTTAAATTAGATATTAATCAAATCAAGTAGTTTATATCAGTTTCCCTGCGTGTACGTTGTAAATGATTCACTTCTTTCTTTAGAGTTTATAATCTGTCCTCCTAGAGTAAAATACTTACTTTCTATTTTACGCACATTTAATCCATACCCTGGAAATTTGTTCTGTTTCACGAGATGGATTCTCGATTACCAATGTTACTATAATTGTGGAGTGAACACTTAGTTTACGCCCTTCTCATAGAATTGCGACTTCTTTGCAGTCATTTCCTGTTAGTGTTGCCAATTTTGATGATCTTGGAGTCAAATTTAGATATAAACTTAAAAATAAAGTTGGCAAGACTTGTCTGTTAATATTATCATAGCAGTCACTTCTAATGGCATTTGTAGTTTAAACTTTTTTCACTTGACTGAACTCCTTCAGAAGGCGGAAGAAAAGACACCACTGTCATTCCCAGCTCTAATTCTTCTTAGTAGTTGTGGTAACAAGTGTCTTCTTAGGGAAACCCACGATCAGTTCTATTTAAGAAGAACCAGGGACGAAAGACCAAGATCGTATGTTCCTCATCAGTGAAAAGTTTAAAGAATACCTGGTAAGAATGTTGTCGTCTAACACCATCCCAGAACATCGTCTTCTGTGCACTTTTCTTGCAGAAATTCTCTATTCAATGTCAATCTATAAATTGGTTAAAACTCTGAGATGCGACAGTGATTAACTGGAAAAGTTACTATTACGAGATGTGAGTTCTAGTTGGCAGAACGGGTAGAATTGAAAATGAATAGGAGATCCCGACAAAATAGTAGAAAATGATGAGAGCTAGTTTGGTACATCGAAATACAATCGCAAGGGCTGTTAATTATGGCTAGTCTTTGGCTGCATAGAAAAAGATTCGAAAAGGCGTGACTTTGCGAAACTTGTTCGCATCATATTGCAATGCGGAATACATGTAGCTGGGAACTACCATGTATTCTGGTTGTTGGAAGACGCATAGTATCCTTTCCAATTATGGCTATCTTCATTTCTCTGTTAACCATTTAGAAGAAAGATTTATGACTGCAGAGCAAGAACATCCCCAAAACATCGAAAAAGACGTTAAAAATGGATTCTGCGTTCAGGAATGATCAAAAGTAGAGATTTTACCCCAACAAAGTATTCAAAATTGACGAGAATCAATTACTTTTTTTTCAATTTTCGCGCAATTTTCCATAGCTAAGGGGAGATCATTTATAGAAGCCGTGACTGAATGGCGTGAAGTGATGATTGCAGATAAATGGTTCTGAAGAAAACGCGCGATATTTCACTTCACAGCTGTGATGAATTTTAGTCTTATTTATTTTTCTCATTTAAATACATTTTGTATAAATTTTACTGCATTCTGTGTTATGTCCCCAATGAATTCCGTAGGCTTGAACTGTCAACAGAAATTAGTAGTCAGTATAAAAGAATAAAACATCATTGTTGATTATTGATAGTGTCAAGATTTTATTTTTCATTTTTTTTAAGAGCAAAATGGACATTTTGTGCAGTTTAATTGACCAATGATAAAACTAAGTATCCTTCCTCACATTATCTGCATTTGAGAATTTGATAGAAATAAACTGGAACTATATATTAAAAAAATTATTGTCGTCGATAAATAAAATGGCGTATAATTGATTTTTTTTTTTTGCTGACTATAGAATTATTCGAGTCGAATACACGAAAAAAATCTCTCTCTAGTATTTTTTTAGCTTTCAATGCATATGTTAATGATACTTTTTAGCGTACGTCTATTTAGTGCCGACTCCTCTGCACACGACTATTTGGTGCAAGGACAACGCGAAAACTGAGCGCTTCTCAGCGCAAGAACGATCGATTAAAACAACCTATGAAATTGTTACAATTTTTTGAAACACAAAAATCGAAAATATTTCTCGAGTTGAATTATTTTAGTGAAATAATTTACGTCCGTGTAGCTCTATTGGACAATTTATAGTTTGCAAAAACTAACCATAAAACTATTTGCATCAAACGGTCGTGAGCGAAGAAGTCCGGTCACGAATCCGGTTTTAATCCCCGATAATTTGTCAGTTTCGTGGAAAAATGTTTTTTCAAGGTTTTTGGGGTCTTCTATTTACAATGTAATGCTAAACAAGACACGTAATAATTTTATTCATTTTTCAAGATAAATATCTACTTTATTCCATAAATCTTTGTTCCATTTAACTTTTTTTCCCTCCATTTTTGTTATATTTTAATTTGTTCATTTTCACATATTTGATGTCAAGGGAAGTAACTGCATACTTCGATGAGCCTCACTTCAATAAAAATGGCGGAAAATATATGGCCAGTTTAGCATTACACCCACTCAGTAAATAGAACCTTCTTCATATAACGTAAAAAATCGTTTGGTTTTTTAAAAGGTTTTGGGGGAGTTAAATAGGTATTAGGAATTTAAAAAAAAAATTCCTGGTGAAAAGTAACATTTGTATTAATGTTCCAAATAGTCGACTTGACGCAAATCTCAACCAATTTCGTTAATATTTTTTGGTTAAGATTCAGATTATACCGAATTACTAAAAAAATAGGAGAAGAACGTATTCGCAAATTTATGCTTTCAATCTCCATTACTTTCATTTCCATTAGGAAATTTGTTAGCTTTGAGAAAAATCAATCTTTTAAAGGTGTTAGTTTTATCAACGAAGTAACTACAATGCTAAAAGGGACCGTTACTTTCCGTCCACTCAAAGAGAAATAATAAACTTGAAGTGGATTGATTTTGGACTTACTTCCCTTGATTCATAGAATTTTGCAAATGATTTTGCATTGAATTATATTTCACTTTCATGTGAATTTATTCATACTGGCTTTTTCTTTTATCAAATACTTTTGTTGCTAATATTTGGCAGAGGTACTTTTTTCCTCCTCATTCTATGAAGGAATATTATCTCACATTTGTTTCGAATTAGAACTGTTTTTATTTTTCATATTCAGGCGTGTAACTTATAAAATTTGTGATACCTGAATGTGAATCTATATAATACTAAAAGTCTGATTTTTTTATGTGACCTTCAAGTAGCTGAAACACTACATTGTAGTCAGAGGTATTGAATTTAAGGTTGGAGTTTTGAAAGAATGTAAAAGAAATTCTTGGTTATCTGAAACTGAAAAATAATATTGTAGAGTCTGTGTTAATGCTCGCAGTGATAATAATGATCAGATTTATATCTATCTAATACAAAAAATCTGATTCTGCTTATTTGTATCTGGCTTTAAGTAACTGAAACAGTGCATTGTAGCGAGATATTGAATTTAAGATCTCCCTAGAATATGCTGACATAAAGTATGCAAAAAATTGTCTGGATGATTTGCAGCTGAAAAATAATGTGTGGTCTATGTTTGTGCTCACTCTAATTAGTTACCCTAGGTCACTGGATTGATTTGTGTGGTGATTATAAGAATGTAATTGAATTAATTTCTTTGTTTCTTTTTTTATAGGGATTCAAGTGCGCACAGATAGCTCGCCTTACTATATGCACCACAAGTTTGCTATCATTGACAACAAGATCCTCTTCACGGGGTCTTTTAACTGGACTGTAAAAGCCATCACTGGAAACCAAGAAGATTTGTTCATCACAAACAAACCACACATAGTTAAAGAATATCACAAAGAGTTCAAAAAACTCTGGAACTTTTATGATCCTAAATCTTCACAACCCCGATCAATGATTGGGCGATCTTTACATCCCTCTATAAGAGAGCACAGCGAATTTCAAACTAATTTTGAAAGGTGACTTTACACCCTGTGATATTTTATGTATTACATGTATAAATATTGTCTATAACTTTGGAAGAGACATTACGATTTTAAATTTTGTTCAGACAAACCTTATTTCTACAGAAAAATGGCAACAAAGAAAAAATGGTCAGTCCATTTCAGTGTCACTTGGTACTCAGCAAGTTTCAAAGCAAAGAAAACTTCACAGCATTGATATCCATACTTGCCTGACTAATACACCTGGTCAATAAACAGAAAGATGCTACCTCTTTCAACTTCATCAGTTTCCAACTGTGCTCCACATCAATTATCCAGACCTCATTCCAAGATAATATATACCTTTCTCTCCATATATAATTTGCCATTCAAGATTTTTTTTTCTGTTAAAATGAGGTTTCTCCACTTTTTCAATAAATTATACTCCAGACAAAGGCTGTTTGATGGATTGTCTGAAACAAAATTTGGAATATACGCATATGTATATATATATGTATATAACATCATTATTTTTTCATATTCCTGTGTCTCAGTTACTTTTCTCTGGGCTAACATTTTTCTATCATTGCACAATATCTTACATTTTGTAATATTAACAGTATAGTTCGAAAATTGATTGAAAGTCAGAACTATAATTGATTTATATCATTGCACTTTGTAAAATATTATGTAATATTGAATACATAGAATAAACATTGGATGATGCATGTTCAATTTGTATTATTACATAATCATTCATACAAACATTGACTACTTTTATAATAGAGTTGAAAGTTGGCAGACACATGAATTATGGGTTGGAATTTGGTGTGCTAGAACTTTTGACTCAGTTACATGTAAGAACAGGTGGGTATGGGGTCTCTTCTGAATCCCTTCATCAATTTGTATCAAAGGTTAGGGTGAGGGCGAGTGGTTAATAGCACAGAGAATGGATTTTGTGTTCACTGCGTGCTAATGTCCTTGGGGAAATGCAGGAATCCATCTCTCTCCCCAGCTTTGGGTAAAATATCACAGAGTGAAATGAGTGATGCCACTATGGATGCCTGTGGCTTTTTAGTCTATTTCACATAATGCAAGCTGGAGGCAAAACATAGAAGCTTGGGATGTGTGGAGCTTGAGCAGAGATGGCTGAGACGATAGCCAGCAAAAGGGTACTGCTCACTCACCAGTTTGCACAAGTGGTAATCCTTTTAATATCATTGAGGCATACAAATGAACATATATTGAGACTGTCAGATGTTTGTTGAATAATTTTGCATTTCATTTAATCTCAATTGATGAAAATTCATTAAAATGAATGAAACCCTACTTCCTTCTGGAAACCAACTTCAACAATGTCTGCAAAGTTTTCATCAGATGCAACATTAAGTTAGAAACTGACTCATTTCATTCAGTCCAATGATCAAGTCCAAAGATTGAACAAAATTCAAAACTAAATAGCGCTTGGGGAGTTCATACCTCTGCCAACAGCATTGCCAGTAAAAACTGAATGAAAATCAGTTAACAAATAGTTGGGATGCAGGGGAGGTAATCGAAAATTTGCTGGCTCTGCCTCCAAACTCACTCATTTCATCTTTAGCCCATGGCCTACCCTTCAACAAGATGTCATTTAAATGTATTGATGATCTTTTGTAACATTCATGGATCTGCCATTAATTCAATCACTTTTTGCATTGCCTAACATTCAATAAGATTTAATTGAAATTCGATGACAACTTTTGGAGATCTCATGTTGGAAATCATATGGAAAACATGATCGAATACTTATAAGTCTTAAAACTTTATTGGCAGAGGTAAATAAGTTCTAATAAAATTATAAAGGCATCAAAATGTTGGTCCAGAGAAGTAAATGTGTAGCCATTATTCCTCATCCATTTTTCATCAAAATATTCAATTATTGACAGTTTATCTGCAGTTTTTACTGACAACTTTCTTTGATGGCATCACCATTATTCTGTTCATCAAATATTTGACATGAGACTCTTGCTGCTCTTTTAATATGCAGTCAGCTATTGATTTCAAGGTCCAGAAGTGCATAGAAAGTGATAAAATATATATTTGAATGTTATTATCATATTGTAAGAAAGATATTTTCATAACATTTTCATGAATTATTTTTTTAATGATCAAGGATAAACTATAGATATTGTTGTTTTTTTTTTTAATATTTAGATATTTTCAAACTTGGAATCATAAGTTAACTAAGAAATTGAAAAACGTTCCTTGTTTACAATCGTCAATCAAATTTGTCCTAATGAATAATTACAGGTTATTTTTTTTTTGAAAAAAGATGCAACATTAAAAAAGGGGATATCTCTTTAAAAGAAATTTTGGAGTAGCCTCCCTCAGATTTACAGCCAGCTGAGCATATCAGCCAAACAGCTGACTATAGATTCAAGGTAGGTAACTCCAAAGTTTCTTGTAAATGTGGCATTTTCTTTTTGCTGACATCCTGTGTGTATACATCAACAGATATACACATACATGTGTGCATAATTTATGTATCAATCTTTAGCAGAATAACTAAACTGAAATTATGATTTGTTGAACTTCATTTTGAAGGAACTTCCACTGATGATCACATATTCAAAAAAAACAATTATGTCAACAGGGAATATTAGGGAAAAAATGTTATTCCTGGAATTCCTCTCTTATTTACTCATCAAACATGGTAATGAAGGTTGAACTTTGTATAAATGGTTAACTGCTGTTCATACAATAAGTTCAATTGAGAATTTCATCCAGGCCATTGTATTAAATTGGACACCATGACCAGAATATCATTACCTTTTTATTGAATTTCATTTTGCCCTCACCAAATGTGGAAGGGCAGGTATAAATGTAGTAAGCACTCATAATGCATTCATTCTGTGGCACTGTTTAATGACACACATGTTAATGGAACGTTTGTTTTTATATTCTTGCTAGACTATTGTTGGAGATTAGTTTGCAGCAACGGCACATGAGAATATCTGCATTTTAAAAACAGTTTTGATTCATTGATTTTATTTGCCGACAAGTAACATTAAACATTAGACAGAAAGGGTAATAAAAAGTAATTTTTTGGTTTCTCATTATTTATACAGTTTGTATAAAATCCACCTGTTATAACAGCAAATTCGTTATAATGGCACTCTTAATGTGCTGTAATAGTTGGGGTCTACTGTAACAGATAAAGCAACTTTGGTTAATTGATTTACAGAAATAATTTGGTATGATCAACCCATGGAACTCCTACTTGAGTCCCAATAACTTTCTGCAGAGCAAAAAAAAGAAAAATGATTGAATTTCCATGGTTACAACATAACTTGATGAAATTATTTTCTTAATAAACTTCTGCTTTATTGTTCTCACTTTGTCTTTTGTTAAATGTTGGTAATTGACTTTTTAGCTATTAGAGAATCTGTAGGAGGCAAACCTTCCTTCTCGGCTTAAGGAAAATGCCCCCTCCCCTCGCCACCAAGTTTCTTTGCATGGAGAAGAAAGGTTTGCTTCTTTTCTTGAATCTACACTGGACGAGGACTGAAAAATGGATTGGTCCAAAATGTTGTTTTGATAACTCCAAACAAGGTCAGGGAAAAACCTGTCAGGGAAAAAGTAAATTTCTTATGGTCAGGTAATTGTCATGGAGTTTTTGAGAATTGCAAAAATTGTACAAAATGTCAGTGAATTTTGTATATTGTTAGGGATAAATCTCAAGGGAGACTCATTTCCTTGGACGTTACAAATGGAAATCTTTTCAAAAAGTGTATTGGAACTTAGTTTCTTTCATTTAAGCATATTTTGCAGAATTGAAGGTTTTTGGCATTTAAAAAAAAATGTTTGAATAAAAAAGTGGCTAGGGGTAACTGAATGGGGTGTAGGAGGCCACATGTAGGGGAAATTTGAAAAATGTCAGGGAATTTTGAACTGGCCAATCGGTGAGAAACCTGTCAAAGGTAGAAAGGAGAAATTCAATTGTCTGAACAAAGTTTTGGATTTTGTCATTGTATTTGAATTTTTTAGATGAAGCATTGTCAATTGTTATTCATTTTTGACTAGCATCTCCTTCATCTTACATCTGTTGGTTTCTATTGCAACTCCAAGATTGTCATTCCACTGAGAGAGAAGCTCCTGTGGATGAAAGTTCAAATCTCTTTGGAAGCTTATTCTTTATCACCTATCTCCTCCAGTTATTGCTTTCTATCATAACTTCCAGATTGTCATTCCTGGAAAATGTCTTCTCTTTGGTATTCTACAGTGGTTTACAAAGGAGAAAGATGATGAGTAAACAATCACTCCCTCATAATTATCAGCCAGGCAGTAATAACTGTAAAAAGTTGTTACACTCATTGTCAATCTTGACAGGGGCCAGACACATACAAATACAGATAAGTTTTTATGAAACCGAAGCTAAATGTATAGATCAAGCTTTTCAACTTGGGTTCTGTGAGAGGTCATTAGATGTTCTGCAAAAATTTGATATATTTGTGAAAAAAGTACATAATTTTTGCTTCATTTGCGGATAACAAGTAGTGGTCGCTGTTTTGATGACATTTGACACTAAACGCTTCAGAATTTCCAACAACCAAAAAGACCAGCTTCAGTCATTTTTTACAATCATTATTAATCTTAGTTTTTTAAAGGGAAATTTCTGAGTTCTCTTTTTTTTCATATAAGTATGTGATTAAGGAAATAAAATAGCATGGACCAAATTATTTACAAATATATAGAGTATATGCCAAACATTATATCAAATATCCTTTGGATAAGAGGGGACCGGAAAAAAAAGAATATCTGGGAATGTTTACCAAAATGAGCAATTATCTCTATCTTTCTGTACAATATTGATAATCACTTGTAGATTATGATGCAAAGATGCCTTTAGCTATATATATGATATAGACTTCCTCTATAATAATGCAGGGATTAGGGTCCAAGAAAACTATGTATAGGACTTGGGTCTGTAGCGATTTCCTGAATCTCAGCTTGAATCTGATCGGCAGATTCAGAATTGCCCGCCGATCAAAGGGAGACAATTCGGAAGCCTCTGCTACATATTGAATCATTTAGAAAAACACCGGTTGACTTTTGTAAAATCAATGTGATTGGGGTAAGTTGACTATTTATGATGATAAAAGCATCCATTGTAAAAGTAATCTTTATTTTACTATAAGATTCAGTATTTACAGCTTATGTTGTGTATAAGATTTATGAAGAGGAAAGATTTTTATGTACAATAATCAATTTAATAACTAGCATATTGCCTTTACAGATACAATCGTACATAAAATATGAAAATGAGCTTTGAATCTGTTCAATGTTCAGTTTTGATCTTGGATCAGTTGCGTTCTCTTTCCTAATTCTATTTTCATTCAAATAAATCCATTTGAATAAATGCATGTGGATAATTTCCTTTGAATATTGCTTCGTTCTTGTTTCCAAATATATATGTTCTTTTACATAAACTTTTTTCAAACGTGAACAGAAAGAATCCAAACTGAATTTTAAAAATATTTTACGTTTTTCTGTAAATAAAAAACCTAGTAAATACATTTATTTATATTCATGTATTCGTATATTCAAAAGTGATTTTAAACGTTTACATAAAAATAAAGAGGTGGAATCAAACTTTATATTTACAAAAGAAGATAGATAAACATGTAGTTTTGATTAAATTTTAAAAAAAAAGAATTTATTTGAAGTTATTTTTGTAAAAAAAATAGTGAATTTGTAGTTTGAATTGATTTAAGATTTTGATTTAAAAAAAAAACAAACTGGGAAAGGGGGAGCATCAGACAAAACTTTTTTTGCAAATTCAAAATTGAGTCTAACTAAATTATGTTTTTACGTAAACCTTTAAAAAGTTCTTGAAACAACAATCAAAAGTTTACGTGAAAATCAATTGAATTTCAATAATTATGTGCATTCATATTTGCATAGGCTCACATGATGTATATTTTATATATACATTTTATTGTAAATGAATAATACTTTTATAATGGATGCTTTTTCCCTTAAAACATACCTCCATCGCACTGATTTGAGAACAAAAAAAGTCAGCCGGTTTTTTCTTATGATTGACTATGAAACGAGGGCCCTTGAATTATCTCCCTTTGATCTGTTGGCAATTCTGAATCAACCTATATAATTCAAGCTAATGAGGCTTCGGTAATCTGAGAAATTGAATGTCACCAATTGGGCTTTCAGGTTCAAATAGAAATTATTTTTTAATCATGGTTTTCTTGATGTGTGGGTGATAATATTTTTGAAGATGTTGGGGTCTACCACCATCTACCTTATATCAGGAACTGTGTTATATAGGGGGAGGGGGTGCCTGTAAAGTTATTTCAAGGGTTACTCCATTCTAAAGAGGTTTAGCAAGGCTGGTATAGATTGTCTCCCATAGCACATTATGTATTCCTGGTTCCCCTCGCACAAGTACAAAATTCATTACTAAAAAAAAAAAGAAGAAATAATGTCAAACTGGCCTCTATGCCGAAGGGGGGACATACTGTAGGATAATCTATTCTAGTTTTGTTAAATACAAGCAACAGCACAATGTGACATACATATAACACCATGTTGCAGGTTTTTCAGAGAACAGCAATGATTTTGATTTTCTTAAGAATTCTTGAAACGTCACCAGTGCTTGCTTATATTTTGATTTTGATTATTTCTTTTACTCTACTCGAATTAAATGATATGTGAATAAAATATTGTAAAATTGATTTCTCTAGAATTTTTAAACACACATCTTCACTGCTTTCCATTCTATCAAAGAGATATGAAGTTTATAGTGAACAATTTTTATCTCTAAGATTCTACAGACCTTGGCTGTGAACCTGGGGCCCTGTAAAAAAATGTTTCCAATTGAGACTTGTAGCTTCTAGGGCCAGCCCTGCTGGAAAGAGAAGCGGATTGAAAGGCTTGAACAAAACATTAACAAATGACTTTGCCTGATAAATCTAGCTGTTCATTCAAAAGAGATTTTTGTAGGGCAGTTTAGATAATTGTTATTTTTATTCATTTGATTCAAACTTTGTTGGCTGAGGTGAATAATTTGATAGGAAAAATACAACATATTCTCTCATGCAAACATGGAATAAGATGACCAACATAGAAATAAAAGGATGTATATAAATATATATATATATATGTTGTGTAGGTGTGAGATGATCAGACAGAATGTTGATGAAAGTGGCAGTTGGAAGGTGAAGAGAAGAAATTTGAGAGAAAAGCTGGTGTAAAATCTCAAAAACTTTTATTATCAAGTGGGCATATTTCAATGCATTACTGTGAGAGGGTAGGTCAGAGATATTTCTTATTTCAATTTGACTCTCACCTACATCGATATAAACATCCCTCTCCCTCTCCTACTAAACAACCCACAACACAGAAATATCCCCATTTCTTTCCTCAATCTCAAACATGTAAACAGCATATACTTTTCTCTGCACTGCTGCAAATTTCTCTGAAAAGGGTGGCTGGCAACAGTTGAAATGCATCAAAACATGCCCATGTGATGATAAGGATTTTCAAGATGTAACATCAGTTTTTCTCTTTAATTTTATTCTCTTCACCTTCCAATTGTTTCTTTCATCAACATGTATATATACAGGTTTCCATCACTATCCAGAGGTAAAGTGTACCTATAAAAAAAGCCTGTCCTAAGCAAAAATAGTACAAAGAGAAAAATCAATTACCATTGATTTATATGGCAAAAAACAATGGTATATTAGGTCATTGAAGTTTGGTTAATAGAGGATACAGCAGGGGATGCATTTTGCCTCTATAACAGCTCTCTGCAAAACAACACCATTTTCATTATTTGCCTTTTTTCATAAAAGCAAAAAAGGGGCGTGAAACAAACATCCAGTTGAGGATACCAGTATATATATATATACATATATATATATATATATATATATATATATATATATATATATATATATGTATATATATTAATACACACACACATATATATACATACATATACACCCACATATATATATATATATATATATATATATATATGTAATATAATTAACGCTCCTTTATTCAGGGTTGAGCACTCTTTGAGAGAGGTAACCCATTCATTGTAAGCTTATGCAATAGAAATAGAGCACTCTGGTAGACAGGGAATTTAACCTATAATAAATATTTCGCTTGAATTCAGCCTTACTGACTGTCCAGTTCCGTAGCGCAGAAGTGGGATATCGCAAAGCGAAGGTTTCAATCCTGCCTCATGTTACTAGATGGAATAATGGGAAGCTTATAGCCACATTGAAGAGTTGTAATACAACTAAACAGCTATCTGTGGATGACACAATAATTGTACATGATTATATAATAATTATATATTATATATGAATATATATATATATATATATATATATATTCATACACACACACATATATGTATACACCCACATAATATATCTATTTTCATATATATATATTCATACACACGCACACACACATATGTATATGCATACACACACATGTATATAGACACACACTCATATATATATATATGTATCCATACATAGATATATATACATATATATATTTATATATATATATATATGCATACACATATACATACACACACATATATATATATATATATATATATATATATATATATATATACACACACATATATATATGAAAGAGTATATCTTGATGTTAATATCCTATGCTTAGACAGGTGTAATGTATTTGATCTAATTCTCACTGTAATCTAATACCAGAGATGTTGAAGGATAGAATAAATTTTTGAAGTTGAATGTTTTTAGTTTAGCTTTTATCTGAGGAAGAAAACAACCATACGTACCTGTGTATAAATTTACTCCACCATTAAATTTCAGAGGTGTTAATTAAGATGGGAGATGTGAGTGGCCAAACATAGAACAGGATTGACAAGCAGAGTTCAAACTCCAACTGCAATCATTTCACACTAATGCCCTTGGGAAAGGCATGAGTCTGTTCCCCCAACATATCATGGCAGAGTTTAGTCCATTACCTCCATGTCTTACACTTATTCAGGGAAGATGCATGTCAAACAACTGACTTTGAATGCTGATGAAAAAAAATGCCCTGTTACATTTTTTTTGCATGGACCCAATTGAAAAGTCATATGTTCTGTTTAAGTCAACAAAATGTTGCCAAATTAACCATTTTTCGCCTAGATCTTGCTGATATTTTTCCAATTTATCTGATAAATATCTCAGTCAGCTTGAAATCTGGCCAATTTTTCAAAAATGATTAGCAAATTTTCAAGAGTGAACATTTTATTTTCTTATCATTAATTGGTTCTAGAGTGTTAGTTAGTTTGACAAGTGAACTTTGAATCTAATCAGAAAACTTCAAAAATTTTCTGGTGAAAAATTTGCCGTCGTTAGAAACTTGGAACTTTCTTGAACCATGCTTCTGAGGTTTGCTCAAGTCGTTACTTTATTGACAAATATAGACTGCTGTTTGCTGCAATATATTTTGAAAAACTGCCTTTTGAGTTGATAAAAAAGTTCCTCAAGTTTAGGTAACTGGAAAAGGTATGACATTTATCTTTCCTCATTTTATCCATCTCTATATCTTAGCACCTACCACGTACTATTTCAGCACTCTTGTAAAACATATTTTGATAACTAAATGTGTTCTCCTGAGAAAGGAGCAGGTCCCCTGGTGGACACTTTCATGACGGAGGTTGCTTTAGCTTCTACGGTCACTTGGCAATCGACGTCGCGTCGGCTGGAGCCATTTTTGGAAGGGGCTACCTATTCTTCCCATGTTAAGCCCGACCTTGTGTCAAATTCTGCTGTGGTGGGACAGTAGATAAATACATTCTGAGGTTCAATTTGTGGCCTTTAGATCAAAGTGTAGTATCTGTTCTTCTCACATTATAACAATAATAAGTTGCTATACCTTTGTGGACCATCAGAACCTCACAATAAAAATATCTGTTGCAAAATTCCCTTTCTTAAAAGCTACTGTCCCCAGCCCCCAATTGCCTCTGGCACCCCTGCATAGTGGTCTGTACGCATCATATATACATACATAACAAGCCAACCAGACCAACTTAAAAATTGAAGAAACCTTAGTTGACTGTTTTGGTTGACGGTTTCTGATATAAGAAAATCAAGCATCCATTAGAAGTGCCGACACTTACAAGTTATCCGCACAGTGAGTCACTCCTACCTGCTACTAATATACACATTTTCTATTAATCTGCTTGGTTACCCATGGGGGTAAGTTGGTTTCAAATTCCCTAGGGTATGCCCCTGCTATCATTTGGCCTCCCATCAAGAACTGTTGGCAATTTTAGTGAAAAATAGATGAAATTCTAGCAACTCCTGAAAGAGCTATCTGTTATTGTCCATTCATACATAATGATATGTTAATACTTGCTGGTTTGTTATGAATGAATAGGTAACTGAAGTCAGCATTACTTAATCATCTTATTATATAAAAGCCAATGTCATAGTTTTGGTCTGTTTGTTAGTTGGTTTCTGTCACACTAAAGCAAACAGAAAGAGAGAATGGGGGTAAGGAAAAGCTTGTATTTGTGCATTCGAGTATGCTAAAGCAAACAACTACTGTGTCTGTGTGATCATGTCTATATCACTACTACTTCTACTCCTGCTACTGCTGTTGTTGTTGATGTGTTAGTTATTGGATTGGAAACAAATAAGTATCTCCAATTTTTCATCTTTCTCATTTTAGAAAGATATTTATTTTTTTATCCAATTCTATTGTTTTATTGTGTTAAAATTATCAAAAAACAGAAAATATGAAAAGTTGTGGAAAATCGACTGAGGAAATTCCTTTGTTTGAGGTATGTAATTTTTTTTTGCAATAAATACATTTATACTAAAATATGTACAGAAAAACCCCGGTTATCTGAACATCAGTTCTTCAAATATTGGATTATCCAAACAGGATTTCAAGATCCCATTATTGTGTTTGTAATCAGATCAAACAATCATCCTGAGAAAATGTTACGCCCCTGTCCCCGCCTTATTTTGATAATCAGCTTCTCTCTGTATTTCTATGATGTATTCATAGGCAAATATCCCATTATTTTTGACGGATACTATATTAGCCATTTCAAATAGACAAGCATTTTCATTATTACTAGTTTCATCTTCGAGTGAATGTCTCTATTAAAAACCTACTTGTCTCTTCCTTCTTATTTCCGTTATTCTCAATGTTTATTAAAAGGAAGTGGCCACAGACAGCCACAAACAAAGCAAGCCTCCTACATAATCTACCCCAGAGGCTCTTCTCAGCCATTGGGTAAAGAACTACAAGGGCACATGCCTGAACTGATGAATCAGAGTAAACCATTGATTCGATTAGAAGGGTAACTAGTGAAAATTATCATCAGACAGTTTTATCAACAGGAAGAACAGTACAAGTTTGTTACTGGTTTGTGAACCGACTTTTTGCGATGTTTTATCAGAAGAACTGTGATTGTGGAGTGATCCAGTCTGAGTTAAGGCTGACTAGGGTTCTAGTTATAAAGAGATATTCTGTACTGAAACACATCTCGGTGATTTATAGTTAATAATTTTTTATTACTACTTATCTTAATTTGTTTAGCTGTTTTTATCACAACTTTGCTGAGATTGTCAATCATGAAAGTGAGTTAACTGTGCAGATTGGAAGTAAAGGATGAGATCTTGTTGAGACTCAGATTCATGTCCCACTTGCCAGAGGGAAGTTTGGTTAATGTCCTGCTCCAATACCGTCTGGCTACAAGAACTCTCTGACTAACTGGAGTCCAACTTCAACCTTTAAACCTACTCTCCAATTTGATATTTCTGGGTTTTTTTTTGGTTCCTAATAATGTCAGGGCATTAATCTGGCTTTCCTCTGGCAAGAGGTGCATGAATGCTCATCTAAATGGGTACTTGTTCTTTACTTTTGATCCACACTATACAATACAATAGATTGACAGTCTGAATCAGGTTGTAATGAAAGCCCCTAAAAAGATTAAGATGATGGTAAATAGTAATTGATAATGATTTACAATACTTCATCTGATAGAAAATAAATCATGAAATAATTACTGAGAAAATCAGTTAGAGCATATAAATGACCACAAAGCTGTTTATGTTTCAACTAAACAGTTCTGAGGTTAATAAAAAGAAAATGATTCTGAATAACAGTCTTGTTAGTACACAAGTACAGAAAATATTTGATACTACTATGACGTTAATGAAAATGTGTCAAAATATTAGAAGTCAATTATTTCTTACAGATTTTGTAGAAAAATTAATAATCTATATCACTGAATTTCTATTTTCGAATCTTGAAATCTTTCTATTTTGGAAGCTTGTATACAAAATTTCAAATACATCTGATGATGAAAGGGGGTGGAATTTTTTTTGTCTCACAGCCACTGAAACTGCTCCCTGAACAATAATTATGGTGAAAGCATAACCCAGTTCAACTTGTTCATTAGAACAAATTAACATCAACTGTTTGAAAACAGAATTTGAAATGGTTTTATTAATTCCAATGTATAGAACCAATATCATACCTTATTGTAACTTTCGTAAAAGAATCACATTCTTTTGAAATGAATGCTATAATTCAATATGTCATCAAATAATATTAGGCAAATGACAATGGTACATCTAGAAAATGAAGGAAGCTGCATACGTAGCAAAGTCATTACCCTCAGCGTGCCTATTTACTAAGATCAAGTGATAACAATCATAAAGGTGGAAATACTGTCAGACAGATAAGATAAGATGAATTAATTTTATCTGAATAGTATTACTTCCCTAGGGCTTCTCATAATATGGGGCTAGATAAGTCTTAGAAGTTGAAGCCTGTAAATGAGCTGCTAGGAATTTTCCTTGTATTTGACCATCCAGGAGAATTAGAACTTGAATGAAGTTAGCGGAAGACTTTGAAAGCAAAAAAAGAAAAATAAACACATCTATTTACATCAAATTGTACCTGAAAATATATGTTTAGAATTTGATATATAGAAGATCATGGGGATACATATATATATATATATATATAGATAGATAGATATATGAATTCTAACATAATAAATGTGTGTGTGTGTACATTTTCGATAGTTATGTTGCACAATAATGCACATGCAGTGGAAATGACAACACGAAGACTCTTTATAGGAATCAGAGACTAAGATTTTATAATTTACTTCACATGCCTTGTCGCTTCAGTTGCTGTTGATGTTCTTTCTACTACAATAACCCAGCAGCCCAAGGGAGTCAGAGAAAAGAGAGGCTTAGATTTTAGGGAAGAGGAAGATTGGTTAGAAGTGTGATCATCTTCTGTTGATGCTCCCACCATGAGTTTTTTAGGGACGCATGGGATTAATGAACCGTAACCTTGCTAGGAATCACTGATTTGTATAATTTAATGTTAAGTGGCACCCATTCCCTACTCGTTGGTAAATAACTTATTCAAGACAGTTGTATGCCTGTTCCTAGTTCTATTTTTGTGGATGGAATACTTAGAATTGTGGCCAAGGGAAATAGCATTAATTAAAGAATTAAGAAATAAAATTACTAAAGGTCTCCTGCACCCATTCCCAGGTCTCATAACATTTATATATCATTATTTTGATTTTCTCCTGTATATAGTCTACTATCAGCAATGATAAAAGGTAATTACTACAGTAAGTTTGTATTTATTTTTGACAATTACATCAATTACGTAGAAGATATCATAGAAATAATTGGTAGATGGGCAGTGCACATAGCAAGAATCAAGAATAAAAGATGGTACAAAAGGTCTTCAGATTTCAGGCCTGTAGATAGCAATTACAGTAGAAGACCAGACCTAAGATAGAGAGATGAGATAGAAAGGTTTGTTGGTAAAACGTGGTAGAGGTTAACACAGTCATGGTCGACATGAAAGGAGCTAGGATAGGCCTTCGTTCAGCAGTGGACATGATGATGATGTTGATGATTACATTACTGAGATGTTATTTAGGCACAGAACATCTCTTCATAACGAGAACCCTAGTCACTCTGCTCTAGAATAACAGTTCTTCCTTCCTGTTGATAAAATATTTAACAGGTCTGGTTAGTCACTCAATAGAAACCATCATCATGACCAACGTCTTTAGGCAACATAACTTGTTAGAGGTGATCAATTGAGAATTTGAAAACTGTGGTGAATCATGAATAAGTTACTCTTGCTTTTGGGGGGAAATTATCACTAAAACTGTCTGAATTTTTCAAAACAGCTGGACACAAACTAAGGACAAATTTAGAATAAATTTAGATTGCTAATTGAGCCCTCTACTAAAAACCTACTTAGAATGTGGAATTTCCAAAACACAAAACGTTTTTCAAGATGTAAAAAAAGTAAATGTTTGAATTTTCAGCCCTGTAACGCGTGCGATACACAGCCAGCCGGACTAACTCAAAAACTGAAGAAACTTATGTTGACAGTTTTGGTTGACGGTTTCTACTAAACTCTGGTAACATTTTTTTCTCTAGTTAACATTCTAGTCTTGTCTAGTCCAATCAATTGCCGATTCTATTTTCACTTATTCATGGCCTGTTCTGTTCAGGTGTGAGCTCTTCCGCAGATCTTTACCCACTTGCTGAGCACAGCCTCTGGGGGGAGATAATGCAGGAGGCCTGGCTTGTTTATGGCTGTCTGTGGGCCGCTTCCTGATAGTAACCATCAAGAAACATGGTGGAAAGAAGAAGGATACTACTTGGGAGGCACAGTAGTTATAGCTTTTCTTTTCACTTGCACTAAGAGGAGGGCGGGGCAGTTGGCATGGGCCCATGATCCTGAGGGAACCTAGTACCTCTGGTAGAGGTGATTACTTTTGTATTTACAGCTTCTTATTACAGTACAGTACACCTTGTTTTATATACATTTTGAATGAAATTGTTTTTTGCTACTTTTTATCATAAATTGTTCTAGTTTTTTAAATTCTGTTCTTGTACTTGTAAGTACATCATATTATACTACAAGTACATATCCATACGTAAATCATATGTATTTAGTACTTAATCAACATGTTTAATTGGGGCCTATATTTTCCATCTGGCCTGGGCCTATTACCAGCATCACATTGGCCAGACTACTGGGCCACACTAGTGGGGCTCCAAATGAGGTTCAAACTTAGTACACTAGCTGTAGTCTCTGCAACTAGTTTGTTAACTGTGATTGTATATCAGGAGTCCCACTAATATGAAGATACCAACTGATTCAATTTCCGTAAAAAAAAGGGACGGAGTGTTCCTTCTCTTGAGAGACAACTCCCAATTAGCAAGAGACCTATTGTGAAAAAGCCTGATTCAAGTAGCAAGAGGAGGAGGTCATATTGTAAACTGGATTGAAAAAAGGCAAATTGTATGTTGAGTGACCGATAGTGACCTGAATTACTGTTCAAGAGACCAGTAGTTTGTTATTTACTTTGCGTAAACATTGATACAAATATAAGATGTATATTTAAGATATACATAGTACATATCTGTAAACAATGATGATGTTTTTTTTCGATGGTTGTGCAATAGATGATGATGTCTCTCTGCCACAAGATCCGCACTGCTGCAGACCCCCAAGTATTATTTGCTGGACACCCAAGAGGTCCATGGACCCCAGTTTTGAAACCATTGGCTTAGAATATAGGGGTAAGGTATAAGCTAATGCGGTTGAGAAAGGGTCACAGAATTCAAATATTCAGACCCCCAAGCATTATTTGTTGGACACCCAAGAGGTCCATGGACCCCAGTTTTGAAACCATTGACTTAGAATATAGGGGTAAGGTATAAAGCTGATGCGGTTGAGAAAGGGTCACAGAATTCAGATAAAATTGCATACAATCATCTCTCTCTAACAAATAACAAATGATGAAAATGATGCCTTCTCAGTCTGATATAAATCCAGACAGAGCTTTGTTTTATTTATGTCTTTTTCTAAAGAAAAGAGATAGAATTACAGAGATTATTTGTTTCTTCTGTACAGCATTTGGCATCTCTGCTTTCAGTACACATATAAATGTCATATATATGAGAGTTTTTATTTGTTATCTACCACAAAGTCACTTCATACCAAATGCAGCCAAATCACCTGATCAGTACTTAGATAGAGGACCACTTAGGAACATCAGGTTCCGTAAGTATGTATGCGTTAGGGCCTCACATTAAAACTGACCTTGTCACATTCTGAACTCAAAGGGAGGTAATCAAATAACTACCAAGGGCATACATTCTCCTAATCTTAGCATGAAGCAAAACCATTCAGATGAGAAGAACCAGGCTCTCACTTCAGTGATCGGATGAGAACCAGTGCATTCAACATGATGTGGCCAAAAGCCATTTGTTGTTAGCCTTGTAAAATTAATTTGATTCTTCTTCAACTCATTTACGCTTTGAAAATATTTGGGGGGTCCTCAAGATACCTGTGGCCCAGGGGCTTACAAAATCTTTTTCCATATTAAACTAGTACTGGATCTTAGTGAAGTGGAATAACAAACAAACAAAAAATCCTCTTGAAAATTAATGGTTCAGAACTCAAGCAGTAAACTCATGTTGAGTGTAAGTAAGAAAATGTTCACCTTGAGATTTTTGTAATAATTCTTAGTAGGTTATAGCACCCAGGAGTCTTTGTAAGACATAGTTCTTATGATTTCCTCCCAGGGATCTTTGCAAATGCTTGGAGTATCTAGACTTTCTAAAGTTGCCCTTACAATTTTTTTATTTTTTTTATTCCTTATTCAAACAACTCACCTGTTGCTTGTTAGTCATGTGTGGTAGTCAGAGTTCTTGCTTGGCTCTTCCACCTGAGACGGAATCTGAAAATAACTTTCTAGAAATAACTCTGGAAACAGAATCCAGATTTATGCTTGGATACGATTGGCTCTATCAAGCACTATACTTCAATTAGCAAATAGATTTTTTGTACTTTTTACATTTGTTAATGACCTTTGGGAGAATGACCTCCCAACAAATCCAGTGTGTGTAAATATATGTATAGATACATATATATCACCATAATATCCATAAAAAATGATGGAATTTTTTATGTATGTCTGCACTTTTGTCTAAGATCAGACCACCTGTGTGTACTGTATCACTCCTAAGCCCTTTGCTTCGGATCCAAGTGTAGCATCTGTTTGCTCATTGAAATGTTATACATATCGTGACAATCCTATATTTTGTGAATGCAAACATTTTAACCATTGATGAAATCAACTACGGATGCACATAAGAGAACAGAGTTCATTGCAACTGATCAAACAATAGAAACAAGTATTTACCTAATTCAATATGTACTTTTTTATATGATTAATCAACACTACCCACAACAGACCAGTTCAATCACTGTTGCTGGCTTTAGGCTATTTATATGTTCTGACATTTAAATGCATCTATCTATCCGGACTTTACCCAGTCATTATTATTCATTGTAAAAACTTGAAATTTTCCACACATTCTCCACTCAATGAGCAGAGAAAATGTTTTTTTTATTTTTTGAACATGCCTCTCAAAAAAAGGTTTTTTTAGTGAGGGGTTAAATATGCAGAGTAAGTTTATGCTAAATTGGTCACTAGTTTGTGCTCACTTGTTTTTGGAAAATTCAGATTTTTTTGATGATCACAGCCCAACAAAAGGTGAGAAAAATAACTTCTTATTCATTGATCACCCTTTTTTTCAATTTTTTATTTGATCATCCCCAGCACATCATAAATGGGTGGTGGTGATTCATAAATTCCCTTGGAATGCAAGTTTATTTACATTACTATTTTAAAAAATAATTCATATTATTTTTAATTCATTTTTAATCATTTGTTTATATTTTTTATTTACTTATTTATTGATATATCTATTGATATATTAGAATTTGTTATCATGGTTATTGTGGATAATAGAGTCTAATCCAAATTCTTTTTTCCTTTCTTCAATTCTCTTACTTCTTTTTATTTGTGTACTGTGTGTGTGAGGGTGTGAAACTTTACAATTTACAATTAGGACCACCTTCTCTATATTGGGCAAAAAAGTCTTTTATTGTCCATTGCTTTTTATAGAATAAATGAAATATTTTCTCTTCTGTGCATCCATTAGTCGATTTTGTTAATGGTTGAATATTTGCGTTTGCTGAGCATAAGTTTGTCGGAATATGTATAACATTTCAGTGAGCACACAGATGCTACACTCTAAGCAGAGGGCGACACAGTGCACACAGATGGATTGCCACATATTGCATTTGAGGTGTGAATTCTAATACTTTGTGGTAAAAAATTGGTGACTGTAAAGGAAAATTGTTGAAAAAAAGTCCTGGGAAGAAATTTGCAATGTACAGCAATGTGTGGTATGTATAAATAATATTTCAGAGGAAAATATCATAACTTTTGTTCGTAGATAGGAAAGAAGTAATTTAAAAAATGTATACTGATAACCTTATTCCTATGAATTTTTTACCATCAATAACAAAAAATCTGGTCTTATTTCTTGGCGGAATATTTGTTCAAAGAAATCTTTCCATGAATATTTTTTTCTAAAATGCGCATGAGAATATAAAATCATCTCCATGATGTGATGTTTTTAAAATTCATAAGAAGATTTAAAAACAAGTGTCAAACAATTTAAATTGTTTATAGAATAATCTATGCAGCAGCCAAATAACCACTTCCAACCCCAATTCTCATCTGGTTTAATCTTGCTCTTCTTTGTTTCTTTTAATGCAACAGTTATATATCGAAGAAATGGACATATTTGGTCCAACAGAATGAATAGAAAATTGTTTTATATTGTATAAAAACTTGTTTTGAAATGAAACGACTATTCAGTATCAATCACCTGGGTGTTTTCAAAATTTTATAAACTTTAAATCAAACAAATTCAAAAACAGATCCAATTTAAGTTTTTGAAACATTTCTTAGTGAGGTAAAATATGTAACAATTTTGCATATTATTTTATCATAAAAATAAATCTTTGTAAAAACCAGGTTTTGACTTTTACAGCAATTACAGTTTAATTTTTACTCTTGGTATGGATTGAAATGACACCAGATCTTCATCCTTGATTTTATCAATCAGTTTTGTTCACCATGACTCTTTAAGCTTAACAAACAGAAATGATGATAATGGCATTTATAAGTGTTGCATTAACTGTATAAGTGTGTGTGTATATATATATATATATATATAGAGAGAGAGAGAGACAGAGAGACAGAGAGACAGAGAGAGACAGAGAGAAAGATCAATAGCAGCAGCAGCCATTATGTCCACTGCTGGTCTAAGGCCTTTCCATGATGAGTGTGATCATGCTAACTTCTATATCTCATTTCTCCACTTAGTGTTTGCCCTGTACTGCTGCATTTACTGTCCCATGTGCACCAATCTATTATCCTGTTAGTTTATCTGTTGTTCTTTCTTCTTGCTAAGTGTCTAGCCCATCTACACTTTTGTCAATTATTGTATAACATCCCTCACCCTGTTCTGCAGATCCATGTTGATCTTTTTCTATCTTTTGGAGTCATCCCTAACATTGTTCTTTCCATGGCTCTCTGTGGAATTCTGATTTTTTTTCAGTTTGTTTTGTCAGTCTCCATGTTTTGCATCTATACATCATTGGGAAAGTGCTTTTCAGTCAGCCTTCAAACAAAGACCAACTGCTTTCAAGCCAATCATTATTTGTCGTTTCACTTTCATGGCCTCTCTCCAGCTTTATTCACTGATTTAGGTAAACATATTTGTCAACCTCAACAGGGGCACTAATATAAGAAGAAAAAAAACTGGTTTGGTTTGTCACTTAATAGAAACCGTCACATGACCAACTTCATTTGGTAGCATGCCGCTGTGGGGATGATCAATTAAAAGATTTGAATGAATAAGTTACTTCTCTAACCTTTTACTGGGCAGTGATCACTAAAAAAAGTCTGGATTTTCAAAAAAACAAATGTGAACACTGCTGGACACTAACAAAGGAACCAATTTAGCATAAACTTACATTGCAAATTGAACTCCCCACTTGAAACCTACTTAGGGGGCAAATTTTTAAGAAGAGCGTTTTCTAAGATTTGATAAGGAGTAAACTAGCCCCATCGGTGCTGTACGCCAGATTCATAGGTAGCCAGACAGATTGACCAACTTAAAAACTGGAGAAAATTATGTTGAGAGTTTTGGTTGACAGTTTCTAATATCCAAAAATGAGTGATAAAGGAAGAAAAGTTTGAGAAACCCTGATGTAAATAAATGTCACTATAAACAAGTTTTGTAGTGAAATGTTATAACCACTGAGCCACCATGAGAAGCCTACAAATCTTGCTTCATTCAAATATGAAACAAAAATAAATAAAAAATAAGATACAATCAAACAGACAAATAAGTATAAATAGATTTTGTGGTTTGTTCAGAGGAAACATGGGTTTTCTGTGGGGATAAGCTCTATAGCTATCAGCTTTTTTTCTTTATTCAGGCAGTTTCATCAATAGGAAAGCTTTTCTTCGTTTCACAGAGATATGAAAGAACCAGACAAGAATTAATCTTATTACTAAATAATGTCTCATGGTTCCCATCTTATCAATAGGTTTTCTTTTTCTGCTACTGTGTGGTCTGTTAGAAACAAGAAATAAGTTTTTCCAGGTGAAAAATACGATAACGGTTTTGAACACCTTTCAAACCTTTTTATGTTTTTGTTCTCATTGAGGTAAGCAATCTCTATTTGATGATAGTAACTATGTAAAGAGTAATTACTGAATATATATATATGTATATATATATATATATATATATATATATATATATATATATATATATATATATATATATATATATATACTTACATACAAAGATTAGCCAAAATACTACAACCACCTGCCTAATAAGATGTTGGTCCTCCACATGCCTGCCAAACACGGTTGTCTATTGCCACTTTTCTAGGGAGGGGCAAAAGGATATATTCCGGAATGAGCACGGGGGATGTTAAAAGGATATATTTGGTGGGGTGGGGGACAATAAGATATATCTGAAAATTGGTTCCAAAGTGAGGAACTGGAGAGTGCCTAAACTGTGACTTGTTCTAAGCTTTCCCTGTTCACAGTGACCCCTTCATACTTGTCTTCTATAAAGTTTCGACTTTCAAACCGACTCGCTCTCAGTGAAGAGGCCTGATTCAGGGGAGGACAAATGCCATTCATTTTCTCTCTGCAAAATATAAATAAATGTGATAATACTATATTTTGAAGGGTACCAAAATTCATCTTGTCCAAGGGACCAGGTATCCTAGGGCCAGCTCTGCATGTATATCATGTATATATTACACCTAATCAGTGAAATTGCCTAATTAGTGAAATTTTAGCTTTTTTTTCAAATAATAAATACATGATTTTAATTGGATCAAATGTTCATTTAATCAGAACAACAACTATTTTTTTACAATCAAAAGTTTATGTAATCAAAGTGAAATCAAGCTTGTTTTACAGAAAATAAGTAAATTACACCAGTTGGGCAATTTCACAGATTCAGTATAACATATATATCATATAGAGCACACCCAGTTCATAAATGTTGGCATAAAATATATTTTGGCAGAATGAGCAGGAAATCCTAGATTTGCTATGACACGGCAATAATCACTGAAAAGATGTTATGAATTGTGATGGGATGTTATGATGATTCAACAGCTTGGCAGAATAAAATGGTTTACCTTAAGGTTAGACATAAGTAATGTCAGGTTGCTAGTAGCAGTCCTCAATGAAACTGTGTATACACACACATCTTCTCTTACGCTTTCAATAATTGAGATACTAGTACATGACCTGTTGCTTCACTGACGGTTATCATAAGTAATGTTCCTTCTAATTCTTTGTAGTCAATGTGTGCAAAATCTTATCTTCTGCAATTTTTTTTTCCGGCAACAAAAGTATGTGTGCACTGAATGCTTGTGCAGATGTAAACTCAAAATTGTTTCAGGATAGGCTGTGCCACAATTATCTTTCATGGCTAATAAAACAGTATTCAGAGGCATAGCAAGAGATGGGGGTGAGAGGGCGCAGTTGCCCTCTTCGCACAGGTGTGTGGGGCAACTGCAAAAGAATAGGAAGTTTGGTAGTCTAATTAATGAATTGGAAGGAAGAGGGGAGAAAAGAAAGATACTTTAACGAGAGGGTAAGAAGGGAGAGATGATGATGGCTACTACTGATTCTATAAATATGATTGATACTTTTTTGTCTGAGCCTCCACGAGAACAGAGTGTGACACACATGAGAATATGTGAGTAGGATGACTTAAAGATTTTCTTTAGTCCTTGCTGCTATTTCTGCAAGGACATGAGATCACTGGTAATGAGGTCTTAGGACAAATCCTGAACCCCTTGAACTTGACTACAAAATGAGAAGAATCAGTAGCCCACTTGGCTGGTTGGCTGATTTGTCGGGCTATGGTGAATCGATAGAACGTTTGGAAATTGTTGTTTCACTGTACTGTTCACATTTACATTGATTCATACTAAGGTACATAAAAGACCCTTAGAACCATATGGCATATTCCACCAATAATGCAAAAAATGGAGAAAAACATGTCCGTTTTAAATATCATTTTCTAAACACCATTATTTGGGAACAATTGTACATATTCCATTTTTTTTAGTAGCTAAAAGCATTTCTTTTAAGAAAAGTCAGGTTAGTCACTTAATTGAAACTGTCAGATGACCAATGTCTTCTGGCAGTATGCCATGCTACGGATGATCAATTAAAACATTTAAAAAAGGAGTGATCAATTGATAAGTTATTACTCTTTCCTTTTGGGATCACTAAAAAAATTTTGAATTTTCAAAAAACAAGTCTGAATTCTCCAGACAGTAAGGCATCAATGTAACATGAAGTTACATTGTAAATTGAACCCCCTATTATAAACCTATTCAGAGGTGGATTTTTAAAGAAAAACAAAAAAAAGTTTTATTAAGACATAATAAGGAGTAAATCTTTAAATTTTCAGCCCTCCATCTCAATTGATGTGGCCTGTATGCAAGATACATCCATACATAGCCAGTCAGCCAGCCAGACCAACTTGAAAACTGAAGAAACTTATGTTGACAGTTTCTAGTATGCAGTTTCATTTGAGGAAATGTTGCATTTTGAAGCAAAAACTTAAAACATGATTAACTATAACAGTGCACTTCCTATGTCTGAATACATACTCAACATAAACGGTCAATGATATCTCTTTAAATAATGGAGATTTCAACCACTTTGCAAACACCAGCCAATCCTTCTGACTTGCTCCCCAGATAAAGTAGGATTTGAAGATTATAATTCATAAACCTGACTCGATTTGGCCATACATGGCTGATTGTAAATTGTGGTTCTTATTGCTCCAAATAAAATCATTCCAATAGTTGAACAGTACATTCATTCTTATAATGGTGAATACAGCTGTGTGGCTAAAATATAAACCAAAATGGGAGAAGTTTTATGATTTGTCTCCATTGTTTGGTCAGTGATAGTCAATAACATGATTTCATGTAGGTGAAGTAAAACTTTACTTTCTAACTGTAGTGAACTGAGCAATCAGTCAACTACTTATAAAATCATGCTCAGAGCTTTTACTGTAATCGGTTGGTACAAGTGAGGAGAGGGATATTTGGTGCAAAGATGAGTTATCTCATGGTTCTTTACCTGAGAGTAAGAGTTGGTGTATCTTTAAGGTTACACACTCATACACCTATATGCACATATAAACAAAGATGCACAAAAGTATGTACAAATATGAATACATAGTGTGGGGCCGATATACATATGAACACACTTCATAGTCAGGAACAAAAGGAAATGGGGCCAAAACATTCTGTTGCATCAATCTTCAAGTAGGGTTACCTGCCTTGAAATACAGCATTTAAAATTCTGTCTTTTACCTGGACATATATATATGCAAGAGCGCATACACACACAAATAATTTTCATGGTAAAATGTTGGGTTCCAAGGTCAGTATATTTGGAAGGTCATTTTGGAAATCCTAAAAATAAACTGGCTGCCAATGTGGTTACCCTCACAGAAAATACCTTGGCACTCTTTTCATTTATCTCTATTTACTTTTTCTTTTTTTTTTTTTTTAATTCTGAGACTCAAAGCAAATAATGAGAATCTGACCCCCCCACCCAAGAAAAAACTCAAGAACAATAACAAACAAACAAGATAGGGGGAAGTGTGGACAGGAAAAGGAAAAATAATCAAAAGAGAAACATCAGATCACTAACCCATGGATTCTGATTGCTATTATCATCCACACCCTGATTTCTCTTCGACCTTCCTCTTCTCCACTGGCTAAATCAAGAACTGACGGAGAGGCATATCTCTTCTCAACTTTTGGCAGCATTTTCATCCTTTCAATGCCGGCATGGGTCAGATGGAATGCCGTTCTATCCATTTTATGCATCTATCCAACTCTGTATCTGTTCCCCCCATCCTGGTGTTTAGTCTAACCTGAACCCAGCAAGAAGAAACAATGGAGAAAGCTATTAAAACTTGTGTGCCGCAAGAAAGGAGAGTGAAAAAAGAGAAAAAAGGAAACACTAATTGCAACTCAAACACAATCATACATTGAAAAAAACACAACAAACAAAGAATGGAAGAAACATTTTTTTTTAAAAGAGGAAAATGAAATATGTCATAATTGGAGGAAAGAAAGGAGAATGAAAGAAAAATTAGAAAAATTGAAAAGTTGGTGATTGAAAGAAGAAAGGAAAGGGTTTGCTATTTGTTCGAAGAGATGTCTCTGTGCAGTGTGTCTGCTGAAGCCTGAACACATTTTTTTTTTCATTTTGGCAATGAGTCTTCTTTGCAGCCATCAGATCTCCCATGATGGATTTCATTTATCTATCATATAATCTCCTTGAATATTTATTAATTATAGAAAGTCTGTTGTGTCATCCATATCTGTTGATCAATCTATAACTGACGCTTCTTATTTCATCAATCAGATGTGATCACCAGAGATCCTGAATTTGAACAGATCTGCCCTTAATTTCAATGAAGAAAAAACAGACAAATCATGTTGTGGACAGACAGATAAAAAGATGGACATACTAAGACAAATGAATACATATACCTCTCCCAACTCCTCTGTAAATGTAAATCATTGGAAATTTCAAATAATACTTCTCTAAGCTGTTGGGAATTTCGGGGTTAGCTGTGATGAGAAGCATTTTGACTAGTACAGGTGGAAAAAATAAACAACAAAAACAACTTTTTAAATTCCAAATTCTTTCGATCTTTTATTAACCAAAGTGAAAGAAAATGAGGAAAGGAGGAAAAGCTGTTAAGTATTGTTAAATGTAGTCCAAATTGTAGAACTTATCTGTTTGAAGCAGAATTCTGATTAATTTGAAATGTTTAGTTCAGTTGATAGTGTTTATTCGTTTCTTTGGACTGGAACTCGTATCAAATGTTTGAAATGAGATGAACGTGTTGTTGGATTGGTGACCATCAAAAAAGGTATTTCTTGAGGGATTGAACCCTTGTGGTATTTATTGTGTCCAACCTGTGTATTTTGAACAGGAAATACTTGTTTTGTATTGTCATAGTAGTTGTCAAACTCCTGTATTTTTTTTCGAAAAGATTCGTTTGGTATTGCGTCCATTATTTGCAGGACCCACAAGGTGCTCTTTTTGTGGTGTCATATAGTTCTCTGGAACGTTTTCCCGCCCAAATTACAAAGATGACTGGGCAATTTGCCTGTCTTCACAAGCACATCTGCTCGCTTCCACGTCAGTCGAAAAAAGAGACCGATTTTGAATACGGTATTAGATGCTAGCAGAATATTAGATGGAGAGACAAACTAGACAAGTTCAGGAAGTACAGGCTCCGCGACGCCCATGATAGAGAAGTGTGGCGAATCCTGGGGAAGGTCTATGTCCAACGACGGACGTTAAAAGACTGATGATGATGATGATGATGATGATGATGATGATGATGATGATGATGATTAGATGCTGCTAATCGATCACATGATAGCGGGGGTTCTCATTGGTCAAATTTTGACAAATGAAAAAGTTCGTAATTCTAACCCATGAACATTTTGAGACGGGGCAATTAGAGAATTTAGAAGCATGATTAATGAATTCCAATAGAACTACTGAATTTTGCATTTCATTTAAATTATTGTTAATTCAAGACATTTAAGGCAGCCGATAAGATCAATACAGACGTGGGCGTCTGCTACCACTTTTCTGGTGTGAGGGGCAAAAGAATATATTACTGGGGGTGGGGGAGGTAAAAGGATATATTCGGAATATATATTACCTGTAACTCAGAATATGCCCTGCATATACTGGACGCCTGGCAACCCTAACAGCAACATAAACATAGGAGCAAAGGGAAATAGTCTCAACTGCATCGCCATCTTGAAAACTTTCTTCTTGAAGAAACCTTACAGAGAAAATAAAGAAAATCGACAAAAATTTTGATGTATTAGTCGGAAAGAATATTTTTCCAAAACCACAGAGGATAAGAAAATAACAGGAAAAAATTATGTTATCAAAAAATTTCGTTTTTTGAAAAAAAAAATGCTAGTATTGCAAAGGATCAGTTTGAACAAAGTAGATAAGTAATTGGTGTAAAGCACCAGGTAGGTAGATAGGTAAAGGCCCAAATTCTGATACCCGGTGCCAACTTCCGACATTTTTGCAACACTGTTCCTGCGTTACCGTAGAAATGTATGCGTTCAAAAACATTTCTGCTGCAATCTGGCTATCTAGGTGAAGGATTAACAAATATCCAACTTCTGGCAGGGCCTCTGAGGGGAATTTTATCTGGGTGTATTTCGCACTCCTCTCCTACTCTATCAATAATGCTGTTTTTATCCATACAGTTTTACCCCATGAGCTCCTGGGTCTCCGTTGAAACCTAGGGCCAGGGAAAAATGTAGGCCCCGACTTCTGGGATATGAATGTTGATGAATCTCGTTTGATAGAGATGGAAAAAGGGGGTGAATTGCAATTGTTCACCTCTGCCAACGATATTACAAGATGTATTTGTATTCACTCGTATATGTCCGTCTGTCCACAGAATATCTCCTGAAGTTCACAATGGATCTCAATGAGATTTTATTGAAAGGTGGGCTGTAGGCTATGGAGAAATCAGTTGAATTTTGGAGCAGGTCTGGGAATTCGTTTTTGATTGAGAGATATTTATTATTCTGCAGGAAAGGGGATAAAAACGAGCAATTAAGATAAAAAGGTTCGTCTCACAGTTAAAGATAACTCAATATTTGTACATGCAAAGTTCTCGCTCCTGTGATACATTTTATTTTTTATTGATTTTAGTGTTTAGTTCGGGGGTGGTGTTGGCAGATATGCGCTCTCTGGGTGATTTCTAGTTTTACTAAGCCTCTTTTACTAAAACAAAAATCTGGTTGCAGGTGTAGGAACTGCATTCTCCCATTGACTCTCCCTTTACGGCCAAAAAGAATATCATAATATAGATTTAAACTGACTGAAGGTGGATGATTATAGAAATAGGCCATGATAAACCATACGAACAATGAGCGCCATTGCGGCCAAGTGGTTGTACAAAATGTAGATTTAAATGAATGTTTTCGGAAGCAACGAATATAGCCACCGAAAGCGAAGATGGGGCGAAGTGCCAAGAATTACCTTCTTTGTCGAAGAGGTAGATCCTGTGGAAGAGCAGAGAGATATGTGATGCATTCCGAAAGAACATTATCTTATTCACCAAGGTTGAAGGGCTGTCAGGAGATTTTTTTACAGTTATTCAACTCAATCCTTCAGTTTGTCGATGGATAAGGTGACTGGATACAAGAATATAAAAAGGGCAATGGTATTGTGCCAAAAAAGGTCAGGAAACGCAGGGTTGCTTGCACTTGCGAGCGTAGCGATCTGATGAGTGAAGCAAGCCTCTACAGCTGGGTGGTTTGTATGGATCGCATTTTAGGGGTACCTTTATATATATATATATATATATATATATATATATATATATATATATATATATATATATATATATATATATAAGATACTGTTTAGGCTAATTCTAGAGTACAGACAGATAAACAGTATGAGGACTTTAGTAGTATCCATACCTCACGTAAATGAATCACCGCAGCTTGTGTATTTACCAGAAGTAATTATCTAAAAATTTATCTAAAATATACCAACAAAAGATTTGGACATTGTTGGTCAAAAATAATTCCTAAAAAGCACTATTTTAGAGAAACATTTTTAGATGATGCCTAGTGGTGTACTTATGGAAACTTCCAAGGTTGTAGCCCCAAAAATGTGACCAGGAGCGCCCAGACATATACACATACATATATCCACTGACGCTCAAAGGGAGAAGAATCTGTCGCCCATTTGGCTGGTTGGTCGTGTAGGCCATGTTGGGCTATGGTGATCCGATATATAGATGATGAGCAAATTGTGGAGTGATCATTTTTTATGCTACGATACTCTTGGTAACTTTAGGTCTATAGCTATGCTAAATGCAGATTCAAACATTGAAGTTCTGGCGAGCCGATTGCAAACTGAAGCAAGTCAAATAATCAGTTTAGAGCAGTCGCGTCTGCCAGAGTCGATATACTCAGGAAAACTTGCATTGTTTATATGGGATTGAATGCAGACTCTATTGCTGCTTAGATCCATCCTGAGCTTTTGATTGGATACATTATTACCTTTTAGAAGCGATTGTTGAGATCGATAATTTCCAGTTAGATTTCCGCTCTTGGATACAACTCCAATATGAATCAGACCGTTGCCGAGGAAAGTGTTATCTGGTGTTAGTGAAGTAGATGTCCGAGACTACTTGATGAAACAGCTCGGTTTGACAAAGGAGAAATATCGCTGTTTTATGTCCTTGGATGGCTGGGTTGAAATGTCTCAACAAGGACAAGGAATCACTCTCGTGGTTGGTGATTTGAAATGAACTCTGGGTTGGCAGCGGAACTGGTAGATTTGCTAGAATGTCCTCGTTACAGTGATTTGGAAGAAACGAAAGTCCGTTGTGGAAGCTTATTGGAGTGTCCCTGCTTGGAAAATGAATGAATAAAATGGCAATAAGTAAAATACTTACTTCTCTGCCAGAGAACAATGCTTACTTTTTCCCAATAGGGGAGGACAAAGGTGTATCGGTATATGAAAAAAGGCCTTTGACCATTCATTCTATTATCCAAGTTCAGCAATAACAAACCTGACCTACCTCAACTTTTGAACTGACAAGTCTTTTCTAGTTTGCAAGATTCCTTCAAGTAGTGTAAGAGCTCAACTGATTGGGACAGATAGGTCCATTCTCATGCATCCTTTCTGTGGTGTCGTCCATATCACGACTTGTGCATCGGTAGTGCTATCAACAGATGTAATTGATTTTAAAATGATAATCATGATGTTTATACAACCGCAAATAAGGCACGAGATAATTGTGCAAGTATGGTTGTGTGCTTGTACATCAAATTTATATACTTTTTTTTCACACCAAAATAAATGTTAAATTTCAAGTGTTAATGGGCAAAGAAATACATAGTGTCTCCTATTCAACGATGACACTGTATTCTTGCACACGGTCTCGGCATCCTAATCAGAAAAGCGTCTGGGAAGTATGAACTCTTCAACAAGCTTCCACAACGGACTAATAATGTCACATTGAGAGAAGGCTTCTAGTATTACCTCCTGATCGCTGGCAAATCTACCAGTCCCACCGGTAAAGACTTTTCGCCGACATAGAATGTATTCCAAACCACCAAACACGCATAGATATTTTAGTTCCTATATTGTGTGAGGGAGAGTAGAAATGGTAACTGGTTCGGCATAGAAACGAGATGGTGTAGTTATTGAGGACAAACGAATTTGTCTTCACGTACTTTGAGTTTACCCGCCACATGTTGTGACGTCACGATAAATGTTGAAGGAGACGGAAGTGGCCATCTTACTTAGATTTAAACATCCAGTAGCCATTTTGTTTCTTTGTTAAAAGATGGAATCTCCGAGCGTCAATTATGAACATTGGCACAGAGATTAAATACTGTTCAATGTCGAAATAAGGACAAATATAAATGTTTGGACAAACAAATAGGACTTGCATTTAATGATTTGATATTTATAACTATACATATAAAGCTGAAAGGGAGATATGTTAACATCAATAAGATCGATCGTTATAGGAGAGGCGAGTTTAAATTAGATTAATACGTAGCATCGTTATAGACAAGAAGATAGTTGGTTATTAGTTTATCTCTATACAATAAGATATAGGAGAAAATAGTTATTAAAGGAAACTCGTGACAACGGGTCTAATGTCGTTTGGTTTATCAAATGAATGTGGCCTGATTAGTGGTGCCTGTAATAATGAGTGGTAGGTCTGACCGAGCAAGATTATGAAAAGGCGATTGGTTCAGTTTTACGCGCAAGGGGCTAAAAGGGGCGAAGGGCTAAGTGAATTAAATGCAGTGTTTGCGCTGAGTTGCCAGAAAGGGGCGAAATGAGAAGTGAAATTATTGCAGTATTTGCGTTTAATCACCATAAAGCTCTTACGGGTTTTCACATCGGGGGAGATTGGAGACAAAAGACAATATATCAGATTCACGGTCAAAGAATGAAAACTTCGCCGGTCGGTAGGTTAGTGAGAAGGAAAAGAAGAGAAAGAAAGGGAATAACCGGGCAAATTAGCGAGTAAACATGTGGGTCTAGATCTTTTATCGACAGTAGATAAAGGAAGTGACGCATATCATATGTGGTTAGATTTGAGGTTTCATATCTAAAGCTAATATTTATTTTCGTATCCAATTTTAAGTAAAAATAAAGAAACCTCTTCGCATGTGAGTAATGACTCGTCGTTTTTCCAAGTATTTCCCCCAAAGCCACGAAGAGCAATATTCTTCCTTTGTCCTACCGAACTGTGTGAACGACGCACTCAATAACACCTGATGTAATGCTTTCCTCAGTCGAGAATTCGAGAGATCACTTGTAATCTCAAGGTGTGTTGACACTCACTGTAGTAGGAGTAATTTTTTTCGGGTCTCTGTCAACGGAGTGCTCACTTCCATGTCCCAGAAACGCTTTCTTAGTGCCTTTTTTTGTTCTGGATTTTGCCAGTATCGTCTGGCATCAAAGACTGGTATAGGAAATGCAATCATGGAGTATCCTCATGGGTCTCCAACTTCGATATTCCCAAACTGCCTTTGGAAACAGATTTCGCAATGCATCATAGGAGCCCTCAGGCCACATATTGGTTCAAACTTGACCCTTTCTAATATTACTAGGAAGGTGGGTGGAAGTGGAAGTAATGAGAGCTGCTAAGGGATCGAGGGATGATGGTACTATCTGCACTATTCAGCCCCTTCCTTGGAGACAGATTCATTCGCAGTCACGTATTGACGGCAGCCTCGGCTCTTTCGAGTACCTCCGACGAATTCTTCTCAAAATATCGTCCGTTTCCAAATTAGATGCCGAGAATCTTGCACGGTCCATCATTCGCCATGAAGGGATCTGGGAGCAAACTCTCCTCGCACTCAACTGCAGTTAATGTTGGTCCCATGTTACCGTCTTATACCTTCCGATTTCGTTGGCGATTTCTATCTCGATATTGTTCATTATAAACATGAAGACGTTTTCAGCGTAGGCGATGAACTTGGACGAGTTGGAAGTGCTAGGCAGGGTGATACCGCCCAGGACTGGGTTCACCCATACCCTGTACACATGGGGGTTGAAAACGGGACTGGCCTTCATACCTTGGATGAGGGGGGGTGAAAGTTGGAACCTTATAGTCAATGATGGATGATGGTGCAGTACAATTGTTCTATGTAACGCCAATTTGATGTACCTATAAAAAACATGGCATTATTATTCACTGATAACAGGATTACTGCTAAAATATATTTTGAAAATATCCTTTAGCTCACTCCTTATCAATATATCCTTTTGCATAAACGTACCTTTGAAAGGTGGCAGCGGACATCCACACCTGCACAGGAAGCGTTTCAAAGTGAAAACACGGCAGAACCTTGATGAATTGAGTGAGACAATTTGAAATGTTTCATTTTTTCCTGTTCACTTTGAGCTCCAGGGGACGCTTAAAATAGACCAATCCAGGTACGAAAGATCAACTGGAATCCTACTGTGGACAAGAGAGCCTCGTTAAAGTGATGTTCATCACCTTGGTTGACATTCCTTTTCAAATTAGCCTGACATAGATCCTTCTCAATGAGATAAGAGGCCAGTTCTGTCCTAGCTACGTCTACATTCTCTATATCTCCCTGCCTAACGACCCCTTCTAACTTCACACACATACAAAGTAGATACCCGAGCCAATGATGCATGAAAAGCTTGATTAGTGTGAACAGGTAATAAATCTATACATGAGACAGTATGCATCTTGGTCCCTTCAGCTGAACGAATGACGTTACCTGCATCTCGGTCCCTTCAGTTGAACAAATAAAATTACCTGCATCTCGGTCCCTTCAGTTGAACAAATAACGTTACCTACATCTCGGTCCCTTCAGTTGAACAAATAACGTTACCTGCATCTCGGTCCCTTCAGTTGAACAAATAACGTTACCTGCATCTCGGTCCCTTCAGTTGAACAAATAACGTTACCTGCATCTCGGTCCCTTCAGTTGAACAAATAACGTTACCTGCATCTCGGTCCCAGCAGTTGAACAAATAACGTTACCTGCATCTCGGTCCCTTCAGTTGAACAAATAACGTTACCTGCATCTCGGTCCCTTCAGTTGAACAAATAACGTTACCTGCATCTCGGTCCCTTCAGTTGAATAATTAACGTTACCTGCATCCTTGGAGTTTGGTTTAAATCTCCCTTCGAGCCAGGTGAAAACTGGCCGGGAATACAGTTCAGGATTTGAGAAACCACCAATAATTGGCCTCTACGGTGATTGCCCTTAAATGATTGAATGGTGATGTGCACCACACATATACCCACTAATTCTTTACCCCATGTTTGTATCATTACTTTTCCTTGGTTGGCCAAGCAAGCATGGTTTTTGAGTCCACACACACAACAGCCAAGAACAAATGCCATGCCCTCAGCCAAGAGAAGATGGCTCGCCACCCCTACACCTCCAGCTCCCGGATATAATACCAACTCCCGAACCTGCTGTAACCTGTGTGCATCCAACTTTGGCCTGAGAAGCCACCAACGAAGTCATGAATGCCGAGGTTAAAACTTTAACTAGTGGTGCAAGCAAAAGGACAAGCCATTGAGCCAAAGATAGATCAGTCTCGAAGGCAAAAAATTGATGCCAAGTGGAGGAATAGGTGATGTCTTCATTAATATTGATGGACTGCCTGAAGCATTATTGTGCTCACCAAGATAGTTTTACCAATTGTCTTGTTGCATCTATTGTTTACTCTAGTCTCGAGACGGTAGGAATTTTCTTGTTTGTAAAGAGGTTTGTTGCCAGCATTCCTTCCTGGGTCATCTGATTGTGTCAAGCTTCAAAATGTCATGTCTCAAGATAGACATTTCTCAACTTTATGTTGGTGGAATGTACAGTTTGAGGTCTTTGCGCGAATGTCATTTTTGTGCCTTACTCATATAAACTCTTTCAGTGAATAACTTCGACGCCATCCAACTGGTGAATGCTAGTTCAGTAGTTTTTGGAGACACTATGCTGTCTCTCAATCTACCGACACTCATGGCTTCAGAGAGGAATTTTATTAGGCAGTGCAGAGATATAAGCACAAATAACCTCGTCCTTTAGGCATCCCATTTTCATCTGCTGTGATGAAGAATGGAAAAGGAGGGAAAATTGAATGAGTTGTGGATATCTACCATTTAAGGTGTAAGTTTTCACCATCTGTGATCTAGACTGTAAACAGTGAAATGAGATAAAAGAAATAATTCACTTTTGAACGTTTTTCATACTAAAATGCATGATTTATTAGACTTTTACATAGAATCCACTGACAGTGTGCCTTCACTTCAGTTAGAAGTTCAAATAGAAGTATTAAACCCTAATCAAAATGAAAAATTGTGGAAGTATAAAAAAATTAAAAACAATAAATCAATTTTTCACGTTCCACAGTTTTCATATTTTAATATTATCGTTTACTCTTTCTTTACATTCATGTGTATTAAATATCAAATTACAAACAACAAGTACACACATAATTACATAAACGCTAGTAAAAAATCGAATGAGAAATTTAATCATAAAATCAAAAAAATCTAATGCAATTCCATGTTCCACAAACTAACAGGCTTATTCACTTTGCAAACTGAAAGGAGCTTTCCTGATCATTTTTTCAAAATACTTTATGTGACAAGTGGCCCTCTCTCGTTCTGGTCTCATCCTGCCAACACCTTCTATACCAACATTGTGCCTAACAACCCAAAGAAGGGTTGTTGGCGAAGTTGGTTGAAACGTCTTTGAGCCTGGGTTAGACTCGTAGCAAAGGGAATTCACCAAAGATCTTGGTAACTTAAGGATTGAAAAGGAACGTTCATGTAAAGATTAATAATAACAAAACGCATTTCATTAGATGCTCCAGTGTTGAGAACTTCAATTTATATCCCCCCCACACACACACGAGTTACTTAGTTGCTAAATGAAGAATGACAATCAATTGGTCAGGTGTATGGCTAATCTAATGAGATTGAAGTACTCAAGTGATAAAGATAAGCGAACTTGTTGACAGGGAAAAACTGAGCCCAGCCTTCAGTTATGAACTGTCAGCACTTCTTGTAGCTCTGAATTTGATCACGTATATCGAGTTGGAACTGCAGACTTGGTCAGTACTTCGTCTCATGGAATCAATGGATCGCCATCTGCTCTCTGGTGCCTGCTCTCGAGGCCCAATTTCCAAGTGTATTTATGGATAACCTCTAGCAAGGCTTGAAACACTTTGGCCCGCCACCACTTTGCCATCCTTTGATATTTTAGAGACCTCTTAATAAGGGTCGGAACACTTTGGCTGGTTATCCTTTGATTTCAGCAGCCGGTCTCATCTCACTATCCCCCTAATTGGGAAAAACCACAAAGACTACCTCACTTATCATGTTGACCATTGTCTAATGAATAGTTTTATTATTTTGAACCTCTCTTGAGGAAACCCCATTTCCAAGAAAAGCATTTTCATTTATGTCATAAACAAATTCCCTTATTGATTAGAAATCTCTATTTCTCAAAACACAAGTTTCCCATTTTATAAACATAATCTAATCTGACGTTTAAGTTACTGAAACTGATAACAGTATTCATAAGTTGACACAAATATTTGAAAACAGGTCACCATGTTTGTATTCTGTTAATAAGTTCAACAGGTCTAATGGTTTTACATGAGCACTTCCTAAATGTGCCATATGTACTGTGGCTAATAGCTGCATCTCTGTTATGAAATCCTGACCATTGAGGTCAGTAGGATATTGTTCTGTTAACAATAAAGCTGTGCTCTTCACGTTACCCATAGGCATCATGAGATATTTCAACAAGACATCAAACTTTTCAGCCAACTACTTAACAGCATTGAAACAGACAGTTAATCCTGTAACATCATTATCTACAAAAGACTCCCCCATATTCATAAAGCTTTTGTTTCTATCTTGAGATTTGATGCAACTGCTTTAGCTTCTTTCATTTCACATGCATTTCCAGAAGTTTTGTCAAATCTGTGAAGAGTGTTTCAATGTTTGCCACTCTAACATTCAATGTGGCATTTCTGGCTCAGATAACCTTGTTGCAGTTATCTATTCAAGTCAATATTTTATATCACACAACTGACATTGATAGAGAAAAAGTTGTCACAGAATAATACTCCATGGACATCATTTATAGTTTTGGCTGTGAGGTTAAGCCTTCAACTTTTGTCCCATTTGGGTGATATTGTCCCTGTATGGAATGACAGCTTAAGTAGATCTTCTAGTGTTAAATCAATGCTATGTAGTTGAGCAGCAAAGAGTTTAACACTTTCAACACAATCTAATCATCTCATTTCAGTCAAGCCATAAACAGAACAACCAGTGCGGTTTTCCAGCAATTCCCACCACTTGAGACTGGAATTAAACAAGTAGACAGTTTGAATTATTCTAAAAAATGGTTACTGTTACAGGTTTGCACCCAACTGCATCATTTCTACATAAGTTACATGAGTGACATCCACAAGGTGAAAAACGCTACCCTACTCTCACACCCTTGAACTCTACAATCACTGAGAGAAATAGCTTGTTCTTTCAAAGTATCAGTTATCAACTAAGTGATTTCTTCCTCTCTTTTGTTATAGCAATCTGCAAACTTGAGAAATCATTCTTGAATTTCATACTGTGTTTCTTTTGCAATGACGTATCACAAAGGAAATGTTGTTTGTTCAGTATGAGAAGAATCTAGTTTGGCATCTTCAATTACTGTAAAGTACTTTGCAGACAGTTTCTCAAGCAAAATATTTTGTTTCGCAAGATTCGAGCATTCAGCAATAAATTCATTTAGTGAATCAGGGACGGATAATGAACTTAAAGTTGCTTTTAGTACATCCTCTACATGTAGTATATGTTACTAAAGGATAGATGCCTAGAGCAGTTCTATGTCCAAAAAAGTTTCCTTTTTTTTTTAATAACTATTTTAATGGGATGATCCATTGAAAGCCAGACCAGGTTCTTCAAAGAAAAGTACAACATCAATGATTCACTTTAAAATGTATCATTTTACATCTTCAGTTCAGATTGATGCTTCTAATATGGTGTCAAATAATGTTCCAGACAAATACATCCTATGTCAGAGACATTCTTCTCAGGCTAATTTCCTAATAACATTCTTCTCTGGTTCAATTTATAAAGATTTTGTTGTTGTATCTGCTTATTAGTCTTAAATTTTTTCAAACTATTGCCTCCGCAGATCAATAGCTGATCAATAGATGTCAGAGAATAACAGCAGTGATTATAAGTAATCGATTTAGGGTTGACTTTTCAGACAAAAACTTTTATACTCTTCCTTGGTGACACAGAAGGCGAAAATTCTTCCATTTGGAGTCTTTTTAATGCTAAGCTGCCAGAAGAAGTTTGAACAGATGTTGCCATTTGTCAACATCAGCTTCAGTTCCCAAAAGCTATCCCTCTGAGGAATCGAATTTCAAGGTCATTGATTGATTCTTATTAATGAAAATCAGACATTTTTGTAGTATATTGCTTGTAACAGGCCTAAAGTTGAAATGTAAGGTGTTTCCATGTGCACCTGGTGCCCACTATGTTGATATGAATGACAAACAAGAATATACAATACAATGGTATATTTTACTTGGTTCAGGAACTTGAGCTTTTTTTAAAACCTACACTTTATAAGTAGGATCAGATGTGAAAGGAGTACATGACTTGACAGTTCAGTAAAAGTTGAACACCAACAGCAAGAATGTGCTGGGAAAGTACGGGCTGATCTTGAGTTGTATTTTGAACTTCTTGAAGATTCAGAAGTGTGCTGAATTTTTCCTACATTTTCCTCAAGAGTAAAACTTTTGATTGGTTGTGTTCTTAAGCATTCATTATCAGTGCTTAGTATCTATTCCAGTCAGTCATGTTAGATATACCTTTTCAAATCTTGGTCAGTCATCTGCCGAGGAGAGTAGAAACTTCAACAAAAAAAGTATGACCAAGGGAATTTGTTGGTTGGTAATGGAATAACACACCTTAAAAGCTGAAGGCTTTTTTACAATACTACATAATTTGAATTTTCTTTGCTAGAAAACTAATCCTGTCCAACACAATTTCTTTCTCCTTTATTCCAGATCATAATTAGATGACGGTCATTTCATTGAAGACAGTACACTTGTCTCTTGTAACATAAATGAGATTTCTCTTTCAAGGTCAGACATACTGTCTGAACACTCCTTTGAAGGAGTGGTAGACCTCTACAGCCAGTTCAGGCATCTGCCTAGAGGAAGGAAATTACAATAGTGAACTAAGACATTGGGATCTTACTCCCATTGTCCTACCTTACCAGCAAACTTTTGGTTTAAAGGTTGGGGTCAGTCATGTGTATGCCGCACTTCACCTCAATATTTGATCATACACCTCTCCTGCATAGACCTTGCTGACCACTTGTGGACCTGCAACCGACATACAAAATCCTCCAAAATCTTTGTTCCCACAGTCAAGTCATAAATGAATATAACATTTCAATCAAGGATTGGGGATGAAATGTAATAGGTCAACTACAAATCCTCTTGGGGTCTCCTCCATTACGGGCCAGTGTGTTTTCAAATTGTCGACCATGTACTTGAAATGGTCTCAGAAAACTTCAAACCATGATTTTCCAATGTTTATGAAAGGCAAATTTTACAGTATAATGTTCAATCAATGTGATTGATATTTACCTATGAATTAAGTGAATAAATATCTATCTTTGTAAATAATCCCCTTCCCTGTTATTGACATTATTTACATCTGAGATTATTTACAAAAATAAATATTTGTTGTTCAAATCATTAGGCCGAGTAGCAATTGATACATGAATGTAAGTGTCCACACAAAGAATAAATTTAGGTTAATTCTTGGTCAAGTCTCTAAGTCTACATGTAGAATTTTCATGTTTTATGAAAAATAATTGAATCGTTTGTTAGTTCAGAAGAAACATACCAAAAGATACAATTATGGCATCAGCACAGATACATATGCAAACACACATACTCACATGTATAAATATATCTATGGATGAAAAGCTTATACGCGACAAATGACAAATGCCCTTTTTTTTTCTAAAGAAGTAATGCTGCTTTAACCTGATAAAAATTTAAAATCCATTTAATGGAAAATGTGCTACTTCTTATTTCACAAGTCTATTTATTGATTTTAATAACTGCCTCATGTAGCTTCTGAAATATTCATATATTTTTTCTTATATCACATTTTGTTATGAGTGTGCATAAATCTACAGTGAGAACAAAAAGTATCTGATACATTGCAAAAAGTTCATTTTAACATCTTCATTGAACTTCTACATTGATGACATTTGATCCAAAGATCAATATTAATACAACAATTACAAAAATAAAAATTTTGAAACAAGATTGAACATTGAAAGGTTTTGTACAAAGATTGCAAATTGATCTTTGGTCAAATTTTCCTTGATTTGAAACTGCATAGGTTTGCTAGAATACACTTTTTGCCATGTATCGGATATTTTGCACTCACTATATATCACCCAACACACTTCTTAACAGAATTAGAAGATAATTTGAGAAAGCTCAGCTGCTTTAGTGGATTAAATTACTTTCCAGCTGTAATAAACTTGAGCTTCTAAGAATCAATTGCTTCTCAGTCTCTACAGTATCTTTCCTTAAGTTGCTTTTGGCACAAAAGTAGGATCACCTTCTATGGATTACTGGAAAATCATACCACTAGTACAATAGCAAGTGAAGAACCAGTCTGTTTGAATGAAGTACTCTGGTACAAAAAATCAGCTTTTAACCTACTGTATAAGGTGGCAAGTTTTATAATCATCCATTTTTAGATAACCCTAATCCATTGCAAGACAGGTCTGGTTAGTCACTCAATACAAACCATCACATAAGCAATGTCTTTTGGTAGCATTCCATGATGGGGTAATCAATCAAAAAATTGGAAAAGAGATGATCAAAGAATAAGTTACTTCTCTTGCCTCTTGTTGTCTGAAAAGTCTGAATTTTAAAAAAACAAGCAGGCACAAAGTAGCAACTAATTTAGCATAAACCCAAAACTAAGAAGCTCCTGAGGAAGGATTTTGAAAAAAAAAAAGAAGTTTTTTGAGACATAATAAAGAATAAATGTTTAGTTTTCGAGTCCTCCAGATTCATTAGTGCAGCCTGTACATGTAATAGCTAGCCAGCCAACTTGGAAACTGAAGAAACCTATTTTGACTGCTTTGGTGATAGAATTGGTTGACGGTTTCTAATAAAAGCCCTGACTTACTAATAAAACAGAAATGCCATTACTCACAATGAAACAGAAATTTTAGCCCTGAAACTGTAATAACTGGAATTTCCATCAACCATCTTTAATAGGTTAATAATGAGAATTTTTCAAGTGCCTTATTCTGTCACTTAAAGCACCAATATAACCTAGGTTAAATTTGCTGTCACTGCACAAAATTAACTCCTTATAATTGAACAAAGAAAAATTGTTGTATTTTGAAAATTATGGTTAATATAAATATCATCCTCCCATTGTGGTGGGTTTTATTTTTTGGTGTATTCTCTATTCTCCTTATTGTAGCTCTATGTAAAAACTGCCTTCCCTCATATCGTATATCCTTAAATCTAACATAGTTGAAAAGTAAAACAAATAATCTTTACCATATAAAATTCTTATAATAGCGATATCCTGGAACTAATGATTGCCTTAATTTCTGACTACTAGCAATTTTTTCTGATTTTGATCTAAAAGAAACCTTAGTCCAATGGTTTAGATGACATTCCAAACTGGAAACTTCATTTTGCCAAACAACAATATCTCTGCTATATGAGCCATAATATCACCTAAGTAAAAATTTCTATCCATAAGGACCTACGGATTTTATGAGTATCTAACTGATTGCTTGTAGGAAGAGTTTGGGCTGTTAAAATCATGGTTTTCTTCCTTTTAGCATTGAGTATCTTTTTATGATACTGGATATAGATCTTGAAACGTCTCTGTTCCTATATTCCTCGAATCAGTACCCTCAGCAAAAATCTTATCTTCTCACAAGTACCTCTTGGTGCGAAACAATCTCTCCCCTCTGCACAATATGGTTTTGTTAAGGGCATTAGATATCTACAACTACCCTATTTGATGGCGCATGAAACCCATTTTTTTCCTCAAAAATGTTATTTGTTTTTTTTTCATCCCTTACGTCTGGCCTACACAACACACCGCCCACCCGCCGTGTGCAGCTTGCGATAGTTTTTCGAAATAATAAAGCCTTCATTCTCTTCAAAATAAATTCAGCGTGCAAAAAATCGGGTTTGTTGAAGCTTAATTCAACCGACGCTTCCGTTTTTACGTCTAATTATTTCCCTTTAACCCTCCAGAATGAAAGAAAGGATCTAAAACAAAGAAACATTTTTTTGAGTTAATATTTATTCGCTTCCTGGCGCAGGCTAATTCTATTTCAAAGTTTACGCAAAAATGTCTCCCCCGACGGACTACAAGTCACAGCGCGTATCATCGCTCTATCTCTCTAACCCTACTTGGGCCAATTCTACTATTAGTGTTGACGCCAAAATGCTGACCCAACCAAGGTTGTCAGGTATGTCCGACTTCAGACATTATTTAAATTAATCGGACATACATAAATTCGGATAGATATTTCCCAAACCAAAAGCTCTGTATGAAAACCATCCTTTAAAAAACTATAATTCAGGTTCATTAATCATATTTCAAAATCAATTCATCTAATAGTAGAAGGAGGGGAAAAGGCCGATGCATTAGAATTACAATTTAATTGGCCCCGATCTTATTGCATGAGAACATAGGGATGAAAATAGCCAAAATCTTCCAGAAGAGTGCCTTCATCATTTGAGTCACAAAAAACAAAAAAATTGGTCCACATAAGTTTCATTTTAGTTTTTCAATTTCGAAGGGATACATTGTCTATTTGTAAAAGGTGAAATTATGTGAATGAAAGTTCCTGATTATGGTAGAAGAAGAGATAGATAAGCCGTTAATAAATATTGAGTCCCGGTGCATGATTCGTGAAACAACTTAGCAGTGAGGTCCCTATCAGAAAGCACCTTTTGCAGCCTTTAGTTCAAGTTGTAAGTGTTAGCGTTCTTATATGGTTATCGGGGTCATCGGTTATTGGAATGATGGTTGGTACATATTTCTACAAAGTTTTCGTTGAAAAATGGGCGCCCACTCTGTGTGTGGCCCTCAAGTGGACGTCAGTGGATGGTTGAAAGAGGAAGGGGGATGTATGAAGAGAACGCGCGCTAACTATGGACGCGGACGCAGACGCAGACGCAGACGCAGACGCAGACGCAGATATGAAACAAAGTAAAAAGGACACATACAAGTATTTAGGTGGACGAATAAAACGTACAATTAATACATGAACATTGATAACGATACAGGACTGACATGGAAATACACGTGAGATTATAGAGACACGATCGTGTTAGGAGAAGAGGGGAGAAGACGGGAGATAGTTTCTCGGTGAAAAAAAGGAGCTTTGGTGCCATGATAGTGTAGTCGTCGGAATCGAAGCGGAGGTGCCTGAATTGCTTTCAGCCCACAAAGCTTGGAGCGTACCAAGGGATGGTTATGAAGACCGGGTTCAGTGTGTATGCTGAACTGCCAAGTTGCGTGCGATACATTTGGGATCGCATTTTAGCAACTTGGAGGCAATTCTCTGAAGCTGATAAATACTCGACGGACAAGCTATGTAAGACAAAAAATACACAGGGTTTAATCTTTGTGTGCTCCATGAAGTAAGTAGAATTAGGAAACAGATAATCGTGACCATCCGTTAGTACAGAGATTGGTCAAGGTGGAAAAATGGTGAAGTTAGGATCGGTCGGGAAGCCGGCGAAATGATACCGATCTTTGAGAGAGAGAGAGAGAGAGAGGATAGAAGTGTCGCAGCAAAAGGGCATTCAGGCTAAAAGTGCCGGGGCCAATAAGCCTAACTGGCTGGAAGATCTGTGGCAAAAGAGCGATTGAACATGTGTTCATCATTTTTGTAAGGGGTCGCCGTAGGATGTGATGTTTTAGATATCTAGCTAAAAGAAGGGTTGTGTATCTAATTATGAACTGAAAGTGTAGAGGGCACCACAAGGCCATATTTTCACAATCGTAGACACATAGCAGTGGGGTCTCTATCAGAATGCGCCATCCAACAGGGACCTACTGCTATGATAGTGTTTGGCGACGGGAAATTCTTAAATTAAATGAAAATTCACAAGGAAAACAATTAAGGTACAACTAGAATAATGCTCAAAATTAAAAACGGGATAATATCGTTTGAACTTGAAAAGACAAAAAAATCTAGGCGTTGAAAAATATGAAGTTTAAAAAATATGTTATGTGTTGTTACATCGAAAATTCTCAGACTATAGTTTGAGCCAAATTTTCATTATTGTAGCAGAATGCGCGTTCTGGCTTGAACTTGAGGCTGCGAAAGGTTTATCCCGATTGGGACCCCATTGGTACAATAGTAGATTACCGTCACTTTCGTAAAAATCAAAATAACAAAAAAGTTCATCTTTTATTCACTTCCTTTGGTTATCTGTCAACGTTTAGTTTTTTTCTGTCAGTTACCCCCCTTTTTTCACCTACACTCTTAGATAGTGAAGCAAAGTGAAGTTAATGAATTTGACGGATGTGTTTTGCGACAGGAAATTCTTTTGTCTATCACCGACTTAAATTTCGGAAGTTTCCGAAAGGGACCTTACAGCTACAAAAGTACCTTTAAAAGTGAAAAAAAATAGGGTAAATAAGTAATTGCTTTTGCTCATTTATGTATATATCCTCATGACTGTCCTCACGATATCTCAGTAAGTTCTCAATGAATTCGTATAAAATTATATAGCCGGGTGAACAATAGGCTACGTGAGAATTCGGAGCGGATCCATGCACAATTATCTCCCTTACGTTGCAGTCATATGTCAAAACTGCATAGTGCCAAATTCTTTCCTTCCCACAGGATATTTAAAAATGCTTTCAGTGAATTTCGATCCAATTTTGTTGAAAGGCAAAGAATAGACTATAATAGAATTGATTGAATTTTGGAGTGAATCCATGCACAGTCACACCCTCTATGTTGTAATTATACGTCAAAACTACATAATATCCCTAAAATGTCTCTGAAAGTAATGAATGAATTTTGATGATATTTAGGGGGAGGGTGTGAAGTGGAGTAAGAAAGAGGTGGTAAAATCTTGGGGTGGATACTGGAATTTTTGATTTTTCTGATTGATAAATATTTTTCCATTTTCTTTTCCAATTACATTCATGTATACACTCCTAACTGTCCACTAAATTTCAATGATATTTTGTGGAAGGGTAGACAAAAGGCTATCTGCTTACCCATCAAGAGCAGATAAAATGGGTGCTAAGAGCCGGTGGTGCTCTGAGGCCACCAAACAAGGAGTGACGTATCCACCAGACCCCCTGCCATCATGTCATGGGCCAGCGCGGTAGGGCATGGCCCAACACTCCCTATGGTTCACACAATGATAATTATACTGGCCGTTCCTACTGGGTCCTCGGTCTCAAAAGGCCCAGCCAGATCATTCGCATTGGGTGGAGGTGATGTGCTCCAACAGCGATTACCCAAACACTACACCAGGAAAACGCCTGTTCCTGCTGGGTCAGCAGTTCCAAAATGCCCAGCTGCATCACTTGCCTTGGGTGGGAATGATGTGCTCCTACAGCAACCACCCGCCAAAAAACCAAAGCCAAAAACCCTCAACAAGAGAACAACATTTTACATCAACACCTACAACATCAGAACATTCTCTACAAATTCTCACCTGACCCATCCAGAAAGAGAGATCAAAAACATCGAGTGGGACATCATTGGTTTAAGGGAAATGAGAAGAGCAGGAGGAGAACTACTTGAACTGAAGAGCAAACACCTTCTCTACAGCTATAGAAGAGAGAAAGTAAAACAAAATGGAGTAGGCTTCTTCATCAATAAGGACCTTGAAGACAACATGGCAGGCTTCAAAGCTATCTCAGACCGCATAGTCAGCGTCACCATACAACTCTCAAAGAGATACAAGCTAAATGTCATCCAAATGTAAGCTCCCAATTTGCAATCATCCAAAGAAGAGATAAACAACTTCTATGATAATTTGAGCTCCCAATTACAAGATACCAGAAAATACTTCAATATCATCATGGGAGACTTTAATCCACAGGTTGGACAAGGAGACAAAAAATGCATAGAAAAATTTGAATACAAAAAACGGGATGAAAGAGGAGAGAATCTTGTAAACTTTGAAACCACAAACAACTTCAACATCATGAATATATTCTTCAAAAAGAACCCCAACAGAAAATGGACTTGGAAGAGCCCCAACCATGAAACCAAAATCGAAATAGACTATATTCTAATGGACAGAAGCGACACCATCAAAGACATTCAAATCCTAAGCCAAGTAAACGTAGGAAGCAACCACAGAATGGTAAGATGTAAGATGCAGGTAAACACCAAACAGCAACCACTGAACATACCAAAGGAACTCACTCAACCCTTCAAATTAGAATTGAAAAACAGATTTAAAATACTTAACGATGAGAACGACACCAACATCAACGAACTCCACAGCAAAATAAGAACCTCTCGAATAGAAGCTGCCACAATGATCACACAGACCCTTAGTAAAATCTCTGACGAAACCAAAAAACTCATTGAAAAATGCAGAAACCTCAAACCACCAACAACAAGGGACAAAATAGAGGAGACCAAACTAAACAAAACAATAAGAAAGAAAGTAAGAAAAGACAAAAGAAGGCATACGACAACAATCATCAAGACCACTCTCAAAAAAATGTCAAGGCTTTAAAGCAATAAACCAAGCTCTCAGTATAGACAATTGGCTACCGAAGAACTGATTACATTTTGAAGCAGTTCCATGCACGATTATCTCCCCGGTGTCATAGTAATATCTTCAAATCACATATGAACAAATTTCTTGTATGTTCGCACAATATCTCCAAAAGTTTTCAATGAATTCCAATGATATTTTGTGGAAGGGTGGACAATAGATTTCAGAACTAATTAAATTTTTGGTGAATCGATGGACAATTACTTCCCTTAACGGTGGCATTGTATGTGCTCTCTGAGTGCTTTCTAGTTTTACTCAAATTCACCCTGATTGGAGTGACTGGGCAGTTGCGGCTGATGTTGTAGCAAGCATAAGGACAGTAACTATCTTATAATTTAAAAAGGCAGGGTTATATATGCCATTAAATATGGTACCTGTTGTTTATTGTGAATTTTGTAAGATTTAATGATCTGCTACAGATGGGAGACATGCAACTCTACATACACAGATCATTCTAGAAGTGGCAATCATCTTGAAATTGAAACCAAGAATTTATAAATTATCATGACTCTAGTTCTCAATAAACTAGCAAAATAACTTTTGTTATGAAAATCACTAATTTTTCCTTAAAAAAATCATACCCCTTGATAAGGAATAAAAGTTAATGGTGCAATACAATAGTTTAATGTAACCCCAACTCTTTTTCACTGAATACATATTTATTTACGAAATGAGTAGAGATTTTTTCAATGGTTCATTTTATAATTGCTCTACTGATAGTATTGAGTTTTTTTTCAACGAAGATCTACTTGATACATTAATACTTATATACATGCTTGTTGCAATTCTATTATTATTCTCATATATATATATATATATATATATATATATATATATATATATACATATATATATATATATGAGAGAGAGAGATAATGATATCAAGTTGTATTAATAATAAAAATGCTCAATATTTCCAATAGAATAGAGCTAGTATAATACTTATGGACTCACTCAATAATTGCAGAGAAGCTTGAAAGAAATTTGGAGTGAGGATTCCATAAGTATTTATTTATTCTCTCTCTCTCTCATTCATATATATATATATATATATATATATATGTGTGTGTGTGTGTGTGTGTGTGTGTGTGTAAACTTTCAATTGTATTTAAAATTGGAATTTTCACTGCCCTGTACACTTAAACAAATTATAGAATGTGTTATTACTCATGTTATTCTGGTCATATATATTTGCAAATTCAGGAGATAAATATACTAATAAAAAAGGAAAAACAGGTGAAGAACCAAATAACTTGGTAAAAAAGCAAAAAAAAAAAAAATCAAAACAGACACTCCATCGGCTCATAGAGGTACACTTCCAGGTTATAAATTTTCCATTACGACTTTTCTCACCTTCTGCATAGAAGATCGTCTTTCTTCCTATTTTCTCAGTTTCTCTTTCTATCCAACTTCTCCCTTTATTTACCCACGGTTCAATCTACCCACCACCTTCTTGAAAAACCTGTCTGTGCAATCTATATCAACTTACCAAAACCCATCTATTCACGTTCACAACCTTCCATCCTCCTGCTTCAATAAACCATTATAAAGAGTTTGCCTCTCTTTCCTCCTACTACCATCTTCCATAGCTACTCATACTCACGTGCACTGTTCATAATAACATCAGCGAGCAGACTGTGCGGTTTGTCAGATCAACGAAGCTTGTACTGCTTCCTCAGTCCCTCCTTTTCTGTTTTTTTCATACAAGTTCTTTCCATACTTCCTCAAGTATTTACTAAATACTGACTGCTATCACTTGATTTCATAACTTTGTAAATTAACTATAAAAGAAGACACCGGCTTCCTCATCAACACATTTCTTTCACATTTCACTATCAATAATTTTCTTGTTTTTTGTTTGGAACTCACAATAATAATGTCTGTAGCTGCAGCCACAATTGCATCTCCAGGAGCCTTTAAGAATCCCAAATTGAAGGCAATTTTAGACGTGGACATTGATAAACATGGCAGGTATAAATATATTTTGTGCAAGGTGCATGATCCAGAGAAGGACCGCGAATTTAAACACATCGTACGAGGATATAGCCGACATGAGTATCACGGTGAGCTCTTCTTAACCTCTCTTCTAACTTTTGGATAAGGTTCGGTTCAGCAAACCATAATAATTTTTTTTATAAAGCTGTATTTGTCGAGTAGTCTGTTCTGCTTTCGTTAAATCTGACCTTCAATTCTTCTGGAATTCCTTTTCTGAGAAAAAGTAACTTTCAAAGTGAACGCGAGTTCGTAAAAAGGAAAACAAAACAAAACGAACTGGACCCATTGTGTCCATATTCTATGCGGATTATTTTGGTTTGCTAATCTGAATGAAATTAACCACTTATTTTCATTTCTTTTCGACTGAAAGGAAAAAAAAAGTTTTTGTTAATGTTTTTCTCCTCTCATTTTCTATTTAATGATATTGTGTAAGCAAGCTAATCCAATCCTGAAAGTTGAAATGACGTAAACTTGAGAAAGAAAATGATTGAAGACTTGAAATCGGTGGTGATCGGACATAAGGAGAGTTTTTAAAGAAGTGTAACTAAGTTAATAAAAAGTCTTTAATATTCGATTATCACCAATTTCCGATCCTTGTTAAAGTAAATATTCGTTTCCTTTTGAATTACAAGTGGGGAACGTTTGAGCACACAGAAGTTGATGAATATCAGAAATTACTGACAAAAAAGCATACAGATGAGAGTTCTGTTCTTACACACTTTTGATTTGTTTTAATTCTTGATTGTCCCCGTGTCATCAAAGATGACGATATGCAGGGTTGGGGCGCTACCTAGTTGGTCAAACGTGGCAGTCGCCTAGGGCGCAGTACTGACTTTTCAGGTGGAAAATTTAAAAAATCAAGTGGATGGTGCTATTTTAGCAGCCTTTTGTGTGCATAAAATCCTGGTATCAAATTTAAGTCTCGCCTAGGGCGCATGAAATACTCGCACCGGCCCTCTACGAAATTAAAACATTACTGTGGTTCTCAAGCTTTATTGTATGACAGTACAGTGCTTATTATTTGAGAAATATTGACTTCGACTAATGCGGCACATCAACTCTTGAAATCTACGTATTGTAAAAATGAATAAAACAAAAAACATTTCAGAAAGTCAAAGAAATGAACGGACCTTTTTATTCTTTCTCTTTTTTCATATCAGCATGCTGATATCACTCAGCACCCCCTTCCCTTTCCTCAAGGGTGTTACAGACAAAAAATAAATGTACGAATAGACATGGCATATTATAGTTGATTATTTATCATTCAATTGATCGAAAAAGGAAAATTTATTTAGATGTCTTAAATTTCGAGAAAAAAAGAATATAAGTTTTGTACAAGAGCTCAAACAACTTTTTTGAAAATCACCCCGTCTTACAGAATGTTATATTTTTGAGAGAATAAGTTAAGAAGTGCGGTCCCTTCGAAAACCAAGTCAAGATGTGGGATGTGCACTTCCTCCCATGGATATGTATTGGAGTGTTTGCTACTCTATTTTCCAATAATTTTCTCTTAACTTATTAAAATTACTGATGACTCCAAGTATGTTTTTGCAGTATCAATAATCGACTCCCAACCAACTATGAAGAAAAAGTCCACGCATGTACTTTATTAAAAAAAAAAATTGTTTTTTCAAAATGATGATACTAATTTTATTTACCTGTTTGGAGCTCCATGTTTCAACTACCATATTTTACACCCCCAAGACCACGGATTAACCATGCAGGAATTCACAACAAGAGAAATTCGTCGTAAATTCTTTTGGAATATCTCCTGTTTTGATTTGCCTGACATAAATAATCGTAATAAAACTGAAAGCATTTTAAAATCATGTGGTCTTGACAAATAACTTCTATTTTTCATCATTATTATTACCAAGGCAGTTCCTAAGAAGGAGCATGTATAGAAAGGACCGGACTTCGTGCTGTATGGAGCAGCTTGTCATAATTGTTATGTATAATGATTTCCAGTTCATTTTTCGAAACTATGGTTACTTGTTGTCAATTTTGATATTTTATATCTAAATTCAAAATACTTTATTTGTTTTAATCATATTTCTCGTGAACCGCTGATCCCAAGAACTTCGCACTCAACACTGCCCTTCCTTAACATATCTGACGAATGTTGTCGAGTAATTGCAATGCACACACACACACTACTTCAATTGTAGTTAGATTATTATTGAATTAAATGTTTTTCTCATTCAATAAATTTTAGAAAATAGCTACAAGGGTATTCGCTAGGCTTGGCTTAGTCTGATTCAGAGCCACACGTATGAGGGGGGGGGGGCTCCCGATGAGGGTTACTTATGCAGTAGTAATGGTCTGCCAGACTTGCTCATTGCCCTAACTAAAACTTATTCTAGACTTATGGATTTTGTAGCTATAAATGAATTAACGGTCAACTGGAAAAAAGGTTTACCTAAAATGTGAAGGCCTACTTTTCTATGAAACTAACTCCTCTTTTCTTCATGAACTAAGTGGATTAATGTACTGTGGAGTGTCTAAAATACTAGATTATTATAGAAAAAAATCAACATGAAAATTAGCACGAATACAATATTAGAGATGCTAGAAGTAAAAGTTCATTTTATCTGTTGATTATAAACTTGAGTATTATTCAAATTATTTTCTATGACCTTGAAAATCTATTGATTAAAAAAGGATTTTCTGCAATAAGACTGGGTATTAGAATACATTTGATATACACTCTGACATCCAATATGGACTCCACTTTTGGTTATTTTCAAGACTGAGAATATACCTTTTAACCTTTTCATGAATATGAAAACAGAACTCTATTCATTTTTTTCCAGTCAATAAGATGAAGTTATGCACAATGTTATACATCTATCTTCATAATGAACCATGCAACTTTTTCTGTTTGTTTCTCAGTCCATAAATAAAAGTAAAAAATGAGGTTCGGTCTGTAAAATGTCTGTTAACTATCACAGACTTGATAAACCCAGCCACACTTTTAAGACAAACTAAAAGCTCATCATTTCTTTTTCTAGAAATAAACATTATGTAATATTTTTGTTTTGTTTTTATTTTTTCAAATTTTTATCATGAAAATAAATAAAGAGGCTTACATTAATTTGGTACTACTGTAATATAGATCAGGAATGCTTTTGAAACTAATCCAACTAAGTTTAACCCTGTGTAAAAGTACCTAATCATTTCTTAAATTCTCATATATAGGCTGATGACTAAAATAGTTGTATATTTTACATTGTTAGCAGGGTTCAGACCAGATAAAAGCGAAGATTTTGGATGCTGATTTCCAAGGTCAGCCTCCCCACTTATAACATTGGCACAACATAATCTTCTTACCCCACCTCATTTCATCCCTTTTATCCTAAGCTTCAAAAATATTTAGTGGGTGTCCCAAAAATGTTTCAGAAAATATTTATTTTTGTTAATAATATCTACTTAGATTTACTTTGTAAAACTAGTACTCATGTAAATTTCCTTCAGATTGATAAAAGTGACCTACTAATTGGGTTTTTAAACTTTTATAGACTTTTATTACTTAGTAGTGTGTATCTAATGCATGTTGGAAGTTCACATAAATGTATTGGGCACCTTTTTTTTTCCCAAAAATTTTCTCGGCTATTTTCTCTTCTTCAATTGTGTTGTCAATATTTGTGAAGTTTCATAGGGTTATTATTTAATGTAAAAGTGGGTGAAATCTGAACTTATTATTTCAAATAGGCATTGTGTATCTGTTTTGTTGTTGGAGGGGATGGAAGATTGAGGTTTATGTCTTTACCTTGAGCACTGGATGATGGCAGTCCTGAATTACCTAACTCTAAAATGGTACAACGGGGATGTCAACAATGAGATGCTAAAATAAAGCAATACTACTAGCTCTGTAGGATGGACCACACTTCTTTTTATACTGAAATTTGTAAATCATATTGCAAAAAGATTTCACAAACATTTTGGATATAGTGTTTTATATTTTAGTATCAGTTAAATACTTGTTAATGTGGCTTCACCCTCTGGCCAAATCAAATTGGAAATAAATGGAGAGAAAATTCAAAGAGTCAATATTCACAGAAAGAATTATTTATCTGTAAATTTTTATATTCCTACACTCAAAGCAAGTTTTGCTTTTGTCAAAATCCATTACTAAATCTGGGGTTGACTTTGTTGTCCTACCATTACAATAACAATCCTCGTCCGAATGAGTGATGTAAATCAATATGTAAAATGCACATCCCACTACAGTGATTTAAGCTCACAATCAACTGATTGTCTTATTGTCTGAATTAACAAGTCTTAGATAATAATGGAAATTCATCATACAGATACACTCCGGCTTATTTCATAGTAATAAATTAATTTTGGTAAATGATAATTCATTTTTATTTTCTTCAATCAGAATAGATGTTAGAGTGGGGTTTGACTCAGCAACAGTCAGTGTTGTTGGCTTCTTTATTTAAGAGTGGGAAGAGAAAGATTGGTGTGCAGGATGATTAACAGGACTCCATATTTCACTTAATTTGTCCCCATGACAAAAGCCAAAGGAAATCACCATGATATGAAGTAGGGGTAGGCAACCTGTCCATAAACAAATAATAAGATACTATGCTTTTTATGTTTTAAAGATTCTTTGTGTCTTTATGATAGATTCAAAAGATACCCTGTTTGAAATAAATCATGTTCTCTGATTATAAATTGGCATCTTTGGTTTAAAACAAATGATTTTCCAACATGCGTTATTCATTGATTTGGGCCAAATAAAGCTAGAAATAGATAATTCCTATTATTCAAGCATTTTGTGCCATTCAACTGGACCTGTGTCAACTGATTAATACGCATCCTAGTCCGCAGAGGCAAAATGGTTGCCAATCTCTGATATGGAGGCTTGTCAAAATAGATTTCTTCAGTTGTGTAGTTAGTCTGGCTGGCTATGTATGTATGTTTATATCACATATACAGGCCACACTAATGAAGCTAGATGGCTGAAAATTTCAACATTCATTATGACTAAAAAAAAACAATCGTTTTTTTTATATTCACTCCATCAATAGGTTTTTAATTGGGGGTTCAATTTGCAATATAAATATTCTCCGAATTGATCCCTTAGTGCTCAGCAGCATTCACACTTATTTTTCCAAAAATACAAACTTTTTAGTGATCACTACCCAACGAAAGGCAAGAGAAATAACTTATCCATTGTTCAACTCCACACAAATTGAGGTAGAAGGCTGAAAAGTTCAACAATTACTCCTTATGTCTAGAAAAGAACTTTTTTTTTTGTTTTTTGTTTGTACTCCTAAAATCTCCCCCTTCTAGGTTTTCAGAGAGATTCAATTTGCAATGTGTGTACTAAATTGGTCCCTTAATTTGTATCCAGCAGCATTCACACTTGTTTTTGAAAATTGAGATTTTTTTTTCAGTGATCACTGCCCAATAAAAGGTGAGATAGGTTACTTCATTACTTTTTCCAATTTTTTATTGGATCACCCCCAACACAACATGCTGCCAAAAGACGTTGGTCACGTGACATTTTCTATTATGTGATTAGCTTCCTTCTTTTTTTTTTTCTTTTTTTTTCCCTTTAAACTTTCAATTTGCTGCAAGAATGAATGTGTTTAAGCATGAAAAAGAATCTTAATATTAAATAAGTACCTATTGAGAACTGTTAAAAAGACAGACTGATTAGCAGTGTATCTTGGAGGATATCCATAGAATCGAATGTCCGGAGTTTGGTTAAGACAAAATTCTGCTTCTTCAGAAATGATGATAAAGACGCTTTCCCTATTTGTGTGTGTTAATTTTTATCTTGTCAAATGCATATTCACCTCTGCAAACAAAGTTAGAATAGGTGTATGTATTCACTAGTATCTACCAGTATATCTTTCAATCCACACAATATCTCCAGAAGTTCTCAATTAATTTCAATTAAATTTTGTAGGAAGGTCAGCCATGTGCTGTGAAAGCATTGATTAAAATTTTTGGGTGGATACATGATTTTACTTTTGATAGATATTTTTTACTATTCTGCGAGAAAAGAAGTTATAAATGAAAAGTTAGCAAAAAGTGGAGATGTAAATTTCAAGGGAAGTGACCCAATATTTGTACTTCAAAATTCTCTGTTTTATTTTTTTGAGTCTTTAGTTAGTGTTCAGTGTAGGCAGGGAAATGTGCTGAGTACATTCTAGTTTTTGTTTGATAAATATATTACTTTGATTCAAGATTGAAAATCAAAAATGATTTTTTTAAAATTTCATCTCTACTTATATACTTTTTGTTGGTAAATTTGAGGATCTTGGAGATCCTTCATTATAAATGTATATTTACTCAAATAAAATTTATATCTATCAAAACAACATAGCCCCACAAATGGCCTGACCAACCAGCCAAGTTGGCTACAGATTCTTCTCATTTGGGATATTGAACATTTTGGGTCAACCTTGAAAATTTGCATCTGTACACCATCTAAAAGAAATTAGTTTTTGTTTTTTAAGAAAAGGGCTTTGTGGGTCTCCTTGACCAACAGTGCTCAAATCTTGTTCTGGTATTTTTTTTTTTTTTTTTTTCGGTAATTCCAAATTAGAGATTTCGTTTTTTGGATGATTTTAGATAATTAGTTCTGGTACATGCGCAGGCTATGGTGATCCACTTATGTAAGGTATGGATGTGTTCTGTTATATTTCATTGAATAGCATTAGATTATCTTCTATTTTTATAAAGATATTTTGTATTTTTCAAAACTATATTTTACAAACCATCATTAGATTATCTTATAGTTCACATTGGGGTCACAATGTACCTTCTTTGAACATTCCAGAAAATGCTGCAATCTTTCTTCAGTTTCGTCATCTGATTTTGTATGGCTGATTCTTATCCTATATTTGAATAAGCTTGGATATTAAGTATTTTAGAAATGGTGTTCGGTTAGATGATGTAACATAATTGTTACCGAAAAGTAAATCAGCTAACCAAGTTGTTCTTAAAATATTTGAGTGATCCATTCTGTGTCCTTCATCAGGAGTACTATCTGTATAGAAAGAAAGAATGGATCTTGAAATGTTGGTTTGCTGATTCATAATGCTGATTTGATACTGTCAGTTGTACCATCTGTATGAAAAGGGAGTAACTTTTTCAGGCAGTGCCAAGTTAGAACAAAAACAGAAGCAAACAGAATTTTTTTTGTTAGCAGCAATGCTTTTAATACAGGATGCTGATGTTTTTGACTCCTTCCTTTGTTAGACAAAAACTTCCATTCTGTGTTCCGATTGAGTAGTGAAAGCCACACCGACTTGAAATCCACTTTGGTCTGACTTGAAATTATCAAATGCTCACCATCATGAAATCAATATTCTTTCAAGTCCACTCACAGAAGTCAACCTCTTTCATTCTCCTTACTCTCCAATTGTTCTGTTTTGATACAAACTGATTTTTTTCTTTTATAAATCAGCAGTTCATATTATGCTTATTATTGATGTCTTTCATGCTATCCACGTCATTCTCTTCATCTATTATACTTAATCTTTGTTTTACTGCATCTTGTCAAACTATTTTTGTCCACTGTCCATTGTTTTTAATGTCAGGATTAGTTTACGTGAAACATCAAGGGAAGTTTTGCAAAAAGCAGAAGCAAACTTGCATTGATTTTTGTCTCCATTTCGTGAAGTCCATCAAGACCAAATCATTGTTTGTTGCTGAATATGGAATAAAGATATCTTTGGAGAATTGATAGTTCTCTTCGGTTTTATTCATTATTTGATATAAAAAGGGAGTCTTTCTGTGTTGCCTATCAAATTTTGTATCCACTTTCTCTTTCTTGACAAGCTGACTACACCTGGATCTAGATTGATCTTGTTGCATAAAAGCCTATGTTACTTTTTTGTTTGTGCAGGTGTCTATTTTCTGTCACGCGAAAACAAACCAATATTTAGAATTAATGAAACCCTGCTGTGATTCTGGTGTGTAACTAAATGATCAGCAGGCGAATGACTTATCCACCGATAGCGTTGCTGTCTTCGTATTCAGAACAGATAAATTTTGTTCAACATATCAGTATTATAGGTAAAAAAAGAAATATAGATGAGAAATGATCCAAGCCATGATGGATTTAAAACTTTAAACTGGCAGCTATATTGTTGAAATGTAATGAAAATTCACAATTAGTTTTCATTAATTTAGATGTATTTGATTGATCAGTATTATTTAAATACAATGCAAAAAGAATCTAAGTGACTATTTTGAATAATCATAAGCATTAAAAAATCTAACTGAACTTTGTATGTCTTTTAATCGAATAGATATAGTTTTGCATTTATACCACATCTATACTAAAATATATATTAGTACAACTTATCCATATCATATTAAGTTAAAAACCCCACCATTTCATGAGTAATTTCAGTTTCTTTTTCTTCAATCCTCTAATATTTTGGTTACTGTTGGTTAACAAGAACTGTAATTCTTCTTTTCTTTGTCCAATTCCCTTAAAACATAATTCTCAGATTTCAGTAATAAAATGGAATAACATTGATTTATTCAAATATTTTTCATAATTATATGTTAACACAGAGACTGATATATACTGAGGTAGCTGCTTATTGTAATGACTTTTAGACAGCTTCTTTTAGATAACATTAAGCAAAAATATAAAAATTGGAACCATTTACATTTAATGTGATATATTCATTGTTATGAATTTATTGTTATGAACAACTTTACTTAATGGGAAATTAATCTTAAATCTTAATTGATTTTGAACGAAGTGTTTTAGATAGACTGGTTTTGATATTGATAAGAATTTGATGAAATTATCCACGATTATGATAAACAGCTTCCAGTGTATACTCAAGTGAGATTCTACATTTTGATTCTCTGGAAAGTATAGTTTTTAAATATTTAAGGTGATGATGATGATGATGATGATTCTTTCCTCTCTTCCTCATCTTTTCGTTTGATTTATTTTAGGGTTAATTATTTTCTTAACTTCGATGAGTATCCTCTTTGTTGTTTTATTATATTTGCACTGATCAGTTCTCCAGCCTTTTTCTGATTAATAGTTCAATGTGGCAACTGAGGAATAGTGTTGAATATTCATCTTAAAATCACACTGAATTGAAATATCAATTCATTGATGTTACATGCACCTTAACTCTTCCATCTTTTGATTTTCTCCTTCAAAAAAAATGTGAAAATTTTTTTCTCTGTAAAAGACTATTCAATTTCTCTTCTTCAGGTTCTATATCTTGAACATGGGATGACACTGATTATCTATTGTGTCTGACTATGGAATGTTATGTGGTAGAGCCCCTATCTTTTCCAAGTTGACTAGTGACCACCTTTTAATGCATCTTACATGTGCCACTCACATCTTGCTGGGACGCCTTTGAAATTAAGCTCTTCCATTTTCTCTGCTGTTCCAGACTTCTGTCCTTGGTTGGATATACCATTTTCAGACATTGTGCATCCCCAGTCTGTTAGATATGTATGTATACTACCATACTGACCCATGATGTCTTGGTCGAGGCAGGAGAATATCTTTGGGGAAAAAAAAAAGAGACTTGACGATTTTTTCCACTTGAATGTAAAACCTTTTTTGCCAAATACTGAATCTTTACGTTACATAAATAACCATAAGAAACTGTTGAAGGAAAGAGTAATTTTCTTTGGAAAGAAAGCAAGAAATTATTGTTTGATTAGGATACTAATGAATGCTGAAGCGTATCAAATCCAGAGTTGATCAGACTATTGAATATCCCCTTCTTAACAAATAGAAACACCAAAAGATATTTAGCATATGGAGTTGGGGAAGGGCTAGACCCCCTCCCCTACACACATCCAAGCTCTATTTATTTTATAATGGCATTGTATGCCAATATAATTCCTGGGGAAATATCACTTGCAGGAAGCAGAAGTGTCTTCATGAAATATCATCATCATCAGTAAGATGGGATCTTATACATATAAGCCTATTCTGTCAGTAAAATTTGCATTAATTCCTGACCACCAGCAATCCCTTTTTTCTGATTTTTGAACATACAACATATAGATTGAATGCATAGAACTAGGTAAAACACATTTTAGATCAAAAATGACAAAATTTTACTGTTGCGCTCATCAATTTTTTTTCCCTTACCGCCAGAAATATTTAGCTTAACCCTCGAAGTCATAAACCACTTGATATTGGTCCTAATCAACTGTGGAACTCTTTGTTGGTGGAAATGAGGTTTAAAATCATTATGATAGAATCAAAAATTGAGGAATTCATGTAATGATTAAAGGGAGCTAACTTCAGTCAGTAGGTATTCCCCATCATATCAACATTTTTAATTCCTTGTATGACTAGGAGAATTGCTAAACCAAAGTAGGTTAATTATGAAGTTGTGGCAGTCAGTGGGAAGTGATAAGGTAAGCTGAGAAGCCAAAATAAAACTGGAAATCCATTAGTTTTTGACTAATATGTATTCATCTTGATTCTTACTTTCACAATGCTTCATCAAAGACTTAATTAGGATAATATTATTACTACAGCTAGTATACATTGAAAAAGTATGGTGTCCAACAATTGGGGTGGGGTGAAGGATGAGTTCAAGGGTTGGACTTGATCTTCTCCAGCCATAAGAGCTCTAGTAGCTCGGTCAGCAGAGCCGTTGTCATATATAGGTAAGCTTCCCAAGGTGAAGGGGATGGGAGCTGTAGTCTCACCTGGAGATGATTTTTTATTCTGTTTCTGATCATGCAGTATATTTTTTGCTGTCGACAGTCTAGGTAAATTGGTATGAAAATTAAAGATGAAAAAGAATATCTGTACCTTACGTAAATGAATCATCATAGCCCGCATGTGTATCAGAACTAATTGTCTTCAAAAAATACAAGCACAAGATTCGGGCATTATTGGTCCAAAATGACCATAGAGACTCAAAAAAAAACAATTTTCAGATGGTGCGTAGTGATGTATTCATGCAAATTTTCAAGCTTGTAGCCCCCAAAATGTGACCAGGAGTGCCTGGAAACAGATACACGGACGAGCCAAGAGAGAATAGTGATTACAATGTTTCATCTAATAAAAAATGAATAGATCAGGATAATATTACAAGTGTAATTGTTATTTTAAATTTTTTTTTTCACCACTTACTGCCGAAAGTTGCTGTCACTCTGTATGTGATCATTAGAGTGAATTAAATTCTCAACACATTTTTTAATAAATCCTACCTATGATATCACTGGTCAAATAAACACCTACTGTATTTCATGGCATATAAGACACATACCCCCAACCCCCCAAAAATGAATCAAAAGGTAAACACAACCTTTGTTATTCAGCCCCACATTGGCCAGAACAGTAGTTCTTGTATATTTGCCATGTGAAAATCATTTTCTGTGTCTCTAACATCTGGAAACTCAAACATTAATTACTTCTTAATTGGAAAGTTGGGTTAAAACTTATTTCAATTCATATATGTATATGTGAAGACTAAGAATAGATACAGCAGATGATGTGGAATGTAGAATTTTGCATTGCATTCTCTTTTTCATTAAGTTGACTCTTTTATTCAAATGTTCAGAAAGTGACTGTTGTTCATGTATCCAATCAATTTATAGTAGGTTCATGAAAATTCCTAAGGAAGATGTCAATGAAGTACAAATACATATGTTGGCTTATAAGTTGACCCCAAAATTAAGGCTTAACCAAAGTTTAGCCCAATATTTGCCAGATCAGTCAACATTCAAGTTCAAATGGTCTCAACAGATCAATATGATCCATTAGAAAGAATTTTCCATGCTTGAAGTCAACTTCTATGCCACTATATGTGGTAGTAACATAAATTGTTCTTGTTTTTTTATTTTTCATTCAATTCTTTATTTAACTTTATCAAAAGTGGATTCGACAAAATAAAATTATTCAGTAAAAGTAATAAAAATTCTTGAGGTAACCTTAAACGTGAACAAAGCCTGGTATCTTCACCTAGACTGGCTACTGCATGTCTTGTACAGCTCATAGTCTGTGCTTCACTTGGTATCTTAACTTCCTAATTCGTTCCATTATCAGGCAACCATGTTTGCCCTGACACGTAGTTCACGTTCTTGTAGCAACCTGTTGGCAGGCAGCAAACAGGCGAGGAGAAAAGGGTTGATGTTCAAATGGTGATTTCTCTCCCAGGTTTCTGTTCTCCTCTTCATCTGAAATTTTCAATTTCAAAGTTTTTGCCAACATTGAGATTGAATTCAATAATGCATTAAATTATTTTAGTTATACGTAAAAAGAATGAGATTTTAGTTTTCTACTTAATGTTAGTAGGAAAATATGCCAGGCTATTATATACATTCTCCCTACCATATGCTCTTCACATGAAACATATTTTGCGTGTGGTACAAGGCTTCCTGTACGCATTTCTTTCTTTGATTTTTGTTTCTTTGCATTATAGCTTTCTGTTGATTTTCATGTTGATAGAAACTGCCTACTCAAACTGTCATCACAGGTTTCTTCAGTTTTCAAGTTGGCTATGTATCTAACATGTGTACAGACAGTATGAATAGATGTAAAGGGCTGAAAATTTCAACAATTCCACCCCCAAATAGGTTTTTAGAGAGAGGTTCAATTTGCCATGTAAGTTTATGCCAAATTGGTCCTTTGGTTAGTGCCTGGCAGCATTCATGCTTGTTTTTTTGTTTTGTTTTGTTTTTGGAAATTCAGACTTTTTCAGTGATCACTGCCCAACAAATACGCAAGAGAAGATACATTCATTGATCACCCCTTTTTCCAAGTTTTTAATTGATTACCCCTACCACAGCATGCTGTCAGAAGACGTTGGCTATGTGATGGATTCTATTGAGTGACTAATAAACTATTTTTAATTATTGCCTCTCGTTATTAGTAAGTTGGGCTGCAGGGTTCTGAGAGTTACTACTCCTTTATTCTCTCATGACGACTGAACATCCTCGTATTTTCATCGTAAAGTTATTAGTTACTATTTTTAATTCATCACTGACGACTCTTCTTCATTATATTTTGATTTTCCTCACCTAAAAATCATCCAATGAAGACGAAAATGAATAAAATAATTCTTTCTATTTTATATCATATCCTTTTTTAATTCCTCTTAAAAAATGTTTTTATCCAATCTTCCTTTTCCCTATTTTCTTCCATTACTTGGGATATTTATTTATATCTATTCTCTCTGTTTTTTTGGTTGTTTTTTATGTTTTTGTTTTTGTTTTTGTTTTGTTTTGTTTTTTCATTCAAAAAAATTTATGTGGCTCAATTTTCACTTTGGCTTTTAAAAAAATCTTTTCTGGTATCTGTATTGCTGAAATTGACTTTTTTCTTCATGTTGGGTTTTTAAAAATTTCAATTCATTCTTGTCATTTTCATTTTTTTTCTCCGTTTCAAAAAAAAGTTTCTCATGCTCCAGAATTCGTTTTTTTTTTTTTTTTTTTTTTTTTTTTTTTTTTTCATTCTCTGGAAATATTTTGTTCTTCTCTCTTCTTTCTCTTACTGTTCACTTGTTACTTAGTTTCCATAACACCACCATATATGGTTAGTGTGTTCTTTCAGTAAGATAGATAAAAAGATGCTTACTACCCTTATACAGAATTGTATTTACCTTCTTCTCGGATAAAAGTGGGTGGATGCTATTCTCCTCCTCTCCCTTCCAAACTTGACCTATTAATTATAACTTCTTTCCAAATTCACCCTCCCTCAGATAACCTTTTCTTCGTTTTCCATCTTTATCTTTTATAAATATTCTACATATTTGTCCTTATTCTTCTTCTGCCAGCTAAGCTGGAAGAGGTGTATAAATTCACCAATGTCTGTCTGTTTGCCTACACAATATCTCCAGAAGTTCTCAATAAATTTCAATTAAATTTTCTGGAAGGTGGGCCATAAGCTAGTGAAGAATAGGTTAAATACAGAATTTTTTTTTTTTTTTTTATTGGGATATTTTTTCTTACCTCTGCCAACAAAGGGTTTTTAATTCAAAAGTATCCATTAAATCTATTACATCAATTTACAATGGTTGATTTTCAGTTGAACTGCTTATTTTTTCAACTTTCAACTTTACTCAGTGCCTAAAACAGTTCCAGTAGACCCCAAATAGTCTGTTTATGTGTGAAAATGGTTTTCCCTTTCATAGAAAAAAAGAATTATAGGGTTCTGCATTCACTCTCATATTAATGATCTGGTTTCTATCTATCTCTGAACTGAAAGTCTGATTCACCCAACCAAATTTGGCATGTATGTTCAATGGACTGAGGGAAAGGTTTGAAAAAATATATATACACCGCAAGACCGACTAGTCTCATGAGAGAAAGATCAATGTATTGTTATATGTAACCCAACTGAAAATAGTTTCTAAAATTATCTTTTGTCACCACCATTCCATACTTGACAAAGTTAATCTGCTTCCTATATTTTGATGACTCATCACCTATCTTTTAAATTGTTGTATTATGTTGTTGCAAAGTTTATGGCATTTTCATTTTTATTTATTTTTTTTTTAAGGTTTTTTTTTTTTTTCATATAAATTCATAGCATTTCTATTCAGTCATCAAAAGATTTTCCTTGGCTTTCTATGTCGATTGAGATAAATTGTACATTCCATCATGCAAGAATGATTTCAGTTTGGATTCAATTAATTTTTAGATGAATCTTTCAATATCTTGATCATGTTGGAACCTCTGACCAATTGAGTGTTGCATGGAGGAAGCTTTCAATGTATCATTCAAACATGCCAATTACTCACTGTGTCATCGTGCAGGAAGTTTGTTCAGGTTCTAGAAATTTATAATGGGTGAAATGCGCTCCATCCTGGGGAAGGTCTATGTCCAACGACGGACATTGAAAGACTGCTGATGATGATGAAACGTACTTGAAAACCTAAATGATCTGATCTTGGCTTTTCTGTGGGTGAAATATATAATCACTGACCTATAAGGCACAGCTGGTTATCATTAATTTTGGGAGCGGGGGCATTTCTCCCATTTAGTTCATGTCTAAGAGTGCTGACCAGATGCACCTTCCATATTTCACATACCTAACCACAAAATACATCCACATCAAATGGTATAATATATGTGTTGCTCCTCTCAACTGGGTAAGTACCAAAAACATTACAAATAATAGCAATGATCATGGAATTTATTATGGAATTTCAAAACATTGCCCTTGAATATTTTCTTTGAAGTGCCACAATCCATGTAGTAATGGTTAACATGCATGTGATGCGAACAATTACTAGTGCATGAGTTTGATCCTCACTGGTTGCCCCACTACTGTGGCCTTGTGTCAAACTAAGCCAAACTTTGTAAATATCTGGTATATATTCTGCTTCAGTATTCATAATGTATATACAGCTTAGTTTGACACCAAGCCACAGTCATGTAGCACTCAGTAAGGATCTCACTCATTAGAGTAGTAATGGTCAGCATCACGAGTATGTTGAGCATTTCTACACTGATTCTGAAAGTAGGGATTTCACAGAATCCTTTATTTCATGTTACTGTAACATGTGTACTGCATTTTAAATGTATTTTCGTAAGAAGTGTTCTTAGTCATAATGAAGTATAATTTGTATAAAGGTTTTTCTGCCAATATCATCAGTCATCCTGAACTAATCTTCAGACATTTCTTGGTCATTTTCCTGTTGATTCCTAGACGATGGCATTTCAATTTCTCCCATCTGATGTTTTGCCAGCTCTACATTCCTACCATTTATTTTTTTCTCTTTTATTCATAAATACTATCACATTAGTGCATCAAGATACATTATTTGAAATAACATTCTTCAACTTGTTTATTTTGTTCCATTTCATCTTATTTTTTAACATTAAAACTGTGTGAAGTCAGCTTTTGTGCACATTTCTTAATTGTTTTAAGTAGCTTGTGGTGATTGTTGGGAACTTTTAAAAATCACCTTGAAGAGGATAAGGCTGCTGGAAAACAACTACTGGCTAATGGCCAACAAGCAAACCACCAAATCTTTTAGGTTTATGCAAGGAAGGAGTCTGCTCAAAAGTTATTTTTGTAATAACCGAATTCAACTGAATTGACTGATAAAATATTGATTATTAAATGACTGTTTCATAACCAAATCTTCTTCATGTGAAGTAAATGGACCCTTGGAGATACCATGATTGCTTCTAATTATATAGATTTGAAGAAAGATAGATGTTATAGCCAAATTTCAGATAGATCTGTCAAAATTTGAAAAGTTTTGCCAGTTGTAAACAAAAACAGATTTGCTTAGAAATCTAAACAAACGATCGGATTAGCCATAACTCACCATCCCCCTAGGTAGAATCTCTCCTCAAGCCTACTTACCAAATTTCATCAAAATATACCTGGGAATAATGAAGTTATCTTATTGAGAGAAAGGAGATATGGACGATAGACACCCAAAGAAAATGAAAGTCTTCAGTGGCTTTTTTTCCACCAGGGACAATAAAGATGTATTTTTTCCTGAATAAAGGGAAATTATGGTCAAGATGGTGTTTTTATCATTTATTTTCTCTTGTAATTGATAGTAATTGATTTCCAGTCTTGTATCATTTCTATACACTACCTCCATGGTGTGTCATGTATATATTTGTATTTCTGTGTTAACCAAAAAACAATTGTTGTTGACTAGCTGAATCCAGATATCATTACTCTTGCATATCTATTCCTGCAATCAAATTATATAATTTTGTTAAAGAAATTTATTGACTAAGGAATTCATCTATAACCTGCAAAGGCAAATGAAACTAATACATCTGTTGGTATCATTTATTACTTTTGCTGTCTGTCTGTATTCCTGTAGTTTACTATGATTATAACATAATTTTTAGGCTTCAGACTTATGAGAGAGGAGTAATGAATGAATGACTGTTGGGGTAAAGGTTGAGTTCTTTTTGCCACCATTCAAGCATAAGCACCCTTTTCCCATTCTTACCCTTGTTCATTACATTGCAAGGGTAGGAAGGAGTTCCTTTTGCTCCTATCCAAGCATAAGCAGCCCCTTCCATTTTTATTCTCTTGTTCATTGCAAGGCTGGTTGAGAGAGGGAAAAGAGAATGAAAGATATGTGGAAAATTGATAGTAGTTAGTAAGTGTAATGGTCTTACATACAAACAAGCAGGATAATGATAATTGGTTCACTTGATAAAACTTACACTTTTTCTCTGTTTACATTCATCTATGAGTTTGCAGCTTGCATATCACTAGCATTTCAGCAAGTCTTGGCCAACACCTGTTATGATTTAGACTTATGGATTCATTCCAACTAACATAATTCTTTTTTATTCAACATTCTGGGCAATCCACTCTCACCTGTTGAGGCAGTGATAACAAAATGGCTTCTATATCGAAGTGTCGGCTTTGATAGATGATAGTCAGTCTACATTCAGATCCATACAGAAGAATTTTGACAATTTCAAATGAAAGATGGGAACTTATTTGCATTATTGCATCCTTTTAGGATATCATTTGGATGTTGTCTATTCATTTGTTATCACATTCAGAGTTTGTATGCATGTGCGTGTGGAGATGAAAGATGGGTGGGCGGCCTTTTCTTTTCTCATTTCCCAACTCCTACTCTTGTGGCATCTGTGAAACCTAGAAAAAACATTCTTGAAGAATTTTTGCTTTAATTTTCAAAAGAAATTATCTTTCAAAATCAAGTTTGCATGTACAAAATTTGAGGAATACTTCAAAAAAAAAATTGTGTTGAAACTAAAAAATGAATTCTTAGTCAGTAGGTGAAATTTGTCCATGCCAAACATCATCATTCACCAAGTGATAATAACAGTTCCTGGCTACATTGGTTACTGAAATTATCTATCATCATTTTTACTTATACCATATGGTGACTTCTGTCTCGAAAACATTTTACAGTTTATTGGTCTTCTCTAAATCCTTTCAAGACTAACTTATTAACCCTTTAGTACCCACAAATATTTCTGATAAATCACAATTTTGATAGTCATTGACTTGCCTAATTATTCTGAATGCTTTACCGTTGTTCAAACTCTATAGTTAATCGGCAGGTATAACCTACTTTGAACATTTTGCCAACTCTTATGTTATGTTTTTCCTTTTATTTATATCTAAATGAATAGAATGAAAGTTGTTGCCTAGGCAGTGCAGTGTTGAGTTTGTAGTTGTTCAGATCAGTGGTTCTTGAGTAATCTGATAAAAATATATAAAAAATTGAAGATTTCAGATATTTCTTCATAGTTTCTTAAATCATCTCCCTTGACTTTCACACTTTAGAATACATTTTGCATTGATCGCAACCAACATCTTTTTAAAAATTCAATCCAATCTAGCAGGTTGCTTCACATACCATAAAGTCAAAACATGCCCGGGCATTGTCATTTGGAACTTTGAGAGAGAACAACTAGAACTGAATAAAACGCTCTTGTCTGAAATTTTGGTAATGTTCCTCCCATCAGTCTGTTAAAACAATATAATTGAAAGTTATCATTGAATTTCAATGAGATTTTATGGAAGGATGACCAATAGGCTACAAATGAAGGAAGGGAGTTTTAGAACAGAACCATCAATTATATCTGTTGTGTTCTAGCTAACTGTTGGCAACCACAAAATATCTCTAAAAGTTATCTGTTCACACAAAATCTCAAGAAGTTCTCAATCAATTTCAATGAAATTTTGTTCAAGGATGGGCAATTGGCTATGGAAGAATTCAAGAAATTTTTGAATTACCTCCCTGCATCATAGTTAGCTGTCTGCCCCCCACAATAGCACTTGAGGTTCTGTCTGTCTACAAAATATCCTCGAAAGTTCTCAATGAATATCAATGAAATTATGTGAAAGGTTGGGCTATGGACTACAGATGTGTGAATCCACCAACAATTACCTCCCCTTTGTTATTACTATCAAGCCAAGGGCTTATGACATTTGATTGTTGATAGATCAAAATGACTAGCTCTGAGGCATATGATTCTTCAGTAAACTTCACTCAGCGTAAAATTTCCTTTCCAACAACATGTAATATGCCCATAGTTGATGGAATGAATTTTCTGCCCCGAGCACCACAGAGAAATTTGCTGATGTGAAAAATGGTGCTCAAATTATTCTGCAACTGATCTGGAACATTTATCCAAGATATTTTTATTCACTGTTGGTTCATCTAGCACGTCCAATTGGTTTTGTTAGTCAACTCAAAAATTCCTACGGTGCTTTTTCAAAGCACCAGGACTATATTGGAAGGTGCAAAAAATTATTTTTTCCCTTAACAATGCCAGGATTCCCTGCGAGTCGGGGGAAATGAATTGATTGGCCTTCAATATGATTTATTGAGCAAAATATAGACAAATTTGAATTACAAAAAACTCAATTTCTTCTGCGTTACTTTGGTATATTCTGATGGCATTACTATGCAAACCATATGAAGAAAAACTGAAGTTCAAATATTACAGCAAGTTGAATTAAGTTAATTGATGTGTAAATATCAAAATGGAATTGAGAAATCGGTGTTGGCAAATTTTGCAAAGTAGATTCAAAATTTTGACACCTGCCACCTGACTAATATATGCATTATTAACCTGTTATAACACAGCTCGATATAACATGTGATTGCTCATAATGTGGTTCAAGTATGGACTCCAATTTTCAAAATGTTAAATTTGGCTCTCAGAATTATAGCTATAATACAAAAATAGATAGACCCGTACTGAATCAGGTTACACCAACCGTAAAAAGGAAATAAATTAGACAAAAACATTTCAGTAGTCAATAAATGAAACTCTTCACTCCTTTCCCTGTTGTCTGTCACTAAAAAGATCACTTATGTATTGTCGAACTCTCACTTTAGACACTTGGTAGAGGTATCTTAAATTTTGTCAAAATGTAACCTGGTGAGATGTCATGATTTAAAAAAAAATTTATATTTGTTTCTTTCTGCTGAAAGGCCTCACCACCCCAGTTTTCTCTTCATTTCTGCACAAATTACAACTTCAGTTTTGAAGAAGTTGGTCAGGGGAACTTGGATCAATGTTTGTATAAATGGAAAATTTGTTACAACACAGACTCACGTACTTTTAACATGGTAGAAAATTATGGACCTTGACCTCTGTCTACAGTGTATACAGAAAGTTAAATTACAAGAAAATTTAGGCAAAAAATTGTCCCATAATAAGTCCTGTAGGTATCATGAAACACAAATCGATGTACTTACGTCACCACTATATTTTGTGCGGTTGGAACCAATAGGATTAAGGAATTTCCTCTCTGACTTTTCAAATGGGTAAAAAAAATACCCAAAATGTGTTAATTTTAATTAAATGATTAATGAAAACTATTTTTATATTGAATCAAAAAATTTCCATATTTTCAAGAACCAAAATCATGATGCGACACATTTGTCCCATTAGACATTTATTGTCTTTTGTGTTCATTTTTTGTGACACATATATCCCAGTAGACTTCTGAAAAAGATCTACGGGACATATGTATCCCAACAGTCATAGAAACCTCAGGATATGAATGTCCAAGGAGTCTGGAAAGGGTTAACAAAAGAAAAAAGAAAAATAATCTCATTTCATCTTTTATTTTTGTTAAGTCAGATATGATATTTGAAATGTGCTGTATTTCCTGGCTGATAAGATGTTGAGAAGTGGTAAGACGCACCCGATAATTATCTGTATTTTTCGGAAAATGTTAGAGGATTGAATGAATAGCTAACCGTATTGACAAGTTCAAGTTGCTGACTCTATGGTGTCATTTTTCTTTCTGTCAAAGCTAATTATCACAATTTGGACCTATTAGCAAATATTTTCCAAGAAAAAAATGTCTTATCAGCCAGTAAATATAGTAATTTCTATTGTTTCTAATTAACATTGAAAATTTTTCAGATATGATGGGTTAATGTTGTCTTTGTCTTTGTTTACACTCTCTTCGACTGCTGCCAATTCCCAGCAATACTTTCTCTTGGTGCAAACAAGTCTCATCTTTCCTGTTCATCTTTAACCTTGCTAACACTGAGCTGTGCAAACTTCTCGGAAGCATAAACAAACTAAATGCAATTCCTGAATATGTGTTTATAAAAGATCGGAGCAGGTGTGGGGGATTATATGTCAGCAGGTTGTTAGAGCTACAACAGTCTCTTCTCTTTCTACTTTTCTGGAATTTTACAAGTCTGGGCTTTGGAAAGATACTGAAAATTTGGAAAGTGAGCCTTCTGAACTTCCCTTCTCAGACAAATAACACTCCATCAGTTAGAATATAAAGATCTCATTCAAGGAGGTTGGAACTAAGCACTAAAGATGATTTACAGCCAGAGAATTAGTAAGCACAAAGCAGACCTGAAGACTGGTTCCTCTTAGGCTGAAGTAGGCTAGACAGTACAGGGTGTTTAATAAAATGATGTAGCTATCTTTTCAACAAAGATGCTAATTGCATAAATAATTGATGAAAGAAAGAGGGAAGGAAGTGAGGTTGAATTGGTTATAGTTACCAACGATGCCAACTAATAACCTGAAGATCAGGCAAGTTTTTGTCTAGCACTTAACTTTGTTTTGTAAAAGTTAATGAACATTTTCTCTTGAAATGAATCCCATTTCTATTCTTATTCTGAGAATTCCAAACCTTTGGCATTTGAATGAAGGCACTATATTAAAAAACAAAGGGTTATGTTAACTTGATCCTATTCATATGAAACGTTTGAGATGTAAATGATGATTGGTCCATGACTTGTCACTTCACTGACACTTATCATAAGCAACTCAGCTGAACACTGCTAAATGTGTGACAGACATAGCTTTGATTAGATGGATAATTTGTTAGATTTGTGCTTAAATTATGAAACTTTATTTGGTCATAGTGAATACCTGACGATATCCGTTGAGTGCTTAATGTTCCACTAAAAATAATGAAATCCTGTTTCCCACCATCACATTTGTTTAGTGCACCTAAAGAAGGCCGTAGAAGGGGTCAGTCAAAATGTGTTAACAACACAAATGACTAGGAGTTCAATCATCCAAAAAAACCCTTTAAATGTTAATGACCCTTCCTAAAACAATAGACAGTATCTTTTTCTTCAATATTTCACTATCTATTCCTACCCCTCTTTCTTTCTATCCATCTGTATCTCTGTATTTTCACTTTTTAAGGAGATCAATTGGTGTATGTGTGGGGGGGATCTCCTGTGTTTACAACTTGTACATTGTGTGTGATGTTCAGGATTTTTTGTATGTTCCTTAGAGGAAGAGTGAGATAGTGTCTAAATAGAGCAGAAGGGTAGTGTGGCAATGATATAGCCCCGCCACTCTCCCATCAACCCGCCTAGTAGGATAAGGAGTGGGTTGAAGTGGGGAAATATTTGGTTCTTTTTTTTTTCTCTCTTGGCTGACCAGGATCTTTGGGTTATCAGTTGATATTTACTATTGTAACCACTTCAACCTCATCTCCTTCCTTTGTTTCTTTAAACTCCCCGTTCCTGTAAATAACATCAATAGCCATAAAACACAGGTATCTCAAAGCTTACAAGTTGCTAGACAAGGATTTTTCAACCTGGACAACATCAGGCCTCCTCTTGGGTGGTTGGTTAGCAACTGATTAGGGAATGGAGGGAATTTTGAAATTTTGATGGCGGGGGGGGGGGGGTAAAGGTTTTTGAACATTAGTCTGTAATTGACAGTAAAAAATGAGTCAACAGCTATTTAGAAGAAGAAAAATTTAATTTTAATTCTATTAATTTACCAAGCAGCTCTTTGATGTCATTCATTCATTATGTGTGTGTGTGTGTGTGTAGAGAGAAATGGGTGAGTGTATGCATAGGTGTGCATATGTCTGTACTATATTCTCTGTAGGTAGGTACATGGTACACACGCACACTTATGTGTATAAAATGAAGATGGGGGACAAACTCGATTCGTTTTCTTTGATGAAATTTTCTCTCAACTGTACCTTGGTTATGATGATGATCATGAGGCATTTGTACCATACTGAAATACAATGGTTGTCTAGGAGCAGCAGCATTTTTGTCTTATCCAACTGTTTGATATAATCATGGAATTTTTTTCAGAACGATCCATTATCCTTTTGTCTGACTGCTGCAAAACATGACGTTTTCCCCATTCACCAAACTCAATGATTTTAATACATAATAGTAAGGAAAGGGAAATAAAACACTCGTCAACGGTAAAGCGTCCATCATTTTTAAATGGGGGCTCTATTTGATGAACATTTCCAGACGTCAACTCCATCAATTTCAATGATTGGATAACCTAAAAAATGAATTGATTGATGAGGATATAATTACTTATTGTGACTATTTGCAATCATAGCATGACAACATGGTGCAGTGATTCCAAGATATCATTGCATTGTCTGTTCCAATTTGATATAGCAACTTGTTTAAAGTCAAAGTGGTCAATGGCAAAGATGATAAGATCATTTGCGGGAAGAATTGAGCTACAAAATGTTTATAATGCACTATGTGACATAGGTTTCATGGTAAGCTCAGCTTGTAGTATTACCAAAGTGTTCAGAATTCTTACCCTAATCCATGGATGCATTTCAAGTTGATTTTGCCTTCTCAATGTCTTACTTTCAGTTACATCAGTACCATGCTATCTAAAAGTAGAAGTAGGTTGGATATTATCAAGCAAGGTGACTTGCAGTTGAAGATTAATAATTTTAAACCCAATGTGTCTCAATAGATATGAAAAATTTACATTTGGCATAAAATCTATCGGAAGAACATTTTGTTTTGGTTTTTCTTCTTCGTAAGTACAACAAAAGATACATATTCTCCCATAATTTCAAAACTATTACTCCTACACCTGAGCATCTACCACCTGATTCAAAATGTAAAATATCATAGCTGCCCCCCCCCCCAGGTGATTCCAGTAGGCTGAAGCGAGTTGTGAGATCACTTTGAGGTTGTCAAAAAGACTGACCAAAAACAGCTTCTTAAGGAAACCAGATTTTAGAATAATTGCTGATGCATCACTTACCTGTTGGTTATTTTCTTGTATGATGTATCTATTGTGTTGGAAACAAATTTTTGTTCACATTGAAAATTAAAAAAAAGGCCTAAATTAGTACAGAATATTGAAAGTTATAATCTTATACAGGCAAGTTTTCTGAGTATCTTGAAGATACAAAAACGGCACCTTTTTTGGTACCTCTTTACCATTGAATTACAATGAATTATTGGGTTCTGTGCCGATCTTCTGTTTAAACTTGTAAGGGTGTGATATTTAACTCTTATAGAAGACCAAACTTACAAATTAAATCCATGTTCATATTTTTTTTAAGTTACTATGTAAAAAAAAACTGATATTGACAACCAAAAATTACCATCCCTACAGAAGATGAAGACACAGCAGTTGTTAGCAATTTCACAGAAAGAGATCAATTTTGTGAAAATCAGTTTTGGATTTAATTTCAGTTTTTTAAAAAATTGTAGAGTAATACATGTCTTTGTATCTGTTGAGGCACAGATACCTGTACTTTACATTACTTTCATTAAAAAATCCTGTAACACTGCTGTTCATTTGTGTTGTATTTTAAGAGTTACAAATAAGCATTTTTGTTCCCTTGTAGAATCTTTGTGTAGGAAAGAGCCACGTTATGATTCCAGTAGCAAGTATGTTTTTGTGGTGGAGTTGCTAGCCCCACACATTACATGGACTGCCTTCGAAGGCTAAAGTTCCAACCTCTCTGCTATCTATCCAGGGGGGTGGATTCATGCCTTTCCCAAGGATATTAATATTTAACTTGCTCTTTAATCAATTACCGAGTAATACTAGTTACTACTAGTGTACTTTATACAATAATTATTTATTTGAAGCTTATATCCAAGAATATATGTTCCAAACTTAGAAGAAATATATTGTCTAAATTGGAGAAGGGTCATTAACATTCTGAATTTTGTTTACATATTGTTATATTATTGACCACCTGTTGGTTTTTAAATTTTCTTTGTTTTCTGGAAAAATGAGGTTTTCCCTCTGTTCTCACAGATTACACACCTGATGGATGAAGCGGAAGAATGGATTTATCTAAATATGTTAATAGCATCCAAAGTACAAAAAACATTCTATTATCCAAATGAAATTTGAATTGAAGAAATGTTTTTTCTCCCATTCACAATAGTTTCCTTTATTCTGAACAAGATTGTGTGATAGTAACATAAACCTCAAGACTTATTCTAAATACAAGAATATATAATTCAATGTGGGATTTACTATATAGCCATTTATAAAATGTGTCTGAGTATTCAATTAATGTAGAATGGTTTGCTATAGTACAATTATGTTCATCACTGTCTTCCTTATATGAGAATTTCTTGGAATTCCAATGTAAAAATCTTGTTATCCAATAGAGTTACATAATGCTTTTATATCTACTAGCAGTCAGCACATTCTTATTTGTAAAATCAACATCTTTCATATTTACCTACCTATCAGTAAATTCGCTTAAAGGTTGAAAAGTTGTAAAAATAGGTCCCACATGAACTGAATGAAATTTTCCCTTAGTTTGAAACCCCATACCTCACCAGCTGACTGTGTCTAAGCTTAGATTAATAGGATATGAAGTTTACTAGTATCCTCCTTACTCACCTGAGGTTTCTCCCATAGATTATTGGGACGAAGTTTTTCAGTAACCCTCCTTACTCACCTGAGGTTTCTCCTATGGATTATCATGTTTTTAAGTATTTTGAACTTTATATTATAGGAAAGCCATAATTCATGATTTTACTGAATTTGGGATTGCAAATTGTTGGAAAAAAGTTATTTTTCCAAATGGGTCATATTTATTAATATTTACCATTTTGTTGTTAATATCATCTTTCATCTCACTATTCAAAAACTGATGCGTACAGTGTCACCCTTAAATGCGTACACCCTACCACATTTTTTATTGAAAGTAAATTTCTTCTAAATCAAACATAGCAGGATTTTATTTCTCATAGAAAATCATACAGTCATGAAAGATATTATCAGGTATTATCCATGACCAAACTCTGCAGTATTGAAACTCAGTTGCCAAAAGTACGAGTAGGTTGCTGTCCCAAAATGAGTACATCCGTACTGAATTTCAATATTTGGTTATGTTCTACTGAAAATGATAGAATCCTGCTAGGTTTGGTGTAGAAAGAAAAGAATTTGCTATAAAAAAAAAAGTGGTGGAGTGTACTCATTTATGGGCGATACTGTAACTACCTAATACTTACTAAAAACCTATGGCACTAGTTATGTTAGTTAGAATGAGTTGACTGTAGTGGTCATTTCTAGACCACATTCTAATCCTAAATGGCCTTCCTAGCCAAGAATCTTCTTTTAGACTTGACTTTTGGTTTTGATTATTGTAAATGGTCTATGTAGTATGACAGACCTATGGAGAGTTAATGTCTGGTGTATGATGGAGCATGACTCAAGATAAGGTCAGCCATGTTAACCTCCAGAGTGGGAGATTAAATGATGCTACCTGTTTATAGCCTTTTCTCTAGAGTAGTTCAGGGATAAGCAAAGGTGTTCTTATCATTCTGTTGCTTAAGGTCAGCCTACAACTACTAGAAATAGTCTGAAAGTGTCTTGAATTGAAGCTGGTTTCTTCCAGTAACAGGGCTTTTGGTTTTGTTGGCAGTTAATACTGTTTAAATTAATCTTATATAGATTAAAATAGCTCCCTAGAAAGGTCAAATGTGTGGAAGTTGTTATCTTCAGTTTGTCTTTCTAAGAGATTGATTATTTACAGAAGGGATATCCAACCGTTTTATTTTTCAACTTGAGATCATGAGATACTGATGAAGAAGTGGGAAACAGCATAGCTACCACCAATTGGGTTGACTTGAGTTGGTCATGAAAATGCAGAATGAACATTTTGTAGAAAATGTATTTGGATATTATTGATTTTACAAGTATGTGAATGCAATGATAGCAGTATGCATAGTATTAGAAGGCACAACTTTTTGTCATCCATGTTTATTGTAACAAAACACTTGGCATCAAATATGCTTTTGTTTTTGTTCTTTTTCTTTTTATTTCAAAACTTGGTTAATTGAAATTGTGGTGCATCATTGAGGTTGTAGCATCCACAAGTATGATTCCTAAAGACTTGATAAAATCCCTTAAATAATTAGCTAGGATACTTACACTAGAAGTTCTATAGTTTCCAGAAATACTTGCACGTGTGTGTGCATGCGTGTGAGAGATTTCTTTTTTATTTTATTTTAAACCTACCTATAGAACAGTGGTGGAATGTTGCAGTTCTTTAGGAATGAGACTACTTGATAATGAGTAATTATTTTCCCCTGGAACTCTTTTTGTATCAATTACGGAGACTAATAACTTTTCATTGCTATATTTATTACTTACTTATTATTCAGTTTATTTGATTATGCTTACTGTGTATCTTTTATACGCAAACATCATGGCTTCCATACTCATCTTAGGCCTAGTGGTAATTTAAAAAAAATGTTGTAATTTCATATGGATGGTATTGAAATGTTTGATCCTTTGTCTAGAAAAGAGTAGCATTAATTTTGAGAACATTTCATCTTGAAAAAGATGTAATTTCAGTTAATGTCATTCAGTATGATTTTCTTGAAGGCCTATTCTCAGTCTGCAAACATTTTCACATCCAAATACCACATGTTGATGGTATTTAGAAGATTGGTATGTGCGGTTACTTGTGTAAATTTTTCTGCTTAGTTACCTGCTTAGGAAGGATAGATAAATATCATACGATGAGAGTGAGGGAAAGGTCTATTTCTTAGTACCGAGGAAGCTGCTAATTGTGATCACTTTGAGACAGGGTCTGATTACATTAAGCAGAAGGATATAAAAGAAAAAAAATTATTTTTTCAATCACAGAACTTTAAGTCTCTTTGTATCTTTTAAGGTACCATTTTTGTTTTTGTTGAGTACATATACCTGTAATCTTCTTTTTAAAAATGATGAAAGTTGTATTTCAGAAGTAATCCTTTTCTCACTTTATGCCTTTTGAATTTATTTTGAAAATTCAATATAAACTATATTGGAAGCCGAGGAAAAGAAATAATCGATTTGAAATTTTCAACTTTCTCATAATTTTTCCCTCTCAAGCCACAGAACATTAACATAGAAGAAATCCAGTGAAATTACTTCTAGAACATCTAAGTAGTTAAAAGTTACTATAGTAACATAGTTTAGAGTAACCTGCTTAAATAAAAAAGGTCTCAAGTGTAATAACTACCACCTGGTTGCTAAAATATATTCTAGGTTGTTCATTTTGTTTGTGTTTTTTATGAGCAGCTGGAGGTGTGTTGAAATATGAAGGCGAATACAGATTTTCATAGTTGCCTGTTGAGTTGATGCACGATGCTTATGGAACTCTCTTATCCAAGGAGGTGCTAAAGCCTCAGTGGTGCAATTCTTGCAAAATAAAGATATGATTTTAAGTTTCTTGTAAAATATATCAACAATGAATGTATTAACCTCATAACCATAGCTGACTAATTTGTTGAATTATTGTCACTATCTGAAAACCAACCCTACTGTAAGATTTTTAACTAGTTCCTGCAGGAAGCTTGTGGGGCCTTCAGTCATTATTTAGAGATCATGGATTTTAACTATGCATTCATTGAATCATACCTTCTATGAAAATGATCACCATCATGAACTATTGGACCACATTGAAATATCTGGGGGCATTTCTCAAAAGATAGATGGAAATAGGTTCATAAATATCTATCCCACAATATTTGAACATTAAAACTAATTTGCTAAAACATGTCTGGGTTCCCTTTAATACACACAGAAAATTTGATGGGAGATATGTAGCATGGCCCTTGACTTACGCTGTCATATACCGACAGACAGAATTATTGAGAGATATTTATGAAAGATAATCACTTTTTATTCTATTAAATGGCTTGTTGGCAGCCTATTAATCAAATCTATGAAGGAAGTTGAGTATCGAAGAATATACACTTCCATTTAAAAAATTTTTTTTTAATGAAATTCCTCTCAAAACATTTTTATTTTTGTCTGCACTTTGTCACCTTTGGATATTCATCTACTTGAGAAATTATATAGCAATATTTTCTGCTTTTGAATAATCTTTTATCAATTCTCAAATTTACCATTCCTATCCATTCTATCAATCTGTACATCCGCCAAAGATATTTGTAGGTGGAAGGGCATCTTTTAATTTCCATTTAAAACACAGAATGGTGCCAAATGAACATGTTTGAAGAAGTACCAATTTAGATCTCTCGATTTCTAGTTGGCTGATTTTGGTTTTTACCCAACTCCAATAGATATGAAGAATATTTAAGAACCTGCTTTCAGAAGATTTTTCCAGTTTACCATGTGTGTGGGTGTCTCCACAGAGCCTGAAGAGCTTGTTCTGGTGCCATCTCATCTTACCAAACTTTTGCATTATCTGATCATTAGAGAATGGTGCAAGGACCATTACCATGCACACGGACAAGAATTTACAAAATCCTGAAAAATATGGATTTATCACTTAGGCCATCCTTTATCAACCCCTCCTTTATTTATGAAGGAGAAAACAACAACCCCCCCCCCTTTTTTTTAAATTTTCCCTTAGGATGTGGACTCCTGCTATGCTAAGAATTATTAGATCCAAGTTTGTAATCCAAAAGTAAAGTTTTTGAACTCTTAGAGAATCTCACAGAAACTTCTAACCATTATCCCTTGTGAAAGTGCTTCCAAAATGTTAAATTACCAGAAAAATGACTCCTCTACACCCAAGAGTAAAAAGTCAAAGGGTGCCTTAAAGACTCTTATCATTGTTAGAAGCTTTGGGTCTGCATTTTAGAAACTTCTCTTGTTACATTTAAATACTTCAATCTCAAGCAAGCAACTTTGGTTCCTGTTATATATCTGACCCTAAAGTAAAATCCTTCCTTTTCAGCATCTTGGTGCTTTATTTTCAGCTGCTTTTTATCTCAATTTACTCAGGCTGTCAGTCTATGGCAGTGGAAAAACAGTGGGGATTGAATATGGACAAGCTCATGGTGAGATTTAAACTTGTGTCCCCTTTTGCCTCTGGGAAGTCTTGTTAATCATACCAGTTGCTCTTACTGAGCTAAATGAATCCAAAATTAGTTATAATAATAGTGGGCAATGGTTCATCTAAAAATGAATTAAACTCTCCATCTCTGTCAATAATTGAACAACTGTAGTGTCAAATTATGAAGTCATGTAAAAAAATAAATAAATATGATCGGAACAAATTCTATTTATGACATCTCTGGTATTTCCCACTGGAAAACATTTAAAATGGATATAAAAAAAATCCTTTTTAGAAGAGTTTGTCCATAGACGAAAATGGTAAGGTCAGGAAAGCTGGAACGTCCTAACACATAAACAAACGCACGCACCTATAAAAAGGATAGAACCCTTCACCACCTTTAGTGACTACGTTTGTTCAAATAATTTTGCTGCAACCAAAATTACTTGTGTAGAACAATCACAAATATGGTACAGAAATAGATCAGGGAAGAAAGAAGGGTAGGTTTAAAGGTTAGATTTGATCTTCTTCCAATCTTGGGGTTCTTTTTACCCAAAATCAAGTATGATTGCTTTGCCTTTTAAGTAAAAGAATTCTGATAAGGTATGAATACTACCAAGCATTTCATGATAGCATCTTCTTTGCTTCTTTCTAAATAGTAAATGTTTATGATGAAGAAACAAGAAGAAAAAAAAATAGGTTAGTTCTGATTCAGTGGAAGCACTCCTAAAAAGAATCTATCATACCTCATAATAGCATTTTGGTTGCCTCTTTATTGAAAAACAAATCAGCTATTTATTTATTTTTCATTTATATATTATTTTTACTCCTCATCCATTTTTTTTTTTGTTTTTCTTTCACCTTTAGAACTGCCCAAACAAAACCAAGATATAGTAAATATTGAAGTTGATATCTAAGTATTTCCTTTTCACTTTGGCACTGCTTGTGTTACCCTGTTTGATGTTCTGCCATTACCCCTTTACGAATCACTTGGCTTCCCTCCACCCAGCCAGTTTCCTTTTTATCCTGGTGGGGAAAAGTTAGAAGTTACTGGAAAAACATCTCAAGGAAGATTCATGTTAAGGAGAGAGGCTAACCTCAATGCATTTCGACTTCTAAGTTAAGGCCCTTCATGGGATAGTTGTTGTGATAATACAGCCCCACCTTCATCTGAAAATAGAACATTCCTATAAGAAAAACTTTCATAAGCTGAAATTGCATCACATCCCTTCAATATTACAAAATCTTTCTTGTTCCTCTCATTCTTAATGCTAAAAAATCAAATTTCAAAAGTTAAAATTGAAAAAGTTGAGCTTAAAAAGTATAAATTACAAAATCTTGGAATTTATCAGAGGTCAAAATTGAAAGTCTGTACGAAGATCTTACTAATGAAACCATTTAATGCGCTGGCAGCTGTTGCTTTTTCTTGATAAACATTAAATACATCAGGAATAATATAAAAAAAGTTTGTTTGCCACCCTCATCTTGCAACCCCCCCCCCAATGCCTTATGCACTACTTGGTCAAAAACCACTGGTATGAAGTAAAGTAGTAATTACAATTAACTTGGAAAATTTTTTTGAATGTTCTCAAACTCCAAAAATATTGATTAGGCTGAGTTGTTGGAGGCTATATGATAGCTGGTACAGGAGACTAGGGAGTAGGAGAGAGATGAAGGTGTGCACTTCCTATAACAGCTCACTGTAAAACAAATACTGAAGGCTATTTTTACCTTTTTTTTTTTTTTTTTTTTTTTTTTTTTTATAAAAGTAAAAAAAGTGACATTAAGTGAACTTCCATTGAGAGGGGGATACCTCTATATGTATTGAATCCATGGGCAGAGAATTGAAGAGGATTGAAATTTTCCTGAAAACTTTTCAATAAAAGTAAAAAAAAAATTGCATTATTTTTTTTTTTTCTGGCTTAGCTGCAAATTGCCCCTTTACCCAAAAGGAAATTTTGACATTTTTTTGATGTTATTTACAATGATACTTATAAGTAGTTGATATTTGAGTAAAAAAAAACAAGTCATGGATTATTTTACTAATATTTTGATGTTTTCAGTGTAAAATGAATGAAGATTAAAATGTTAACAAAACCTTTCAGGACTCTGGTTTAATTGAATACTGATTACCTGTCAAAAATTTTGAGATTATTTATGGATTTGCGCACTCTGCCTAGGATTGAAGTTTTGCTCTCTGGCCTTTCTGCCTTGAAATAGTGTAGTATCTGTGCATTCATAGAAGAATGTTGCATTTACATGTGTATACACATTGTGTTTTATATACTTAATGTAAAAGTTTTCCAGCTTTTTTTGATAAAATATTCTATTCATTCAAGTTCATAGCATCATCATTATACAGTCATAAAAGTATTTTCCCTGGCTTTCTATGACCCTACACTAGCTTTCAGATGAACTGTGTCATCCATCTTGAAAGAAAAATTATGGTTTTGATAATGATGAATTCTCAAATATCTTGAACTTGTCGAAACAGCCAAGTAGACAAATAGTGTTACATGGAGCAAAACAAGCGAGTCTTTAGAATACATTGCACATGGAAAAACTCTCCATCCCTGCTTCTTGATTGTTGTTTTGTACTTGTAACATGATGACAGATATTATTATGCAGTAAAGTTTCCAGTTGATTTCCTTGTTAAGAAGAAAGTTCTTACTTTGAACTACATGATTCAAACATGTCAATTACTCTTCAGTTGAACAGTAACAGTTTGTTCAGTTTCCAGCAATTTATGATGAAAGAAATTCCTTTGAATCTCACCAGATTTTTTTCCTCAGTAGATTCAGTTTAGGTTGTGATTTTGAAAGCTGTCCTGGATTTAACCACAATTTTCTTCCTTTTTGGATTCTTGTAATACAGTTTTGATTTCCAATCACTATCTTGAACAAAAGGCAAGCATTTTTACAAAGATCATTGTTTCTTTATATAAGTATATAAGCAGAATTTCTCTTAAGATTTGTAAATATCCTGCAATTGACATGGTATTTTTTTTCCCATTTGGTCACCCTAAACAAGGCATTTGGTCTGTAAAAAAAGAGGGTTTTTTTTGCCACTGAATTAAGACCAGTAAATACATGTTGAAATGATGTGTTGTAAAAGTTGGAAACACTAGAAAATGGCACATTTGAAATGAAGACTAAAAAAGCAAGTTGAAATGACTTTTGAGTGTTAGATATTCTAAAATGAACAACAATAAGAGACTTGATACTAACATTTGGTGAGACACTGGTTCATCCTGGATTTGAAAAGATCAAGATTTTACTCATCAGGGAAACATTCATAAGGGAGTTCATTCTACAACAGATGTTTTTCAGAAGAAGCTATTTGCATGGAACTTGTGGCAAGTCCTTAATATATTCTAAAATTTTGGGTGTGCTTTACTAGCAGATAGTTCTAACTGATAATTAGCGCACAGGAAGGACTCGTAACACTCTCTATGGAAATAGCAGTTTGGGAGTGCAAGTAATAAAAAGTTGAGTAAACTTCAGTTGCTTTTAGTGTTTCATTTCCCTCTTAGTGTGCAAAAGATTGTGCTGGGAAAATCTATTCCAACATGATACCTAGAAGCATGTTAGTCCTTTTTTGTGAATTACTAAAACTTATTTCTCCTAACTAAAGAAGATATCATATATTTTAATTTGATCTTTGACATAGAAAAGAAAAATACCTCCCAACATTTTTGTGACTCCCTGTAATTCTTTTGTCAGTGGGAAGAAGGATGGTTTGGTTTCATTTGTCAGTTTGAGTCTCACCAAGTGCTTATCCTTCGTTTATGATTCACACTGTTTACTCACTTAGACAGTTATTCTGTCAGTAAGTTGCAACAAAAATTAAAATGAGGAAATACTAGTCAAAAATGAATAAAGATGAGACATGTACTGTAGCAGTAGCACCTTTGATTTTTTTTCTCAAGGGCCAATGGAGTGGCTGAAGAATCTAACATTCTTGCAATTAAAATTACAGCCATCTTAGAGCACATTCCTCCTAGAATTTTTGGCATCAAAGTCTCTGTAGTGATTCTCTTCCCTCTATAGATATATGAAATTTTTCTTCAGCATTACTACATAGGATATACTTATGTATACAGATATATAAGTTTTTTTTTTTTGTTAGTTTGTTTCATGTTATATTTGGTTTGGACATTCTTAGCTTGTTTCTATTTCTGTTGAAGTATTTTTAGTTTTCCTTTGTATTCCCACAACTTGCCCATCCTTTTCTCCCAAATGTTCATTTTTTTAAAGTTTTTTTTTTTTTTTTTTTTTTTTTTTTCAAATTTCAAATTTCAAGTTTATTGCAGAATTACTGATGTAAGCATCAGAAGTAATTAAAAAAAAAAATCAGAAGTTGTTATAAAAGCTAGATGAGTAATTGTTGCAGTATGTTAGTTTATTATTGAAATACTTCTTATGGATACAAAGCAGTTACTAATTTTGTGTTGCTTGGTTCCTGTTGATGAATTTAACAAAGATATTAGATCAAAACTAAACACAGCTTTCTCTAATCTAGGATCAAACCAACAAAGGTCGTCCCATGCATGAAGACATATTGGGCAATGTTTGTCTCCATTTTAGATAAGTGATTTGTTCATTGATGATTTATTGTTTCTCAAGCGGTTATTTGTTTTGGAACCGGGTGCTGCCCTACACTCAATCCTCCCTTTTTCATTCAACTGGGCTTGGAACCAATTTGTCTTAGATTGACTGCTTTACAGGAATAAAGGACTCCTATATACCCATAGTTTAGGGGTGGATTTATGCCCTTGGGAATTGATGTGAATGTTAGTAGCTAAAGCCTGAACTTAGTTTAGATTTTCCATGCTGGTAACTGTTAAGTTTCTCTGCACCTCATAGCCGGGGGGGGGGGGTTAATTAATCGGTGGAAAATAAATTTTGAGACAATTGGCTGTAATTGAACTTGCAGATAATCAAAAGTCAATAATGAGTGCAAAACATGTTTACCAGTAAACAATGATGTTTTCATCACAAAATCGACATCACTCATATTAAATGAGTCTTTTGATGAAATTCTCTTGTTTGTGGTGTTCTTGACAAGTGAGTGATCATGTTCGTAAAAATGTTGGGTTCCACTAACCAACTGACCCACCAAACACGCATACACTTTATATTGCGAGTTGCACTATATAAAGTGAGACCCATATTACGCCCTGGTATAGACATGAAGAATTACATGTTGGCATTTATGCGAAGATTCACTGAAAGTAGAAATAGCAAATGGTAAGCCCTGAAAAAAGACTGGAAGTGGATACAACTGTCCAACATACCAGATCCATGATTTGGTTTCATGCCTTTCTTTCCTTTCTAACTTTTTTCCACAAAGTTTTATTCGAATCAATATTTTATTTTTGTCACTTCCTTTTTCGCTATCAACATATCAATAAAATTCCATGGAAAGCTCAACAAGATATAATTGTAAAATTTTTGGCTACAATTTCTGTCTTTAATTTTGTTGAAATTGTACATTTTGGCAGTTTTATTATTTATTTTGCTCATATAATATTATTTACTTTTATTAAATGATGAAATATTGCAACCCAATATCTTATTAATTTTGACTGATTTCTACCTTCTCAGCGAAAGCTTAAAAAAGCTTCCAATCCACACTGTTTGCTCACTGCTGTGAAATGATGCAAAAAAAAAAAAGTACTTAAAATGAATGAAATATTTTGGTGCAGGTTTACTCATTCAAACACTGGTTGAGATCTGATTAAATTGCATGCATGGATTTTTTCTATTTTTTAATCTTTTCAACTCTTATTCTGGAGATATTGTCTAGTTTTAAGAAGGGTCATTTCAACATTCAAAGAGTTTCCAGGCAATTGAACTCATTCTTGTTGTTGAGTTTGCAGGCTTCATCAATTCAATATGGCTTCCATAACCCAATTATCCATGCCTGATAAGGAAAGGAAAACACGCAAGTCCAACGTCATAATTGTTGCTACCATTGGAGAAAGTTTCTGTTTACCACATTTACATTCAGATTGTACACCTGAAAAAGGCTGTAGAATAGATTATCTGAAATCTCATGTTAACAACAGAAACAAAAAAGAAAGAATTCAAGTCTATTCTGAACTTTGCCATTACACGTGAGCCTCTGTTTCATTTTCACTGCATCACTAACTTTTATACGATGAATTCATTACTGTTATTGCAACAGAGTGTTTACATCTTCTATCTCCACTATCTTCAGAGTTGTTCAACCATCCTAACTTTCATTCTTCTTTGTGATGTTAAATATAGAAAATATTCCTGATATTTCTGTAACTTCGAACACTTATGTTGGACTTGGGCATAAATGTATGAACACGTGCATTAACATATGCTCCTCATAACTCTTTACCTTTGTACCTTCACACCTTCACTCGGAATACTCGTATATTTACACCTGGGTATTAACTGTTTTTCCAATAGTATGCATGTACCTATTTGGCACACACACACACACACACACACACACACACACACACACACATACCAGAGTCTACCTGTCCATCTGTATACATATTCACACCTGTTAATCCTTGTAATCATTAGAGTTTTCCATCCTTCACTTAACCTGTTTGCTCTTCCTCTTCAGTTTGATCTTTTTTTTTTTTTTTTCATTATTCTTTTCATGGAAATTTTGCAACATATTCATGTTTCCAATAAGGTGACCTAGCACTGGCTTATATGGCTTAACCAATTGACTGCAAATGATAGGAATATCAGTCATTGCAGTTCCATGGTTAACTCAATAAAATTTCTTTGCTGTTCTCTGCAAAACCTGCATGTTGCTGTGTGTATTTGACCAAATTAGAGTAACTTATCATTGTACCTGGCCTCATTAGGAAGCTATTGATTTGATTGGCTTGAAGCCAGCCATGTTGAATCGTGGTTCACTGTATGAGCTGCTCTAACGAGTTATATCACAAAGAACAGAAATGAATAAGCGTTTATTTTTGTTAAGCTCTTCAAGACTCACCTGGACAGTATTCAGTTCTTAGATGAGATTATTTTGTTGGTTTGATTTCTCCATTTTAAATGGTTTTCTAGCAACACTTTGACTGGAAGGTAAGAAACTCAAATAAAGGAATATCAGTTCTACCTTCCATTCTCATCTTTACAAATTTCTTATCCCTTTCAATATAAAATATTGGGTTGTAACACCTTGTCTTTCATGAAACATGGGCACAACTATATTATAATGATCTGATTTCTGTATGTTTGTTATTATAACATTACAAAAACGGCACATCTTGGCGATATTTTTGTTAACACAACACCATTAAAATGTTCCATCTTGAGGAAAGCAATATCCAGTCCAATTTGCAACTATTAGATGAGTGTGAGGTCTACATTCATGCTCACCTGGATAATCTATATTATAATGATCCAATTTCTCAAAGTAGATTATTCCAGATATATCAAATGCTAATTATAGAGTAGTTTTCCTTATTCATTTATTTGTAGATAATTGTGACATAAATTCTATTAATGCAAAGTGGTTTGATATTGAGCTTAATGGCCACCAAAGTCAGCCTTAAAGTGAATGAATTTTTAAAAAAAGTTTAAATTAAAAAAAGAGATTACTTAAAACTAACTAAAAAACACTTTGATCATTTGAAAACAAAAAAAAATATTTATCAATCATCAATCAATTTGCTTTATTATCATGAATTCATCAGACTTTGGAATTTCAGACTGGAATTCAAGATTTTTTGATTCAAGATATGAATAAGAGAGGGGGGTGACAGAAAGGATGATGCTGCCATGAAGTCATGTTGTATCAACTCGCATTTGTGAGTTCTTGGCACTTTTTTTATAGATTTTTAATTTCTGTCATTAAAAATATAATTTTCATGTACTTATATACATTTTATTTGTTTTTCTTTTTAGTGGGGGGGGGGAATTATGCTACTTGGGATGTCATTAAAACAGTTAGTATAATAACAGAACCATTAAACAATATGAAAACATAATAATCAAAAAAAGCTATCTATTTGTCGACCAATATATATTATCTATCATCACAAATAAGTACCAAATTTTCTTAGAGTTTCCATGGATCAGTGGTCTAAAATGTTCTACTAGACTCCAGTGGACTTTGGGATCTAATCCAACCGGAATCAACACTTTTTTATTTTCTCTCTTTCTTCCTTGCTTTCAAGGTCATTGGCAGATTAACCATTAGGCTGAACAGGCCTTCCCTTTTTTTTTTGCGTTGCTTTCAAGGTTAATGACAGATCAATCATTAGATTGATTAGTTTTTTTCTTATGTCAAACTCTTACTATTGACTTTTGACTTCATTTTTGTATGGAACAACAATGACAGATGAAAATGACTTAGACATTAATGTCATGCATGAATAATAGTGATATACATTCAAACTCATGATGAATTCACTCCCACCTCGAAAGCTTAACTCAAGCTGACTTGTTCTTAAGTTTGCGATTCCAATTTTTCAGGAACTATTAATGATAGTTCTAATGGGACACATAGTTCTGTATTGATATTGCATGGAGAAATGAATTCTGTTTGTTTACCTTTTTGTAGATTTAAATGAAGGGAGTGTGACCCTAGTGTAGCAAGTGTGTTACCATCTATTTTTACTTCTGTAGCTCTAAGTTTTGAAGCACTAGTCTTGTAATCAGATGTAAAAAAAAAATTGTCAATTATTGATCTTTTTGATAGTATTTAGTTCATCTTAATTTCAGTTGCTTTCTATTGCCACTCCTAGATTCTTGGTAAGTAGTCATGATCAGAAATTGAGAATATTTATTTCTGATGAAGGCTATCTACTAGAAAAGCAATCTAGATGATAGGATGAAGAAGGCAGCTGAAATTAAGATGAGAAATATTAGTGAAAAATAATTGATTTCCCATTGTCTTGATTAATGGTGTGATCATTCTGTAGATTTTCAGCTTGTACACCCATTCTTACAAAATTCTTTACACTCCATTATATTGCTGATAGGCTAACCAAATATAGGCTATTCAGTAAACTTATAATAAAGCCAAAAATCTTTCAATGAATCAAATATATATGATAATAATTATTCCCTATGAAAGAAATTAATATATTCATACAGGTTTCTCCACTATCCAAAAGTAGAGCATTCCCCTAAAAGACTTTGATTGGCCAAAATTGCATAAGGTGGAAGTGCAGCCCTAGACCCCCAAAATGGTTTGGATGATATATCATCAGAAGTCATGGTGATAAGAGGGGAAAATTAGCATTGCTTTTACCATTGAACTAAACAACCATCAGTAATGCAATGACTCAAATAACTGTTTCAATTCCAAAGTCTCATTTTGCTTATTCACGGTCTATATCTGCTTGTTTTGTTTCTTTCAAAGCAACAATTATGTTATTGAGAAATGGATATTTGATCTGACAGAATGATTATAAATTGCGTTATATTATACTGTAACTTATATTAGTTGCAGCTGTTTAGCTCAATAGCTACATTGAAGCAGCTAACCAATTGGTTGCAGGTTCGATTCAGGCATCAGCCCCATTTTTATTAATTGTTTATTCTATTTACATTGTCTGGGCCTAATGATACATTCATCGTGTGATGATAAGAGATTTCAGATAGTTTCAATAAGATATAAGGCAATTTATAATCATTCTGTCAAATCATATACCCATTTCTTGATAACATATACATATAACAAAATAGTTCCTTGAAAGCTTTTTTGGTCTGACACTCTTCAGATGAAAACAAATTGTTTAGAAGTTGTTGGAAGACGAAGGTATTTTTCCAACATTTTCTCAAATTTTTTTTTATTTCAAATTTCAAATCCAAATTCTTACTGTCTATCATTTTTTATCACTTTCTGACATTTCATCTTTTGAAGAGTGTCACACAAAAGCCTTTTAGGAATTATTTTGTTTGAGATATATATATATATTCGCTAATTTCAGGGATTTTAAAATTCTGTACCACCAAAATTTTTTCTTTTAATATAGTCAGTTTTTGCTGTGTTGTTACTTTTCAACATGACTTTGACTTGTCTCTGCTAATCTGTACAAAAATATTAGATCTTGATTTGATATTGAAACAAATTTAAAAATGATTGATCAACAAGTTGTATTTGACCCCTCTGGTCTCTATCTCCTTATTCTAATCTTTCTGGACGCCTAACCAAAGGCCTTCATCATAAACTAGTTGTAGCCTTAATGGATATTCCTCTTCATTGCACTAAATGATCTGCTCTCTATGATTTCTAAAGATTCACTACCTGGCATTTTTCTTCTTTATTTGCCTACAAGACTAATTTTATCATAACAAGTAATCAATTTGAATGAAAAACTGAGACTAATATCAAATTTCTAAATTGAACAGAAAATAACACCTCCCCAGCCTCTCTAGAAAATAAATCTTTTTATTTCACTTTTGGACAAAATTGGAATAATTGAGACTGGATAGCAATGAATGATTGGATGTCTGGTTGCCCTTTGATGCTTTTTGAGTACTTTCTTATGAGTATATTGAAGTTGATTCATTGAGGTGACTTCAGAAAATAGCCTTCTCTAAACACATAATGCACAATTAGTGATGAATTTGTTGATTCGACCGGTGTGCTTGAGTTTGACACAGTATTATTAACATGTGTTTGTCATAACCAGATTTTGTAAGAAAAATTCTAATTAAAAATTGCACATTAGAAGCATCAAAGTGTGTTCTGGAAACTCTGCTTATTTACTTATTTATTTTTTCCCAAATATGTAAATGTAATCCTGGTTATCCTGAAGCAAATGCTGGAACCTTTATATTATCCTTGTATCTTTCCTCACTGAAGAATCTGTTCATAGTTGTAAAATGGCTTTATTTATTTTCTCAGTTTCCAGTATCTTGTTTCTTCTCTTCTCACTCACTCAACTTTTCTGCTGGATTAGTTGCCAGTCCAGAAGTGGAAAATATTTGTTGCTCTCATGGAGTCTCCTTTCATATTTCTCCTTGACCTCTATCAACCAACCTGGGTTGCTGTAGCTTCTTCAATACACTCACTATTTACTCCCTCTCCCCTTGTGTGCACCTGTCCTGCTCTCCCTCATCTTTATGAGTGTGTGTGTGTGTGTGTGTGACTCTCTCTCTCTCTCTCTGTCATCCCTCTGTGTGTGTGTGTGACTCTCTCTCTCTGTCATCCCTCTGTGTGTGTGTGACTCTTTCTCTCTGTCATCCCCATGTGTGTGTGTGTGTGTGACTCTTTCTCTCTGTCATCCCCATGTGTGTGTGTGTGTGTGTGACTCTCTCTCTCTATCATCCCCATGTGTGTGTGTGTGACTCTCTCTCTCTATCATCCCCATGTGTGTGTGTGTGTGTGTGACTCTCTCTCTCTGTCATCCCCATGTGTGTGTGTGTGACTCTCTCTCTGTCATCCCCGTGTGTGTACGTGTTTGTGTGACTCTCTCTGTGTGTAACCCCCGTGTGTGTACGTGTTTGTGTGACTCTCTCTGTGTGTCATCCCCGTGTGTGTACGTGTTTGTATGACTCTCTCTCTGTCATCCCTCTGAGTGTGTGTGTGTGATTGTGTGTGACTAGGAGTGAATTCTTTTTGCTCTTGCCAAAAACATCTTGAAGACTCTTAGTGCTTCTATCGGGTTAAGTTTACTTAGCATTGTTTGTCATATTTCATGAATAATGAGAAGAAATGCAGGAGTGGCAGAGTGGTTAACAGCATGGAGAATGGGATCAGCTAGCCAAGTTCAAACTCCGATTGTGATAGTTTGTAGTCACTTTGCACTGATGCCCTTGGGAAAGACATGTATCCACCCCACCCCTTTCCAACACATGGGCTGGATGGCAGAGTCCAACAGCAGATCTTAAACCTGATTTTTTTTCTTCTTATAGGGACAAAAATATTTTAAAATGATTTTGCTGCTTGGATATTTGCATGCAAAGGAAACTTATTTGACACATTAGAAAAATAAGTTTTTTCTTCTTGAAATCAATTGGTGAGTATGTAATGTAAACTTATGTGAACTTCTACAATCAAGTTTGGACATTTTTTTTCTCTTAAATGACAACAGAAACAGAAATTTAGAATTTTTCTACTCAAAAACTGATGGGGAAAAAAATAACCTTGGAAGATTTTGAAAAAAAACCCTGTAACTGATTTTGCATTATTATGAAAACTTTGAAATAATACTTGAAAAAGGTGAATGCTCCATACACTAATTAAATGATGGTTTTATCATCATCATCATCAGTCTTTTATCGTCCGTCGTTGGATATAGACCTTGTGGATTCGCCACAATTCTCTATCATGGGTGTCGCTGAGCCAGTATTTCCTGAATTTGTCCAGTTCATCTCTCCATCTTGTGTTCTGTCGGCCTCGGTTTTTTATGTGATCTCTGGGGATCCATGTTGTGAGACGTGTTGTCCATCGGTTGTCTTTCATTCTTGCAATATGGCCTGCCCGTTGCCATTTGAGTTTTTTAATAGTTTCTATGATGTCACGGACGCCCGTTTTCTTCCTGATATACTGTACTGTCTTGTGATCTCTCCATGTAAGGTTGAGCATGATTCTCTCATGCGCACGTTGCATAATTCTCAGTTTGTAGGTCTGTCTCTTGGTTAGGTTCCATGTTTCAGCTCCATAAGTGACTATTGGGAGAATATATTGGTTGTATACTCTTCTTTTTAGGATTATTGGAATCATCTGGTTCTTGAAAGTTGAACTTGCTCTGCCGAAGACTTGCCATCCCAAAGTGATTCTTTGGTTGATTTCCTCCTCTTTTGAGGGTTTCATGGAGATTCATTGTCCTAGGTAGATGTAGTGGTCTACCTTGCCAAATTTTGCATTTTCTATCTTGACAGTTCTTATTCTCAACATGATTATTGCACATGATTTCCATTTTGTTGAAGTTCATGTGTAGGCCGACTTTTTTGCTTTCTTTGTTTAGATCATCTTGCATTAGTTGGAGGTTGTGTAAGTTCTCTGTGAAAAGGACGATGTCGTTTGCAAATCTAAGGTTGCTCAAGTATTCGCCGTCTATTTTGATTCCTCTATTTTCCCAGTCTAGGTTTCGGAAGATCATCTCGTGGCAGGCTGTAAAGAGTTTGGGTGAGCTGGCATCACCTTGTTTTACTCCTTTTCAGACCTGAAACGGTTCTGAGTTCATATGTAGACTAAAGCCTGCTCAACTGCATATACAAACTTTTCACAAAAATCATCACCAACTGGATTACTAAAACACTAGATGAGAATCAACCACGAGAACAGGCTAGATTAAGAAGAAATTACTTGACCATGGACCATCTTCATTCAATAAATCAGCTGAAAGAGAAGCCAGCAGAATATAAAATGCCACTTGCGGTAGCATTTATAGACTTCAAGAAGGCATTCAACTCTGTAGAAATTCCCATGGTCATGAAGGCCATCACCCTATTAGGTGTAGACCCTGTATACGTTAAAGATGGTTTCAACATTCATCCTCATTATTGTAGAAAAACAGAAATAGTAGTAGAAAATTAAAAACAACTGTTCTTGTCTTAATTTTATTAGACGAATTGAACATATAGACACGATATCATACACAGTGATTATAAACAATTGTATTGGGATAGTTAAAAGATAGCTTGATGGAATTTTCTGGTGAACTGGAAAGAGAGGTAATGGCTGGGGGAATAAAGGTATGTCTGGGTGAAGAATGACCAAAAACTCCTGCTTTGTGAAAATGCATTTGAAAAATTGTGGATTTTCCAAGGAGCCCCAAGAGACACTTCTCTTTGTAGAATTCCCAGGGACTTCCTGTTACGATACCATGCATATTAAGTCTTCCCTATCATTTTTTTTCCTTGTTTATTGGACTTTTTACGTCTGCCATCAAAGTTGGATGAGGTATATGTATTCGCCCTTGTGTGCCCATCCATACACTACCACTAAAATGAGTTTCAATGAAATTTTGTGAAAGGGTTGGCAATGGGCTTCAGAGGAAGTTGTTAAATTTTGGGACATATACAGCATGTTTTTCCTCCTCTGCATTGAATTAATTTGTCCACACCATACAATATCTCCAAAAATTCTCCATGAATTTCAATGGAATTTTCTGGAAGAATAGGCCATGAAGTATGGGAGAACTAATGAAATTCTGTGGTGAATCCAGAAATATTTTTTGTTTGAGAGATATTTTTTTTGTTTCTTACCCTGTACATTTACATATTCACTCATTTTTATCTGAGAACTATTGAAAATCTTGTACAATAAATTCTGATGACCCTTAGGCCATGATCAGCCTTCTATCTAAGGAGAAATTGATTAAATTTTGGTCCAGATTCAAAAATCTTCTTACCATTATTTCCCCCTTGGTTGCATGGTAACACTTTGGGAGAGGGAGCTTGATTTGTCCCAAATCTTACATAGGTGAAGCATCTAAATATAAGGTGATCAGTCACTTCTAAAAAAGCTGATCACAGTCCTCTAAACTTCCCCATTCCTTCTGAAACAAAAACAATTCTATCTGAATCAAGAAACGAAAACAGCTGCTAAGGATTTCCAAACTAATCTAAATATTATTATTTGAAAGGGGCAATGAGTCCAACATTTCAATGTTAAGACTACAACAAACTGATCTTTAGAGATCGGATTTGAGCTGGGCTCTGTACGAACTATCCTGCCTTTCTCTCTCTAGTACTCCACGACTATCCCTGTTTGCCTCTCTCTCTCTCTCTCTTCACGACTGTCCGTCTGCTTGCCTCTCTCTCTCTCCATGACTGTCCATCTGCTTGCCTCTCTCTCTCTCTTCATAACTGTTCGTCTGCTTGCCTCTCTCTCTCTCACTCTCTCTCTCCACGACTGTCCGTCTGCATAGCTGCCTCTCTCTCTGTCCGTCTGCCTAGCTGCCTCTCTCTCTGTCCGTCTGCCTAGCTGCCTCTCTCTCTGTCCGTCTGCCTAGCTGCTTCTCTCTCTGTCCGTCTGCCTAGCTGCCTCTCTCTCCGTCCGTCTGCCTAGCTGCCTCTCTCTCCGTCCGTCTGCCTAGCTGCCTCTCTCTCCGTCCGTCTGCCTAGCTGCCTCTCTCTCCGTCCGTCTGCCTAGCTGCCTCTCTCTCCGTCCGTCTGCCTAGCTGCCTCTCTCTCCGTCCGTCTGCCTAGCTGCCTCTCTCTCTGTCCGTCTGCCTAGCTGCCTCTCTCTCTGTCCGTCTCGACTGTCACTCTCTCTCTGTCCGTCTCGACTGTCACTCTCTCTCTGTCCGTCTCGACTGTCACTCTCTCTCTGTCCGTCTCGACTGTCACTCTCTCTCTGTCCGTCTCGACTGTCACTCTCTCTCTGTCCGTCTCGACTGTCACTCTCTCTCTGTCCGTCTCGACTGTCACTCTCTCTCTGTCCTCCTCGACTGTCACTCTCTCTCTGTCCGTCTCGACTGTCACTCTCTCTCTGTCCTCCTCGACTGTCACTCTCTCTCTGTCCTCCTCGACTGTCACTCTCTCTCTGTCCTCCTCGACTGTCACTCTCTCTCTGTCCTCCTCGACTGTCACTCTCTCTCTGTCCTCCTCGACTGTCACTCTCTCTCTGTCCGTCTCGACTGTCACTCTCTCTCTGTCCGTCTCGACTGTCACTCTCTCTCTGTCCGTCTCGACTGTCACTCTCTCTCTGTCCTCCTCGACTGTCACTCTCTCTCTGTCCTCCTCGACTGTCACTCTCTCTCTGTCCTCCTCGACTGTCACTCTCTCTCTGTCCTCCTCGACTGTCACTCTCTCTCTGTCCTCCTCGACTGTCACTCTCTCTCTGTCCTCCTCGACTGTCACTCTCTCTCTGTCCTCCTCGACTGTCACTCTCTCTCTGTCCTCCTCGACTGTCACTCTCTCTCTGTCCTCCTCGACTGTCACTCTCTCTCTGTCCTCCTCGACTGTCACTCTCTCTCTGTCCTCCTCGACTGTCACTCTCTCTCTGTCCTCCTCGACTGTCACTCTCTCTCTGTCCTCCTCGACTGTCACTCTCTCTCTGTCCTCCTCGACTGTCACTCTCTCTCTGTCCTCCTCGACTGTCACTCTCTCTCTGTCCTCCTCGACTGTCACTCTCTCTCTGTCCTCCTCGACTGTCACTCTCTCTCTGTCCTCCTCGACTGTCACTCTCTCTCTGTCCTCCTCGACTGTCACTCTCTCTCTGTCCTCCTCGACTGTCACTCTCTCTCTGTCCTCCTCGACTGTCACTCTCTCTCTCTCTGTCCTCTTCGACTGTCACTCTCTCTCTCTCTGTCCTCTTCGACTGTCACTCTCTCTCTCTCTGTCCTCTTCGACTGTCACTCTCTCTCTCTCTGTCCTCTTCGACTGTCACTCTCTCTCTCTCTGTCCTCTTCGACTGTCACTCTCTCTCTCTCTGTCCTCTTCGACTGTCACTCTCTCTCTCTCTGTCCTCTTCGACTGTCACTCTCTCTCTCTCTGTCCTCTTCGACTGTCACTCTCTCTCTCTCTCTCCTCCTCGACTGTCACTCTCTCTCTCTCTCTCTCCTCCTCGACTGTCACTCTCTCTCTCTCTCTCTCTCTCCTCCTCGACTGTCACTCTCTCTCTCTCTCTCTCTCTCTCCTCCTCGACTGTCACTCTCTCTCTCTCTCTCTCTGTCCTCTTCGACTGTCACTCTCTCTCTCTCTCTCCTCCTCGACTGTCACTCTCTCTCTCTCTCTCTCCTCCTCGACTGTCACTCTCTCTCTCTCTCTCTCCTCCTCGACTGTCACTCTCTATCTCTCTCTCTCCTCCTCGACTGTCACTCTCTCTCTCTCTCTCTCCTCCTCGACTGTCACTCTCTCTCTCTCTCTCTCCTCCTCGACTGTCACTCTCTCTCTCTCTCTCCTCCTCGACTGTCACTCTCTCTCTCTCTCTCTCCTCCTCGACTGTCACTCTCTCTCTCTCTCTCTCCTCCTCGACTGTCACTCTCTCTCTCTCTCTCTCCTCCTCGACTGTCACTCTCTCTCTCTCTCTCTCCTCCTCGACTGTCACTCTCTCTCTCTCTCTCCTCCTCGACTGTCACTCTCTCTCTCTCTCTCTCTCCTCCTCGACTGTCACTTTCTCTCTCTCTCTCCCCTCCTCGACTGTCACTCTCTCTCTCTCTCTCCCCTCCTCGACTGTCACTCTCTCTCTCTCCCCTCCTCGACTGTCACTCTCTCTCTCTCCCCTCCTCGACTGTCACTCTCTCTCTCTCCCCTCCTCGACTGTCACTCTCTCTCTCTCCCCTCCTCGACTGTCACTCTATCTCTCTCTCTCTCTCTCCTCTTCGACTGTCAGTATCTCTCTCTCTCTCTCCTCCTCGACTGTCACTCTATCTCTCTCTCTCTCTCCTCCTCGACTGTCACTCTCTCTCTCTCTCTCTCCTCCTCGACTGTCACTCTCTCTCTCTCTCTCTCCTCCTCGACTGTCACTCTCTCTCTCTCTCTCCTCCTCGACTGTCACTCTCTCTCTCTGTCTCTCTCTCCTCCTCGACTGTCACTTTCTCTCTCTCTCTCCCCTCCTCGACTGTCACTCTCTCTCTCTCTCTCCCCTCCTCGACTGTCACTCTCTCTCTCTCCCCTCCTCGACTGTCACTCTCTCTCTCTCCCCTCCTCGACTGTCACTCTCTCTCTCTCCCCTCCTCGACTGTCACTCTCTCTCTCTCCCCTCCTCGACTGTCACTCTATCTCTCTCTCTCTCTCTCCTCTTCGACTGTCACTATCTCTCTCTCTCTCTCCTCCTCGACTGTCACTCTATCTCTCTCTCTCTCTCCTCCTCGACTGTCACTCTATCTCTCTCTCTCTCTCTCCTCCTCGACTGTCACTCTATCTCTCTCTCTCTCCTCCTCGACTGTCACTCTATCTCTCTCTCTCTCCTCCTCGACTGTCACTCTCTCTCTCTCTCTCTCCTCCTCGACTGTCACTCTATCTCTCTCTCTCTCCTCCTCGACTGTCACTCTATCTCTCTTTCTCTCTACTCCTCGACTGTCACTCTATCTCTCTTTCTCTCTACTCCTCGACCGTCTCTTTCCATTCGTCTTTCTCTGTCTTTTCATCCCTTACCTTTTTTCTTTTCACCACCTCCAGTGTCCCTCTCGTATCTCAGCCAGAGCAAAACTCAAGAAATATTCCTATTTTCTTTTAGATGAGATCATTTCTGTATCACTTGGCACAATTTCTTTGTTGCTCTTCCCTTCTTCCTCCCTCCTCCCTCATTAGTCTGAACCTCTTCCAGACGCATATTTTGTTTTCACCTTTTACTTTTCTCAAAGTCAAACAGCAAAGCAACAGAATTCATTCACTTACAGCTGAAATGTAACCTCAGAAAGAACCTGTCAATTCCAAAATTAATTAGATTCCTTTACCACTCTTCTTATTCTCATTAACTGTGCAATGGAATTACATTTACCTGGTATATATGAAAATCTGAGTGGAAATGATGCTATACATTTAGACATTTCACTTTGGCAGGTTTAAAACTTTATTTCCTAAGAGGTCCATGGATCTGGAAGCAAAAAAGGGATTTTCTTGGTCCAGCCAAAATCTGAAACATTCATAATTTTGAAGTACTGAAGCCCGAAAAGGAAAAAAGAATTACCAATTCGCATTTTCTCTCTTTTTTGCTGGAAATATATGTGTAAACATTCATGTAATCTAGTGGCCCCATTGAAACGTAAATAAAATGTTCAAAACTTTCCCGTCAGGGTGGGTTTTCAGCTAACAAATTCAAGTAAATTTATGAACTTACTGAGATTTTCTGAACAAAAATATTCAGAAAGGTTGAGCAAAAAAAAATCACTAATTAGATTGAAACCATGAAAATGAAATTTTGACTATTCACAACCTTTTATGTGTGGGGGCTCTTCTTCGGTTCCTGCCCCCTCCCCTGTGAAACAGGGATACAACACAGAAATTCATTTATCATTATTTTAGTCTGTGCCATTCTTCTAAAGGTACCAGGCACCAAGGGAGCCAAATCAGCTCCCCACCTCGCCCATACATGTATATACACTTTTTTTCTCTCTCCCTAAAAAAGTTGACAAATGGAAACAAAATGATTTACAGTTCAATTATTAGGATTTATATTTTATTTAAATATCTGGGAAGGGCGGTATTAGAAGGGGTACGGGTACTTATTGCTTATCTGAAGATGTATCCAACTATAAAGGAAACGTTCTGATAAATGATAAGACTATATCTTTTTATTTGGTGGAGGGGTGACTATATTTTTTAATCCTTTATATTTAGAAATCACTTACATTGCTGTAAATTTTATCTTTCTCATCTAAACACTGAAGTTGGCAACTCTTTGTAACAGACTACTTACAAGTAATTTTGCTTCCCCTTTTTTCCTTGCTATTGTGATTTCTTCGTGAAATTTAGAGGATAAATATATACCTAAAGCTGAATTTAGCTCCAAGATTTTGGAGCTGTATATTCCTTAAGCTAAATTTAGCTAGAAGCAAATGATTCTTCTCTCAACTACAAGCAATTGCACTGAATGTTTCTCAGCCACTTTGAAAATCAATTATGTATTTTCAGAAGTTTTTTAATTAAGAGTTCAGTAATTTTTTGAAATCTTACATTTCATAGTTATATCTAAATTTGGAATTTTTGATGTGGGTATTCTTGGAGCAGGCATGAACCTACATATCCCTACTATGTAAACAAATGCATAAAGCATGTACATATAAATGCACATCAATTGGAAAATGCTACTGTGAAATCTCTCTGAATCAAAATTAACAAAAATCACCTTCTTTCATCCTGTATGAGGGTTGGGTTAATGCCTTAACCCTTAAAAAAAAGATAGGTCTGGTTGGTCACTCCATGCAAACTATGACCAATATCTTTTGGCTGCATACCATGTTAGGGGCAATCAATTTAAAAACTCGATAAGAGGGGGATCAATGAACAAGTTGCTTCTCTCTCCTTTTGTTGAGTAGTGATCTCTAAGAAAGTCTGAATTTTCAAGAATAAGCATAGCTGGCATTAAGTTGGCTGCTTTAGTATGGCCAGTATGTGTGATGCATTCACACATACATAGTCATTCAGTCAGACCCAATTGAAAACTGAAGAAACCTATTTTGACAGTTTTGGTGAAGGGTTTCTAACATAGCCATGGCTTAAAAGTACAACACTGATTGCTCTGGCAAATGCAGTAAAATATTGTGTTGGGACTTGAATTGTCAAAACATTTGGCTGGGGTAAAGTGAGGTTAACTACTCATTTCCTCACCCATAATGAGCCCAAATATATTGTTGGTTCCATTTTTTTGTAATGACCAATTTGTGTGATGATATTTTACATTCAAATGTTTTCTTCCATTTGAAATTTTTCCTTCCCATTCTCTCATTTGTTCTATATCAGGCCTAGTTCTACCCCCTCTCTCTTTCTCTTTCTGGCCCAGTTCTACCCCCTCTCTCTTTCTCTTTCTGGCCCAGTTCTACCCCCTCTCTCTTTCTCTTTCTGGCCCAGTTCTACCCCCTCTCTCTTTCTCTTTCTGGCCCAGTTCTACCCCCTCTCTCTTTCTCTTTCTGGCCCAGTTCTACCCCCTCGCTCTCTCTCTTTTTCTGGCCCAGTTCTACCCCTTCGCTCTCTTTTTCTGGCCCAGTTCTACCCCCCTCGCTCTCTTTTTCTGGCCCAGTTCTACCCCCCTCGCTCTCTTTTTCTGGCCCAGTTCTACCCCCCTCGCTCTCTCTTTCTGGCCCAGTTCTACCCCCCTCGCTCTCTTTTTCTGGCCCAGTTCTACCCCCTCGCTCTCTTTTTCTGGCCCAGTTCTACCCCCCCGCTCTCTTTTTCTGGCCCAGTTCTACCCCCCTCTCTCTCTCTCTTTCTGGCCCAGTTCTACCCCCCTCTCTCTCTCTCTTTCTGGCCCAGTTCTACCCCCCTCTCTCTCTCTCTTTCTGGCCCAGTTCTACCCCCCTCTCTCTCTCTCTTTCTGGCCCAGTTCTACCCCCCTCTCTCCCTGGCCCAGTTCTACCCCCTCTCTCTTTCTAGCCCAGTTCTACCCTTTCTCTTTCTCAGCCTCTCACTTGTCTAGTTCTAAGCCTTCTCTCTCTCTCCCATCCCCCTTGCCAACTCTTCTTGCCCCCCCTCCACCTCCCGGCTATCCTTGTCTCTCGGAGGGGGCACTCCCCCCCCCCAGAAAAGAAAGGGGTGTAAATAAAAAGGATAAGAAGTGAGAGGTGCTGCCATTGATACTACAAGTGTGACAGCCATGGCTATCATTTATATGCATAGGTATAATTTTTTAGTTGCTTTCAGTCCTTGGACATTCTACCAGGATTGAGCTAAAAATTAATAAAGAATCAGAACATTCCCATCTAATCTCTTGTCTACAAAAATATTCATATCTTAATATGTACTTATATGTCGACTTTGGGTGTTGCCTTTACACCTATGGACACATGAATGTAACTACTTCTGGCCTGCCTCAACAGGGAAGAGACCTGGAATGTAATGGGGTACCTACTGAAAAATGTCAGAATGTTTTTCATCTTCTCATCCTTTGGTCTCGCCTATACCCCAGTCAGCCCTACCCCAAATTCCTCTCCCCCTTTCTGCCCCTTACAAGAATTACTATCTTCCCAGTCAAAGATTATCTGATCAGTTTCCTGTAACTTTCTACACAGCTGTGAGTTTTCCTGTAAAAAACAAAACGTCTTCCAATGTACCTCACCTTAGTTTTTCTTCATGCCACACTTTTCCTCAGCAACCCTCCCAGGGAAGGTGTGGCCAATGTGTACAAGGGTTAGAATTTTGCTGGAAATCCACTTAAGAAAAGGAGATGGGGGACTGAAGAGAAACAGGTGATCAAAATGCACATAGTTTGTTGTTGCTATTGGGGTGGAGTTCTTTTTAGAGAGGTTCTAAGTTTTGAATATCTTGGATAAAAGCCTCCGGTTGTTCTGAAATCTCTTACAACATATTTACTCAGCAGTAGGGTACTAGGCAAACGAAAAAAATTCAACTAAACCTCTCTCTCTTCCTCAGCCTCAAGTAGATCTTTCAAGGAAGAAGTGATTTAGCAAAGAACGGATGTTTACGCAAATATATAAAGTCTGGGTATTAACAGGCTTATGCAAAGCAGGTTATAGGTCCAGGCCTGGTAGGAAACAGAGGCCCCATTTCAAACTGCTCATCAAGTATTTTTGTAATCTGTGCTCTCAATACTTATGATTAACGTATGGGTATAGAATAAAAGAATGAGAATGTGTGGAAGAATGAAATATGGAAAAGAAATGGCAAGAAATTTTATTTAAAATAAAAATAAGAGTACATTCCTATTATTAGAAGCAGTAAATACAATACCTCCACCAGGGGCGGGGATAGCCCTCTCAAGACTGTATACACACAAGTGAATACAGGTACCTTTTCCTACTTTGTTATAGTTAAAATATACAGATACTCTTGTAAACCATTGTCTTTTAGTCCAGTATAACTTGGTCTGCTCTTAATCAGTTAAGCATATCTCACTTCCTTCAGTAAAGATTAGAGCCTCCTCAGCCATTGCTTTGATAATGCAACAGGTAGAATAGTCTAGCATGCTTGTCTTATCTCAACATACATACAAGCACCTTGAACTTTTTGCATCTTCTGTGAGGCATATGTGCTTTTTGGAAGTTATAAGATCCAATTGGGATGTTTATTTATTGTGTACTCATGTATCCAGTCTGTTTCAGAGGGTCTTAATTCATTTTAACTACCACTTGAAAAAATATTTATTATTTATGCAAGGTGGACTTGGAAAATACCAACTTTTTCTATAGAATTTTTTGCTTTTCTTAAGGTGTCAAGACTCTCACTGACCAATTTGCTGAGGTAAGTTTCCCTGTTAACGTGGAAGGGATGCTTTGAAAATGCAATAAATTAAATGTTTTAGTTTAATGACTAAGTTCAGGGTTGCCATGCGGTTAAGTGATAACCATCCCTTAAAGCCAAACCTCCTCCCTTTTAGTCCAATGGATGAGTACTAGCTTGAGGTTCCAAATTCCATAGTATCAGGTTTTATGATTTACCAGTTATTACTCGAGAAAAAGTTTGCTGATATATTTTAATTTCACTCTGATTCTCGTAGGGAGTGTAGTAAGACCTGTATACTTGAATATTTTCTTGGGAAAATTCTTGTGAAGTAATACTGAAAACATTCCACACACCGTAACTATGAACCAAAAAATTGAGATATGAAGTCTTACAGCATCTCTATTCATGTTAGATTTCTCCAGCAGATTATTTTTCAAGCATTTTGAACTTTGTCTGTAATGAAGGGTTCAATGGGGAAAACTTTTTGTTTTGTCTTTTTTTTTTCCTAATTTGTGACCATTTAAACTAAAGAATTTCATAGGGATGGCACATTATCCTCACAGGATCATTGGGAAAAGGTTGTTGATTCAAATAGGTTATATTTTGGTGAAATATTCACCATTTATATCATCTGTATGTACAATTGTATTAATCCATTAACTGCAGCAGGTAACTAGTGTAATAGATATCCATTTCATGATAAAAGCCCTGACACACAGATAGAACTGAATTGCCATCAATAACAATAAAACAAAAAAAGCTTATCTACTGCTGAATCAAACTCTACTTGAACTCCTATTCAGATTGAATATGCAATCAATAGAAAAATTATGAATGAATAGAACCCTTACATATTTCTAGTATTAATTTTGGTCACTTAGTTCACCTGGTAATAGCCACAACTAACAATCAATTGGTCGTGATTTCAAATCATGGTATGGGAATGAAAATTTCAACTCTCCCAAATTTGGTGAGGATTGTTCTTATCCTGGTAGAAAAAACAAAGTCAACTCCAGGTTTTGACTGGAGTTTGACAAAATTTTATTGAATTAGCCTTTGAAATGCAATGAAAGAAATTCTTACCATTCGCATTTTAACATGGATTTCACTGAATATGACAGCCTGCTAGGAATTTTGGCTCAAATTGCATGTGGCATTGGAAAGATAGAGCAAGCCAGCAAACTATAATTGAATATTTTTTCTTTTCTTTTGGTCTCTCTAACTTTTGCTTGTTAGCAGTCAGTCAGCTGTGAGCTTATTTCTCTCTTTACTTGTCATTAGCTGTTGTCTGTTTATACCTACAATTTACTTCACTGCCTTTTTACTGCCATTGAGTACTCTCAGCATGTGTACTTGTTGTGTAACAAACAATACAAAGGTTTAATGTCGTTGATGGCCGAGGATTCCTGTGGCTTTCTCAACCACTCATGTGGACAATCGTATAGGAGCATGCATCACTGCATAGAAAGGGAGTGTTGTGGGCAAACCACCCACTGGGTATCACTGCCAGAATATCTTGGGACTCAGTAGTGTGAAAAACTCACGAGTTAGGGTTGTCAGAATAAGATAGTTATGTATAAAGTTTTTGTACATGCAGTCTATGCACATGTACGCTATTTGTGCATGTCTTTTGCATGCACGGTCTGTATGCAGGTATATTTTGTTTTCATTCTGCATTCAAGGTGCACTTTCAACATGCATTTTGGGTGTTTTTTTTCCCCCCTGCCAATGAAGTTGGAGGGGTATATGTATTCAGTAGTCTTTCTGTCTGTTTTAATCTCCAAAAGTTCTCGATGAATTTCAATGACATTTTGTGGAAGTTTTGGTTGTATTCGGGGGCAGGTATGGAAATTCTTTCTATGCTTGTGACTGTCCACACAATCTTGAAAACTTCTCAATGAAACTTTGTGGGAGGGTGAGCTATAGAAGGGATCAAATTTAGAGGCATATTCATGCACAATTACCTCCACTGACTGATGTTGACGGAGATATTTGCTCTCTTAATGCTTTCTAATCTTTTGACAGTACATATTTTCAGCTCTCAATTTTTGTTAGTACACCTTGGATTTATTTTCCACTTTACCTTCAGTTTAATTTCTAGAATTTTTATTTTTTCTGGTTTCGTTCAAGTTTTTTATTTATTAAAGAATTCATTTCTCGACTCCTTATTTTCTTTTGTGCTTTTTTTTCCTCTTTTTTGTCCTTAATTTTCTAGGATTTTCTTTTTCTTGAATTTCTCAAGATTTTTCTTCTTGCTTGTTTTCCTATGTTGTTTTTCGTGTGTCCCCCCCCCCCCCCGCAAACACTCCTCAAATCGTTCTTTCAATTGCTTGCTCTTCTTTGTAGCGTCCTTGGCTATTATCATGGCTCTGGGTTAATCATGCATTCTCCTTTTCTTTGCTTCCTTGAGTTTTGCAGCGATTAGGCTCTTGGAATGAATCCCATTTAGTCAGCACAAAGATCAGATTTGAAGATATTGCTTCCTTATGTATGAGAGTAGAATAAGTTCATGTGGCAGGAAACAGCCAAGGATCAATGTGTAGAAAAGGCACCCCAGATTTGATCCAATTGAAAAGGTCACATCCTGACTGTACACTGGATCACATCACCATTTATATCAGTATTCCTTTTGAAAAATGAATAAATTCCACATCATTTCATCTCAATCCAACTTTTTTAGGTGAAACTTCTTTCTTTTTTTTAATGAATAAAAATATAGTTGAAACTTAATCGAAAATGTATTCAACTTATTCAAAATCAGGATAACTACATCAAAATATTTTGTATAAAAAAAATAGTCAAGGAAGTCGAATAATTAATAGAAAAAAATTGAAAAAAGAACTTTTTGCGAGTAATTGTGCTTTCAATCCATTATGCCTTGTTACTTAGCCGCAGAAAATCATTTTGAGAAAATTATCTTCTAAGGTTTTACCAGGGTTCTTTTCTTTCTTTCCTTTTCTTTTCTCCTTCCCCCACACTTACCAATTTCTGATATTCAACCAGGTAATGGGATTGAAAACATCAAGAATTGAAAGAAAACAAATTTTCTACTAGGTGTTATTTTAATGTTAATTGAGGAGACTAAAGCTGTACTAAAAAACAGATCTCTACTAAACATTTTAATATCAAAGATGCCTAGATAACAACCTTCAGAAGGGTAGAAACCATTCTCCTCTTTCCTCCTCACTCTCTGTTGTCTTTGTTGGAATTTCTTTCTCTCTTATTTCTTTTATTCATTCTCTGCTTCAATCTTCCTTACTTTTTTCACCAACTCTCCCTTTTTTTTTTTTTTTGTTGTTGTCTACTCCCTTCTCCTTTGACTGGTTACCATTTGTTAATTATCACCTTCCAGGTGGGAGGGACTAAGGTGTATTCACAATCTGAGTAATGTTGTCAGTTCATTTTCTCTTCCCTCTGAGTAATGTTGTCAGTTCATTTTCTCTTCCCTTTATCCTCATCATTTGTTGGAGATGAGCTCCCCCCCCCCCAGCCCCATGCAGCACACATTTGGCACCCTGCTGAGCTCTTATCCCCAAACAAATAAATTTCCCAGGAAGAATAAGGGGAGTGGTGTCCTCTATAGGTATGAGATTCCTAACAGGAAGTTTGTCTGTAAGAGATAACTGACTTCCTGTCCATACCCACCACACCCCTTTTGGTACACATGCCTATCAAGTGGCCAAGAATAATTGGCCTGAGTATAGCGGGGGGGGGGATAAAGTCTGTGTATTCTCTCTTTCTTTCTCTCCAAATTACCCTGCCCCACCAACAAAAGGGTAAATCCTGTTGAGTATTCTGGGGAGCAAGCATGTCAAACTCTTCAGCACTTGAAAGATCCAAATATGGTATTATTCACGTACTCTCATAGATTCTGTATAACCCAAAGACAGGTATTCAGCTAAGCAAAGATTCCTCCATCCTAATAGGATTGGTGAGCTCAAACTCCTGCTGAGATAACAATGCCCTTTAGAAAGACATGAATCCATCTCTTCCCTTCTGTCAAGTGAGCCAGCATGGCTGGGTAAAGCCCGTTACTCTTAGGGTCTCTCACTTACTTAGAGAAGGCTTGGTTATTAAAGTGCTGAAGAGTTCTTGACTTGCTTATTCCCTTGAATATTTAACAGGATTACCAGTTTGTTGGGAGGTGTAAGGTAATTTGGAGAGTGAAAGAGAAATACCTTGATGGCTGATGGAAAAAGTTCTCTCAAACACTTATGTTTGTATATTTTGTCTGAAACAATATGAAATATTTGGAGGGTTAATGTCTTCTGTCCACAGAATTTTAGAAGTCAACCATATAGGTATGGAATTCTTCTGATAGTTTGAGTTGGTATATGAATCGCCTTGGGTTGTTATTGTAGTTCCAAGATGACATCTGGTACCAAATAATCAACAAATTTGAGTACACTTTAGAGTCTTGAAAAAATGAATCAATAAATTTTCTATATACTTAGCATTGCTGTTCTCAGAGGCAGGGCATTGGGGTATTGATTGTTTGTATGTGTTTCTTTCTTTGCCTGTGCCCCTTTAAGTTGCCTTCTGAAGATTTGCTGTTCACCTCTGAAAGAAACAACTGTATTTGATTCTTTACAAACCAGCAGTTCAAGGCAATTATGCTATCCAGAATGTTACCTTTTTTTACAAAGTGGAAATTTTCTTTTAGATTTCAGTTCTTAGAAAGAAAAACTAAAACACAAAGATTAATGTTATAAATCCCATCCAGTTCTTGTCTTTAAAGGTTTTTTTTGTAATTTCAGCTGACATCTTTGATGAAATCTGCCCCAAAATTGAGAAGAACAATTTAGATTGTGAATGTGTCGGTGGTGGACGCATCCTTTTTGAGAACTCCAAGAAGAACATACACATTTTTGGCTATTCTCAGGTCAGATATATTTTTTTTTTCTTTTCAATCTATTTCAATTAGATGTGTATTTTTCTAAGTTATCATTTGTGATTGTAAAAATTTGAATGTTAGGTTGATGCAATAGATAAATTCTTTTTTTTAAAATTTCAAATTTGTTGGAACTGCTGACCTTGCAATTGGTGCTGCATTGAGTGAAAAAAGTGATTATGTAAAATGAAATTTCAGGTCTACATATTATTATGCTTCATGTATTTCTACAAGTTCACATGTTCTTTGTACTTGATCTCCCTTCAAAAGTTCTTCCAATTCATCAGTTTTCAAGTTCTGAGGTCTTGCAGAATATTTTTTGTCTTTGAACTCAAAATCTACTTTTCTGAACTTTGCCAACCATTCTTAACATGTGTTTGCACCAATTGTATCCTTGCCAATAACTTTAGTGATCCATAACTCAACTTCCCCTGAACATTTCCCCAGATTGAACATGAATTTTGAATAGTGCTGAATCTGCAACCATTCATTTTTAAGTAGTGTTTTTTTTTCCATCTTATTGCTTTTCATCCAGGGTTTTCACTGGTCAGGGAATTGTCCGGGAGTTTTTGAAATTTTCAAAGTTTGTTTTGAATGTCAATTAATTTTGTAAATCGTGAGGGGAAAAATCAGTCATCCTCCACTCATATGAAGAAAACCTGGAAATTAAAATGAAATCGGAAGAATTTAAAGAGCCTTTTGTTTTTATTTTTTTTTTTATTTGAGCATATTTCGCAGAATTACAGGTTGATAACATTTTCGTGTGTTGTTTTTCATATATTTGAATAAAAAGGTGGCTAGGGGTAAGTGAAAGAGGGGTAGGAGGCCATCAATTACCTCTCTGTTGACTTATCTATTGTTACGGAAATTTGAGAAATGTCTGTAAATTTGGAACTGTCAAGTTGATTGCAACTAAATCATTCTATGGCAATGAAAAGCAACTAGAATTCAAGATGAAAGAAATACTAATCAAAAATTAATAATGGATGACAATGCTTCATCAAATAAAAAGATAGTATTACTACTAACACAACTAGGGTATAAATATCAAATGATTGGGGAGGAGTAGGAATATTAAAATAGTTTATATAGTTAGTTATTGTCTTCTGCCAATCATAAGCTCTTTTATCTAGAAGAGTTAGAGCTGCTATTATAGTGAGATAGACTTCCTGAGACAAAAGGGATGCAAGCTCAAGTCTTGCCAAGAACTTATTATTTATTTCCAACCCGTGCTGTTTCTCATTGGTCATAAAGTAGTAGTTGCAATGAAAAGCAACTGAAATTAAGGTGGAAAATGAATAATGTACCTCACATGAATGAATCACTGTAGCCTGCCCGTATACCCAGACTAATTATCTAAAGAATAGATCTTTTATCTAAAAAATGATACTTGCATAAGATTTGGTGGTCCAAGATGACCATAGAGACCAAAAAAAGCATTTTCAAAAGAGGACCAGGAAAAAGAACATTTTTAGATTATCCCTACTGGTGTACTCCTGCAAATTTTCATTATTGTAGGTCCCAAATTGTGACTAATAACGCCGAGAGAACACCCACAAGCAAAGACAAGAATCTGTTGCCCTCTTGGCTGATTGGTCTGGCAGGCCATTTGTAAGGCTGTTGTGATTTGTTAAGATGATACTTTTGACTTTTTATACCAGTATGATATTTAGTTTTAATGATGATGATAATATTGATTGGGAAGTGGGAAAGTTGTGATTGAATCTGGCATTTTGTTTTTATTTTGCTTTCTTATCTGTAGGCCACACATTATCTTAAAGGTCTACTGTTGTCTGTTAACATGCAAAGAGTGGAACAGTTGTGGGAATACTGATATGGAGGAGGAAGTTGTACATAGAGGAACAGCATTTTGATTCTTATTTGATTGGGAAGGGGGATTTTAGAAGAACAGGTACCTCTGATCCGAAACCGCAATGATCACAAATCTGAAATTTTTTAAAAGCCAACATTTGTTGTGTTTGAACTCAGAAAAAATTCCAGTAAACAATGAAAATGAAATAAAAGCCGTTTTTAAAACAATTTTTTAACTCTTTTTTTACACTACAAAATGACTCTTTCTTTTTACATCAGCCATGTAAATTGTCTCTGTCGTAACTCGCTTTAAAGTGGGAATCACAATATTATCAGCCTACTGTTAACAAAAAATACTTGTGTATTTTTTTATATATATATATTTTTAGTTCTTTTTCTACTTTTTTTTCTAGCTATTTGTTGCATTTTTATTTATTGAAGTTATTTATTTTCTAGAATTATGGACAAGCTGAGCATTCCATCACGGCTGTAATGGTTGGCAAGAAATTTCCAGACTTCACAGTGAAGTGGTCCAATGAAGGTTACTAGAATAGGCCCATGCAGCAGGGCAGATCGACAGCCCTTGGGGGTCAGTACAGTAGCTAAATGACCCCCGTGTCATTTTAGGACAATACAAAGAGCACCATCCCTTAATTTCTTATTATAGTATACCCTTTTTAAAAATTTGACCACCCTAAAGATACCCAAACACAAATAAATACACAGAAATATTATTATACATCAAAGTGCATGTTCATACATGCAGGCGCACACACCACACACACCACACACAAACTCAAAGTATGCATATATTGACCAAAATTCTCGTCCGTGGCTCTATATTTTCCAATGATTCAACTCGAGATATACAACTCAAAATTTTCAACATCTAAATTATAATAAGTTTGAATTATTAATGTATCATTCTATAAAAATGTAGATGTGCCTTCTACGATCCAAATGGTTATTCTGTGTGAGTGCAGCCTTTATTTTCAAGTTTCTCCCTAGTCAACTGGAATTGAAATCATTCAGCATATGCCTCCTAGATTTTTACTACCTAGGCCTTCCCACATTCTCAGTAGAGGTGATCTGAAATAGGAGCAGTATAGACTTGAATTGTTTCTTAACCAGAACTTTTTGACAACACTTTATATTAGTGAATAGTTTTATGCATTTATACTTAAGACTTTTAATGAGCCACAAAGCACTCCAACATTTGGGTCATACTAAATCACATGCCTAACTTATTATTCAATATGATTTTTTTTTTCTTACAGAAATAATATATTGGAATAATAAAAATTAAAATAAACCCTACATGATTTACTATCTTTGTGGACCACAAGGCTCTGGCCTCTTCTCCACCCTTAATGTGTTGTTGTTTTTGTTGTTTTGTTGTTGTTTTTTTTGTTTGTTTTTTTACTTACTTTTTTTTAAAAACTTTTCTTTTTACTTTTCCTTTTTCTTTTTATCACAAAATTTATCTACTCAAAAGTGGCACTCATAGTGTGGGTGTGGGTGTGTGTATCTGGTTATCATATATATTCGATTAATTTGTAGGAGTTTTCTTTTTTCTTTTTTGTTCCTTATCATTCCATAGAGGTTAGTTAGAAGTCAAGCAGAGAAATTACCTCAAGTGAGATTTGATCTCCTTCCTAGCAATAAGGAGATTCAAAGATATGAAAAATCTTATTCCTTACCAACTTACAGAAAGAAATTTTTTAAAAACAATTTGTCAGGAAATAATTTTTTTTTTTTTAATAAAATTCATAAAAAAAAATCAAGTGGTTAGATTCTTACTGATATTTTGATATTTTGAAGTTCACTCACACAATCTTCAGAACAATTTAAAGTTACTTGTGTTACTCTTTTATGAAGAAAGTTTCAAAAATACAAGGGAAAATGACTTGCAAACCTTTTTCCTTTTTTTTTTTTTCTGTCAGATATGTCATTTTTTATTCCAAATCACATTGGAAGTGATTTCTTTGTTTGATTTTATGTTTGAATGACAATAATAATATATTGTGGTCTTCTCAAATCTGTTGTATTATAGGAATTCTCCTCTGAATACTGATTGGTCAATTGAAATAAACATCTTAATTATTACGTGACCTTGTCTTTGTTTCTTGTTTTTTAAATTTTGTATTCCATGAATACCTTAGTTTACTTTTCTGCTACTTTGAAGAACATCTTGCTTTGTACTAGTTTTGACCATTATCTACTTTCATCTTGACCCATTACTGCATATGACTGAAATTTAGTCATTGCAGTTCTATATCTGAACTGCAAGTGATGGAAATTTCCATCTGTCAGACACAGGATAGTGCAAAATAAGCTGTAAGGTTTGTTTTCTTCATAAACAATGAACCTCATCACTTCAAATTATTGACAGAGAAATGTCACCTTGTATAATCAAGATAACATTTAGAACACGGCAACTGAGCTGCTCCTGCCACAGTTAATGGGTTAATAGAAAATAAATACAATGAGTTAAAATACTTCATCTAATAATAAAAATAAATAAGATAATCCCCTTACTTATTAAGATGACTAGTTTTGAAATGTAAAGAGATTTATTGAGATGAGTCAAATTTTCAATCCAAAACTTTTCTCTGGAGAAATGAAGTGCAATCTTATTTGCTGAGATAAATTGTGAATCTTTGTATTTTTCTAACAACCAAATACAATTATTTTACATAAAACAATTGCAGAAATGGTTTGGTTTGTTGTCGACAAATCTACCTAGAACCATCTTCATGTAATGTTTGACTTTTTGAGACCATTTTTTAAATCTAAAATAAGGGGATCGGAAAGCCATGCTTTTGGAAAGTTTTGCATCTAGGCCAAGCCTCAGGGTATGTTTGATCTCCCCGAATTTTAGGTTAAAAAATTGGTTTCAAAAGGCCTCACATGAGTATATATGGTATTTTATTATTTTGTTTACATGGATATTTGTTTATAACAAGGAACATGAAACTAAGTTTTATCTGTATGAATCCATGGTTCTTCACTTTGCTGACGGCTACCATGTGTACAACAACAGGCTCAGCTGATGGCTGCCACTGATACTATTAGTGTGACTGACTTACAAGAGGGGAGAAGGTAATTCAATAAGAGGGTTGTAAGGGAGTGGGGAGAAATAGGTAGTTTAAAAGGTTAGGAAGGGGGAGAGGCTGATGGCTGCTACTGATTGCACTGAAACACACACACAACTACCGGGACCACAATTGTGATCTGAATACATTTGAGCTGCTGCCACAGAGATAAATGAAGCCTTAAGTGTTGTCAGTCATTCAGATCAGATAGGGGGAAGCAGATATCTAAGCAGCGAAAGTCGCAAGATAGATGTCCTAATTTTTCATTTGATTATGGATGGATCAATGAAGCAGACAATAGGCTATATCTACAAACTATCTCTTAATTTAATATGATTTCATTGATTTGATATTTATTACCATTTTTACACAAGTACAATGCTACTAGCACTTTTTATAGCTAGAAATCAGCATTATATTTTATTTTCTTCCAGCTGCAAATCTAAAAACACATAAGATGCAAACTCTATACCATGACATGGTTTCTGCTTTTACTCAATAGCTTTTGGTTTGAATTTACCTAAGGAGCAAAATTCTGTATATTTGTTGGTTTATTATCACTACATAACAAATGTTACTCGCCATTTTTTGACAGTATCTATGCTAGTAATAGTTGACAATGCTTCATCTGATAGAGAATAAATCTAGATAATATTGCCAATACTACAGTCCGTGTCCTGTGATAACCATAACAAATATGGTGCCAAATGATCAGGAAGGATGAGTTCAATGGTTATATTTGATCTGCTAGCCGTAAGAGCTGTAGTAGCCCCGTCGGTAGAGCAGTTACAACAACAATACATAGGCAAGTTTCCTGAGGTAAACTAATTTACTCTCTATTTCTGATTTGCATTGTTAGTTTTAAACCACTCATTATTTCAGAATGATAAAAAAAAATTTCTCTCAATTGATAACATATTCCAGGATGCGTCCTAAATTTTAGTACATTTCTTCCATAGCCCATCGCCTACCCTTCGACAAAATTTAATTGAAATTCATTAAGAACTATTGGAGATATTGTGTGGACAGAAAGATACAAGCGAATAAGTATACCTCTCCTAATTTCGTTGGCAGAGGTGACAATGAAAAGGAAAGAATGAAATAGTATTTAGCAGATCTGAATTAATACACTTCTAACATACTAAAGAAGGATTTGTTTGATTTTTTTTTTTTATCAATCCACTCAAAATTCTTAAAATATGAAGTGTATGATGAAAGGTAAAGAACAAAACTGTTATTGATTTCTACAAATTAATTCATTTTAAAAACAGGGTCTGATTGATGATTATTAATCCACTTGAATATTCATCTGAGGACAATTTTTAACCAAGTTACGAAAATCAAAGCAAAGAGCAGCCAAGTGGCAAACTACTACGAGTCACACCAAATTCAAAAATACCTGGTTTAATTTTCTTGTAATTCTGGTTTTGTAGAAGCCCAATAAACGACCCAGTACCATAGAAATAAGAAAGCCAGAACCTAAGTTTCAAAGCGTTTGCTGCCACTATAGCTTCATTCCATGTTTAAGACGGTTTTATTTTCATACAAGAAATCAACCAATACATACATTTGAGTAGAACCCACACATAGGATAAATATCTGTGTCCATTGACGTGCTAGAATTTCATTCATGCAACTGATGTACCGAAATAGAATTTGATCCATGATAACGAAATGGAAAATGGTGAATTTAAAAAATAACGACCTTGCTTCATGAAAATCTAAAAAGTAAACAAAACAAAATTAATTTCTCTACTCAATATTATTCCAGAACTACACGTCTCATTTCAACTTTTTCACCAATAGTTCCTGTAAATGAGATTTTCCAACTTCAGTAGAACAAGCCGACCTGAGTTAGGCTTCAGTAGTGGGAGCGAATTCGTCTTCAGTTTTTGTGTACATCACTGTCATTTGTGTATGATGTCACTCATTTTTCTTCTGTTCATTGTCTTTTATCATTGTTACATACAAAAATGAAGTCATAAGTCAATATTAAGAGTTTGAAAATAGAAAGAAAGAAAAACTCACTCAATCCGCCTCTAGCAGTGAAAGCAAGCAAGCAAGAAATGGTATACTTAGCCAAATGGTTAATTAGCCACTGACCTCAAAAGCAAGATAAAAAATGGCTTGTTCACAAGTAGATTCAATCCTAATATGTACTGATGGTATACGCCCTGCACCACAGAAAGACAACAAGCAATTGTAATAATATGGTCCAATGAATTAATACCTCAAAATCATGGGCGAATATCTACTATATATTAACTGTTCAATGGTATCCTTTGTAGCAAAGTAATTTTCACTGAAAAAAATCATATATGTGTGTGTGTATATGTTATGGTACAAAAATTATATAGCAGGGGAGGCAACTTATACCTGTCAGTTTATACTTGAGCTGAAACACAATTTGATAGTCAATCATTCGAGATTTAAATCAATTTGTGTATTTAATATTTATTTATTCATTTTACAATATTCAATCTAATCCATGAATATTCTGACCTACACCTTATGCAGACAGGTTGTCGGCCCAAGCTACAAGAATGTTAGTAATTTTGGATTGGATGATGTGTAATATTGTCTCGACTTTGCTGCCACGGTTGGCACCTTCTTGTTGTCATCTGGTCATTTAATTCAAATCTCACTTCCTTGAATTGACATTTTGTTTGTTGGCTCTTGAACCTTGATTAGAAAGTTGTGAATACAAGAATATTTACAGTTACTGAATATGACAGGCACCTAAGAAAAGGCCAGAAAGCAATAGATGGGGAGGGCCAAAGTTCTCAATGAATTACGATGGAAATTTATCGAAGGATGAACAATAGGCTACAGGAAAATTGATTAGATTTTAAATAGAAATATTTTCTTTGTACCATATTTTCTTCCTATTATCTACACAAAACTTAACATAAAGATGAATAGAATCATAAATTAATGGAGGCTTATACCACAACATTAATAATATTGAAGAATCATGAGGAATAATGTATTAGTACAAAAAGATGACTAAAATTCTTGATATCCTGGGAAGAGAGTAAGCTCTGAAACTGGAGCGGGGGAACTGACACCATGAGTTATCAGACCGAGTCACACCAAGCCACAGGGTCCAGTGGCCGAAACGTTGTGAATATAAAAACGACCAAGATAAGGATAACGGTTTGAATAAATCAATGCATAATTTAATTCTATTTTAATTAAACAAAAATAAAATGAGGTTTGAAGATTATAGTCTATCACAAATCTCTTTTATCCTGTGCGAGTGAAAGCAAAATAAAAGTGTGGAAAAGAATTATTGAATTCCCAACTAACCAACTCCACCCAGGTTGTCAACTAAATGACAGCAGTATTTATATAATTTTGTAATTGCACTATGCTTGGAAAATATTAAAAAAACTTATGTTCTTAAGTGTTTTTCTCACTTATTTTCCTTCAATGAATTTGTAATTTGATTATTGTCTTATTAGGACACTTCTGGATGAGTCAATCCAGTCACTATTTGTCATGAAGTCTCTTCTACAGCCTTTTTTTTTATACATGTAAGATTTTGGGACCATGTGTTTTTTTTTTTCAGGTGATTTCTTCCAAGGGAGGCTACTCCTAACCCAATAAGTTATAATTACCTCCCTTGCGTCATGTGTAAGGCAAGACCCCCCCCCCCATGAAACATCGTGGGTTTTCGATAATTTTAGTACTTCAACTTCGTTGTTACAGAAAATCGGCCAACATCGTTGTTTTATAAACAGTTATAAATAAATATATAGTAGACAGGTAAATGAATAAATAAATGAGCAAAAATAAACCACAGTTCAACAATTCCATTTTCGTTATCCATTAAATTAAACTCCAGTAATTTCGAATAGAAAAACGACTTCGGACTTGATGGATCAACAAGACAGGTTTTGTGAGAAAAAAAAAAGAGAAGAAACTAGAAAAATAATAATTACTAATATGCATAATGGTGAATCTTAAAATCTAAGGAACAAAATCAAGTGTAGTCCTTCTTAGCTGGAAGTTTTAAATATCAAATAGAATACAAAAATATTATCCACATAATTAGGGCTTAGTCTGAGTAAAAAAATAAAGCCTTGTAGAATACATAAAGAGTAGAAAGCATCCAGACAGCACAACGTCATACAGTATACTAACTAAAAATCTATGAAAATATTTCTAAAATTTCAAAAATTAAAAAAACAAGGAAGAGTACTTGAAAATGTAAGAACATCAAGGTATTTCTCTAAAATTTCGTATGTAGTCTTCTGTCAAACGTGGAGGCCAGAGTTGATTTTATTTTTCTACCGTAACAACATCGACAATCAGAACAATCCTCATCGATTTCAAGCGCGTTAACTTTCCACTGTTCGTCTGTTAAACCAAACTGATATGTAAAATTAATATTTCCCTACCGTGATTTCAAATCACAACCAAATGAATATTTTTTTCAAATAAAGAAGAAGAAGATAAACAAAGATTTGAATTAAATTAATTCTTTTAGAGTGACGGAAAAAGCAAGTAAAGCAGTGACAGGGAGACAATTGTAACTACTGGTGGGGGAATTAAATTGGAAATCATTAAAGTAATCCATTTCCAACGTGTCCTCACTATGTATGTAGGTTTTTGTCGAATGAATACTTTTTGCAAATGAAAATAAAAAAACACTGAAAATAATAGCTTGTGAAATTCTTAAAAAATCAGTTTGAAGAATTGATTTTTCTCAAATGTTTACTTATTTTTCGATTATTTTATTTATTTATTTTTTTTGCTCAACCTAATTCATTGGATGATTTTGGGGGTTGGAAAAAGTGTGACCAATTTTTATGAGCTTTTTAAACTCTGTCGTTGGATGTACGTCTTTCCCAAGGTCCGTATGACGTGAGGGTGATGGGCCTTACCCTGTCACGCTGACCTATGGCGTGTTGGAAGTGGAGGGGGTTGATAGTGCAAAGTGAACACCAATCCAGTGGATGGACACGCGGGGAGGGGGGATATGGTGTATACCTATTCCTCAATTTCCAGGTTTTTTGTGTGATCAATATACACTAATGAATACATTATTGTATACTTAATTCCCTAAACCCATTCCCATCCCATTCAAAATTTCAACCCCTTCACGCCTCAATAGCAACTGCAGAAGATGGAGGGTGTCAGAGCCGTTTAGCTAGGGGCAAGCGAGAGGGGGCACTTGCACCCGGGGGCAGAATTTCCTCTGAATTATAATGCCTGTTAATCAGGAGAATCGGGTGGATCAGGCATATACCCACTTCTAAATTTTTAGTTTTTTTTTTGTTTTTTGCATGCTCAGTGTTTACTCTTTACGGAGACCGTGTATATTCCCGAACCAAACCTTACCTTACGCCTAGTAAACAAATCCTATTTTCCTCAGTGTTGTTAATTAATAATTATGCCATCCCCTGGGATATAGCACAACTACTCCCAGCCCCACCCCAGGTATTGTCCTTGCCCCCAGGGCGCTGAGAACACTTACTACGCCACTGGTTAGTGTAATATTCATTCGGAAGGTGAATTAAAATTAATGTCTGTTAAGTTATCCATAGTAAGTAATCCAATTTAAGATAAAAGTTTTAACTCACAGATAAAAGTCAATTGCAATCAGTCACCAGAAATTTAACTGAGTTAGCCATAGAACTTCCTGCAGAAATAGAAATTCCCGTCATCTGCAGTTAATGGTTTAATGCAACCAAACCGAAATAACAGACAGTAACAATCTACTCAACATCAACACCAATCAAATTGTGGGAGTGAAGAATGAGACACATAATAATTGCTATGTATACAAGAAAGAAAACACTGTATAAAAAACGTCCTTATGTCATTGCTCACAGCAGCTGGTTGGAATGACGGCAAAAAAAAAAAAACAACAAAATTATGTTCTTTCTATGATTAACTTCCCTTCAAATAGTTCACACCGGGAACTATACAGCAAACTACAAATTTCTCAAGTACAACTGGTGAGCACAGAAGTGATCAATGGCTCGCTTGCTTTATTTCAGATTTTATAAACATAAATCTGACTTCGGTTGATATCTCTGCCAACAAAGTTGGGGAGGTATATGTATTCGATTGCATCTTTCCGTCTGTCTTTCCGTATGTCCGTCTGTCCACAAGATATCTACGAAAATACAGAATGGATTTTAGTGAATAAAACAAATGCCATCCACACCACATGCGATATCTCCATAAGTTCACACAATATAATAGTGCAAAAATTTCATGTCTGTCTGCACGATATCTCCAGAAGTTCTCAATAATTTTTTGATTGAGACATATTTTTTTCATCCATTTATGTATAAGCTGTCTATCCACACGATATCTCCAGAAGTTCTCAATGAATTTAAATTAAATATAATGAAAGGGTGGGCAATATGCCACAGAAGACGTGATAGGATTTTAAGCGAATCCATACCCCCCCCCCCAAGTTGTGGTTATATATCCACACTACGTAATGTCTGTTCACATATCTCCCAAATTTCCCAATGAATTTCCATGAAAGTTTATGGAAAGAATTGATCAAATTGGGGGGCGTATCCATATGCAATTACTTTCCCGTTGCAATGGCAGAAGTACGCGCTCCCTGGGTGCTTCCTATTTTCATTTACCTAGTCTGACTAAATCAGTTGAAATTCGGTGAATTTGCGTCGAAACAGTGGGAACTGAAGCAACAACCGTCGGCCTATTTTTTACCTCTGCCAACTCAGTTGGAAGTAGTTTGTGTACTCACTCGAGTATGTCTTTCTGTTCGTCCACACGGTATCTCCGAAAGTTCTCGATTAATTTCAATTCAACTTTCGGAATGGTAGGTCATGGGGTAGGGAAGAATTGATTCAATTTTGGGGGCGGATCCTGGATTTTCTTCCTCCCATGCGTCGTAGCTATATATCCACACTACACAATTTCCCTAAAAGTTCTCAATGAATTTCAATGCAATGACACTTTAAGGAAACGTGGACAATGGGCAATGGAAGATTTGATCAAATTTGGGGGCGGATTCAGGATTTTTTTTACATTGATCTCCCCTGCAAAGTGATTATTTGATAACTGATTTTCATTCAGAAACAATGGCGTGGCATTGACAGGTTATGCGCTCTCTGAGTGCTTCGTGTTGTTCAAGTCTCTGCTGTTACGATTGTTGATGGTAACAGTGGACGAACAACGTTGTCAACACGTCCGGAGGGTCAGTGTGGCCAGGTCCCATTCTTTGAAAATAGCCACCCTAAACGTCGACAATGAAAACATCTGGTGATTGGAGTTGTTCTTGAGTCCGTTTGAAAAGAAAAGAAAAATGATTTTCCTCGTTGTGGCATTTTGACAGTTCGAATCTAGGGAAGCATTAATAAACACTCGAAAGTTACATTTACTTACAGAAAGCACACAGACAGACAGACAGACAGACAGACATATATATATATATATATATATAGATAGATAGATAGATAGATAGATAGATAGATAGATAGATAGATAGATCTGAACAGACTGAGATAGATAGATATATAGATAGATAGATCTGAACAGACTGAGATAGATAGATATATAGATAGATAGATAGATACACACAGTTGCAATTATGTAAACACGTGGTCAGAGAAAACAAAAGGTATACACACATAAAAACTTACAAAAACAAATCACACCCACCCACCCCAGAAGTTCATTGAAATAAACTCTAACAATCATTTTATACAATTATCACACAACACATACACATGCACATAGTCACTGACATCTACACACATATATTTATATGGATACAACATACACACCTACAGTACACTTATAGACGCGCATAGAATAATAATCCAAACACAGCAGGGGAAATCGGTTCATTGCAAGGAATCCATTGCAAGATAAAAGTCCTAGTTCATTGCAGGAAACCCAATGCAAGATAAAAGCCCTGACTCACAGAGAGAACCCATTTGCAATCAATCTCAATAATAATAATAATAATAATAATAATAATAATAATAATAATAATAATAATAATAATAATAACAACAACAACAACAACAACAATAACAACGGAATCTTTTAACATAGAAATTTCCGTCATCCGCAGTTAATGGGTTGATGCAAGATCACACTAAACTGAAACACGCGTGCGCGCACCCCCCGACACAAGGAGATTAATCCCAAAACACAATAGACACACGCGTGTGCGAGCACACATAGGAAGATTAAACAGAGTTAGTGCAACAACTGACAACAACGTACATATCGACATTCGACAGTTGCACTATACAGAGAGAAAGAGATAGAGAGAAGGTAGCACGTTTCTTCTGCGAGCACCTCCTGCCTTTCCCGCTCGCTTAAAAAGGCAGAAAGAAAAGTAAAGCAATTGTTTCAACAACAACATGTCCCAAACGTCAAGATAAGGGAAAGAAGATCCGATTAGAAGTTGGTTCCAGTTGTTGGGACGGACTGGCTGGAGAAGAACATGGAATCCTTGACCACCGACGTCGTGGTCATAGGAGCTGGACTGTCTGGATTGTCGGCATCTTATTACCTTCATAAAACAGATGAAAGTTTACGAATTACTATTCTGGAAGCTAAAGGTAAGAAGAAACGATGGTTAATCTGTAACAACACCTGGATGATTAAATACATTCTACTTTTATTTTTAGCATTTATAGAGTTGTAGGTCTGGGGAATAGTTTACCAGTATTCAGTGGTTCTATCTCCAGATGTGGATACTTTTAATAATTGATTGATAGTCATTATATAACACTACAAATGGTCGTACTTTTTTCACGCAAATAAATGTTCTGTAATTGTACTTACTGTATATTGTATTAAAGTTGAAAGCAATAGTCTTTCTTCTAAGCGCTATGAATTGAACTAACTATGCGGTTTGTGTGTGTGAGTATGTGTGTGTGCTTCATTACAGGTGTTGAATGATCGCATGAAAACGAAAATGATTATCTCTTGGTTTTACCTGGTAAAATACTTTAATGACTGACGTTATTGATTTTATTAGTTGTAAATAGTTTCTATCGTGCTATTAATATCGTGAAAACGTCTCTAGTTAACTTTACGGCTGTGTTGGTCTGGAGGTCGTGAAAAAAAACTCGAATTCAAGAAAATAAAATACGAGTAGCTTCCAAGAAAGCGAATTTTAATTGTGATATGAAAAATCACGGTAATATTTTTTCTATATAAGATGAAAAAAACTAAGATTATCATCTTGTCATATCATTGAAAGTAAACAAAAAAATGGGTCTGATGAAAAAATTCTTTTTCTTACCTTCAGTTGAAGAAATAAAACGCATAATGACCAATATTGACAATGAATGACTTCTAAGTTTCGCTGTCAAAAGGACATACGATTTCGATCATCTAATACGTTGGGAATGAATGAAATTATCGCCTCAAAATGCCTAAATCATTAGTTTTATCCTGTGAAAAATAAAGTTAGTTTCTTTTTTGATTTTGTTTTCTGATCATTAGGGATGTGACCTTTGAAAATCCCTCACATTTTCTCCAGTGCTAAATATTGCTATGACGTAGAAGGCTATAAATAAGTAAACTCTATTGGACTAAATAAAAGCCTTTTGTGTTGTCCACTGTTCCTTAGGAAAATAAAACGAAATTTTTGGCAGGGGCTCAGGTAGAATTTCCACTATCACTTCTCGTTTTCATGCACGACGCGTGCGTGTGTGTGTGTACGTGTACGCGCACGCGCCTGTGCGTGTGTGCGTGTGTGTAAAAGAGAGAGACAGACAGACAGAGAGGAGGGCGGTTTGTATGGTCCCTCCCCCTCCAAAAGAAGTTGAGGAAAGAAAAGTTTTTCTTTCCTGATGGCGATTTTTTGTTGACAAAAACATAATCTGACAGAAAGTGAAGTTGCAATGCATCTTTTTTTTCTTCTTCTTGTCTCGTTGATATGAAAGTGGGCTCTGGTTGTTGATAAATATTTATTTACTAATGAGGTTGGATCACGCGCTGAAAGCATCGATTCTCGTTCGATTGCTGAAGTTGAGTTGCGTCGACCCTGATCAGTTATTAGATGGATGGCCGCTGCCTTATAGGATCACCACTCACCAAGTACTGGAGTGTAGCCTGTGTTGCACTTACGCCTGTGGTTCCCCATATTAAAAACGTAACAGATCTTGTGTCACATTCTGTCGGGCTGCCCTCGCGGGGGAGTTACTTGAATAAATATCAACTTTGATAACTACCACCTTCTTAGTGATTTGTTTCTGGAAGAAAAGAGTGTAAGAAAACATTTCCTTCTGATGCGTTCTCTTGATGACATCGTCACTAAACGAAACATACTCACGTCCACAACAATAATAAACGGACATCCCATGAGGATCAAACCTACACATGCATAGTGTAGCACACACATGCGTGCACACACACACACACACACACACACACTTTATACCAAAGAAGAGTCACTCAATCACTGCATAAAAATCGAAACACCTGACATGCGTGTACATGTGTGTGTAAATGCACACGAAGACTAATATGTTTTATTTAGTTTATACTGTTTTGTTTTGTGTAGCTCATGGCTAAATAAGGTGCCGAGTGTGGATTGAACACCCTAGCAATTGTTTGCCAAAGACTCGTTGCTTGCCGTCCTCAACTGAAGTGCGAAGCAAGTTCAATGCCCACAGAGCGTCCTAGAAACATGGTCTTTTGTCAGGCTTGGATCATGGATCAATCGAAAAAGATAAAAATCGCCGCCTCGAAATCATCATCATCATCATCATCATCATCATCATCATCATGGTTTCAGTTCTGAGGGGTACAGCAGCTGCATTGCACGATGACTTGCGCTTGGTTTGAATAGTTAGGGGGACTTGCGCCCAGTCCGTTTCACTCTCTTGATTTACCCGGGTCCAACGGCTGGTCATAATCAGGATGGATGGAGATTAACCAGGGCTCACTAGATGACCAGAGTCCCCTCTTGTCGCACCATGCTCTTGCACTCCAAAACATGCTGTCGACCTCAAGGTGGACACACTCCCTTGTTAAGAATTAGAGTTGTCCATCTCCTAGACTGGTTCCCAACCATGTCTAGAGATCCCAGTCTGTCCTGCTATTCCTTAAAGCTTAAGGGAGAAAAGATGGATTCATGCCTCTCCCAATGACAAGTGGGAAGTGAACGCAAACTGTTTCATCCAGAGTTTGAACTATCTACTTGTACTGATTCAATGATAATCAATATGTTGTCTTGAGTATGTATGCTGACCTAGATATTAACCCTAAGAACCCCAAGCAGTTTACTGAATTCAGAAGGATTATAAATACTATATCAACCTCACCAAGCCTCTTAATTTGATTATTAGTCTATTGGTAATTAGTCTATTGGTAATGGGTCTCTAATGGAAAGGTCACTATTAGACAAAGGGCAACCTCAAGTATAAAACAGGATTTATTTACTCAGTTTGTTCGTACGTACAACCATTACGCTTTTCTTCCTAGGATCAGAGTGCACTATTTCTCCCATCCCTGGTCATTCTAAGCCGGGAATCAGTTTTGCTTTGTGTCCAGGAAACATTAGTAAGTGGGAAGGAATTGGGAAAGGCGATGGAGGGGGAGGAAAGTGTGAAGGAGGAAAGATAGAAAGAGAGCTAGAGAAAAAAACGAAAAGAAATCCAGGTGAAAGGAATGATTAAATATTGATACATCAAAAGAAAAACAGACTTGCTGCTTGTATCTATCATGGACAATGAAAGGGGTGGGGGAAGACATGAACATTATGATAGATGAAAATGCTTGAGAGTAAGAGAGAGCAAAAGAAAGATCAAAGTGTAGTAGAAAATATCTGTGTATTCCTTATTCCTTTTTCACACATGAAACGAATCCATGTTATGCAATCATAGATTGGCAACGAAGATTGGTAAGAATAAGGAAGAGAAAGATACAGTGAGGAAGGAGCAAGGAACATAATAGATAACCTGATTTGGTCAACAACCTTTGAATTATTACGGGTCCAGCTAGTTTTACCCTTATTCTGCTTGTTAGTATGTGCGACCGTTACACTCACTGATCATTGTTCATTTCTTCTCATATCTGTCATCATCTCTCTTCTTCCTCCCCATCCACACTTTCAATCTTATTAACAAATGTATGATTGAAGAGAGTGTTTATGCTTGAATGAGAGAAAACGGACTCAACATTAATCATGCACCCTTAAAAAAAACAAAAAAAAACACACGAAGTAAAAATAGATGTCGTCATTGATTACTGAATCCAGTTATTGGATCTTCGTTCTGTTTTTTCTAATGAGCCTTTGATTTCAAATTATTTTTTTACCAATGGGAAAACGACATAAATCCTTAACAATTCTGGGGTGTACCACATAACACTTTGTTTATTAAATGAGGCACCCATTCCAAAGGTGTATGTTTGCTATGGGCTGGACTTCATGGTGTGTTGCCCGCCATAATAATTTGAAATATATTTTCATCCATCGTACGAAACTACAGCTTTGAAGTATTTCAGTTACCTCTTTTCAGTGTTGCCCATTTGGATATTTTATATTTGAATTTAGATCAACGATTTTCGATAAATGATCCATGATCTGTTCTTCTTTTTAAACAGATTACTCGACACGGTACTGCCCCGCTTGCTGACTAATATATCTGGCGAATGTCAACTTCCTACAATGGCCAGTTGTCGAGTAACCATGGTGCACGCACGCACGCAGATAGAAATGCCATCAATTGTACCTTGATAAATACACAATAATCAGAAACTGTCAGAAACACGAGGCAAACCTTTTCCAAGAACTGTGAATCATGGGAAATGATAAAAGCCTAAAATGCTTTAAAGGAAGATTTTGCTGCTGTATGTTCTTAAGATAAAATGGTTGTTCAAATACTTCCAGACCGATCCTCTATTAACAAGAAGATATACGTATGTGATATATTGGTGTCTGGTAAAAATGGCATTGGTGTTTTAATTAAATATGCTATGTTCCTAGTTTATAGCTTGTGCCAATTTTTCCGGTACCGTTTCACTGAGTCATTTTCACCGATATTCATAATATAATAAGATTAAGATTTATATCTCAATCCATTTAATGTTTCTTTGGGCTGTAAGATGCATGACTTTGGGTTGCGTTATTATTTTGGTGTTCGACAATTCTTCAATTATTTGCGCTTTAGTTTCGAGCAATAGTTTCAACGATCTGGGTGGGAAGGGGGAGCAATGATGAAGTTTCTTGAAATAACGTTTGAATTTTATTTGCAAAAGGAACTAAAATCCTCATAAAAAAAGAACGTAGAGAGTGGAGAAAGTTTGTTAAATTGCCAGATTTCTTTTTCTCTTTCTCCACAGGGGTAGGGGGGATCAAAGGCAAAATTAAGAGGAAAGAAAATCTAAAGAAAAGGAAGAGGAAGGGGAGGAGGAGAGATTACCAGAGAGCGTAGAGGCGTAGGAAGGAAACTCTATCCTACCCATACTTGATATAATTAGGGGGAAAACTAGGGTAGGAATGAATCTTCAGGCTCAAACTAACTATCTTGTTAAATAGTTGATTAGCTGTTACAGTATGTGTGTATCCAAACACCTATATATACGTGCATAATGTATATTTCAACAAGTCTTTGTGGGGAAGAAAGGAAATATGACATGGTGGGGGATCAAAATGTGGTGGTGGGGGGGAGAATCTAAGTTTGCTCAATTATATACTCTATTGTTTTCGTTTTAAAGTAATGACGTAGTGTTTGGGTTCCATTTGTCCAGAGAAACCTTACAGGATGTGGGACTGTTATTGAACTAATTGCAGCGAAATAATTATTCAAATGAAAAACAACTGTCTTTTGTGCTTATGTGTGTGTGTGTGTGTGTGTGTGTGTGTAGGCGCGTGCGTGTTGCAGAAGAGGCAATCAACTTTCTGTATAAGGTGCAATCCACTTGAATCAATGTCAACCAATTATCTCTCTTTAAAAACAGAAACAAATGATTTTACTTACAAGTGAGTCTAATAAAATTGGGAGGTTTATTCGGTCGTTAATTCTACTTCTTGTTGACTTTTTAGTGGTTTGATTCAAGACTTCATTTATTGTAAACCTCCTGGGATGGGGTGAAAAAAGAATAAGACAAACACTTGGAATGAAAGGAAAGTTGTTCATTTAATAAAAAAAATCAACTTCAGATCAACTTTCCCGTTCGCTTTTTTTTTAAATACCCCCCTTTTAACTTGATATACACACAAAACAGGTAAGTAATTGCCTTAAAATCATTCATGAATCAGCACTTCTTAAATTCGATGGGGGTTTCCAAAATAAAAGAAACGCTTTTTTTTCGCAAGTAATTTCATAAATGAATTTTCCTTCTTTCTTTCATTCTTTGTTCCTCCTCCTTATTTTATTCATTTTCGAATGGATGATGGTTTTTATTTTATTTTATTTTTTTTACATTGTCACTGCTCACCTGCTGTCACGTATTGTGTTGTCCATTTCAAGTTCAGGGTTGAGGAAGAGGTCAAACTGCCTACGTGTTCATATCAACGTAGTTCAATCTGTCTCTAGTCTCAAGTGATTCATGTTTATTCTTGTCCCGGTTATCAAGTTGGGGGAGTGGGGTTTTGTGTGCACGTGTATGTGTAGAGTGTAGACTGAAGCAGTCTCTCTATAACTGGGATTCTCGAACTGAGTCGCTCAGCACTATTTGTACCGCAACCTGGGCCGTAGCAAAGAAACTTCACCACCAACAACAATGACACCAGCCTCAATATGGGTCCCTATACAAACAATAGAGTATTACTTTTTTTCCGGTACACTGTATGGTTCTTGAAACACAACGAATGATAATGCCACATTTATGCAATTCGTAGTTTATATGCCAAGTATAACTTTTCACATTAAACTGTTGCAGAATGAATAAAAATATTTTGGTGTTTTCTCCTTTTGCAAAAATAACTTCATGTTGGTTATAAAAGGTATAGAAAACCTGTATATGTATATTAATTAGAGGATGAGTAGAAAATTATTTCTGTACAAAATTAGGGAGTAAATTTTCTCTATGAATTTCTGGAAGTTTTATTATAATAGAGCTGGAAAAAATGTTATAGCATTATGAGCATGGTATCTTTTTACCTTTAAACCAATATTTTAAAAATGGCCGCCATGAAAATAATATATATATATATATATATATATATATATATATATATATATATATATATATATAATTTATACATATCTATATATCTATATATCTATATCTATCTATCTATCTATATATATATATATATATATATATATATATATATATATATATATACATATCTATATATTTGTATATATATATATATATATATATTTATACATACATATATATATATATATATATATATATATATATATATATATATATATATTATACATACATATATATATATATATATATATATATATATATATATATATATATATATATATATATAATATACCTTGTACGAAAAATTGAATATGGCTGCGAAAATAAGAACTGATTTTGCTAATAATGAATATCATTACTATGATCATTTTGTTGCTGTTCACCACAACATCTCTAAACCTCTCCATGCCTCATTTGAATTTATTGGAAATAGTTCTGTTTCATATTACTCTTTGTAAAGGCCTGGAAATCACAAGTAACACAGTAGGATATTTCCCCAACATTAAGGCAGCAGCGACTGAAATGGCTACAACCACTGAGTTTAAAAAGTAAAATCATCATTAGTCTATCGGAAAGTGGAACTTATCGTTTATTGGGGGGTACAATCTTTGCAACCAGGTTTAATTATATCTAAAAATCATTCAGATTTTTTGGAAAAATTTTCGCCAGGTTTCCTATGAACATTTTGAATTGGGCAGCCATTTTGGAATTCAAAATGGATAACTGTGAATGTACATTTTGTTCCAATAATGACATAGGCATTGTGCAAGGATTCGTCACAAAATTCGATCATTTTTTTAGTGACATATTGACCACTCTCCCACGAAATCGTATTGAAATTCATTGAAAACTGTTGGAGATATCATATAGGAAGATGGGCGGATACAGAAATTGGTAATAAAAAAGCAAAAATATCTTTCAATCAAAAAAGAATGCTTAAACACACCCCAAAATTTAATCACTTTACGTTTACGGATGTATGAAATACTGAAACAGAAATTTATCTCAATCGAAAACGATTTCCGAGATCCATCCCCCCAATTCAATCATTTCTTCCCTATCAAATGGCTAACCTTTAAATGAGAAATTACGGAGATACTGTGTAGACAGACAGGGGCAATTATGGAAGAAAAACGCAAAAATATTTCTTTCTGTCTTCTTTCCATAAATTTCTGTTCTCTTTTGTCTATCCACGCAATATCTCAAAAAGTTCTTGATGAATTTCAATGAAATTTTGTGTAAGTGTTTTTTTTGGTACAGTTGAGTTGTTCAATGGAGAGTTGAGTTTTTGTAAATTTCAGGACACATATTGAATTAATTATGATCAAATTAATTAGATTATTTAATAAAATTCTTTAAATCAGAAAAATGGATTATATATGAACCTCAAAAAGATCTGCTGTAAAATCAGCTTTTCAGACATATAACTTGATGCTTTGGAGGCATTTATATTCTGTGCCCCCCCCCTCGCCCCCTTACCACCCATTGTCTTCCAACAGCACCCTATTGCCCCCTTCCCCTCCAGCAACCCTTCACGTCTTGTCCAGAGAAAAAAATAATTTTGAATGAAATTTTGCAAATGATCAGAGAAATAATTGAGTTGACATCGACACCCTATATTAAAAAAGTAATTAAAATTTTAAAAGATTAGTTCTTGAGTAGAACCCACTTTGGGGATTTCAGAATCATACTCCAGCTTCTAAAATCATCTTAACAGTATACTGAGGTGTTGCACAAACCTTTCATGCATAGAAAAATAATGAAGATTGCATCATATATAAAAAATACAATATACTAGCAGGGATACCTGGCATTGCCTGAGGGAAATAACAAAGAATTTGATAATACACTGGAAAATATGTTCTTCAACATATTTCTTCTTACACAACACAACAAATAGAAAAAAAGATGATTTCTGCCAAGAGCTCATTCTTTACTTCTAATCTGTGATGTTTACTCACTGTTTTAAATTGATGGGCAGCATTAGGAAGGGAAAAAAATGAGGTTGAGGTTCGTTTTATCGGTATAAACTGAAAAATGTAGAGAAATTTCAATATATTTTTTTTACTCTTACTGGCAAAATAAATCTCAGAAAAAAACTTTAAAAATTGAGATGAAGGTAAATAGTTGATAAAAATTAATAATAATAATTTACAGAAATCAGATAAAAAATTAAAAAAATTACTGTCAACTATTTTTTTTAAGTAACCTGATTTTTTCCTGCGGGATCATTTTAGAAGGGAAATGGGAAGGGCTTGAAAGGCTTTCAGCGTAAATTGTACAACGCTTGCGTGAATATACATGCATACATGCGCGTTTATGTGTCTCCACTACTGCTAATATTTCATCCAAAAAATCAATATATATATATATATATGTATAACAAAGAAAGTGCTCAAAACATGTATGAGAATTAACTTATTTGTAAAAATCTTTGTGTCATTATGAGAACAATAATTGGGAAAATTCTCATATAAAACTTTTTTTTTTAATGATAGTTTGTACTAGATATTGTTTAGTAGGGACCTTGAATGATCCTTGGTGACCTCAAATGACCTTTGAGGTCAAACCAACAGAGCCTATGTGACAAGTTGATTTTTTTGTGAGTGTTCATTCCAAATATTAGATCAGTGTATAAGAGGCACAGACAAACAGAATAGATTCATACTTTTTATCTGCAAAAATGATCGCATTATGCATGGATGAATGCAGTTCTCTCATCATAATTGTATTCCAATCTTGATTACCAAAGATCGGGTAGATGATATAAATTCCCTCAAATATCCAACCCTACTCTTTATTTTACTTGATTTTCTTTTATTTCTTCCCCACTTGAACTATTTGACCCCCTGCCCCAGTCCATGAAGTCCTGACATCCTAGTCTAACTTATGCAAATTGTTAACGAATCCATGTCATAGAATTATAACAATATTCCTCCCTCTCACCAAGTTCAATTTGCTGCAAGAGTTACTTTTATAAAAAAAAAAGTGAGCATAAAATCTTTCACTGATTCAAGAAAATATAGCTGCCATTTTGGTATTGTTGATTGCAGTGCAACTGGCACAAAGGAGAGAAAAATTCTATTAATTAGCCTATGTAATGCCAAAACATCATGTTTCTATCTAAAATAGTTTTCAAGATATGATATTACATAATCAGGCAAGGATTATCATGATTTACTATACACTTGTCAAGGGGATAGACTGAGAAACTGCCCGTCCAGATTCAGGCAAAACAATATGGAAAATTCAGGCAAAGCAAGAAGAGAAAAAATTGAATAGAGAAAGTAAAAAGATTAATTAATTAACGATATTGGTCCAACAAAGTAAAACAACTACAATGTTATTGATGTCCCTTTGGACCATATTGGAAATAGGCACCTCGTGTTTGAGTCATTTAGTCAAATTTTCAGCTGACATCAGTTGTCACATGGTACGTTAGCATTCAAAATAAACAAATTGATTCTGCATGAAATTTTCAGTGAAACCTTTTCTGAAAATAAAAAATAAATCAAAAGGTGGTATTCATTTACTCAAAATTTGATTTGATTTAATCAAAACAAGGATAACAACATCAAAACTTTATCTCTTACCAAAAGACTGTTAAGAAACTTGAATATTCAATGGAAAATAGAAATAATTCTTGCAAGTAATTTTTTGTGCTTTCAGTCCATAAGATCATACTTACCCTCCAACCCCGGTAATTTGTCAGTGAATTTTATGTGGAATTTATTCGTTTACTTTCCAATGCTGATAACATGTGACAACTGGTGTCAGCGGAAAATTTGACCTAATGACTTGGTCTACTTAATGCTAAAAGTTAGTCAAATATAGGGTACTTAATTCCCGTATGGTCTGACTTGTGTTTTTCTCTTTGTTAAAATTCTGCCCTTCTTCATAAAAGAGTTCCCATGTGCTCATGATAATTATAACTCTTCAATTGAAATTTGAATAGATTCCATTTTTTAAAAAGATAAAAATGAGGACAAAGTGACCTTGGAGATAGACTTCTACTCAACAAACGTGCTTTTTATATTCCTTGTCAGAATTTTATGAGAGGAGTTTCCAAACAACAAAAACAAAGAAAATAATCCAAAGAAATTATGTTCAATGGTTTTTATTAGAAAACATCAATCAAAACTGTAACCAAAAATATCGACATAGATTTTCAAGTTGGTCTAAGTCACGTATACAGGATGCACCAATGAAGATAGAGGACTGAAAATCTAAATATCTATTCCATATAATGTCCTGGAAAAAATTTTTTTTTAATTCCCCCCAAATAAGGTTTTAGTGGGGGAATTTAATTTGCAATGTAAGTTTATTCTAGATTTGTCCCTTAGTTTGTGTCCAGTGGTAGACTTACTTTTGAAAATTTGGAATTTTTAGTGATCACTGTCCAACAAAAGGCAACAGAAGTTAATTATTCCTTGATCACCTCTTTTTTTGATTTTCAATTAATCATCTTTACACAGCATGCTGCCAAATGGGATTGATGGCATGACAGTTCTATTAAGTGACTAACCAGACTTGTTTATATTATTCTTTTAGAATGTCTAAAAAAATTTCCAAGTTAATTATTTCCACTTGCTTGCTTTATTCACATTGGCAGACTGGATTGAAATTCCATTCTGCATCTTTATCATTGACAAATAGACCAGAAAGTTAATCAGAGACCTTCATGGGAAGAAAAGAGAAATATAAATGGTTTCCATTGTTATTGTTACTATTTTTACTCTAACATCTTATTATTGTTGGTTTTTGATGAAGAATTTTCACTATTATTTTATTATTTATAGCTCCCTCTCTATCATTTTAGCTTTCTATCATAATACTAGGTTGATCAACTCTGCGATAGGTCGAATGAACAGCACAAAATTCAAGAAGTAGTTACTGAGGAAACTTGAATTTTCATGGATGTCAGTATGTCTATAATAGATGAGATCTCAAGGTCTGGAATGAGCAAATCTTATGAAAATCTACTTCTTTAGTTTTTTATTTTGTGATGTTGAAACTATTGACCAATACTGTCAACATAGGTTTCTTCAGTTTTTAGGTTGGTGTTGTTTGTTGGCTATGTATTTGGTTCTCAGTCATTTTATTGAATATCATATTGCCAACACGTAATCATCAGTTTTGTCTTGTGGACGCTTCGTAAACAACCTTTTTGACAAAGTGATCTTTTGCCAATTTGGCCTCTTGCTGTTTCGTTGAATACTTTTTTTGTACCATTTAGAAGTTAAAAAACAAAAAAATAGTGAAATTTCTTGGATATAATTTTATTTTACATCTAAGATAATAACGCTGGAAGAACAGTATGATAAAAACATTACATCATAAAATGAATTTTTGTGAATGATCAGAAATAATCCAGCAAATTAATTCTTTGAAAGATATTGCTCCTCAACAGAAAGATTAAACTGTTCTGCCTTAACAAGCATAATTTTCTTTATTTTCTTTTCTATATTCAGTCAATTAATTTTTTCTGCTGAAAAAAATGATTTTATCATTCCTATAAGTCATACAAACATAGATTAATTAAGCTTTATTTGTAAAACTGGTTTTTAGTTGTTTAGTTTTATATTTTTGTCGATGAAGACAACAAATTACTTCTTTGAAGATTATGTCTCTTTCTTCTACAGAAAAATGGAACTGTTCTGTTCAGAATGTTTAATGAGTAAAAAATGTAATAGGTCTCTGAAAATTGATACAAAGAAAGTCTGTTGATTGACCTGAGATCATGTTATCAACTGTTAATTTACAGAGTCTGTCTTCATATTCCACAATCATAATATTCCAAACACTTGAATTTAGATTTTCTCATTTATCTTAATCTAATTGTCTTATTTTCTAACCCAGTCCATCCCGGGTACTGCCTGCTGATTAAACAAGATAATCCTGATTATTGGGTTTTAAGAGTTAATTCACTATCAATAACCCTGTTTCATCTGATTAAAAAAGAAAAATGTCAGTCAACTGAGCCATGGTAAAAAACAAAACTTCTATAAAGATAACAAAATTATGAGGCAAATTGTTTGAACTGCAGATGAATGGTAGGAATTATTAACAACTTGAGAAATGCATTTGGAGGCCTGGAGTGGTTTGGTAGTTGCCAGCACAGAAAACTGAATTGGCAAACCAAGTTCAAGTTTTGACCAAGTCTAATTATATTCAGTTTACACCAATGTCCATGGGTAAGGTATAAATCCACTTCTCCCTCCAGTTTTGGGTAAAAATTCTCTTTATTGTGTCTAGAATAAACATTTTTTTTGTTTTTAGTGGGGGGGTTCAATTTGCAATGTAAGTTTATGCTAAATTGATCCCTAGTTTGTGCCTAGCTGCATTCACACTTGCTTGTTGAAAATTTAGGCTTTTTTTCAATAATCACTGCCCAACAAAAGGTGAGAGAAGTAATTTATTCATTGATCATCCTTTTCTCTCAATTTCTAATTTGTCACTCCCAACACGGCATGCGGGTAAAGGACATTGTTATTGTGATGGTTTCTATCAAGTGACTAAGCAAACCTGTCATGTATTATTTTTGTAATGAAATCTTGGAACAAATCATATTACAGTACTGATCGAAATTTCCTTTTTTTTTTTTTGCAGATCGTGTTGGTGGTCGGACGTACAGTATGAAGATGAAAGCTGCTGATGATAAATATGATTCATTTGATCTGGGAGGAGAATGGGTTGGAAAGTGAGCACCAGGATTTTTAAGACTAATTTTTGTTGGATCTTGATGGAAATAGGTTTTAGGGACTAGGAATATGGTAAGGCTGTATCTAGAATTAACACTTGGCAATCACAGAGGTGTCTATCAGGGATGAGAGAAGTGAACCCATGCAGCTGGGGGTTCTGGGATGCTGAAATTCCTTAGTAATTTTCAAAAATATCGTCAATTTTGGGGCTGTTCGGAACAGAAAAAAAACTTGAAATGAAGAAGTAGGTATGAGCAATACCCCCAAATACCCCCACTGTTTCCACCACCATGTGGAGGTGCTGATAATTACAACAAAAATATCTACCAATAAAAAATTTTGTTTAAACTTCAGGCTCTCCTTTTGACAGTAATAAAAGTTCTTTTTTATTACTTTGGGGGGAAATAAATATGGGAAACAAAATTTGAATAAAATATATCTTTTCTTCTAAAATGAAGAAGTTCAATTCCTGTCTGAATTTTCCAAGTAAAGGATCATCATTATGTACAGATTCTTTCAGACTGTTGTCCGCATCTTGGTTCATTTTTTGAATGCAATGTTTCAGCCATTGTACCCTATGGCCGTCCTCAAGTAAGTGCTGTAAATTGAGAGGGTTTGGAATGTTGACGCTGAAAATGATCTGCAACATGGTTATGACTAAGGATTTCTCCAATTTTAAAATAGACAGTGGAATTAGGACATTCCATACCCACTTTTCAGTGGGGGCCCCTCATCCCAGAATCCCCTCCATTAATAACACCCACCATTAAGAAGGCTATAGGCTACAATGTCTCAAACGTGTTCAAAAGATGAATCGAGATGAGGACATTAGTCTGAGGAAATATATGTATAGTTGGGGAATTCGATGATCTGAACAAAATTTGGACTGATAGATTCTCATATTCATTTTCATTAATTTTGAAATACTAGAGATTTTATCAAAACTAATTTCAAAATTGCATTTTTTGGAAAAATATCTTTCAAATATTGACTTGATCTGCTTTTTTTTCCACTCCAGACCTCAACCACATCTTCATTATTTGCTTAACCAATTCAACCTGGAGACTTTTAATCCACAATATCTTCATGATTCTAAAAAACTGACATCAAACATTACATTCCTTACCAAGATAGACCTGCTGCTTTTTTCCATGAAGGTAATTATTGATATTCACAAATATACTTGAATTTCTATGAGATAATTTTATAAAAACATATATGTATATATATGTGTGTGTGTGTGTTTGTGTGTGGTAAAGAAATGACAAATAAGGAAATAAGTTTTTGGTTGGACCAATTTACTTTGGTGAGCAAATGGTGTTGATCAGAATATAAAGAATAAGCCTTGGGAGGAATTCAAACCCATCCAAGTATATATATATATATATATATATCAGTGGTTTCAAAACTGAGAACTCAGATGATGGTCAGGGGCCCACTGTTGAAATTATGATTTGAATAATTTAGCCATGAATTCAAAATTATGATGACTGAGCTTGACAGTTAATCATGTTTCTACAAAAAGTGGTTACTTTTTTTAAAAAGTAAAATTGTTGTCTGACTTTCATTATCTTTGACAAATTTCATGACAGCAACATGAAAACCATTGTTTTTTTGCATTTAGAATCGGACTTCCTTCTTACTGAATTTATTGTAACTAGCCTCACCAACCCATCTTTTTGAATTAAAACTTGGATCTCATAGCATTATTTTTAGCCCAGGATTCATCCTGTGGCTTTAAAAAAGTAAAGTGTGCCCAGTGTGTTTTATTTGTTTTCTTTTTAGTTAAAATGGTTGAAGGGTCGATTTGAAAAAGAAGAAGAACTTGGAAGCACAGTGGATGCCCTTCAAAGTGATGGAATGACATTTGAAAAGTACATGAAAGCTCATTTATGGACAAAAAGTGAGTGCCTATTTCAATTGCTCTTTTTATCTATAATTCTGAAAATTCTTCCAACTGCATGATCAGATTATTGTTAGTTGAACAGAATAAGCAGAAACAGTATTAATGTAAACCAGGATCTTTGATTATAACCCAATAGCACACTGCATTCTTTTTCAAGGGTGCCAAAATATTGTGTACTTAGTTGCTTTGACAGCCTGTAACTTGTGTATCTGTGCATGTATGACTGATATTGATTTGAAATCACTAAGATGGACTTCAAACACACCATTGTTTGGCAATTGGAGTTGCCTGTTGTGGCAGGACACATTTTGCTCAATGAATGGAGTCACCTACAAAGGCAAATGTTATTTCTATGTGAACATTTTCATCACAACACTAAGAGAAATGTTGGGAATGACTAATTTTGAAGTGCTTTGAAGAAAAGTATGTCCATACATCAGGACAGAATTCATAAGCAGTTTCACCCTTTTGAAATACCTGGCCAGAGCAAAGCCTCCATCTGATAAGAACATGACTAAGAACTGTGTGAATAGCATTCCATGCAGTTGTGGTAGAGAATAAAAAGGCAAGACCTGCCACCCTATCTCTAAAAGTAAGGCTGGAAGAACATTGTCCTTTGAGAGACTCTGAAATCAGGCATGGTTGATTACATGTGAAAGGAAAAGATAGGGGATGCTTCACCAACATCCATGGACCAAAGTCAGAAAAATAGATAGAGTGTAACATTGGAGTATAATGCAATTGAAACAATCAATGTACATGCTAGTCTCTGATAAAATCCTCAGTAGACTGGACAGAGAATTGAACGCTATACGGGAGGCCTTGATTAGGAAAGAATAGACATTATGTTTTAGGCTCCAAAATTATACCATCTGATTCTTCTTCAGGAAAATTGCCCAGTGGATATAAACATTGGTTAAGCATTTCAGTTTATTCGTGGGTTGTGAGTTCAGTCCTTGGGTCCGACAATGGAATCTAGTGTAACTTGCAGAAGCAGTATTGCAAGGTCAAATTAACAAAAAAGATGAAATAACAGAAGAATTAACTTGGATCTTTTTGAAACTTAAAATTATCCAAACAAAAAATGAAGTCTCCAAAACTAATTCCCTGAATTTGATTTGCATTCCTTCAAGCACTTCCATTTTTTTCTACTTGCTGACAAATCAGCAGAAGGACTGTTTCAAATTATATAAACCTATGCTTTCCAAACCCCTGATCACAACCAAAATACCTGTACTTGATTAATGTAAAATTCAGTGTAATTTATTAGATTGAACTAAATGAAGAAAAACTGATATTGTTTCTGCCTTGAGAGTTGCTAGCCATGAAATATTGTGTTTCAGGTTGCAGCCAAAAGGTTTGGGAAAAACTGATAAAAACTTACTGAATATAGAAATTTGACCTAAATGTTTTACTGCTATTTTCCTTAACAGAGACTTTCCATTTAGTAGAAGCTGCTGTTCGGAGTATGTTTGGCTATTCTCCACACGAAATGTCCCTGCTCTATTTCATCATGTATATAGATGCTGCAGGTGGTTTGGAGACCTTCTTTCAGCCATCCAAATACAGTGGAAAGGAATCGCGCTTAAAGGTAGGGACCTCAAAAAGACAACAACCTGAAGTAATAGGGAATTCTGGAGAGGAATAAAGACATGTATTTCAATGAATGTCCTCCTCTTGGTTGTTCTAGTCACAATGTTTCTGTCATCATAACCTCTGACCTTTTTTTGTCATATTTAGTAACTTTCTTGGAATTGAGAAGCGAACCCTTCATTCACTCCTCTGGAATAGGTTGATCTTATTCCACTGTCTATGATGAGGATATCTTGTATTAGTTTTCCCTCATTCCACTGAACCAGAGAATTTGAATTTCACTGCCTGGCCCAAGGACTGAACTCACAACTACCAGATAACTGCATACTCTTGACCAACACATATCAACTATAGGACCATCAGGTGGTGAAGTTTTAAATGTAATATTGCTGAAATGTTGGGACTGAAGCAACCAAGATGAGGACACAAATCCGAATAAATCAGTCTAAAACAATGATAGTTCCTCGGCTCAGAAAATATAAATAGATTGATAAAAGCAGAAAAAACTCTGGGACTGCCAAACTTTTATGGTATAAAAGAGGCTATAATTTCATACTTTCTTTCCACCATATCTAGTTCTAATATTATACTTGTATTATACTCAAAAGATATGGTAAATAGGTATGATTAACTGTATAGATATCAGTTGAAGTGATACATTACAAGTATATAAAACCATTGTAGAACTTGAATAGATAACCACAAACAGGATGGGGGGGGGTGCATGGATTTGTAGAATAATAGTTAAAGAAATAGTGATAGTTCAACAGACAGAACAGATAAATGATTTTTTTCACTCATTTGTAAATACAGCATGTTATTGTAGTCAAGTATAAACATGTTGAAATAGTTAGGATACATAAAAGTGGAGAGTCTTGTTAGGTGTATGTATTTCATGTCTTTCCACAAAGTATGAGTTCAAGCCTTCTTCAGAGCAATTTTTTAAACTCCGTTTCCTTTTCTAATTTTATCTAAATTTCTGTAATGAAACAATCTATTGTTTACCATTTGTTGTTTTTCTAGGGAGGCCTCCTTCAATTATCCCAGAATCTACATGAAGTCATTGGAAAGAAAAATGTTCACTTCAATCAACCAGTCACACACATCATTCAAGTAAGTGGAAAAAGGAGCCTGATTGCTTTTTGAAAAAAATCATATTTCTGAATATTACATATGATTACAATAGCAGAGTAATTACTTCTTTTGATCACAGTAATATGGCGCTCTTTTCCAAATATTTTTTGTAATAAATTTAGTAACATTAATTAATATTTAATTTTCTAAACAAATAATGATAAAAGATAGCATCATAGAGAGTCTCCAAAATAGCTACATACTATACACGTTGTGCCATGTGTTTGGGAATAAACATATATACATACACAATATGTCGCAATATACATCAACATCGAGTGATATTTTGCCAGCTTCTGAAAGAAGATACCAAATAAGATACACAACACTAAACCATTCCATCTTATTGAGGCTTAAAAATGACATCATATATTCAAAAATAATGAGATTAAACCTGACTGAAAGCACAGCAGTCAGGTTACGACACGTGTTCTGGAAATGTTATTTAAGATGTGTTATTATGACCCTGTTTAGCACTGCATTTTTTAGGAATGTATCTGGAGCACTAATCAAGGTTGTACTGTATTTAAAATAGAAAAGAGGTTTTTTTTTATAATGAAAGTTATTCTTGAAGAATTCTAGAGGTAAAAGTTTCTTCAAGTCCATTTCTAGCAGGCTGTGCCAGAATAAGTTTTTTATGCTTCAAATTTATTAGTTATATAAGAAATGTTTTTTGAATCGTAAGATGAAGGATATTGTAAACAAAAAACAATGAATTAATAAAAATATTACTCTTTTGAAGCAATAATCTTTTTCTAATGATTTACTGGTGAGAATATGCCAGTCCTATAAAATTCTTTAGCTTTAGTGGTTACAAATTCAATAAAAGCACTAATTATGGCTTCCTTATTGAATTTTCTTATACGAATATGGAATCCTATCTGTAGGGGAAATGTCAGTTGAATATGGAGGATGGAGCAAGCCTTCATATCCCAAATCTTTAAACTTCATTATTTTATTCAGTCAGCTGAGAATTATGGGGTAAGGCACAGTCATGGAGTATTTTTCATAGTTCATTTAGGACCCATTTTTCCAACTTTTTAACCCTTCCTATTTCCTTGAGATGACATGATATGGCTACTGTTAAAGTCCTAAAATCACTGAAAAGTTCTCGAACTGTTGTTCCTGAGTTGTTGGCCATTGTTGTCAATAACTCTTTATCATTAAGAACTGGTTTAGGCTTCCCTCAACATTTATTATTGCTATCCTTACCTATACCTATTGAACCAATGCTGAATGATTCACTCTATAGAGGTTTCCCTCCAAATGCTTTGTTGAGCAGCATTGTATCTTAATTTGAAATCATACTTAGAAATAAGTCTGACTTTTTGGCACCATTGCTGTTAAAGGCTCAGAAATCTCCTATAATAATGAATTATATCTCTCTATTTCTATTGGAACTGAAAAAATTACATTACATTTGTAAATCTTACAATTTTAGCATTATTGGCCGTAAAAGAAAAATGACATTCTATGTGTAACTATAAATAATACAAATATTTGACTGTCCTGACAATTTTTTATACTTTTCAAAACAGTTAAAATTCATAACTTGGAGAGCCAAAAAGATTAGTTAAGTTATTTTTATTCTTTCTTGGAGTTGAATGCAAAATTTTCTTTGCAGTTGTCCAAAGAGAAAGTAGTTGTGGTTACGGATCGACGTCTTCAAGTGACGTGTGATCGTGTTATCCTTGCCATTCCCCCACATCTTGCAGGTAAGTGATTTAAGGGAATTTGACAAATTTCATGACAGCAACATGAAAACCATTGTTTTTCTGCATTTAGAATCAGACTTCCTTCTTACCGAATTTATTGTAACTAGCCTCACCAACCCATCTTTTTGAATTAAAACTTGGATCTCATAGCATTTATTAAATTATCTCAAAAACCGTTTGCATAGCCTTGATGTTACTTGACAGCCAAGAGGGGACCTTACTGCACATGAGTGGAGAGATTTTTTCTTATGGGATGACTGAGTCAGCAGTGAAATACTATTGAGTGAGCTTGTGCACTGTTTTACTGTCACATTCAAAGTGCGAGTTATTCTTCAGGTCTTACGCAGGGCCTTTTGGTCAAACACAGCCTCACTCAGGTCAGTCAATTCAGGTTTTGCTCACAAAACTTTTTCAGACCATGTAAAGAATTAAGGAGTGGCAGCTGATGGTAATTCTGAAAGGGGACTGACTGTTTTGAAAAGTGAAAGGGCTGCTTGGATCAGTTTATGAGATCCTAAGGGGAGTACTTTGAAAGGCATTAGAGTATCATTGCCCTAAGTAGGCTATTTCTTTGTTGATATTGAATGGCTGGATCCTAGACATAGTATGAATAGATTTGTGTGTGTGTGTGTGTGTGTGTGTGTGTGTGTGTGTGTGTGTGTGTGTGTGTGTGTGTGTTTGTGTGTGTGTTTTAAATCTATGGTTGAAGCAAATGAACATTCATTGAGAGAAAATCTCACTTCTACTTCAACCTGAAGAGAGGGAAAAAAAAAAAGCTTCTCTTCAACACTCTAATCTTCCATTGGTCAAAAAAAAGGTTACAATAGCTGAAGGTGTAAATAGACAGAAACATGATATCCAGCATCTTGCTTGGATATGGCTGTGTGAGAAAAGTAATGTTTTACGAGTTATATTTATAAAAGGTTCCCTCCTGGGAAACAAATGCTTTGATATGAAAGTCATTTTGAGAGATGCAGAAGCCTCATGCATGTATATCCTGGCTGCAACTGCTGCTTTACAAAAAGCTTGAAGATTAGTGATTGTGGTGAGGAGAAGAAGATGAAAGACAAAAAGAAAAGTAATTTCCTATTTTATATGCCACATGATGTTTAAAAAATAATAAATAAGAGAATTAATACCTAAATAAATCAGGTCAAAGATAAGATATTTCAGACTAAGCCATACTTCCATCTGTACTTCCGTAAAATGACGTGAGGTGCCCAGTTTAGCATTATTTTGCTGGTCTACCTAAAAATTGAAAGGAAAAAAATTCCTTCGAGGAGAACTATTTTAGGTTTGTAAAATAGAAAAATTACTGAAGAACAACTGAAAAAGTTGACATACGGGCAACAGAGACAACTTAGATTGGAAATGGTTGTTCAGGCATCAATTTATGATCAGATGTCTTTTCTCTTTTTGTCTTTTTGATGCTGAAGCAATTTGACAATTTCAGACAGCTTTTACTAGTTATGAAATAAACACGTGCATTATATCTCTATGCATGTGGGTATCTGTTAACATAACACTAGTGATTGTCTGCTCAGTTAGTTGTATGCATCTTATCGTCTGCTAAACAGCTAGACTCTGGGTGCTGAAAATTAGGATTACGTGACTCTAAAATGAATGTGGGACAGATGGCTTGTATCCCTGAGGTTACTAGAGGTCACTACAGGTCAATTCATGGTCAAAACTGTTATATCTGGCCAAACCACAAAAATAGATATCTTTTTACATGGCACTGCATAAACAAGAATCTAATTGTGGGCATTTACGTATCGTATCGTATGTAAATATTTATTTGCCTTCGTCTGTCTGCATTCTTCTTTGGAAATGCATAAAATCCTAAAAAGAATGCAAGTAACAGACATTTAAACATAGATTGATAGGATTCCCAATAATAAACACTGCTATCCACAACAGACTGGTTTAAACACAGTTGCTGGGATTAGGTTATTCATGTGTTTTGACTATCCATCTATGTATCTATCTGGACATCACCCAGCACTTAATGTTGATAGTAAACACTTGGAATTTTGCACATTCACTTTCTTCGATGAGTAAGGAAAATATTTTAGATTTCTTTTCCATGGGGATTCAATATGCAATGTAAGTTTATCTTAAGTTGGTCTCTAGTTTATTTTTTGAAAATTCTGACCTTTTTTAGTGATCACAGCCTAACAAAAGGTGAAAAAAGTAACCTGTTCATTGATCACCCTTTTTTCCAACTTTTATGGCTGGTGTTGATTCATAATTTCCCTTGGAATGCTAGTTTATGATATGTCTCATATACATGGCAACCCCAGTCTTTGAGGGTACTTAACAATGAATTAGGGTAACAAAGCAACATCTTATGGCAAATAAAACATTCTTGGAAATAAATACTAAAACCTTAAAAACTTGACGGTTGGTAAGCACCAAAGTAGAATGTCTACCATTTATCATTTTGGTATTTTACACTGAAATTGCAGAATATTTCAACAAAAATCATTGCATGTTTCCACTCTTTTGGAAAAATTTCAATACCTTTAAAATAGAATTCAACATTACTTCTTTGATGGTGCTGAAAGTGATGTAGATAATAGATCGAAATATTCATCTATCATCTTTTTGTTACTCAAATTTTGTGTTTCACTTTACTATCTATTGTCTCTATGTCCAACAGTGAACTTCTTCATTTCTTTTTAAGACTTATCATCTCATCTACTACTATGATGTGTCATATATATATCTATATTTTTTGTTTCTAACATTCATCATGGTAGATAGCCATTAAATGATAATTATAAAGTAAGCTACTTACTCATTTTTTTTTTTTTTCAAATGTGTAAAAAATCTGGCTTCATTCTGCTTGAACATAATCAAGAAAATGCAGAGGAACAGAATGTAATTGCAAAACTATTTAAATATTGCTGTCATTTTTTGATGGCATTGCTAAACTAGTTTCCATAATTATTGGTGTGCATTAGCTGCTTCTTCTGTCTGGGGTGTCTGGAGTTGCAACTTGCATAAATGAGATGCTTAGATAGTCTAGGGCAGAGGTTCCTGACCTTTCTAAGATCATTCCTCACTTTTGTCAGTATGATTACTAGTTTTCAAACCAAATAGAATAATTATTTGTAATTATTCTTTGTTGCAACTTGAGCTGCAACAAAGAATGATTAAAAATGATTCTTTTATTTCGCATATGATTAGACAGCTTTATAGTAAGAATTACTTTAATTTCATAATTGTAATGCTGCTGCTGCTGCTGCTGCATATTTGTTGCATGAGAAAGCAAGCAAAAATAATTACAAGACATCATTTGAAATTCCAATTTATTACAAAAAAGATAAGAATTCTGCTCTAGTAACTGACAAATGTTATCTCTGTTCTTGTTTAATGGCTACTACTTTTTTCATTTATGGGTCAATAAGAGAGAAACTCATCCTCACTATTCTTAAGCCAAAAACATTCCCCACAACTTATTTTTCCCTAATAGCCGTATCCCCCCCCCCCTTGAAATACCTAAATTTCCCTTTTGGTCACTACTTCTGGTCAGTTTTGATTATTTGAACCACGATTATACAATATTTTGTCCCCACCAATGAAAAAATATTTATTTAGAAAAATAAAATAATTGAATTACAAGCTGTTTCCATTGCATTATATGATCATTGTTTCATCTTTATTCCCTTTGAAGACATAAAAACATTTCTGATACGACCCTGACCCTCCAAAAGATTTGCAGACTTTCAATCTAGAGCAGTGGTTCTTTTTCTGCAGACAAAAAATATGAAAGATTTTTTATTTTGATTTTGTGATTAAAATGAAAATAAACCATCACAAGTTTTAAGAAACTATATTTATTTCAAATAATTTGTAAATTTAAAATTCCCCTACCACAGACAAAAGACAAACTGACAAAGATTTATCTTAAAAAAGGTTTATTCCATTCTAATCAATAAATACATTTATATGAAAATGTATATATATATTGATAATTTTTTATAAATCATATATCCAATAAAGAAATTGCAGTTTATATTTAAAAAATGAGACGAAGCTAAAATGTAGGAAAAGTTCATAAAATAACAGACATTTGTGTTTATTAAATTTCGGTTTTTTCTGTCTTTTCAAAAGCTGCCATTAAATTCAATCCTGACTTACCATCCACAAAAATGACGTTGTTGAGAAATGTGCCATTGGCTTTTATTATTAAATTTTGCTTCACATACGAAGAGGTAAGTATGACAAAACCATTTGTCTCAATGTTGCAAGGCCACAACCAAACCTCATTTGATGAGGATCCAGTTATTGTTGTTTCCCCGTGAACAAAAATACAGAGGGAACCATTTATTATAATAGCAAATAGTGTTATCAAATAGTTATTATTGCCAAAATCAGTTGGTCCCAAACATTTCATTTGAAATGAATTAAAATCATGTCTCATTGTGTGGATCTCATTAGAAACTGTCCAATGATCAGCCTCTTTTGGCTGCATGCCATGTTAGGGATTATCAATTTAAAAAATTGGAAAAAGGGGTGATCAATGAATAGATTTTTCTCTTACCTTTAGCTGGATGACTAAAAATTACAAAGTTTCAAAACACAAGTGTATTTGCTGCTGGACACAATCTAATTAACTTACATTGTATAATTGAAATAAAAACAACCCCCAAAATGTTGTTCTAGACATAATGAGTATATATTTAAACTGTCAGCCCTCTGCACAAGCCTGTATATGAAAGATAGCCAGACTCACTTAAAACCTGAAGAAACCTATGTTGACAGTTTTGGTTGATGGTTTCTATTTATAGAATAAAAGATAACACATTTCATATCAATTTGTTAAAATGTAAAACTGTTTATATTAACAAATGTAAATTGTTTCAATACTCCTTATTTGATATTATCAGCTGGTTATTGTTGTCTAAAAGACCCTGTCCTAAAGTGATTGCAATAAGTGGATTCCTCTCTCTATAAACTTCATGTTGATAAAAGAGGAATTGCTCTATTTTTAATATCATTTTTATTAGGTTAAAAAACTGATCTGATTTACCACTTAATAGAAATAGTCATGTGGCCAATGTCTTTTGACACATGCCAGGTTTGGGGGTGAGAGTTTATCATTTAAAAAATAGGAGAAGGGGGTGATCAATGAATTAATTATTTTTTTCACCTTTTCTTAGAGAGTGATCTTTGAAAAATTTGGCATAAACTCACTTTGCAAATTGAACCCCACACTAAACCAAAAACCTATTTAGAGGGGAATTTTCACAAAACAAAAAAGTGTTTTCCTCAACATAATATGGAGTAAATGTTCAAGTTTTCATTCTTCCAGCTCCATTGGTCTGTACATGTATGTACGGCCAGCCAGATCAATTTGAAAACTGAAGAAACTTCTGTGGATAGTTTGGATTGACTGTCTCTAAAAATGTGATCAAAATGCTTAAGTGCTCAAAGAAACAACATAATTAAGCGTTAAGCTCCCCAGAAACTTTAGTTATCTCAAAAGCTTGAATGCACACTTTTCTTTGCAGCCTTCTGGCCAAGATCAAAGTGAAGAATTGGTTTTTAATATCTGATACATCCCCATTAGAGGGACTTCAATATGAAACTGATTTTTTGAACAAGACAAGGACTAGGGGCTTTTATTGATTATTTTTTTTATGTGGAATATATTTGTATTAATATATAACCCTGTTCTCTCACAGCTATTCATAAGATGATGCTTATTTATAAATTTTTTTCCAGTCATTTTGGATAACTGGAAAAAACCCAACTTCTAATTATGGCTTCCAAAGCATGATCCAAGATCCTGAATGTGGTCCCATTGGTGTGGTGTATGAAGCAACATCTGCTAAAGGCAGCCCAGCTCTTATTGGTTTTGTATCAGCAAGTCGTGGATTAGTGAGCAAAGAAACCGATGTAAGTACAGAGCATATTATTGTATGCATACATTTTGTATGCACTACGAAAGAAATCATAGATATATTTGAATTACTATAAGATGATTTTTTTTCAGAAAAGAAACTACTGAAAACATTTCAGTTGATGAGTCCACTGTTTCAAATAGGGTAACAGATATTTTCATCAGCAAAATTGTCACCTTTCAGTGGAAGGGTCCATTGTCACAGACATAGAAACAGAAAAAAAATCACTGTTCATTATGTAAGTACAAGATAATCTTTTAAAAGTGAACTGTCAAGTATAAAGTTGAAACACATTTAAGAGGAGAACAAAAATGAGATATTTTTCAAATGAAAATCAGATATTAGAATTCTAATAACAAACAATATGATATTCTCTATACATTGGTATAATATGTCGTATAAAAGATATGAAATTTCAAGTGTTGGCCAAAATGGTTTTTCTGTTGGAGCGTTTAGTTTTTAATTAATTTTATTAAAAAAGATTGTGTTTGATTCAATTTGCAACAATCGTTGTATCATTTGAAAAGTTGCTAGTTGCCAGTTATTGCTGGTTAGTATCGATGGTAGTGAAGGAGATAACAAAAAGATGTGCGCGTTTAGGGTTCCATCTAAGAAAAACTGACCCTAGCTATCAAAATGGGGCTCCCCCTGGTTACTTCCATTTTTGACACCAGGCCTTTAGTCCTGCTCCCAGCATACTGTGAATCAGTGGATATTTACCCTTTATTTGACATACAAAAAGAATACATTCATAAAAATGTAAGCAAAAAAGAATTCATGAACATTACACCACTCACCTTTTTGTTTTTTAATTTAAGATTGAATTGAAATCTTGATATACTGTTCATTTGCATTTTTAAAAAAAGAATATACTGTTCATTTGTGTGTTTCATTTGCTTCAGTCTGTTCAGTTCATTTGTATTAAAACTGGGACTCGAACTAAGAAAGATAAAAAGAAGAAAATAATCGTAAAATTAAGATGCCTGCAGTTATAACAACTAGCATTACCACACACACACACACACACACACACACACACACACACACACTTAGAACAAACTAATTCACATGGTTCAATTTCTGAAAGCAAGCATCCCACAAGATACTTTATAAAATGTAGAATGCAAGAGATCTTGAGGCCAACAAAATGAACCATCATTAACCATATTAAAGGCTGATCTTCATCCGAAGGTGATGCTGTGTATTTTGTGGAATTGGAGGGGAACTCTCTTTGAGCTTTTTCCAGAGGAACAGGCGACTGATTTTAACAAGAACTGCTTCCAAATAGACCAACTGGAAGCAGCAAATAATGAAAATTATTTAGAATTAGTTAAGAGAAAAGGCATATTCCATCAGGATAACCTTAGAACACATCTTTTTTTGCTGACCAGGCAAAAATAATTACAGCTTGTCTAAAAAATAAAAAGATTGTTTTTTATTTTTACCTAATAAGCCAAATTGGTCAAGCCGATATCTAAATAAAAATGACATACTTTTAATATCAATAGAAAGGCATGTTAAGTGCTTGTGATGCCTCTTAGAGGATAATTGTATTTTCTCACTGCAGCCTGAAGATCGTAGAGATGTTCTGCTGAACTTATTGGAGACCCACCTGGGCCCAAAGGTGCGTGAATACATTGAGTTCCAACAAAAAGATTGGTCTCAGGAAACTTACAATGGAGGATGCTTTCTTAAATCTCTTGTGCCAGGGTCAACCCGCTTCTTCAGCCAAGATTTGCGAGAACCTTTCGATAGGTGGGTAATTATTTCTTTCAGGTATCTTTTTCTCTTTTCAGAAGCTGATTACAACATTATTGAAATAGTTTTGTTTCATTGTCAATAATAGACATGCCCATAATCCTTAGAGTACTGGGCATCGACTGATGGGTGCTATCTGGGCATTTGTTCACCCCTGGATCAGGCCTTCTCACCGAGGGCAAGAGGGTTTGAAAGATGAAGCCATAGAGGCTGTGGAGCAACGGGACACTACTAACAGTTACAGCTTAGGATGAGTCACAACTTGGGCACTCCTGACAACCAACATTTTTTGCTCCCCACCAATCTTTGAAAATAATCTTTTGCCCCTCTCTTGAAAAGAGGCAGCAGATGTCCATACTAGGGAGGCTTCCAAAGTTCCTCTCGAAGGGATTATCAAAGAACATTACCTGAGAACCAATAAGATGGGAGTGGATCTCTCTCTTGCCTCTCTTCAATATTATTGCAGTTCTTGTGGAATCTAAAAAAAAATTTTTCTTCTAAAATCTTAAATCTGAATCTAGATATGATATATCTCATTATAATTTAGATGTAAAATGTCTCAATTGGCAATACATCTAAATTCAGAAATAAAATATCTCAATTGGCAAAACTGAAGAGAAGTGACTGAAATACTTCAAAGCATTTTTCTGTTTGACGGATGGAAAATCATTTTACATGACGATTATGGTAGACTGTTCCATACACCTTTGGAGCAGGCACTGCCATAGTTTATTTAAATTGCATTTATTTTTAGGGGGGGGGGGTGCAGGCAATTTTGATCTTTTTAGATTTTAAAACAAGTTATTAAAAGAGGGAGTGAGGATGGTCATGAAAATGTCAGGCAAAAAAAAGGAGGATTTCTTTTGATTATTTTAGTGATGAGTTTTCGTTGATATTTTTACAGAGTTCATTTTGCTGGAACAGAAACTGCAACTGTTTGGTGTGGATTCATGAATGGAGCCATTCAATCAGGATTTCGGACTGCCGTTGAAGTGAGTGTATACTGTATTTGATAATACTTGGAGCATCCAAAAAATACCCCTAAAATTGAGTTGTCTTAAAGGCCAGATATAAAAACAGTAACTAAACAGTAAGTTAAAACCATGAAATTCAGACTGAAATTAAGGTCTCATCTTATCTGAAGGTTGCTTTATCCACCAAAATATGCAATATTTTTTCAAATATCATGCCAAGTCAGGCATGGCCAACCTTTTTGATCTAGTTGGCTAGATGAGACATTTTCATTCTTTACTTGGGCCTCACATTCATTTCAAAAATGTTGATTGCATTACAGAAAGCATACCCAATTTCTATTCTAGATTAATTACAATAATTATGCTATTGATTTGTGAAGCCAAAACAAAAATAATTTTACTATATAAATCATAAATTCCTCTGAGGAAAATTATGTAAGACTTAAAATAAATGTCTAGATTGGCTGTTACCACAAAAAATGTTACCACAAACCAATTGTTGCCCATATGTGTGCTACAACATCACCATGTTAAACCAAAATTTTCATAGACAGAGAGCAAGTTGGCCCCTTTAAGATACTTGCTTATAATTGTCATCGCTGTTATTGTTTATAAGAATTGAACAGTCCAGTAATGCACAAATTATTTGATTTGTATTTTATTTTATGGATCATACTAGAGTAACTGGATAAAGAGAAAGTGTATGTGACAATTGCTTTTTGAGCCCAGGAGTGTGGCAGACATGTTGGTATCACACTAAAGTGTTACTGAAAAGAAATACATTATTTCAACACTAGTGTATCCATGCCGTGGAAAATGATAGCATATATGAAATATATAGATACGCATAGTATCGGCATATGACCCCCTTATCCCTCCCCCCAAAATGGATCAAAATAATATCCTCAGAGTCTTATATATGTAGTTGAGGTATCTAGTTGGCTAATATTTACCTACACACTGTAGACTACCTGAACTTGTACGTGCATCATATTGTAATGTTGTTCTCTCAAATATTATCATCATTATCATGGCTGCTTTGATTAAAAGAGTAATAATTGTATGGACTGCTCTGAGACAAATATCTCTATTTAGCACCTAATTAACAAAATAGCCACAGGAGGGAAGCACTTAATATATAGAAGTGAAAAAAAAAGTGATAAACTATGCCGTCCAAATCACATGTTTTGTCCAAGTTTATTTTTCCTGCTATACTTGTTTAATTTTGGTGTATTTTTAGGTGCTGCAAAATCTTCGGCCCTCCTTAGATGCCAGAGCTATTGAAGGTAGCATCATGCCAGAAGAAGAGGAACCTCCTACGAAACCCCCATACAAGAAGATACCTTGGTTGGCTGCATTAGCTGGCCTAGGTTGTCTGACAGTAATTGCTATTGCTGCTTATAGGGACCATACAGCTCATACAAATTTAGTCTATATTAGTAAGGCTTACTAACACTGGCAGTAAACCTACAAATATTTTGCTTGTTTTTTATTTTAAAAAAAATCTGGTTACTATCACGAAGGAAAAGATACTCATTTTGACGCCACTTCATTTCTGTAACTGCAACAAATGTTACAAGGAAAGACAAATTCACTTTCTTTCAGACCAAATTGAAAAATGTTGAAAGCATGGAGAGAGAAGAGAGGCAAGAAAGAGATTTACAATATTCATATTTTTTCATGATGTTATAAGATAACTTATTCTGATCAGATTCTGTTATGGTCATTAATTAACAAAAACAAATACTTTTACCTCAAAAGAAAATCTGTCCATCTCCTCTACCAGTTGGGTGGGGGACTGATGAAAAAAGAATAACCTCTAGGTCCATTGTTGAATGTTTCCCCAAGTGTAAGACATGGCCTTACACTGACACACTGGCCAATGCTTTCCCGAGGGCATTAGTACAAAGTGTATGCAAACTGTCTTGGCCTGAGTTTGAACTCAGCATGCCAATCCCATTTCCCATACTGTTAATTGCTTGGCCACACACACCTCCATTCATGAATGGGAATTGATCCTTCAAACTCATTCTTTAACCCTAAACTCTCATCATTCTGAATAGATTTTAGATTGCTGTCAGTAGAAAAGAGAGTCATTAACATTCAAAAAGTTTTTGGATAATTTAACTCCTTCAACGGCCTATAGAAACTGAGAAAAATCCAAGAAACAGCACATACTGACATGTCAACTGAGTGTATAAGTAGCAGATGACACATTGGATCATACTCTACATTTGTTTAACACCCGTTGCTTTTTAGAGAAAAAAAATTCTTTTCATTACCATCACAATTGGATAGTACACCCAAAGAAGGCTGCAGAATGTATTGGCTGAAATGTGTTAACAACACAAACAAGAAGAAGGAGTTGTCTCATCCAAAAAACTCTTTGCATCAGTTGTCTTTGAGCTATTATCAGCCAAGTATATTCTCCCTTGTTGTAACTCCTTCGCTGGATTTTTATTGTGGAGAAATTAATGAAAATAGAAAGTCTTACATTATCAACAAATAATGAAGACTTCCTTTTTTCATTAATTTCATAGCACTATAGAAAATTTTCATATTTACTTCGGTGATATATCTCATCATACCTTAAGACAAATTATCTCGTTCATAGCCACTTGCTAAAACGAATAATCTCATCCATGGCAGTAAACAGATTATAGATCTATTATTTACCATGAACAAAAGAGAATCACTGGAAAAACAAAACATTTCAGATCATCATCTTTAAAAACGACTATCATCCTCAAAATACTTTTTAGAGAAATTTCTTTGATGTGTCAGTGTTTTACACCATTTTAAAAGCTCTCATCTCTTTTACTTGCCTTCCTTTTCTCAATCTATTTGTAGCATTATACTTTACCTCCCACAAAAGGCACACACACACATCAAATATTAAAGGATTTGACATTTTTCAAATTCTCTTCACTGAGTATTGAAGCTTCTAATTTAGATGTTACTTCATTTAGGAGGCTGCTGCTGCTAATGATAATAATAATAATAATAATAAGTAGAAGTAGTTGTAGCAGCCATGATAGATTCTATTTTCCAAGTAGAAATAAAAAGTAACATACCCAATTTTGAGTAGGGACCAAATTGGGGTTCAAACTTGAGCCTTGATTTTAGGTAATTCTGTTATAAGCATAGAAGGTATTTTTTACTATAATCAATGGTTTATCTACTTTTTCTCTTATACAAACTTAGGCTTTTTGAGACTAACAATGATGATTTTATTCTGTTATGCTCTCATACTTTTGAGTGAAACTAGTAGTACAAATAAGAGCAAAATCAAATCTGATGAGAGGGGAAGAATTGGGGTTGTAGGATCATGGTGTTTTATTTATTTGATTTCATTTTTTTGGCAGGGGTTGGTGGCAATAAGCTATGCTGACTAAATCGTGGGTCACTAAAATTCTAGCCTCACTTGATAAACTTGCTTAAATATTGTTATGTTTCTAAGATGTGGAAAATTGTATACAACCCCATATTTAGAAAAAAGAATATCTACCTTTCATGACTTATTATTGTCAGCTTTTTCTATATTGAACTTTGCATTTGAATATTTAAACAACTTCAATGCAAATAGAGTTTTGAATCACTGAGAAACCGATATAGTAATGTCTTGGGACTTTTTTTCCATTCTTCTACCTATTTTCGTAAAATCCTGAAAGGTACATTCTCCACTCATCAGGCTACATAGCTTAATCTATTGTTTAAGGCCTTTTAATAGAAACCAAATATTTTTGAATATGAGTTGACTGTGAGGAGTTTGGAATAAAGTAGAAATTTTCAGAGAATCAACTGACTCTAATTTAAGCTGAATCTGTTATTTTGCTATAATGTTGTCATGAGAGACATCCTCTGTCAGACCGTTTATGGCACATGGATTTCTTTAATCTTCAACATATCAATCATTGTTTTGGGGTCACAGAAGTGGAATTCTCATCAGTGATGACGAATTATCATGAAAAATGAATTTAAAAGGATATTACATAATATGCACCATATACTACCTGTATAGAGTTTCATATAAAACCATTATAATGAATTGATTTTTAAAAAATAGGAATTATTGATTGCTAATATGCATTCTGTATATTAATGGTGTACGGCCATTTTTTACCAATTTCAGTCGAACTGCTGATTATTGGTCATTTTTTCAGTAAAAAACCTCATCATATTCAAAAATATACGGTCTATATTTTTTCATCAGTGTTTAAGGTCCATCGTAGGACATAGGTCTTTCCCAAGTATGTCCAAGACATGGGATAGGTGAGAGGCCTCACCTTGCCACAATGACCCTCAATGTCTTGGCAGCGTGATGAGAAGATGAATACATAACCTTCCCAAGGGCATTAGTGTGAAATGAATGCGAACTGTCTCAGCCAAAGTTTGAACTTGATTCACTGATCTGATCTCATTCTCCGTACCATCAACTGTTCTGCCATCTTGCACCCACCAAATGGTATTTAACATTCACAATATGGATTGTATGTTTTTAATGATAGGATTTTAAAATATAACATTTAATAGGAATGGTTTATAATTGTAATCAAAAAATCCCTCTCAATAATTGCAATCAGACAAGAACACATCTTTTTTTTCATGAAGAAAGTTTGATAAGATAGATCATCAGTGAATGAGAAGAGGGAGGGAGTTTGTGTGTGTGTGAGAGAGAGAGAGAAGAAATATTTCTTGAAAGACCAAAAATGAAAAGGTTATTTGAGAGAGAGACAGAAACAGAGAGAGACAGACAGAAAGAAAAGGTTAATTGAGAGAGAGAGAAAGAAAAGCTTAATTGAGAGAGAGAGAGAGAAAAAGGAGAGAAAGAGAGTAAAGGTTATTCGAGAGAGAGAGAGAGAGAGAGAGAGAGGAGGAGAACAGGAAAAGGTTATATGAGTGAGAGAAGGGAACAGAGAGAAAATATTATTTGAGTAAAAGAGTGAAGATTATTTGAGAGAGAGAGAGAGAGAGAAGGTCAGATGAATAAAAAATCTTTCATCCTCTCAACAGATGAAGACAGCCAAATATGCCGATAGGAAATTCGTCCGGACTTATAAAAGCTAATACACCAAATAATTCAATCTATTTTACCTGTATTCTTTCTAAGTCAGCTTTTTAAAATATTGGATAACCAAATATTTTTTTAAATTATGAAATAAAATAAAAAAAAGGAAGAAAATTGATTAACTAATCAGAACGATTGCCTTTAACAGTTTTTAAAACTATTCTAATATCTGTGATAAAATTGCTCAGTGCAGACAAATGTGAGGACTTATCAAGTGAACTTACCATATTTGATGGCAAATGAGATCCATCCCTAATTTCAGCAAGGATTATTAGGGGAATAACACTTCCCTGAATTCTCATTCATCATCCAGTTTTTCAACACAAAGTTCTGGGGAACAGACAACAATGGTTATGTTAAACTTTGGAGCTATTTTTAGGAAATTTGAAGTAAGGATTTGGAAAAGTGTTTTTCTTGCCTTACTTCCTTTACCCGTCATTTTAAATACTCAGACCTTTTTGTAGAGGGTCCTCAATACTGAATCTTATTTAAAGAAATGTGTGTATGAAGTATGGATGTATGGGAACTCATTGGTTAAGGGGGCAAAGGGCTTGAGTTGTGTAAAATTTTACACAGATTAAAAATACAATTACTAATTGCAAATAAAGTCTTTTTATCAATTGATAATACACAGTACAATTCCCACAACATGCAACTTAGGAGAAATATTGTTTTGTCTTCTTGGTAGCAAAAGTGTTTTGCCCAGATTTGAGAAAGCAGTTGTCCTGTCAATACCCCGTGGCTCATAAGTAGTTGTAGCAGCCACAATAGATTCTGTTTTCAAAGAAGAAATAAAAAGTAACATACCCAATTTTGAGTGGGGACCAAATTGGGGTTCAAACTTGAGCCTTAATTTTAGGTAATTCTCTTATAACTATAACGTTTTATCCCATGGTCTGATCAGAGAAGAGACTTTTCTCAATTCTTTCTAACCATTTGATTTTCATTCTGCCCAGAACTAGTCTTACCAGCCAAGCAAGTTATGAATTTCAGATAAATTTTGAATGATAATTTTTAGATTTTATATGCCCCAATTATGGTACGCAGAAGAATAAAAGGTTTTCCTCTCATAACTGAAGGGAGCTATTCAGCCCAGTGCTTCTTCAACTGGTGAAAGACTTACCTAAGGGTAAATGGAATTTTTTTTATGGGGGGGTAGGAGGTGTAGATGAAATTATGGGCGGGGAGGGGACATCTAAGTGGGTAGTAAGTCGTAACTGCTCTTAATGGCAGTGGAACTGGAAATTTCATTTTTTTTTTTTTTTTTTTTCTAATTTAAAATATACGGTAATTTAAGCCTGTTGGGGAGATCAGATGATATAAAAATGAATGATGTATAAAATTAAACATGATACAGAATAAGGCAAAAATGGTTAAAATCATGAAGGAATTTAGTTGAGTGTGAATGAAATTTTATGATAGACTTGAGAATAAATGACACTGAAATAGTTTCAGAAGCACTGGTTTGATCCACTTTACATCAGTTATAAAAAGTTTTGATTACCCTGCCCCTCATACTGAGACCACAACAGATTGTCGGAAAATAGCAACGAAACCTGATTTTAAAAAAAATCCATTTAAGCTAAACGCAGACTATGTATATAATAAAGCTGCAGCAAATCTAGTGCCTTGCATGCATTGACACTATCCTTACAAGTGGCTGACATTAAACTTAAGAATCTTCACGGGTGTATTCATTATTTACACAAATATTCACAGTATAGAGACCTACCTTGCAATAAACTTATTTGAAGTCAATTTTACTGTTGTCGGTTTTTATTTATAATCTTCGAATTAGAAATAAAAGATTCACTCTCAATTTTATGGATAGAAAAATGTCAAAGTAATCTACTGACATATAAATCATAATGAAAAAAAGGTTTACTGCTACAGAATTGTTATATATGTTCACCTTTGCGTTGTTGCCTGATCGAGCTACTGGGGAGATAATCCAAGCTTTAGCTCCTAGACTTACACAATATGTGCATTGAATTCAGAAAATCAACAAGTTTCAAAGAAGAGGTCCAATCACAGCCATGCATCAAGAGGCTGGTGTTAAACCTCTGCTTCCAGACTTGCTTGGTTTTCAAATTTTACGCTATTCCAATGTCTGTTTGAGATAAATCTCAGATTATCTTCCTTTAATTGAGACAAAAAAACACGGCACTTTTCAAACTTAATTTTGAAAAACAACTGAATTTTGTTTACAAGATAGTATTACATATAGCAGTGGTTCTCTAACTTCAATCAGGCAACTGTGCACTTTCATTAAACATCATAAAATATATGAATGTCAAATTTCCAGAAGATACTCACGTCTTAATCCCTTAGATCCTCCTAAGAAACCTGCCCATAATAGCAAAAGTATTTTTGCAATTCTCTCTGCTTACAACATTCTTCCCTTCTACTTTTCAGAGCAGTCTGCAAAGACCTCTTGGTATTGACATCTGTTGCCTCGACATATTCTCCTTAATCTTGTCCATAGTTTGAAATCTTTTTGTACCCCCCCCCCCAATGAAACAAACAAGCCGCAGAGAGTCAAATCTGGACTGTATTGGAGGGGGGGGGGGATAGCAGACCCCTGGGTGATACAATATTAGGCATAAGTCCCTGCACAAGATGTGAAGCTTGATTCACTAAGTCATAGTGAATGCAAATCTCAAGACAGTAAATAAACTTACTCATTTGTGTCCGACTGCCAACAGACTAACCCTATGGGAAAGTATCTGTTCATGAATGCACATCAAGGTCCTCTCTGATAGTTACGTCATGGTTGTGTAACTGATTCTCAAGATTTAAGCAAAAAACTGGACACACTCAGGGCACACCTCATACATAATATATTTTTTTTTATCAATTGCCACATGGACCAAATTTCAAGTCATACGAATCCTTGAAATTTATTTTGAAAAGAAGCAAAACATTCTCTCACAGGGAGAGAGAGAGAGAGAGAGAGTCACATCTCTTCTTGAATTATACACCTGAAGAAAGGATTAGCTAAAATATTGCATTGACAACTATGGGGTTGCAAATGGAACCTTTGTCCCACCCTGGATAAGGCCTTCTCCCCGAGGATGGGGGGGGGGGGTGTTTGAAAGTAGGAATTTTATAGAGGCCAGTTTGTCACTGTTTAGGCACTGTCCAGCAGTATCTGGATATATTCTATGGTCTCTGCCCCTGAATGATCCTTATAACCTGTGCCTTGGAAAGTGGTAGCAGGAAGAGAAGATTTTATTGTCCGAACAAAAGTTGGAGTGTAAAAGTTTCTTTCTAAGGTCAACATTGTTCAAGGTAAAAATAACACGGCCCTTTTCAAACTGTTAATTTTGAAAAACCACAGAATTTCATTTATTAAAACAAGACAGTATTACATAGAGCAATGGTTCTCAAACTTCAGCGTATGACGGCATACTAAGAATTATATTTGACTTCTTCAATCCACCAAATTTAACAACAAAATGAATCAGAAAAACATTTCAGTGATAAATAGACAAAACTTTCATATCAGCATTATGATATTTGAACTCATTTCTCAACCCTTTTCCTATCTGTTTCTAAAAAGATTCAGATCTTACAAAACTACTACATTGGCAGCTCTATGGGGGGGGGGAGGACAGACCAGACATGACTAGACATGTACTGGACACACTCAGGACTTGAAATACATGTTTGGCACATTTGAGAGATAGTTGCCGTACCGCAGAACAGTTTGAAAACCACTAATCTACTTGAAACAGAACAAAAAAATTCAATGAATAAAATGTAGCAACAAATCAAATATTCAAAGTTTTATTTACAATTACCAAGCTGTATTGCTGTCATTACATATACTAGGCAGATGTCATGTTTGAGACAGTCCTGGGGGGTTAGTTTTACACCAACAAACAGTCAACAATCTAAACAAGTGGCTGAAATACAAACAGCTACAACTGAAACTTAAACAAAAAAAAAAATTTGAAAAATGGTACAACATTGGCTAAATTTTGGAAAATATCCACTGGCTGCCATACAAATATCACTCTTGAAATAAAACAATATAACAACATATTCATATTGTAATGTAAGGTATCATAATATCAATACGCTCCTTAATGATTTACCTGAAAGTGACTGTATGCAAACATTTCACAGCCTACAATAAGTGTAGGCATTGTTAGTGACAGATCCTGGTTTCAACCGTATCAAACGGGTGACAGATTGGGCCACAAGGGGAATAATCCAAGCTTTATTTGTGAGACTTACCCAACACAGGCATTGAAATAGCATTGAATAGAATTTGAGCAAGTCTGGAAGCAGAAGTTCACTGAACACTTGACACTGGACCTCTACCTCCGTACTCTCATTTTCGCAGTTCAATGTTTGTGGTGAGCAAGTCTCGGAGATTAAGCTTAAATTATCTCCCCTTCAAGCTGGCAACCGTGTTATTAAGCTTCAAATAAGGAGACAGTTGTTGAAGACTTTCAATCAAATAAAAAAAAAAAATCTTCTTTCACGATATGCAATATATTTTGTTAAAGAGTATTGCAGAAAGCAAGAAAAATGGTTTCACAGTTTGAGAGCTGATTAGGATTAAGAGGAAGTTATCTTATTCGCTGGCCTGTAAGATGCATGGTTTAAGGGATCTACTGCTAACTGGAACTCTTCCAAGCCCTATAGCTCTCCATTCTAAGCTTTTGTAAAAGAACCTTGTCATAATACTAGAATGTTTTTTATTACCTAAATGTGCCTCTTATTTGCCAGCATTTATAGTAATTTTTCAATTCCTCTACATAATGAGACTTTTGATAGACACAACAGCCTCTAAGAATACTAATGCCTCCCAGGTATATATATATATATATATATATATATATATATATATTAAAAGGAAAAAAATGAAATAAAATGCTCGCATCATTCCCTCAGTTGTGAGGATATGGTTGGCTGCATGTGATAAAAGTCCATCTTATTTTTATTGTTTTTCTTTTCATGGTGAACTGCAAATCAAGTTAGAAGAAAGGAGATGGTGACACCAACTAAATGGCAAAGAATGGTGGAAGGAGAGGATTCCTTTCAAGCACGAATTGAGAGTCAATCCAACTGCCCCCTCCCCCTCTTGCTGGCCAACTGACCCCCAGGACATTCAAAAACACCACAGCAATACAATGTACTCACATATATATACAGATTGCAACACAACAACAATTTTATCCACCGTACAGATCCAACCATTGACACACCACTGACCAGTCAAAAAACACTTTACAACTGGTTGGAAGTGAACTTGCATGTTTCACTCTCTTCTTCCCCCCTTCCCACGCACACCCAAACTTTTTTTTTTTTCTTTGTTTCCCCAGATATTTATTTTGGTCGATTTAATCTTTTTATATTCTCACAGACTGAATGACTATTCCTTCAGTAGAATGATAAAATTATATTTATCATGAAACTACCAGTCCCTAAAAACAGTATTACCTGAAAGATAGGGGGCAATTGGGTTGGCTACGAAAAGAGTAGGAGTGGGTGAGGGGGTCAGGTAGATGGCACACAGAGAGACAAGCAAAGGGTGGGTCATGGATACAAAGAAGAGGTAAGATGCCACGGCACAAGTGGAACTAAACAGAAAGAACAGGGAAGGTTCTTCAACTGAGTTCATGCCTCAAGCAACTTTGTTGAGTTAGAGAGTGTATATCTACTAAATCCCACAAGCCAAGAGATTGGCCAGGGTCTGAATAGGTAATGATTAACAAAACTGGCATCTAACCAGAAAAACCATGGTAATATAATTGAAACATATGATATCCGTCCATATACATGTGTACATGTTTTAATACTCATCTCACAAATGTCCCTGGATCTAACTATAGGGAAACAGTTCATATTCCATAGTTACCACTCTTGTCATATATTTAAAAAATATATAATTTGAGATAGAGACACAAAGGAAACAAGCCCCGCTAAGCTCTTCAATCAGTCCAATAGGAAAAAGAAAGAAGAGATTCAGAAGAGCTTTTTCACCGAGAAGGGCTGTGCAAGGGCCATTGGGAATCAGGGTTGCCAGATTGGGCCACAAGGGGAGATAATCCGAGATGTATCTAGGAGACTTGCCCAAAACTGGCATTGGAATAGCATTGACTTCGGAAATCATGAGACTAGAGGAAGATTCCCATGAGACTCATTCAATTTCCAAATTCAATCCTATTCAAATGATTCTGTTGGTTAACTCTTGGAAATAAAACTGATTATCTCCACTTGTAGCCCAATGTTGCACCCCTGCTGGGAATGGCAAGCATACATCCAGCATGTTATGCTTCTATGAAGAGAACAGAAAAATATTTAAGAATGTCAAGTTTTCCAACAGTGTAAATAGAATAAATACTCTTCAATAAAAAAAGAGCAAATGTTCTCTAAAGGTTTTTTTTTTTCTTAGCTTAGAAATAATGAAAGACTGGTTCAAGTTTTCAGGTGAAATTTTACCAACAAGAGAGGAAATTCCGGAATGTTTTCAATGAGACAACTCATGTGTTTTTCATATATATATATATATATATATATATATATATATATATATATATATATATACATATATTATTCATGCATGCATACTTTCAAAAAATAATGAAAAAGAAGGGCAGTCAACATATTAAAAAGAATGTAAATTTAAATCTCAATAAATAAAAATAAAAATTGTTAAGATAACATTTTAAATGCAACGCATCATTAAGAATATTAAGCCTTCAAAAAAAGAATTATGATTACTTCCAGGAAAGATTAAGTCATGCTTTCTAAGAGATAAGCTGCACTTTGAGATTTAGATCATCCTACATAGAAATGTATACACAGTGCAATAGTAGCAAGATTATATAATATACATATATATATATATATATATATATATATATATATATATATATATATATATATATATATATATATGCGATCTTAAGCATAAATTTTATGATATCAATACATTTTTTTCATATCATTAAAATGAAACCAATCTGATTTAGTCTATGAATCGTTTTTCCAGTCATTTTTAGATCATAGAAAGGAATAGAGAAAAGTTATACAGAGGTTACATGAAGCAGCAGTACAATACTCATCTATCATTGCTAATAAATATCAAGTGGTTAGCTGAACCAGTCAATTTAGATGATCTACATGAAAATAGGAAAAGTTTACCCAAGGTTCATCTATCTATCCATCAAGGGGACTGGGGAGGGGTATCCTCCTTTTTTTTAAATCTGAAAACATGTGACAGACCAGCTGTCATTAGAGATCAAATAGAATTTAATTAAAAACAGGAAAAAAGAATCGAATTGTCTCAATGTTACTATTAACGGATTCAATATGCAAAGAAATGTCACAAGTGGCACCAGAGCCAGCCTGACGCATAAGTGAACCAAGCAACTGCTTAGTGCCTTGAGGCCACCAGAGGGCACCCAAGAGTCAGTAGTGTTTGGTTGGGAGCCCTTACATCAAATTCTGCTCTGGGCCCCATAAAAGTTTAGGCCAATCCTGAGTGGCACACATAGCAATGAAAAAAATGTGAAATTTTGAATATCTTAATTCCAATATTGAAAGGTGCACCAACTTGGACAGCAAAGCTGATCTCTGCCGGAAAGTCATCAATTATAAACACCCAAAACAGAAGCTGTTTAATATAATTGCGGATTATGTTATCAAAATCAGTGAGTGAGTCCCAAACACTTAAAAATACTCACAATAAGCTGCTTCCTCTATATATCCTTTGTTTAATGTTATCAGTCAGTTATTGTTTATTCAAAAGACCTTGTCCCAAAGTGATCACAATAAGCTGTTTCCATTATCTTCCACTCTAGGTCATCAGCTTGTTACTGTTACAGTACAGGTCAGCATAAAGAATTTCTGCTGATGGATCATATAAGTCTGTGATGCCTATGAACTTGACACCCTGATGGATGCAGTGCTGCCTTATTTTGGAGAGTCGACTGGTCTGGCAAATATTATACTCAACTTTTGTTTTAGGGTCAACTTATACGCTGACATATATATATCTAAAAGAACCTGTACCAAAGAGATCACAATAAGCGGATTTGTTTGTATTACAAAACTGTTTAACAAGTTCAGAAAAAACAGCTGGAATCAAAGAATTGAGGATTTCAATTGCTTGAGTAAATCAACAGGAATGTCATCTCTGACAAAGAATTAATTGTTGAACTCAGCAGTGAATTTATTTTTTCAAAATAAGCAACCTCAAAGACAAGATTTTTTTTTAGCTTCACATATAAGAAAAAGAGTCCAAGGGGCCTATCCTCAAAACAAAAAAAAAAGTGCCAAATCACTTCTTTTTTTCCTATTTTCTTTTTCATCTATTTTGTCACACACTAAAAAGCATCTGTTAACTGCCCAAAACAAATGAAAAAAAAAAAATCAACACAGAACGTATTAACGTCTTCTTCTGTCAAAGACATTTTCAATGCAACAAAATCAAGCAAATAGAAATTTGTCTCTGTTCAAATCTCAAGATATTTACAAATGACAAGCAAAATAAAAATAAAATTATACAACATTTTGAAAAAAATGTAAAATTGAGAGCAGTAAAAAATTAACAGCCAAATGTATATAAATAAATACAAAACTTGTCAAGCTAATAATAATAATATTAGTAATAATATTAGTAATGAGATAGTCAACATTTACAGTTCCTAGTTTTCCCTTTAGTGGTGCTGGGTATTCAATTTATTTCAGAATGGTGTGTGGATCTGCACAGGCCATAGTTTCAAAGGAATTCCATGGCTGACATCCTAAACACAACAAAATTTAATCAATCACTATTTTCATGCCGTATTAATGTCATCAACATTATCATTGTCATTATTATTGTACAGGTCTACAGAGGTCTTGTACTTTTTTATTTTGCAAATTCTTTCTCACAACTAACTTGAATATTTGAAGTTAGTTGAAAATAAATTCTTGAATCAAACTGGAATGAGAAAAATAGTAAATATTATAGATCAACCAATAACATTGGTATAATAATAGTAATAATAATCAATATCATCATCATTATTATACTGTATGAGTGTGGGTAGGTGTGTTTAAGTGTGTTGTGGGAGCACCAAGTGACCTTGGGTACCAGAAGAGGCCATGTTTTTGTAAAGACTTTCCAATCAAGTGTGTGGAGAAGGGCAAGAAGACAGTGACACAATTGTGACACTTTATCAGAAACATATAAATAGTACAACATGTAGTAGTAGCAGCAGCAGCAATAGTGGTGTCATTGGTGGTAGTGACAGTGGTAGTGATGGTGGTAAATTCAGAACAATCCAGGCATAGCAGCCCTAAAAACTACTCAATTGGTCAGTCCAAGAAAGTACCAACAGAACTTTCCTCTTCCTTCTCCTCCGAACACCCTTCTCTTTTCTATTCCAGGCTTTCTTTCTTTCTGTCCCAAATATTAAAGAACATAGTGGTAGTAGTAAGAGTAGAGAGTAAAAGTACATGCCGAGGGAGAGAGAGATATTGAAGAGCAAGTGGTCCACAAGCTAAAGGGGACATATTCCAGAATCTCAAGTTTTCTGCAGAAGAGATACAAGGATTATATCTCCATGGTTACCACTTGAGTGACCATGGTGACTAAAAATAGGGTCCAAATTGATAATTCTAAAAATCTAGAGTGGTTGTGGTGGTGGTGGTGGTGATGGTGGTGTAAGGGTAATGTAAATTGTGTTAAGGTGCATAACAATGTGGATATAGGGAAGGAAAATAGGTAAAAAAACTATTTTTCATAAAGCCTATCTTGCATTACATACACATAAATTATGTTGGTTATTTCATTAACAGACCTTAATCCTAACCTCAAATAATACAAAATACAGCTGAGTGGCTTGGGTTTGAATTTGTAATCCTCAGATGCAAAGTATCAGGTTGTGATTTCAGACATTTACATTTTTTATTATAATAAATGTGACACATTTATGTATGAATGCCATGAGAGGCTAATGGCTGCCTCCTTTCCTGTCATACATTGCTATGCAGTCCTTGAAGCATAGACATTTGAGGTTCAGTTTTTACTTGGCTATCATAAAACATATATATATATATATATATATATATATATATATATATATATATATATATATATATATATATATACACACACAGACACACACTCCAAAATGGTGACTGTGTTTTTCCAAATTGAATTTTTAGACATTAGTTAGTTATTGAATAGAAGCTAACGATGAAGAGCATAAGAAACAAATTTCAGCTTCCAATTGGCATCCACAATAACATAAGATTGCCAACACTCAAACAGCAACAGTAAATGTTTATACCATCAGATTTTGCAAGTACATTTTTGTACTTGTGCAGCAAATTTGGGTTATGAAAGATCTTCCCATAGACTAGATGCCTGCTTTTAGACTCCAACCTGAGCCATCCATATCTATACAAAAAAAGACTGGCCAAAGAACCAACTCCCTTACTGGATGAGTTCTACCACACACCCCCTGAGCAATAGCAACTCTACAGGTATACCTTGATTTAGTGTGGTCAATTTTTTTCCAAAATTTTCCCTACTGTTGAAACCGCACCGTTCAAGGTCTTATTATAATTTACCTTTTTTTTTCAGCTTATATTTAGTTACATTAATTTGTACAGCAATACCTTAACTGTACTACATCAAAACCCACACTAATCAAAACCGCACTATTCAAGGTATTGCTGTAGTTAAACTCTAAAAGTTTGCATCATTGGTCTTCTCCAGCAAACTGTCAACATTCTGTGAAGACTAAAATCACTGCAATAGAATAAAAGTATCTTAATCCATTACCTCCTTATTTATTTTAAGGATCATCAGTATATATCTTTAGTTATAAGCATTTGCTGCATTATATACCATCTGAACTTTAGATGCTACACATGCAGATAGGGTAAGCAAGGAGATACAGGACTCGAGACACAATAAACAAATGCAGTTATGAGAATGTCGAAAATAACAGTGAAGTAAGGGGAGGACAGCAAACACACGAATACAGACTGACAAATAATTTTAAGCAGCCTTCAGATACAGCACATCCAAAAATTATCTACAAAGAAGAAAGTTAAGCAATTTTTTTTCTGTAGATTTATTTCAAGATATTCTGTGTTTGTAGTGTCCATTAAATTGTGCTCAGGCATTCTAGATCTATGATAAAAACGAAAACTAACTAGAAAGAATGCAGTCTTGTTTCTTTTTTGTTTCTCCCCATTCTTTAAACGCCTTCCTGGTCCCAAGTCTACCAAATTTTATTTTTATTTTTTTACTTTTACGTATCAGCCAAATGTCTTCTTCTGATATTGTTCATAAGTGAAGTCTTTGTCATTGAACAGTTCAATCTGTCAGGAAACATAAAAAATTTAGATAAATAATAGGTGGATACTTTCAGTAAAAGAAGGTTCGTCATAAAAGCCCTAGGAAAATAAACTCCATCTTCATAAAATGGCAATACAAAATTCAGGGTTGCCAGATTTTGCCAGAAGGGGAGATGATCCTAGCTTCATCAGAGACTTACCCAAGTCATTAGAATAGCGTCGAATTCGGAAATCAAGTGAATCTGGGGGTAGAAATTCAATACCAGCCTTCAGACTATCTCAAGTTCCAAATTTGACATTATTCTAATAACTGTATAGGTGAGTCTCTGAGGTATATCTTGGATTATCTCCTCTCCTGGCCACTCTGCTTCAGATGCAAAGCTAAGAATTGTAACTCTCTACTGAGCAGATGATGTTGCTGTGGATACCAAATGAAAACTGCGAAAGACATGGTCAATGACAAGAAAGCACCATTTGACATAGCAGTAGGCCTGAGAGAGAAAAATTCATAGTTTAGCCTTCAATTGATTCAGGATGAAAAAATAATGTATCAATAAAATACTTAAGTCAATCGGGGGAAAGGAGGGTGCTTGTCTTTCCCCAATTTTTCATCTTTCAAAATGTTTGTCTCATGTTTTTATTTTTCACTTACATTTTTGTAGAATGTCATTTAGCATATAATTTGAATATTATTCCACTTAAAATGTACATAGATTCAATTCTATAAATTTGGATAAGCTCAGTGAATGCCAGAGCCATGCACAGAATAAACAAAATAAAAAAATGTTAGGGCTAAATGTCAGTGCCAAAATATTTCAAGCCTGGCTTTAAGGAAGATGAAGAAAAAGGACTTCATATGTTTATCATGACATTGAGAGCAGCACCCAGAGAAAGGAAGGAAGGAAGGGGAGAGAAGTGATGTATAATAATGCTAGGAACAGATCAGAACTATAGCCTGGCAACATGTGACTTAAAGTAGCCAATCAGTATAGTCGTTGGATACTGTGATTGACTGATATGACATTCAGCATCTGTAGAAAGCCATCAAAGTTTGATGGGGGGCCAGAGAAGAAAATACAGGGGGGGCTGGGAGCAGTTGATTGAAAAGTCAATTATTCTTTGGCATCTTTCTTTGTGGTGGCTTCTCTGAGAGATGAGATCGTTTTCTGGAACCACGTGTTCTTGGAGGCTTGCAACTCGGTGATGGTTGCGTTGAGCTGGTGGGTGAGGTCCTGTGTCTTACACTGCGACTCCACCAACGCCAGCTTGGTCTGAGCCAGCTCCAGTTCCAGCTCACGCACCTGTCGCTCCAGGTCCACAATGGTTGGGTTGATATCCTCAGGATGCAACTTCACATCAGTTATTTTCAGTTTGCCACAGTCATCAAACATATTTCCACAAGTGTCACAAGACTTGACCAAATTCTGAAAGAGCAAAAGCTGAATCTCAAAATTTATAACATTTTATTATACAGATGCAATGATGAAATATTATATGACTGGGTAATCCCAGTTTTTTCCTACAAGACTCTTTTCAGTGGAAGAGTAAATAATTTCAAATCATCAGTCAAGTTATTACCTTCAACTGGAAGAGTCTGTTGTTACTGAGAGAAAAACAGAAACAAGAATCACTGTTCTTTATATAAGTAGAATATAAACAGGTTGAGCATAAAGACTATGGTCCTTCCTTGATTATTTCAATCATATCTTAAAAACTATGCTAGATAGAAATGTGAATGTTCAGGCATAACTTGACCAATTGATAGAACATGTTTTCTGTACAGGTGGCGCTACAATCACTACTATTGAAATGACACATACCTATTAGAAACCAGAGAGAGTTTATGATCACTTTGTATATTATATTTGAAATAGTTAGTCCCCATGAAAAAAAATATGGGTATATTTGAATTTCTATGAGATGATTTTTCTTAGAAAGAAACTACTGAACATGAGAGAGTGCATTTCTTCAAATGGTGGATAAGAGATATTTTTATCACCAAAATTGTCAACTCCAAGTGGAAGACTCCATTGTAAGAGGCAGAAAAATTTCACACAATTTATTATATAAAATAGATATTAATACCACATTTATGTACATTATTTGATTTAGAAGTAATCTGCATTCTTTTTTTTTTTTGTTGGTTTCCCTGGGTAAATATATCATTTTTGATATTGCCCAAGTTTTACTCAAAGTAAGCAACAGTATAAATCTACATCATACATACTGAGCAGTGAGATCTTTTGCTGTCTCTTGGCAACAATGGACTCTTCAACTTAAAGGTAACAATTTTGCAGATGAAAATATTTTCTACCAACCATTCAAAATAATGCTTGCATGAATGTGCACTATCAAAATAAATTGTATTTGAAAAATCTCAAAGCTAAAGAAGGCCTTCAGTTTTTAAACAAGATACCAAAGTGCAAATACAGGGACAGTATGAAAGTAAAAGTCTAAGGCTCTATCTACCCTTTGTATTATTTCAACTACCCAATCTTTAATTCTTTTTGATGTTATGATTTGTAAATGCCAAATAACTTAGTATTACCTTTATCCGTTGAACTTCTTCACGAGCTGCAGTCTGCTGCTTTTCAAGACGCTCGCTCAGTTGGGAGCAAATCTGGAAAGAGAAGGGAGAACAAATTAAACAAATACAATAAACTTTCATTTCAATGGCACTATTTAATGACAAACATATTCTAACAGCACTTTTGGCTTTATATTCTCACAAAACCATAGTCACAGCTTGATTTCAGTGCATTATTTTAGAAATAAAAATTAATAAACCCTCAAAATTATGCTGCTTTTAGGAACTCAGAAACCTGATAACTTGAAATAAATGAGATGGAACAAGGTGTAAATAGAAATGCATTAATTTCCGAATATAACATTTTATTTGCAGACCTGTGGCCTGTATAAGGGTATTAGACTGTGAAAGGGTAATAAAATCATATTTGTCCATACTTTTGTACAAAATCAATTCATTATAATGGCACTCTTAATCCCTGAGAGTACTGCAATAACAGAAGGTTACTGTGGTAAGAAATTTTCCTATTCTAATTATAGTTGATCATCAATAATCTATCATCATTGGGACCTGTAAGGTGCCGGATAAGCAATTATGCTGGATCACAGAGTGGTTATGTAAGAATATACTTGTCAGTGGGTATGAACAAAATGAATACACCTGAAAATCGATATTCAAGTTTAAAAAATGTAATGAGAATTTTAAAAAAATGATAAAAATATTCTATAAATCAGTACAAGTTGGTGAATAGAGAAAAAAAAAGAAACATTAAATGAAAATCAAGTGAAACTTCAATGAAGCGTAAGTGAAACATACACTACAAGAAATTCTATTGACTTACAAGAAAATTTGGCAAAGATAAATACTTGGATACTTAGACTTGAAAGAACGTAATATTCCATTGTCCAGGATTAATGATGTACAGTTAGGAGGGAGATAGATACCAAAAACATTGTTTTTTATCAGTTCTGCTTTGGGAAGTGCAGAGCAGTTGTCTAGAATAAGCATTATCTTACAGTTATGGTCCAGGCCAAAAGAGTCACTCTGAGCTTTTGCTTTTGAAATACAATAACTTTCAATCCAATCCAATGTAATATTATGTCAGTTGTTAACCAACCTTTCTTGTTGATACAGTAAATCACAGGAAACAGTCATACTTTTTACTTTGTAAACAATGACCAGCAACTTACACCTGGGCATTCCTGTGGCATTAGAGCAGTCCCACACAGTAACAAGATTTTTTCGATACCTTTCAACCTGATGATTATGTATCCTCAGTTATCAGAGTTCTTGGCATACATTTCCAATACAGAGTTATCACATCTGCATAGCAGACCTACACAGGAGTTAATTTTCCATCAGAAACTAACTTGGCAAACTAGTTGTCAAATTTAGTAGCCACTTCCTTACCCACAAAATGTTTTTCACCGCACAAAACTCTGAGCCATGTCGATCCTTAGAACATTGATTATAGTGAAGGTTGGCTGCACACTCGTAATCTAATCTGAGTTCTTAATGGAAAATTTTGACATCATGAGAAGCACTTCCTTTATTCGTTGGAACCATGGCTGATTATATGTTTACAATAAGTTTACGTATTTACTACAAAATCTGGCATATGAAATTACACTAGCTGAAATTAGTTATATTGCCGGATTAGAGATGGTCAAATGTATCCACTAACCAACTAAATCCAATTGTTACACACGAATATCAGGAGATGAAAAAAAAAAAAAAGAGCTACAATTAAATCTTCCTATTTACCTGCTTGTAGTCTGTAATGATGGCACTGTTTCTGTTGATTTCGGTTTCCGTTCTGTCCAATTCTCTCCGACACATTTCTTTCAGCTGCAGAAAGATAGAGAATACAAAATAATCAGTATTTTCACAAAGCTAAAAAAGCTGTCAGAAATTATCATTTTCATTATCCTTATTAAATCATTTGTTTCGCACTAAAAATGAAATCTCAAGATCCAAACTGATTTTTATAAAATTTGGGAAGTAGAGCTTGGAATAACACTCATATCGTTAGCTTCATGTTAAATATTTCATCAGTGAAATATTAAGGAATCGCTCAGCTTGAACTAACAGCCACAAAAAAACAAAAAAAAAACAAAAACAACTAGAGGTAACCACTCATTGTGATTAATTTGAGATAACAATAACCAGCTGATAACATTAAACGAAAGATATAAAAATTGGAACAATTTACATTTATTATGCTATTAGATTCATTGTTATGATTTATGAATTTTACATTATGAAAATTGATATGACATTATAATGAATTTTTGAGTTATTTTGAAAGAAATATTTGGGACCGACTGATTTTGATAACAATAAACATTTGATAAAATAATTTGTGATTATAACAAATGGCTCCCTCTGGATTTTGATTCAAGATTATCCAAATCAGAAATTTCAGGACCCAATTTAACTTTCCTTGAGATTGTTTTAAGAGAAAATATTATTCTGTATTTGTCTCTTTTGGAATCAAGATTAATAAATAGGAAGTTATTAATTAAAGCAAAGTAGGATTTCCTAAAAGGACAGTAAGTTGCATAACTTCAGAAATGTAGAGCTGTTTTCGTTTTAGCAGATGGTCTTAACAGCTTCAGGACATCAGCTGCAATACCTGGATGCTTAGTGTGGAGGAAATGTGCTCAAGCTTCCCCACATCCATCCTGACCATGTTGAAGGCTTTCACGGGAAAGAAGCACTCAATATGTTTGGCGATCAGCATGGATGCAGAGAATGCTTAACCTAACTGGTGATGGTACCTGGTATTCCTGGATGGTCACCCATCTAGATGCTGACAAGACTAAACGTTGCTTAATCTATGATTGTACAAGAACCAGTATATCCAATATATTTTGTCTGTAGATTTTTCAGACATTTGGAACCAAGAAAAATCTAGGAGGCAACAGAAATGAGAACCCATATTACCAACTTCTATTCAGGTTAGTTCACTTCAACATTAAACGGCAAGAAAGATCCATTAAACTACAAGTGGAGAGAAAATAATGTTTTACCAAATATATAAAAAAAACTAGTTGAATACCCATCCTACAGGCAGGTTATTTGGCTAGTGTATGCATAAATAATGAACAGAAAGAGAGTGTTCAGTTTTACATTATAGTTAAATGATAAATAGAACCCCCTTTCTAGAATAATTAAAAATACCTTTTTCTCTCAAAACCCTACAATTAAGGAAAAAATCTCCTTTACTTTTGATCCCTTTTAAGATGGGTTTTCCTTCACTTAACACCTCTTAAAGATTTATACGTAAACATATAAAATAAGAAGATATGTATACAAGAGGAAAGTAAGTTCTATTTTGGCATTATAGTTACAAGTGTTTGAAAAAATATTTTTCTCTACACTATGTTTTAAAAACTGCACTCCCAGGTCCATTCAGTAGGCATGTCGAATTTTGTTGGGCTGCACCCATGTTTAGGTATATTTTAGAGTGTGACTAACAAACACAGTAGCACTTCTCACTTATATCTATTTATAAGATATGTCCAGAGTTTTGAGAATGGTGATCAATGTTCTCAGAGTTTTCTAGACATTTGGAACCAAGAAAAATCTAGGAGGCAACAAGTGCAGAGTTCAACCCGATGTGGTTTCCACTAATCGACAAGGATAAGGTATGGAAATCCAGGCCCAACAAGGAAAGGAAAGGATATCAAAATAATCCAATGTTATACCACTGGAAAAATTCACCATCACCTTTGGATCACTCACTTGAAGAAGGCTGTAGAATGGACCATTTGAAATGTCATGTCAAAAGCACAAACAACAATAAGGAGCTCAATTGTTCGAAAAACTCTTTTAATATAAAAATCTCACAAATGTTCCGTCAATTTGGTTTTACCCAATTTTCAAGTTTATAACTATGAAAGAAATTAAATTAAAAATTTACTGATATATCTTATTCAGATTCCTCAAATCATTAAAGTAAACATTCTCAAGCCTTCAAGACAAAAAGAGGTAACTTGCAATTATAGTTACAAATAATCACAAATACAGGTCTGGTTAGTCCCTCAATAGAAATTGTCATGTGATCAATGTCTTTTGGTAGCATGCCGTGTTGGGATGATCAATAAAAAAAAAAAAATAAAAAAAATTTAAAAAAAATTGGAAAAAGAGGTGATCAATGAATAAACCACCACTCTAACATTGAGTTGGGCAGTGATCAATAAGAAAAAGTCTGAATTTAGAAAAAACAAGCATCAATGCCAAATGACTATTTGTTCCCAAACAAGAGATAAGATTATTACGACTAATATCCCATTAAGCTATTAAAAGCTGTTAAAAAATTTAACAAAATTAGTTCAAAGAATTACAAATGTAAAAACATTACATTGCAAGAGTTGGGGGTGAGGAGAAGAAATAATCATCATAAAGTGTAATGGTCGTAAATACAAACAAGCAAAAAAAATAATATATTTCTGACAGTTCGGAAAATTTGATCAGTGAGCTTTTTTACCTGCTGCGATTCAAGTTCCAGCCTTTTCTTTTCTTCTTCTAGTTCTATCAACATGGTTTTGGCTTGAGCATAGTCCTTCTCCAACATTTCACAACGTTCTTCAGTCTAATAAAGGGCAAATATTTACATGCACTTGATTAGATAAACACAAGAAATCAGTTTTATACACATACGCACACAGACACAAAAAAAAATCCTTTAAAAAGGACATTTTTCGGAAACAAAATTAAAAACTTGAAAATTAAATTCAATTTGATAAAATCCCTATTTTGCCTTTCTTGATGAAAGGGTTTCCAATTATGTACCATATTTTCCGGTATGTAAGACATATTTAAATATGAAAAAAAAAATCTGTGCCAATATACTGGTATTATGACTAGAGGGCTGTCTACTGATGCTCAAAATGGATAGTTACAGAGAGTGATAGTCCCTCAAATACCTTAGTAAACCATGTTTCTTATGGGCCTGCAAATACAGAAATTCAAAACCATTTTCAAAGGTTGTTTTTAAAACAACTTCACCATAGCAGAAGTCAAGTCATTTAGAATGAATATTGAGTCTGGACACTATGGTTTTATAATGAATTCAAATTTTATTTATTTGTCATCCATTAACATGTTTAATTAAGCTAAAATCATGTTAACATCTGATTAAAAGCTTTCTTGCAATTTTCTGTTATTGATAGAGATTTAAAAAAAATTAATACCTATATTATGACCCCCCCCCAAAAAAAACCTATAAAATCTCCACAAAAATCTTTATAACAAATAAGAACAAATGAATATATATCTCCTTTAAGCAGTTGTACTTACAACGTCAAGATTGTTCCTGAGGGTCAGTTTGCTTGTGACCAATTCATGTGCCAAATCATCATTTTCCTGTTCCAGTCGCATGTTGGCTTCTAACAATCGTTTATTTTCCCTCTGTTAAGGCAAAACAATGAAATATAGTAAATGTTTTTGTTGAACTCATGATGAAATATGATTAATATGATAGAGAAGAAACTCTGGCTATTGTTACCTTTCCCGTTTCCAAATGGCTGCTGTTGATGGTGAATTTGAAATCAAAAGAAGCAGAAGACAAGATTCCTCAGAATGGAATTTTTCAGTGTTAGTAGGTAGGGTTGAGGGGTAGGGTTAGGAGGTGTAGTTTCAAATCCCAGAATGTAATTACCAGTTCAGGTAAAAAATCTGTTGCTACTTGCAAAGGGATAATAGATGTAGGTGCAGTAGGCTCACCATGTTTACGTAGATTTTTTTTTGGTAAATGAACATGTCCTTCAGTCATTTTGAATTTAAAAAGCGAAAAAAATATTGAAATTGTCATCAGCTTCTCTGACTTTGAATTCACCATTTTGGAATGGGAAATATCACAATTGCCTAAAACATTTAATCAATCAGAACAATCAAGACATTATCAAAAATGGATAAAAAGTCAATAGATTTCAAATTATTTTAATTAAATAAATATATTTATAATAATGAATGTAAACTGTGCCAATTTTTATATACATTTTTGGTTTATTTTGGGACATATCTTGAACAGGATTGCCTGATCACTATAGAAGCGAAATAATCCGAATTCTGATGTCCAAGTCTTGCCCAACACAGGAACTGGAATAGCATCAAATATGCACCTCTGCCTCCTGACAAGTTCGATTTTGAAATTTGACACTATTCTGGTGGCTGTTTTTCAGATAAAAATTGGATTATTTCCCCATTGTAGCCCAATCTGGCAGCCCTGACCTAGAAACATTGAATGTAACAGTACAAAAAGAAGAAAAGTCTACTTATTGCACTTATACTGTAGGCTATGTCAAAATAGAAAAAAAGATTTAGTTTTCTCTTACCTCAACTCTTTCAATGGGGTCTTCCTGCTGCAATTCTTGTTCTTTCAGTGCCAAATATTCTTTTTCATATTTCTTCAGTCGCTTTACTGTCACCTACAATGTATGACAATGTGGTAAATATTTAGTAGTTGGCTTGCATTCAAAAAATGAGGTCTTGAATCTAGAGTTAAAAATTAATTTATCAGAAGAGACTTGAATGGATGTAACATGTTGAAAAAGAAATAAAAATTCTTAAAAATGGAAAAGAGCCATAATTCCAGATGCTGAAATTATATACAGATATCTCCTGGTTTTCAAGTTTGCTTTATACCACTTTTCTACACATAGCGAAAAGATGAAAGTAGCACTCAGCGTTTGCTATTTTGTAGCAAACCATTATAGAGGCAGCATGCACCATCTTCCAGTCTCTCGTACACCCCAGTCTTTCGAACCTTCTACTACCCCAACCTCTGACAACTCAGCTCAATATACCATCACCATTTTCTGGTTTTAGAAACACTAAAAGTTTTCCCATATTAATTAAGTAGTAATTGCTTCTTTGCTTTATGCCATTCCAACTTACAAGAGGTTTTTATAGGAACATTCTACTTTTGGATGGTGGGGGGAATTCTCATTCAACAAGTGTAATAATTGGATTTAAGATTATTATTCTATAAAATCTGTCAGAAAAACACATAATATGACATAAAATAAACTAGGAAGTACTCATGGAGTACATACCTCTACCAATGCCATTGTCAAAGGGAGTAAAAGTGCATGGATCAGCCTCAACTCTGATCAGTTCTTTGATAGCCTATTGTCTACCCTTTCTCAAAATATCATTGTAATTCATTGAGAAGTTTTGGAGATATTGTGAAACGTTGCCTATATTATTTAGGAGGGGGGTTAATTGTGCATGGATCCACACCAAAATGTAATCAATTCTTCCATAGCCTATTGTCCGCCCTTCAACAGAATGTCATAGAAGTTCAGTTTTTGAAGATATCATGTGGACAGTCATAAAATTTTGGTGATATTATGTTCAGGACATAACTGTGTGTGCATAGCTGATTGACCAACACTTCACAAGATTTCATTGAAATTCTTTAAGAAATTCAAGTGATATCAAATGGACAGTCATGTGTATACAGAAATATATTGAAGAGGAAAAAAATAAAAAGGAAGAAAACTGGAAAATGTCTCCAAGTCAAACATAAATTCCTGGATTCACCCTAAAATGTTACCACCTCTTCCCTTCCCTCCCACCAAAATTTCATTGAAATCCAGACAGACAAACAAATGCAACCAAATACATATATCTCTTTTCAACTTTGTAGACAGAGGTAATAAAAAAAAAACACCTAAATAAACTTTGAAAATTGTAAAATTACATTTCTGGTTATTCTTCACTTCAAAGAAATACAGATATGGCATTGTCACAACCAAAAGGGGTAAGGTAAAACACCAACACAGTTTGGGACAAGAATTCAGCTTAGAAGCAGTCAACATAGTTGTTACAGCCAAAAGGGATGGGGGGAAAACAGCCGACAAAGTTTGGTATGATAAGTCACTTTGGAAGGAGTCAACACCTGTGTTATACCTTCACAGTGCACTTGTCACTGAATGTTCAACCATTGCTTTGTCATTTTAGTAGGGGAACAGCTGAAATGTATGGAGAACCACACACCCAGATGCGCAGTGAAAGCCTCTGGTTTGAAAAAGTCCGCCATGAGCCTTTTTCGGCCTTTTGCTGGTGGTTGACATAAATGACGGCAACGCACATTCGTTTTCATTTCTGCAACAATAAGTCTTCACCGCAGAAATCTAACCAATCGGATTACATTAACTGATGCTCAGAGAAAGATGAGGAACATTGAAGCTGCTAAGCTGCATTTGTTAATGGTGCTTGTGGTATAGTAAATATCAAATGAATGTCTCTTACCTTCATGCTAATTGCAGTCTGAAGCAACTCTTTGGCTGCATCCTCTGAGCGGTATCGCTTGGGCAGATGAACTCGGAAATATTTCAAGACACCTTCAAAGTCAAGTGCCAATAGATCTTTCCTTGACATCTTCAAGACAAGAGAAAAAGTGTTAATACTATGTTACAGCACTATAGTTGAATTTTATTGAATAAGATAATAAGAAAAATCAAACTACTGAATAATTTCAGAATGTTATTTTTCAAGCACAATACAATTCTAAAAAAACTAAACTTGAAACATTTGAATTTGGTGTGTGCAATTCAAACTACATGCCACTTTCTATGGAATAGTGTTGGGCTTGAAGTTTTGCCTCAATAAAACTAAGAGTATTGATGACTAATAAAATTTCTCAAAATAAATTTATTATTTTAGAATATTTTTGTTAGTTTTACAAGATGAAATAATTGATAATTTGTTCTGTTTTATACTCATGAAGATAGATTATAATTAGTCCTTAGTTAATGATTTACACTTTTTAAAAAATAATTTGTCACTTACCTTGAGCAAAGCAAGGGCAATGTTAAAAATGACATCTTTACCCTGAAAATAGATTGGAAAGTTGAGTATAGAGACAAATCATTATTGACAGAAAACATTCAAATCGATTCAACAGATTTATGTAAATATATGAAACAATTTGTCTAAGTGTAAAGATTAACCACTTAGAAAGATATATTTACAACTTCGATCAATTCCATAAAAAAAACAACAAAATTCAAAGTTGATAATGATCTAATTTTAGAGTTGCATTTGATCAACTATACCTTGTTATATCATTTACCAGTTTACCCATACTGTCAAAAAATGACAGCAGTATTTACATTGTACTTGAATAAAAAATAAAAATACAAAGCAACAATGTTTTGGCTATTTTTGTTCAACCAGAACGAACCCAAACTTTTTAAGCATTTCCAAAATTATAAATAAATAAGTAAATACAAATAGCATATCATATAAGTAGATTTACAAAGAATTTATCTTGTTTGTAACAATCAAAATACATTTAATAGAGGCACAAAAAGTACAAATCTTATACAACTGAAAATTAACACACTAGCCTAATCCAATTATCAATTTCTGCACAAATAGAACTATCATTAATACTGAATTTGATGAAAAATTATCCAACTGTAAGCATAACATTTTTTTGCCAACTATTATAATTCGAAAGATTATAAGAATAAAATTTTTACAGAATTTTTCCTCAATGCTAATTTCAAATCTTTAATAGAACACCTCAAATTCTAATTTTGGTATAAAATTATTAAAAACAATCAAAATAATATTCTCTACTTCTACATTAACAATTTTTTTCAAATACAGAAAAAAATAATTATAGCTACTTAGTCAATTACATTTCTCTATGATGAATTAAATTCTAATTCAGTTTTTCTTTTCTCTCATCAATCAGTTACATTCATTGTCGGCCATGTTTTTGCAAAATTCTGTGAGCATATGACCTTATTAACATAATATGCAAACATTACTCATACCATCATGGCGGCCCAGTATATGAACATTACTCATCGTCAGCTTATCTCCCCTGAATAATGGAGAAATTAAAGCCAGCCATCTTCAATGATAGCCCCCACCCCTATTTATTTATCGGCTAAATTGCTCAAATTAAAATAATTCCATAGCAAAGATTGTCAAACGTTAAGGATCCTACATCATTACACATTCAAACAAAAGTGTTCTGTATTATAATAAACAAATTTTTCTTTTTAAATCAGATATTTATCAGTTGCAACTGACCCTGTAGCCGAGTTAAGTGTAACCTATTTTTAATTCTTCTTAATAAGCTTATTTTAAATACTTCCTGATAAGCTTATCTTTTTAAAATTCTTTTTAATACGAAAAATGTTGTACTTCAATAATCAAAATACCAAAACAGGTAAAGTGAATTATTCAAGTCAACCAAATGATCAAATCCTTTTTACAGAATCTTAGGAAATTTACAACAATTTTACATGTTCAGTTCATTTATAAAATGTATGTTACTTTGTGACCTCACCACAATAAATCAACTACACATTTCCTTCAATCTTGAAAATATCAAAAAATTACCAAATAGTCTAAATAAATTTGATCATTTAATGTTTGTGACAGTATTACCAATCTACATAATTTTTTTTTATTTCTAGGATCTTGGAATCCAGTGCTGCCAATATAAATGCTTTGATTTTTCAATTTTTCAAATTTGGACCTTCCAAAATTGAAGAAATAAAAAAAATATCTACATTGGCTACACTAGTAAGTGATTATATAGAATACAAGAAAAAAAGGTAATGAAGCCAAGAGGCATTTTTAATTTTTTTTTTTTTTTTGATGTTCAACAGGGAATACAAATCTTCATAAAAGTCAAAAATTTAAACACATAATAGAAGTATTCATGTGTTCTGTCTACATAAAAAAAGATTTATTGAATGCTTACCTCACTGAGATAAAGATCAAGTACATGGAATACCATATGAAGTGGGAATTTAGCAGTAAACAAAGTGAGGAACCACTGAGAGGCAAACATGTGGGCTTCCAAACCCATCTCAATAAAGTGTGTATACAGATCTGGAAGCAGATCCTATAAATGAGAGAAACAGAAGATATTGCAGTGTTATCTTGTTTTGCAAGCTATTACAATTTAATCCAATCAGCTGAATGAATAATAAAAAATTACTCAGAAGTAACTTTGAGGGAGCTCATTGTTAGAAATTATTTATACTGATTTTTCTCATCTATAACGCTAGTCAAAACATAAATTGGTCCGATTTGTGAACAGAGTTGGTTGAAGCTCAAAGCAAAGGATTTCCAATTCAAATACTCCAGTGAATCTTCCAGAAATTTTCTTGTAGTAATGAGTTGAACATTCAAATTAGTCTCTTTTTCAACAGATGGATAGTACTGATTGGGAATAAGGATTACAACATTATATTTCCTGAGGTGATATCTTTGTAGTTTTCAACAAAAGCTAACCATATTGGATGACACAAGATAAAATTATGACCTCTTAAATAGAGAACATATCTTTATTGTCTTATCAAGGTTATTAGTGCTTTCTTCTACAGATTCCATAGTAGATACTCATTTCAAGTGCTGAATAGTATCAATGATCCACTGATGTAACAATAAGCAATTGCAAGAGATTGCTTGACAACAAAATTTGATATTAATAACTAGAGAAAATACATCAAAAATTGACCAGTTTGCTTCCAGCTTACACTGCACCATTCATGAGTGAGGAATATATTGTGTATGTACATTCTCATTTTCTATTCATTTACTTTTTACAAAATGAATCTATTGTTGATATTTTCTCCAACTAATAAAGCCTCAAGATGAAGACTTGTGATAATTTACAATTGCAAATCAATATCATTTATACAAGACTCAACAAAATTAAGCACCCCTAATTGTGAGAATTACCAAAATATGACACAAAGTGAGCAAATGCAGTTGGCAGAATGGTGCAGATCAACTTGCTCAACACTGGGTTGTCACTAACCTTTAATTTATATTAAAAAAAAAAAGGGCAATACTTGTGAAGTGCAATGAAACAATGTATGCCTGTATTTGGTAACAGAAATCAAAACTGTCCTAATATTCTATGTTCTACATTAAAAAAAATTGTGATTATTCTTTTACTTCTAATTGACTCATCATAAGAAAAAAAGGAAAGGAATAGTAGCTTACATGCATAAACCTCTGTATTTGATAGAACTTGAGATGCAATTCTTCAAACCCTTGCTTGAACAAATCTCGTAGGCCATAATCAAACATAATCTTTACAAGTACACAGAAGGCCTGCTCTTCTGGCATCTGCAAAACGGAAGAGAAATAATAAAAAGAATATATTTAATATCATCAAGCTCAAAATAGCCTTACAAATATATCAAATTTAGGATACTTGATTTGAGGAGCATTTTAAACATTCAATCATGCTTATATCTTAGATGAGCAGTTCTTAACCTTCTTCGAGGGTCCGTCTCCTTTGAAATTTCAAAACATTTCTCATATCTCTTATTCTTAAGGCTAGAAAATTGAATTGAAAAATGTCAAAACTGGTAAAGTTAATATCAAAAAATATTGATAACAGAATGTTAAAATTTATTAGTTGTCAGAATTTGAAGTCCATATCAAAATGTCGCAAATAAAACCATTCATTGTGCTGACTGCTGTTGATTTTACTCAAAGTTGTTTACATCAGCAGTAAAACAAAAATGTTTATTTGCCACCCTCTTCTTACACGCTCAAAATTGCATTACACATCACTAAGGGGTGAGTGTACCCCTGGTTGAGAACCACTCTCTGAGATAATGTAAACAAAAAGTGATTTAATTTTAGATTATCAAACTTACATGTAATAATAATGCAGCAGCAAGAAAAGACAATCCTTGGCAGTATCCAACCTCCTCATCATACACTGAATACGCCTACAAAAAGAATCATTTACTAATATCAATTTGCAGAGAAAGTTTTAAAAAAGCATCATGATGATAATGATGATATCACAATTGCTAACATTGATTTTATTTGGTTACCAACAACCAACCTTGGTTCAGGAAATAATCATCTAATGAAACAACTCACATATATACAATAATTATCACAGAAAACAAAGATAATACAAATAAAAGCAAAGAAACAATTTACCTTGCTGATTTTATGCAAGGAATCTTGACCAACACCTCCTGACTCTTTAAAGAAATCATGAGCTGGAAAGGTTCTGTTTATATCTCGCAAAATAACTTGTTCATTTGGAGACTCCTAGAAAATACAATATAAATAAATCTTAACAACTCATCTCATTTTATAATGCCAATATAAATTTCAAGAAGGAGAAACAACCCTATTCTTTTTCATTACAGCAATATAAATTTCAGAGAAAAGGAGGAACCATTATCTTTTTCATCATGGTAATATAAATTTCATAAGAAGAATTACATTTATCTTCAGTTATATCTCGCACTAAATCATTGCCACAAGACAATATAAACCCATTAAATGTGGAAGGTAGTGAAGAGTAATAGTTATCCGTTGCAAGATAAAAGCTCTAGCTCACAGACAGATCAGAGTCAATCACAATAAATGGAAATTTTATAGAGTTAACCATTGAACTGCAATGACAGATATTCTTATCATTCACAGTAATGAGGTAGGATCCTTACCTTTGTGATGAGAATCCTGTAAGCCTCAAGCAGTTCAGTGTTGTTATCACAGCCAGCCAGCAGCTGCCACACTTCACCACGCAAGGCTTCGGGGATACCTTTTCGGGCCAAAGTTGACACCTGTTTGGGACGCATGGATAAATTTTGATGCCACTTGGTCAGCACATCATGCCATGCTTCCAAAGTATTCTCATCTTTCACATCTTTGCTCACAGAACCAGAGCCACTGAGCAAAGGCTCATCTCCATCTGAAGCAGAGGGTTTTTTTTTATCAAATAAAAAATTGTAACAGCAAAATTTTTCAAAAACATCATACAAAAGAATATAGCCCTGTGAAAAATAAATTGATTCGCTTAGTCAATTAAAAGCACTTCACAGGAAAAATAAACAAGATTTGATAATTTTTCCACTGATGGTTATGATACAGTAATGTGGAACGATTCTAAAAACCATTGTATTAGGTTTAGTCAGTCTATTTTCCTCTCTTTGTTGTTTATTTTTCACAACATTTCAGTCACATACCCTTCCTCAGGTGTCCAATAAAAAAACAAAACAGACACCCAGAGGCAGCGGGAGGGTACACTGCCAAAATGACGAGGAAAATAATCTGACTACATCACATACCATGATTGAAGCACCCCAACAAAATTCTGACAGGATTCTAAAACCTTAAACCATCAAAAATTGTGGCAGAGAGGCTCTAGAGAACTCACGTTAGGTTTTAGGTAAAAGTTTTGCAAAACTTACTTAGAAGCATGGATTAGGAAATCAAATCAAAGAAAAATGGAAAAAGAAAAAAGAAGAAAATTCTATGAAAACAAAAATGCGCTCTGGAAAAAATGAATAATAAAGGATATTCTTGAAGTGTCAGTATCAGTAAACCAATTTCATTTATTTTCATCAGATAAAGTATTGTAAATCATCATTAGTGATTTTCATATTACTATTTACCTTCAGTTTTTGTTGCTTTTTATCACAACTATACAGATCAGCTTCTTCCAGTGAAGAATAAATAAACAGAATAGAGACAAATAGATAGGTTTGCAATGAAAAACAACAAAATAATTGAGATGAAGGTAAATACTAAGATACTCAATAGTCAATTTTCAACTTGAGAGAAAAAGATTGATGTACTTAGACAAGTATTACAAATTACATAATCCTATTGGTAAGAATTTATAAATCATAGCAAAATATTACAATCCTGGCAATCAAATATTTCTGATTCTAGAAGCACCCAATATAATAAGTGAAAACAAAAACCAACAAATCAAAGCTAGTTCTGAAACAGTTCTAGGGAGTGAATCATTAAACGATACAAATAGATATTTTCCCTTCTTGCATTCAAACAAAATAATTCTTGAATATCTTTTAGAAATAAAAGACGGAGAAAACAGAAAAAAAAATCTAAATTTCCATACAATTCCACATTATGAAATGTGCAATCATAAAGTTCATCAACTACAAAGCACTCAGAGAGTGCATACCCCTGTCAATACCATTGGCACTAAAAATCAGTTGGTATATATACCTATGATTCAGGAGAGGGAATTGTACTTTGATATCCTCAAAAGTTTAATAACTGCTTCCTCAGCCCATCCTTTCATTAAATTTCATTAGAACTTCTGAATACATCATGTTGACAAACAGATGGATGGACAGAAATGAGTTAATACATATACCACTTCCAACTTCAGTGGCAGAGGCAAATCAACTTTAAAAATTAGATATCATCATTTTAGAACAGTTTATAATACAGTCTCGAAATTATGGGTTTCATGAAATATGAATTTTATAATTGGATACCCTTCCTGCTACAATAAAAGAATTAATAAAAGGAATCAACATTGAAAAAAAAAAAAATCATGATAATCAAATAAAAAGATATGTATAAATGACCACATCTGAATATCTATATTTCTAAACAACTGACAACAGTGCTTTTCATAGTTGATTTAAAATTTCAAACCTTAAGAATTCAAAAAATTAAAAAAGAAAATTTCGAAATCTCAAAAAACAAGTCCATGTTAATACAAGGACAGATGTATACCTCAGCCAACGCTGTACACTCAATCAAGAGAAAATTCTTGGATCTGCCCCTAAATTTGATCATCTGCCCTTTAGCCCCTGGCCTACCCATCCACGAAGTTTCAGTGAAATTCATTTGGAGCTTTTGGAGATATGTATTCACTCCTGTCTGTTCACACAATAAGTGTACGAAGAGAAAAAAAAAAAATCTTCAAAAAAAAAAAAATCTTAAAAAAAAAAAAAAAAAAACTATCGCTGCCAAATTTGGTCACTTCTTTCTTACCCTATAACCCACCCTTCCACTAAGTTTCATGGAAATTCATTGAGAACTTTTAGAGATATTGTGAAACAGACAGAAAGGCAGAAATGGAGTAATACATATACCCTTCCAATTTTGTTAGCAGAAGTAAATAGGGAAAAAGTGCATCTCAATACTTTTGACAGAAGAATATGGTAGAATAAAAGGATAGCTGCCTACCAGATTCCTCTTCAGGTTCCTGTGGAGTCTGTATATCTTCTTGGAGCTGTTTGTTAGCATGGAGACCGAGACCAAGGCCAGCCTTCTTACGATCGATCTCTGTTTGGCTTTCCACACTGACCACTTCATAGTTCGAGTCACATGGTAGTGCGCCATCCACCTGCAAATTCAAAAAAAACAACAACAAAAAACATGAGGGAAAGGTTGCAATGGCATAGTAAGGGTCTTGCTTTGCCACTGCAACCTTTCCCTCATGGAAAGACAGTGTCTGGTTGTGGGAGGGAGGCGTGGGAGTTGCGCTGTATCCTAGGGAAGGGCATAAATATTAATTACCAGGTATTAGACAAGAGGAAATTTTGCACTCCCTTCACCCCTGTGCCCAGGGACGACTGCCCCCTCTCACTACACCTTTGAAAGGTTATATAACAACAGGCAGACAGTACAGAACTGAAGTCTCCAACAATTAACTCTTCTAAACATGATGAAAGCCAAATGAAAGAAAAATAGCAGTCAATAATATAGAAAAGAATTTACATACATGAATTATACTGAATGGTGAGAGAGAGAGAGAGACTGAGAGGAGACCAAATGTCAATCTAGTTATAGCGACACATGTGTATAGGTGTATATGTGTGTGTATGTAAGTGGTTTAGTAGAGACAAAGCTGACATTTGCATTTGAGTAGAAAAATATGATCGGCAGATTTTCAAGATGGGAAAGAAAGAAAGAATAGGCAAATATATACCTGTAAGACGTGTATACAGGTTGTAGACATATCCAGATTAGTAGACAGACATACATTCAGAGCATACACAAAGACCTAATTGCCATTACTAGAAGAAAGATGAAGCATGAATTGCTTAGTAGTTTGTAAAATGGTGGAAGGCACAGGCAGCAGGACAACCGAGGCGAATGTTGAAGCAATAACAGCAGTGACCGTAATTAGTCTTGTGTAAGTAGCAACAATGTGGAAAACTAATGTTCATTGATACTAATAATATTGATTTTTGGTTTTTATTGCTTCTAATCCTTAGTTATGCACTTTGTTTTTTTGAGTGAATGTAAGAAAGTTATTAAACACAGAGTAAATGAATAAGCGAGTGACTATGAAAAAAATTTTTTTAAAAAAAGTATTGCATCAATTCTAAATACTATTTACCTTCAAGATAATTTTTAAAATGGTTTGGTTGTTTTTATCATAATTTCAACTCTGGCTATCTATGTTTTTCTTGATGTTATAGATTGACTGCCCAGTTTGAAGTTGTGATAAAAACAACCAGAAAGTTCTTTTGCAAATCAAGATGAGGGTAAATAGAAGTCAAAATTTATACAATGGATTATAATATATTTCACCTAATAATAGAAAAAAAGAATAAAAATATTGAAAAAAAAGATTTGATAAAAACCCATTAACCTTTCCTTTCCTTTGTACAAAAACAAGGTAGAATTATGCAAGTCAAGGCTCCTAAGACAATTCAATTGTTATTTCATAGTAAATAAAATAATGAAAGGTTTTTCTGGATCGGTTAAGGGAGAGGGATGAGATGTCAACTAAATGGACAGTTACAACATAAAAGAAGTCAGTCAAATGCCACAAGTAGTAATAGTAGATAATTATTGTTGATTTCTGACTATTGGGAACAATGGAAAAGCCAAGAGGAGGCACATGGTCATTAGCAGGGTAGCCAGATTTGGCCAGAAGGGGAGAAATCGAGTGGGTATGGATGCAGTGGTTCAGTATCAGCTTCTTGAGGCCTTGTATCGAATCTCTTTTCCCTGACTGGTTCGATTAGGCTGGTATTGAACCTCTGCCTCCAGGCTTAATTTTTTCTCCTCATCAAATTCAATGTTATTCCAATGCCTGCGTTGGGTAAGTCTCCAAGATGAAGCTCGAATTACCTCCCCTTCCAGTCAAATCTGGTAACCCTGGTCATTAGATCCTTTAGAAATGGAGGTGTAAAATCTTGTTCAGGGGATACTGTTAAGTCTTCCAAAACTATTTCATCTTGAGAATATACAAAGACATAATATCTGGAGGCAATATAAGCTGAATTATAAGATCTTCATACAAATTCAGCATTGATTTAGAATAGAAGAAATTTTTTGCATTAAAAAAGAAAAAAAAAAAAAAAAAATCCTGGGAATATTTTCAAACCACTGTTATGAACAGTTGAACAATGATAGAATCACAATATTTTTATTAATAATTTTGACTAGTTTTTACCTACATTTTAATTTGTTTTTCATCACACATTTGACTTATACCATCATTCTATAGCAACAAGTAAACAGCACAATTGAAAATTATGATTTTGGGTCAAAGTTGGGATATAAAGCAACTGAAAATTAAGATGGAGCTGAAAACTAGTCAAAATTATTGATAAAAATATTGTGTTACAATATTTCATCAAATAAGAATTAATTTGAAAAATAGAAATAAATATTGTATTAATGATAGAATCAGTTTGTATACAGAACTGGGAAGAATTAGGAAAGAGAGAGGAAGCAAGATTTTCTTTCTACAGAAAAAAATAGAGTAAAGAAGAGAAAAACAATTGAGTTGCAGAGTAAATGATGCTGATTATCAGAATATATTCAGAAGTTGTTGATGACAAAACACAGATCTGAGCATTAAGCAGACGCTTAGAGGAGAAGATGGTTGGTACAATGAAAGTAGAGAAAAGACGTACGCAAGAGAAAGCAGTGGATAAAGGATTTCCAAGAAGAATCAAAACAATATCAAGATTACCATTCTTTTTTTGACAAGTATTTTCTTTCATTCTTATTTTTTACTAGTTTACACATGACATAAAAAAAGACGGTAGTAGATGAATACCTTAGCAATTGTGTTGCTCTGCATTTTCTTGTTCATGCTCTACCAGAATGAACCATATTTTTTAAACATTTTCAAAAATCATAAATAAATTAGGGAGACTGCTATAATTAGCACTCAATAGTTATCCCACATTACAAATGTTACAGACAAAAATATAGACATATGGTGTGATATATAAATAGATTTGCTTTTTACTGCACCTTTACTCAAGCCATTGATCTACAGCAGTGAGTTAACAGCATGAATCAGAGAAAGTGCGAGCGAAAGAGACACAATTTCGATTCTCACCGAGACATTATTCTTTATTTTTGATCTGTGCTGTTTACTCACTGCTGTAGATTGATGGCTTGAGTTGAGTTCTGATATAAAAGTAACTAAAAAATTAAGATGAAAGAACACACTAGCCAATAACAAGAATGTTATTTAGGTTAAAAAGAGGGCAGCAATGAATAACAGAGAGGAAGAATCAATTTGTAATTTGTTTGGGCACAGTTAGAGAAAAGAATTACAAAGAGAGTTAGAAAGAGGGTTGCAAGTTGTAACTGCAATAAAGATTAATAAAAGCAAAAAAACAATGATGCAAAAGAAGGCATAATATAATTTTCCAATGATATATCAACATGAACATGAACCCTTTCATGCCAGAGTTCAATTTTAAGATCTTGGAAGACAAATTTGAATTTCAATCTTAGAAAATATGATCAAAGTCTAAGATTATTTGATTTTGAATAAAACCCAGCAATTACACTTTGTTTTTGCATGTACACTAAACAGCTTTAAAATCTGAATGTATAACAATATCATGTAATAGCAAATTGTGGGGGATTATTTTTTTACTGCTTTTAGGAATGAGAAAGACAGAGACAGAGATGCTGGTCAAAAGTTTATAGAGCAAATGAGAAATCAATGGCTGACACTGAATTAAAGATTAGACAGAGCGAACAGACGAGGGGTGATACAGAGGTGCAATCGGAAAGATTGGGATGGACTCGTTCTGAACTTATTATGAAACCAGTATCAGATATTTGCAGAGATGATAGTTTAGAATGTGCACTCATCATAGAATGAATTGATGGCATTAGAAGTTATTATTAAACATTAAGCAAGAGAATACATCTATAAATCCATTATTTAGAATTTTCTAAGGACTTTTTTTGTGCTTCAACATAGATAAATTGATGCCATAAATACACTTTGATCTATTTTAAAAACTTCATTCAGCAAAGGTTCATCATTTGATAATAGATGTTGAGGATTAAAAAAACCCAACTCAAATCAGTACTGAAGATAGAATCATTAGAAGACATTCTTTTCTGCATTTTGAAAAACAAGAAACAGAGAAAACTTAAGTCTTTTACAGACAGAAATGACCAAAAAAAAATCAATGATTTAATAATTTAAGCTCTCACAAAATTGTTCTCTTAGAACTGTACACATGTATGTTATAAGCTATACTTTGTACCTACTATATATTATGGGTAGGGTAGATACAGGGTACAGCTGAGTAATAATCTAAAATAATCAACATAATTGCATCTTAGGAAATGCCTACTAATTATATATATCAGTGTGGACATTATTGGTTTTAGTTGAAATCTATCAGTAATATCCAAATTATTTTTAATCTATCAACAGATTTATACGTTTGTACATCTGTTTACATATCTACTCTAGCTCAAAATCAATAGATATAATACATTCACATATTGAACGCACTTCTCTATCCTATTCCATTTTTTCATCATTGTGAACATATCTGGGATGTTTCCACTGTGTCTATATAAGAGTATATAAAAAGACACACCCAGCTGCTAATCCCAACAAAACAATGTTTATTGATTAAACATGGACTTCTACAAGGATCAGTGCACAATCAAAAACTTCATTTAGCAAATGTTCATTATTTGTTTGTAGATGTTGATGATCAATAGAATGAGAAGAAGCAGCCGTCCATGCACAAAAGATATCAGAGAACGTGAAATAGGACAGAAAGATGCAGCAGATACAAGGCAACAATACATGAGTTGAAAAAGGAGACAAAGAAATTTAAGAACAGTTTCCATTTTCACACTGAACAACATACAAATAAACATACAAAGACTGATCATGATGTTCTAGTAAAATCAAAAGAGCAATATAATTATCAAGAACATCTTCAAAATTAGAACAGTGAGAATTTCGATACCTTTGGTGACAGAAAATTATTTTTATGTTATTCTCATAGATAAATGGACTTCATCTTAATAAAATCAAAATAAATAAAATCAATGAAAAGAACAAATTAATAAACCAAACTCTAAATTAGTTCTTAGGATAGAGGTCATCAAAAAGCATTTTTCTTTCTGCAATTTATATCTGTTATAGAAATGGAAAAAAAAACAATCACTGATTTTAAAATTAGAGTTCTCACAAAATTATTCTGAAAGAACTGTAGTGGCAATTTTGAGATTTCCATGTATTTGTTTTTTAAAGTTTTATTACAGCCATATAGCTTCTCTTATTGAAAATTTTAGAGAGAGAAAGAGGGCAGTGGGAGAGGAAGATCCAACTTCAAGCAACTACACAACAGAAAATAATTGCTGATACCTTAAAATAAAAATTATATTAAAGCAATGCTTCACTATCTGATGAATGAAATCATTAGGGGGTGAATGAAAGGTGAATGAAATTTTATATTTTTTCTACACTTAAAAAGGTATTTTTTTCACATGTAGAAAAATTCTGATAATTTTTCTGCATTAATATCTTTGTTACTCCTAGTTTTCTATACATATTTTTAGAATATTCAAAATTCTTGAATGAAAAAATCATTGAATGAAATTTTGAAATAGGCTTGAGGGTGAATGACAGTGAAATAGTTCAAGAAAAATAACATTGAAGCATCTTGACAAATCATAATATATACTGGATACTTGTCTAAATTGATTACAAATCATTAGAAATAACCCAATCACTGTGGGGTTTATGAAACCTTTCATCATATTTCTGATAGATTATATTGCTAATGGAAAATAATCATTAGTATAATACTATGTACAACATTATGAATCTGTTTATATGCAATATACAGACTTACACAGATTAAAACTATTAAAGTACATCAAATAAAGTTATGAAATATCAGAGTGTTATTATTTCTTATGAATTCTGGCACCTCTTGAAAGAATTTTTGTCAGAACAAAAATCATTTGGAAAGAGATTGTTAGTTTGAATAGATAAATGAATCGTGATGAATATTTTTTATAAAAAGATATTTAACACAACAAGATGATTTTTCACAATTGGCATTATATTTACATTTTTATAATTTTTGACAGCAGAACAATTTTTTGAGTCAGAGAATAAAAACCAAAATGTACTTAGATAGAAAAAAGAAAAAAAAAAAAATTATATTCATAATGCAAGCTTTCACAAAATTATTATAGAGAATAAAATCTTACTTAACCCTACATGTACTAACAGTACTTTTAAGTACCATATGTTTGTTTCCCCACTGATTAATTTGAAACCTAGGTTTCTGGTAGTACTTGTAAGACTAATTCTCATTTTTTGACAAAAACTAGTGTTTACCAAAATATTTCTTTAGCATTCAGTGTTAGTTATCTTTATGTATAAATTTTTAAAGAATTGCGAAATTTTTCTAAAATTAAGACACCAACGATTAAGCAAGAAGAATATGTATTTATTTGTGAAGAAGCTTCATGGTGAGAAAAGATAACATTTAGAAATGGATTTTTGAAGTTTCTTTAAATAATTCATCTACTCTAATTTTATATTTTTTTCTATAACCTCAAAAAATTTTATGCCACCGAAATTTTTAAAAGATTATAAGGTCAGAAAAAAAAACTCACCAGAAATAAAAAGACAAACTCCAAATTTTTCTTTGTTCAATGGATTTTGAATATAAAATGTACAACTATAACATAATTTGTTGCAAAAAAAATGTTTTTCTGGTGCTTTTTGTGTTGAGCCAAAGCTAAGATTAAATTGAACATAGTTATTAAACTAAAAGCAGAGAACACATACCTCTGCCACCACCATTGTCACCAAAAGACTGGATGCAGGGGTGGTAACTGTAAAAAATTTCATGGCTCCGCACTAAAATTCAATCAATTCTTCCTTAACCCTTTTGCAAAATGTCATTGAAATTCATTGAGAATTTTAGGAGATATTGTATAGACAACATGAGTGGATAAATGAATGTATGGAAAAAACAATGAAAAAAAAAAAAAAAAGAAAAGAAAAAATGTCTATCCATCGAAAAAGAACTCATGGATCAACCCCAAAAAAATCTTTCAAGAAAATTTCATTGAAATTCATTGAGAACTTTTTGTTATACTGTGTAGACGAGTAAAAATGAGTGGACACATATACCTCTTCAAGCTTTGTTGGAAGAGGTAAAAAAAAATATTACCAAGTGTCCCAATCAGCAAATAATTGCAGTTGATTTAACCATGTGAAAAGAGAAGTAAGCAAGAATTTATGAAAATGGCAGATTTGAATTTATATCTGTTCATTTCATCAAACTAGTAATTATTTTAATCCAGGCCTTGTGTGAAAACCAAAAAAAATTGTTTATTCAGTGACAAATGTTAGTACAAGGCTAAAATTTTCATTAATTCAGATCTAAAAAATGAAAAAGTACCTGCCAGTGAGTAGTAGTCAGAAAAAGAGCACAAAGCTCAACCAACATATATGAATTTAAAATGATTATCATGATAAGAGAAATAATCTACACACATCTTCGATGAATTTCAATTACTGACCTGTATAGGACTGATAGAAGACAATCCATAAACATTCATCTTACAAAGAAAATTTAAATGATGAAATAAAAGATTTGAATGAAGATATTTCACTTATTCTTCATCTCTAACCTAAATCTTTTCAGCAAATATCCAATATTTTGATTTGCCTAATCTTCATTGTTCAGCTCAACTCATATAATATAGAATTTTTATCACCCAATGAAAATGAGAAATTTAGGTGCCAATTCACAATAACCTCCCAATAAAGGCACAAAGTTTGAAAATCTCCACATTGTCTATTATGCTTATCTTTTGTACTTTGACTTTATAATATTTCAATCAATACGTTCCCTGATGACATGGCACTCAGTAATATTCCTAACCAAGGTTCCTTCTATATTGTTCACAGCCTTCACGGGACCAAAAAGCCAGTCAGCAACAGCAGAAGCAATGTGTGCAGAAATTTTTAGTTTTGAGATGATCATTGATTTTTTATCCAATACATTAATGAAATAAAGGTCAGTTATTTATAATGAAAAGTGTATATAATAAGAGAAATGATTCATTCAGTGTATTGATTTTTCTTTATTATTTATTCATTAGCAAAGACAAATTCTTGGTACCCAGCCTAGACACAGAATTTGTACACATCATAATTTTGTCATAAACCTGCAATCAAATGATGCAACTTAATGCAAGAAGGATATGTTTGGACACATCGTTTTACTATGGAAACTTTTTTCTTTATCTGAAACTTTCAAAATTCTTGCACAGTATTGAAATTTCCCTTTACATATCTTTCGTGTACAGCTTAAGGGGGAACACAGTTCCTAGTCTATAACATCAATATAGATTATCAACATTACATTACACAAGCAGGTTTCATTTCATTTTGACAAAGCTTTCCATTTCTTGAAAATAACTCCTCTAGTCAATTCTTGTGAACTTTAAATTTGAATCCAATACACATGTGCATCTTATTCTCAAAGAAAAATGATTGCCGAACAAATCAATTGAAGTATTAAATTCAAACTTTGGTCTATTAATTTGACAAGAGTTGTCAACGTTTGTATTTTTTTTGGACTATTGAATCACTTCTGATCCGTGATGTTGTTAACACAACATTCCAGTCTGAAAAGACTAAAGAACAGATCAGCCAAAACATTGTGTGGACAACCTTAAGGATAAGAAGAGATTTGATTGTACAGAATTTGGAATCAAAATATTAGTTGATAATTGAATATTAGAGATGTAATGTCTAAAAATACTAGGAAAACAATTATTTTTTATTATTAATTTCTATTAGATGAAGTGTTATAAATTATTATTTTTTCAATTAATTTTCAACTACTATTTACATTCATCAAAATTTTTCAGTTGCTTTCAATCTACAGAAGTGAGTGAACACAGTGGATTGGAAATAAAGAATAACCTTTCAATGAGACTTGAACTCACTTTGCTCTATGCCAGAGGCAAGCCAGGTTGACACCCTGCTGTCTTACCATCTGAGCTACTGAAGCCAGTCGCTACCAAAAGTTTAAATCAAATGTTTCAATGATAAGTCCATCCCGATATCTTGGGGCTATGTCTTTTTTCAACTGGTAGTATCAATATCAGTAAAACGATTATTTTTTTCATCGTTTATTTTTATTAGATGAAATATTGAATCATTATCAAATAATAACAACGATTCAAAAGTACAAAGGTTTCTTTTTCCAGCTGGATGGAGGTCTGAAGTTCAATCTCTTACAGTAAAACATTTCAGGAATATTAAATAAATAAGTAGGAGCCAAGTAGAGGCATCAACATCAGTTACAACATGAATGAGAAAGTAGTGCAGAGGAATAAGCATTTTTAGCTGGACTTACCTCCTGACATGTCCATTCTGGGTCCTAGCATAAGAATAAGAGAAAGAGAATGAATTTTGCCTTTCCAAGGAGAGTGCACTGTTGCACAGTTAATATTATAGAAGAGAGAGAGGGAGAGAGCCGTAATTGTATATTGCCTATAGTTTTAAACAAATGATTAGATGGCTTAAAAATCCTAGAGCTATTAGACATTAAACTTAAGAGAACCAAAGAAATGGATAGGGATGTATATGGATGTTTTGGGATATTTGTTTCTATTGAGTGTTGTAAGATTAAGACGCAATGCACTAATAATTTCAGAAATGTTCTTGTACTCCTATTTTGATTGATGAACCACCAAAGAAAAATGTAAATACAAATAAAAACAGATTATTTAAAAAAAAATACCTATACACAAATAAAAGCATTACCTGTAAAGAGGTAAGGAAGGTATAAATAGACCCTATGACAAAGGGAAGGGGAGCAGCCAATGCATCACTCTGAGTCCCACTATATACAAGTAAGAGAAAAGGGTGGAGTTAATGGAAGAAAATTTAATAAAAAGTGAAGTTGACTAGTTCTCATACAATCGCTAAAGTTAAGCAATGTCAAGCCTGGTCAGAACCTAGGTAGATGACCGACTATGAATACCAGGTGCTGTAAGTAGCCGGAAGATCATGTAGAGGGCTCTCTGTTGAGACCCCGTTAATTCTCTAAAGGAGGAGACCAATCTCTACACTACACTCAATAACACTAGCCAAAGCTCCCCACTCCCAGACTGGCAGGCTGCAAACAACAAATGAATAAATGAAGGAACAGATATAGAGAAAAGATGATCAATAAAAGAGAATGTAGCGTGGAAGAGATGATAAAACAGAGTCAGTTTTGTTTTCTCTTTCCCTTTCATTAAAGTTACCTGTTTCAGCTTGAGATGAAACTGTTCAATCTGAGGTTTCTTGGTGAAATACCAAAAACGTTCACATTGAGGGAAAATCTTTGCTTTGGTTTCAATAGCAAACCGAACAGGTTCTTGAATACCACAGATGACCAAATCAACAGCAATAGTAAGGAATACTCGGGTATCTGAAAAGAAAAAAATTCTTTTAATTACTATTAATTCAAAAGAATTTTTGGTTTCAATTCAGTCCATTTCAATGTTCTGTATTTTTGTTCCTATCAAGTGATGTAAAATTAAAATGCAGAGCAGTAATTCTGCATGCCTTTTGTATATTCAATCCACTGACTCAGCTACATGTTCTAAAAGTCTTTTAAATTTTAGAAGTTTACTAATAGCTTAAAGATAAGAGTTAGCTTGAAGATGAGAGTATGATAGGCCATATTTTTTTGAATAAGCTAAATATATATTAATCACATAAATGGTTTTCAATATTGCTTCAATTTTTAAGGTCTTGTCGCTAACCCAAATCATTCAGATAATGTTTTCCTTTTTTAATTTATCAACATAAATTAAATATTATAATAATACTTAATAGATGCTACAGAAGAATTCAGTCAATATGCACCTTATTCACATATTACAAATAAAAAATGTGTCTCAGTATTACGCGCTTGAAAATGTGTCTCGGGAAAACTGGTTTTCAACTGTCTGTTCAGTCACTAGTTCTCAAAAACGAGTGCTAGGGACTTTAATGCAGACAAAATATAATTTGCTTACAACTTATATAATTTCTTTACTATTTGGTATATTCAAATAAGGTTTTTAAAATTATTTCTCCAGGTAGTTATATAAACCAAATCACTTACCTTTCTCTGTTTCAGAATTGAGCACAGTGAAACTGGGCTCTGTGGGATCCCAGTGTCCAGAAATGACATAACTTTTTCCATCACTACTTGAACCCATGGAATCCTAAAAATAAAAAAGACCCCAAAAATGAATGGATTAAATGAATTAAGTAGACTTGCAGTTGAACAACAAGTGTTGCTCAACTAGTTTATAATAGATGCCCCCTATATAGTATTTGATATAACTTCCTTGCTGATGGCATTGAAGCTAGGACCATTGGGTTCGTCTTTTAACAAATATTTCATGAAGTAGCAAATGACTGGTTCACATCAAAACTTAATCATATTTGTTTGAAAAAAAAACAAAAAAAAAACAAGAAGAAATGGTTGAGATCCCAACTTTTTCTACTTATCTGAATCTTATAATCCTCTACCCCCAAACTTTTGTTTTCTCAGAGGGGTTGATGAATTTATGCTCCATTTTTAATACTGAGTAAACAAAGGTGTGAGATTTTACAGTCAGGATTATATTAATACATCATGGTCACAGCAGATAATCATAAATCTGATTTTTCTTTGATGAATTCTCTTATTTCTTTTCATTTGAGTACCATTTTTAACATCAAGTAAATAAGAGGTGAGAAACTTTACAATCGCGACTACCTTCCATTGTACTGAAAGTTGGAATTACAGAAGTGAATTAGCTCCAAATATTTTGACCTTTTGTGAATCCATCAATCCAATAATGTTTAAAAGACACAAAACAAAAGAAGTTGAGTTTTAAAAATCTTCCAAATAATAGAAACACACTGGATTGATTCAAATTTCAACTGATCATGGGTGAGTGGTGGGAGACATCATTGTTACAGTTATTTATTACAAACTCTTCACCAAAGTAATCAGCAACCAAATCAGCTAAATGCTAGATGAAAATCAAACATGGGTACAAGCCAACTTCAGAAAAAAGCTATTTATCTATCTATCATCTCCATTCAGTAGACTAACTTTAAGAGAAAGTAGCAGAATATAGAATGCCACTAGCTGTAGCATTTGTGGATTTAGAAAAGGCCTTCAATTCAGTGGAAATCCCCAAAGTCATTGACACAGTAATACAAGGTGTAGACCCAGTATATGTCAGAGTACTGCAACATATCTATTGACACAGCAATTCCTCCATCAGGCTACACTGAGCCCTTTCAATTAGAAAAAGGAGTGAGACAAGTTGATACCAACTCATCCAAATTCTTCACCACCTACCTTGAGATGATCTTCCAAAACTTAAAATGGGAATACAAAAAAAAAATCAGGATAGATGGAAATTATCCAAATAACATCAGATTTGCTGACAGTATCATTATCTCTTTGCTTGAACCCTCACTGATCTCCAAATAATGTAAGATGAACTAAATGAAGCTAGCGAGAAGGTTGACCTCCACATGAACTTCAGCAAAACAAAAGTCATGTACACCCAACATGTTCAGAACAAAGACAACAATCAAAATTGAAAATGTAGTGCTGGAGAAAGTAGACCACTACATCTACCTAGGACAGCTAGTCTCCATGAAGTCATCAAAAGAAGAAAAAAATCAAGCAAAGAATCACACTGGGTTGGCAAGTTTCCAGTGGAGCAAACTCAACTTTTAAGAACAAGAAAATCCCACTGATTCAAAAAGAAGGGAATACAACCAATGTATCCTAACGATGACCACACATGGAGCTGAAACATGGAAACTAACCAAAAGATTGACCTCCAGACTGAGAAACATCCAATGTACACATGAGACAATCATGCTCAACCTCACACAGAAAGATCATAAGACAGCACAGTATATTAGAGAAAAGATAGGAGTCCAAGACATCATAGAAACTATTAAAAAACCCAAATGGCAATGGGCTGGACATGTTGCAAGAATGGCAGACAACTGCTGGACATCACAACTCATAACATCGATACCCAGAGATCATGTGCAAGGTTGTGGCTGACAGGAAGTAAGATGGCATGATAAGCTAGATAAATTCAGAAAGTACTGGCTCCACAATGCCCATGATAAAGAGGTCAGGTAGATCTTGTGGAAGGTCTGTGTCCAACAACGGACGCTAACATCATGATGATGATATGGGAAATACTTTCCCAAAGTTTTATGCTTCACCAGTTCATGATTGTAAACAAACCAAGCCCATATTTTATGAATTTCCTTCTCAATAAACACAAATGTTATAATGTTAGAATTCATGGTTTTTTTTCCGGCACATGATGAAATATTTTTTTAAAATCAACAAGATGAATTATTCATATTTATCATATTTACACAAAAGATAATCATAATGATGTAAATAAAAATCAATAAAAAAATCATACTGTATGTAAATAACGGTGGTTACTGCTTTGTGAGGCATTAAGTATAATTTGCACCCCCCCTCATCAATTGCTGTATTAACCACAAATTCTAGGACTGATTCATTGTTTGTTTGGTGAAATAAAATATTCTATTCAAATGTCTATGGTGGTATTTTTTAAACGGTCACAGCCACTATTAAGTTTGTGAACTGAATTCACTTATGATTTTAACTGCATTTTTCTTTTTTAGCAAATTGCTGGGATTCAATTTGTTTTGCCTATAATATCCGTTGGATTTTGTTCTATTAGCATGGATATTTTTGTAATTTTTAGATCTGTATATAAGCTGTGTATCAATTTGCAATGTACACTTTTTGCTTATGGAAATGAATAGGCCTCTACCAATACATGCTTCATTTCATTTGCTCGCTTGGATAAAAGATAGAATTATTTCTCCCAGCCTGATTATTCCAACACAAAATACCATTATGTAAACAAAAATGAAAAGAGTTAACAGTCACCAACTATGTAAACCAACACCAAATTTTGTAAACCAACACCAATAAGATTAGTTGATTGTAAGAATTGAATGTATAGTAAACCCTGACCAGAGAAGTTACAGGTTATCTTAAAGATTAATGAAAAGTCTACCAATCCAGCCATCATGGCCTACATATTGAAATACTTACATATTGAAATCCCAACTGAATTAAAGTAAAGTAAATTATCATGTCAATTTGTTAAAAAGTGAAATAAAGATAATTTTCATTAAGCAAACTCATAAATGTAAATTACACAAGGGGGGAATACTGATTGCAGGAACAGCCTGCAGCCCATTTTGCCACAGATCTTCACCCTAGTCTCAAACGGCTCAATATAGTTTTCAGCCTGGTAATTGCACAGGAAGCACCATACCACTGTAATAAAACTGTACCAAGCTGCTTTTTCCTTCCTAGTGAGCTTCTTAGGAAATTCCTTGCTCTCCAGTATCTTCTATACCTGTGGTCCAAGGACCTTTGCCTCATACAATAAACAGTGGCAACATCTATTGAGGTGTGTGAAGCCTACAAGGTATATTTTGACAAGCCTATTGGGGATCAAGATGAATTCTGGGCACCTCATTTCATCTGCAATATAAAAATGTCAAGACTTCGCTAAATGCCTTGAAGTATGAGGAGTAGCTGGGAGACCATCAGAGACTACAAAATGTGATATTCCCAATGGTTTTCCAAAGCGGTTTTACCAAGTTTCTCTATCTTTGCCTTTGAAATACCAGAGTGCACCTTGGTGCACTACTAAAGACAGGACTGTCCACAGCTACCCGAATTCATGAGGGAATGATCAACATTACATGGGGGCCACTGGTTGACCCCTTGAAGATGCTGTTACAGTACATAAAATTAAGCCTGATGAAACAATTTGTCACGGCTGTAGATAAATAGTTTGTAGCCTTCAAGTACATTCTGAGGCAAAATAGGTAATCTACAAAATATCAAAATTCTGATCACAAAAGCAAAGTTTGAAGGGAATAAGAGTCATTTTCTATACTTTTTAGATATAATCAATCAGAAAATAACACTTATTACCGGGAACAAGAAATAAGTTTTAAAAAATTTGCACAGTGGTATCTGCTGTTTTTTATTTTTTTAAATCTATGTTAAAAAGATAAATTATAAACACTCCACCCTCAAGAAAAAAGTTGAAAAAAATCCAGCATGGTTCTCATTTTTCTTGACAATCCTACCAATCTAATGGACTTATTGAATTTGTTTTTAAAAATAACCCAAACATGGAAGCAATTACTGAAAAATTAAACTTACCAACAGATTACAAATCATTACTGGGATTAGTTGAAACTCATAGTTTTGATGATAATTGTTATCAAATAATTGGAAACTGTATTAAATGAAGGGAAAAAAATACTCACCATTTCTATGAGTTGCATATCACCATGTTTCACGTTTCTACCAGGAGACAGCAACAAACCAAAACATCTGAAGACAGAAAATATGTGGTTATGAATGTAGGATCAACCCATCAACTGGGGAAAGTGGTGAAGAGTAATAGTTATTCACTGTAAGATAAATGCCTTTTTCCATTGCAAGATAAAAGCCCTGACTCACAGATAGAACTGAGCTGCTGTCAATCACAATAAAGCATAAATTCTATTTATTTTTTTTATTGAAAGAAAAAGAAAAAGCCTATTACCTTTCAATTTTCAACTCCAGTTGACTATTTTGTTGTACTGTGATGATGATTTTCTTATCGACATTGCATCGCAGCTTGAAGCAACTCTTATCCCTGGGAACAGTGGAGAAGTTACCTCGTCCATCATCTTCTTTAAATTCCAGGCCAACACTAAAGATGAACTTACGTTCTGATTCTGCCAGACTGCTGATGGATTCACTGCGGGGCTGCTTAGGAACACGGCGGAATGTGGTTGCAAAACAGTACAACACCTTGGCCACCAGTAGCAGCAAACAATAAAATACACAATTAAAATATTCTGTTAAATACTAGTATTATAATATGTGTACAGTCAATAGCCAAAAGAACATGGAAGTTAACTAATTACCTGAGCAGAATATTTGTGCATATCAAAGTTATTGAATCGCTAGGAGTCTCTTCAAACATCAAACAGTAACAAATCTAATATTTCTTGGGTTGATTGACCATTGGGTCTGTAACTTGTGTGTGAACTTTTTTTTGTTTTTGTTTTTTTAAGTGGGATGGTTATTGCACAGACTCACTCCCTCTCTTTCTCAGCACCCATGGTCATTTTCCAGGGGTGTGGCCTTTTTAGATGCAGGAGTTGTCAGAAAGGAGGTAGTTGACCATAAGTCGATCTTAGGGGCTCTACTCCTGGTATGGAATCAGAGTTCTCCATCTCCTAAACTGGTTGCCAATCAAAGCTAGAGAGCCCAGTCCCCACTAACAATTTTTTTCTATATCAGAATAACCTTTTTTCAGATGAACTGTCTCACCGGGTCAAAGGGTTCTAACCTCCCTGCTATTTACCCATAGCAGGAGGGAGTAGTGGATTCATACTTTTCCTCAGGGCATAGAATTGAGCAATCAGAGGTTATTAGGAATTTATGACAGAAGTTGATATTCAAATGTGACACAAAAAAGCTCATATTCTGCTCAAGTAGCATATTTCTAGGAGTGACTTATAATGGCTTAATTGAAAGAATGCATTTTGAGATAGAGAACCTAAGCGAACACAACCCCTGTGCATAAACAACCACCTTTTTTTTTCTTTTCTCATGCATGGAAATGGAGCCCACTTTTCAATTTTGTAAATATTTATGTTGAATATTGTTCTAGCTTTATCATCTTTTTGTATTCATTTCATGGCATGGCCAAATTTTTAAATACGTCCATACATCTATAAGATACTCATTTGCTAAATATCAATTTTCTCAGCAACATCTTCTTGCATTGATATAAAACTCGGTTGAGACGTTCGGGTGAAAATCTTCAACTTGAAGTTCTTGTTTATTTGATTCTTTAGTCGGTTAGTTGCTTGGAAGTACAAAGCTACACATAATCAAGATAATTATACTTTTATCCATTATACACTCAGAAATCTGTTAATAAAGTTTTTTGAATAGTAACATGAATTTCAGTAAAAGAAAATTTTTCCTTCTCATTTTACTTACTGCTTCTGGTAAGTCACATCTGAATACGTGACACTGAAAGATGGTGGTTTCTGCAGTATCCCCATGACTACAGGTGAATGCAAAACAACGCCTTTCATTACTGTCAGTGGGACCCCGGGCACAGAAGAGGATTCTGTGTATTCGGTAACTGGCTATGTCAGAGTTAGTGGCGGGATCAAGCAGTCTAGAGATAGAAATCAAGAAAAACGAATAGACAAAATGTATAATGGATTATCATTAAAAATAAACCCACATATGTAAAATTTTTCAAAAGTGGTAAAATATTTAAAGTCTTCATGTAAACCTTAGAATAATATTGGAATGCTAGTCACTAATTAGATCATAAATTACAGCCACCCATATATGATGCTTTTGAATTAAGCAGTGGTGGAGATAAAATTGAGTTACGTTGATGAAAATAGTATCAGTATGTATGGAATGATAAATTTATGACTATAAAAACAAAAATAACAGGTGTGGTTAGCCACTTAATCAGGTGATCAAAAAAAAGTTACTTTTCTTGCCTTTTTTGGGTTGGGATCACTAAAAAGCACAAATTTTCAAAAGATCAAGCATGAATGCTGCTGGGCACAAATCAAGGGGCAATTCAATATAAACTTTCATAGTGAATTGAAATTGAGGGGCAGGGGGTTAATAAAAAAAACAAAAACACATTTTCCCTAATCATTGAGAGGAGTGTTTATGCAAAATTTCAAGTTTATACTATGAACTGACAGGACTGGGAAAAATTCAGATTGATAGGTATATATAAAGGTTAGAACACATAAATAACCTTAACACAGCAACAGTGATTAAATTGGTCTGTTGTGGGTAGCAGTGATTAATTATTTCAGATCTGCATGATATTGTAATATTGTTCAAATCTGGAAAATGAATGAATCCTCTTATAAATCTGTAAAGTGGTTTTCTTTTCTACCCTTTAACCCTTCAAGATTAATCTATTAAAGTACTTAGTATTTGAATTGTTAAAAGGGTATATAAAAAAAAAAAAAAGAAGACAAAAATATGTTTATTTTCATCTAATGGTTAGAAAAAAAAAACAAATTATATATTTGTCCCATAAGATATCTATCTCGGGAAAGATGAAAATCATGGAATTAGGGTCATTTCCCAACAAATTACCTGATTTTAAGAACTTTCCTCAGGTCATCATCTCAGATTCCAAAGAAAAAAAATTACAGAAGCTCTTACACCAAATTTATAGAGAAATCAAAAAAAAAAAATCAAAGTTACCAGATTTTTTTTCGTTAATCACTACTCAAAAAAATTCGCTATTAAGGGACAAATTTTATAAAAACCAATCCACTCATATAATATGCCAAATGTCTTCATTCTTTATCTGTAGCATTCTGAAGGGAAGTCACTTTCATACATTATGTTAGAGTTACTTCCATTAGAAGACTATTTCATTATTTGTAAGAGAAAGATTGTACAAAATATTTGAACATTTATATAATTGCACATGTGAAATTACTTGAATATTGAGTGGGAGGCATATACCAACATCTCAATTTCATTTCATTTTTGTGTATGTAACAAAACGGCACGAATTTGGCCATATCTTATAAAATAACCCATGAGGGCTTACAATGCATCATAACCCCTAGCTACACAGGTTTACTTCACTCATCCAAGATTGATGTCTACAATCCTCAAGCATAAATCCTACAGCCTTACTGTACACCTTATTCCCATCAATGATAGGGAGCAAGGAATTTTTTTTGTCATCTTGTTTAATAGTTAAAGTATATTAAACTAAAGAAAATTGATAATCAAAGCATTACTAAAAGCTATTCTTTTCCCTATTTGTAACAGCAAGAAATACTTGATAGGATTGTGTTCTTTCACAAGTTTTTTTCTGATTTAAAAAAAAAAAAAGAATTATATTTTGGTTTGTTACTTATGCAGACATTAGAGGCAGATGGTGATATTTATAATATAACACAACTCTGCTATTTATATTTTAATCACAACAATAAAAGAAGTCTGTCAACTTCTCTATCAAAATCCTAAATACAGTAGAACCTCTTTATAACGTTGATGTTCAGATCCAAGAAAGACAACCAGAGTATAACTGAATCACTGATAATCAAAAGACAGTCACAAATTCACTGCTCAATGAAGATGTTGTTTTCATCACAAAATCAAAGACATTATGTGTAAAACACCATTAAATATAGTTATATGTTAATTGATTGTAAATTGAAGAATTCAATAGTTCAGTCATATAAAGTAGATCTTTTGATGAAATTCTGTTTTCAACCAGGGTTTTCTGGATGAGAGGGCAATAATATGTACAGGTAAAAATGTTGGGTTCCATCAATCAATCATCTTATACCATGAACCAGGCTATATTTGGGGACACCTGTAGTTCCATTTAAGCAACAGAATATAAATTTTTTAAATCTTTTTACGAAGTTCTGAAGGATTTCAGGAATATTTCATAAAAATTTCTTAAAAATCATGAAAATCAAGTGTGTTGATATTGCACCATATTATATTTATGTACACATAGACAACTTACCTAACAATACCTTCTGATGTGCTGGGTACGGACAGCACCACCGGAATAGACATCTGGGACTGCTCATTGAGGACTGCCATATTGCGGTAGATTTCCACCTCACTGCGTGGAGCATTGACCGTGGCACAGCCCAGGTAGGTAACTCCATGGAAAATAGTAGCATCACCATTAGGAGTGACTGGTAAAGAGACAGATCGGCCTCTGTCTGGAAATGGAAGGATGTCACATGGTCAGCCTGTTTGGAGTGCAATAGACAGTTGGGAAAGGGAGCACACCCTCAAAAGGGGAGGTATTGTTTAGACACAAGTTCCAAGAGGAAAGAAGGAGAGGACTGAGGAAGAATACCTATACTTTACTTATTCTAAAAACAAATTGCTGAATGCTTTAGCAAAATTTTGATTTGATAAAGATAAGTGTTTTTTCAAAACAGAAATTATAAAATCAATGGTTTTATGCCATAAAAACCAGACCATAAATTCATATTTTTCCAAAACTATTTCAAAGCAGCTGATACACAAATAGATTATTGAATAATATTTTTTTAAGCAGTGGATATATAAGTGAATTTTTTCGCCTTGAATAAGTCAGCATTTTTTGGAATAATTCCTCAAAGTGAAATGACTATCCTAAACAGTGTTATGCCACACATTGAAAATTAACCCCTTTATTTGATAATTTTCCTTTCCTTTTTTTTTTTTTTTTTGTTGATAAAAAGTTCCTGAGGTTTGTTATCAAAAATATCCATAAATCTCTATGTATTGGAGTTAAAATGCTATGTAATATGTGACAGTAGAAATAAATTTGAAGATCATTTTTTCCTTTAATAACCAAGAAATTCCAGAGAAAATATTTTTTTCAGTTAAATCTCACAATTCTTTGAAAAAGATGTTCTTAAGCTATTGAAACAAAAATATTGTTACCCTATATTTCTATAAGTAAATAAAAGAGGGCATAGATTTGAAGACGTACTATCCCTGATGGCATTTTCTAAAGGACTGTTTTGAAATAAAGTGATAAAGAAGTAACTGATGAAAGTTATGCATATCACCCTATACTGTTTATCTGTCTGTCTTAATCATTGGCCACTGACAATCTTTTCTATTCTGATTTTCAACATACAGTTTGAGTGGTGAAACAGATTTTAGGTTACAAAAAATTGCAAAACTGTTATTCATCAAATGCCACTTTTAAGTACTAATGTCACGGTGATTAGTTATTAAATGATATTTTTGAAAACAAGTAGGATTGATCATTGTACAGTTTAAACTTGCAAGAAATTAAGTAAATTTAAAAAAAAATACTTTTCTGAATTTCTATCAGAATATTATAATACGTTTTGAGTTCATGAAATAGAGTTTATGTAATCCTTCATGAATTTTAAGATTCTAGTGCTTTCACATTCATCAGTGATATATATGTGTCAAACTAAGAAATCATAAACAATTTAGCTTGCACACCAATTTTTCTCTAATACAAGATTCATGGAGATCAAAATGACCAATGCTATGCATTTTAGAGACTTTTTTATGATTGGGGAGGGGGATATATTTCTAAAACTGTGTCTCAATCATGTAAACAGGTAGGATACACTAATTTACCTATACCATCATTTTTTGATGGCAGTATTGCAGTTGTAAAATATCAAAAACTTTATATTGCTCTGCATTTTATCTTCAATCAGAATGAACCTGGATTTTTTCTTACATTTGAAAAAAAATAAGTATGGGAGACGTGTAGAGTTAATATTCCAACTTGATCCACTCACTAGCAAGGTCTAAATTTGAGTGGACTACAATATTCTTATGCAACTTATAGTCCAGTTTTTATGATATATTTTACAGATTATTATTAGTAGTATGAAAGGTAAATAAGATTTTAAAAATATAGGGTTGGCTCTAAGTGATCAGATACTATTAGTTTGTGTCATATGTAAATTTATAGGTAAAACAATTACGTCGGTGTGAAAATTTCAAAAAACAAATCTGACATTTACTATCAAAATATTATGAAAAATGATGTACTTAGCCCTTTAACAGTGGAAAGTGTAATAATTATGCAATGCAAAATAAAATCCGTCATCCATTAAAAGTAATCAATTGCAAGATAAAAGCCATGACTCACAGATAAAACCGAGTTGCCATCGATCACAATAAAATGGAAATTTTATTCAGTTAGCCATGGAGTACAGTGAGGGAAATTTCCATCATCCACAGTTAATAGGTTGATATTAAATTTTCATACTCTATATAATTCATCATTAAAAAATTTTGTAAGTAGAATTAAATACTACAGCAGTTTTTGCAGAAAGAGATATTGTACCAAATCATTTCCACAATTAAATTCAGTTTATAACTACCTCAGTCTATAAACCCATCTCCATAAAAAGGAAATAAATTTTAAAGATGGGATAATTTCTTGGGCAGAATTACTTTTCCATTCAACACACGTTTTGGCACAAATGCAGCCAATTTTTCAATTTAAAAACACAAAATCTTTGAATTTCATGCAGATTGTAAAATATTTTTTTTGAAATCATAATTGTTCCAAAGTGTGAATGGAAATTCAACAGAATTATTAAATTTTTACCACATGGGGCAGAGGAAGAGGTCACAATTAGCAAATGGTGGTAACTGTGTGAGGCATACAAACAGACTCCATCAGATATCAAGACATGCACTGCAGCCAGACAGATGTGTAAACAGGGGTGTAGTGCTAAAAAGAGAAGAGCCATTAGGGATGAGTAATTGGACATAGCTAAATTTTCTGAGTCAATTGGTTGAATAGGGAATTTTAGTAATACAGTTATCCCTTGATAAACCAGGGGGCCACAAATATGAAAATCCACAATTTTTGCTGATACCCCCCTTGAACCCCTTCAGAAACCTATAAATCTTGTACCATAAACACTGTACCATCCCAAAATTGTGAACAAACAAACAAATGAAAACAGCAAAGTACACATTAAAAATTTAAAAATTTAAAACTTCATTTTTTTCTGGAGACGGATCCATCAATCATGGTGGAATTGATATTTCATTCAAATATAGTTACTAAAAAACGTAGAGACAGTCTTAATCTGCTCCAAAATCTTCTGAGTATGCAAGTATTTTTCTTCTTCTTCTTACAATGAACTTTATGCTTTAGTTATAACCAAAATAAAATTTTCCAAGAAGAAATTCAATTATTGCAATACGTTTTGAAAGATCATTAAAAAAGTCCGTGATAGACACTGGTAAAAATAATGTTCAGTAAATTAACAAAAACCATATATTTCTCAAAACTGCATTGCAGCAATTACTAATGATTTTTTCCCCTTTTATGCTTCTATTTACATTCATATTTGCAGCTTTTTAAAAAATTTTATGCAGTCTAAGAAAAGTTATGATAAGAAAGCAACAAAAATGTCAAGATGAAGATAGATAGTAGCATAAAAATTAAAAAATTGTCAATATGATTTATAAAACTGATTCTTATGTGCAAATATTGAAAAAGTTAGTTTTCAACCGGGTTTATATTGTCTACATAAATAAATTAATACAAACATTATGATGTATTCATGATTTCCTAAACTTCTCGTGTTTTGTTAATGCTACAAAGCTTATTTTCTATGATGCGTTTTTTCCCATCAAATTATTCAAGACTTAACCATGAATTATCAAAATCACAAATACCAAGGGATAACTGTACATAGATATAGTGAGGGAACACCATTGCCCCTCCCCCAAAAGTAAGGGAACGTCATTCCCACAGCACAACACCACTGCTTGTAAGCATCTGCTAGCTGCATTGCTCCTCAAAAACTAAAACACTGAGCCACATACAACTATTTTGGAAGGTCAAATCAAATCCATAAAAACTGAAACAACATGGGGAAGAAGGAAAATAGATTAAATCAATATTTTGAAGAAAAAAAAAATCAAAAAAATCAAATAAATAGCAAAAAAAAATCAATTTTTTTCAGTCTATGTTCAAATCATATATTGTGAAAAAGCTTTTTAAAAAAATTTATGATGTCATAACTTTGTAAAAAATAAATCTACTAATATGATGAACAGTGAGTTTTCCAGTTTTTCTGTTCATAACAATGGACTAGGTAACAATTTTGCAGATAAAAAAATTTCCTACCCACCATTAGAAACAATGGACTCATCCACTGAAACAAATTCAGTATGTTCTTTTCTAAAAAAATGATATCAGAGATTCAAATATATCTATGAATAAGGGATTAACCAGTATCAAATAAAAACAAAAAATTGAGGTATCAACATACTCTAAATTTAAATATTTTCTAAAGTTTTCAGCTACATTCTATATATCTTAGAATAAAAGATTGTCCCAAATTAGAGAATTAATCCATACAGATTGAAAATAAAAACAAAAACAGTAGGATGTAAAACTGACAATTTACTTCCTTGGAGTAAATTAGGAAATATGAATTTAGCAACTATTTTACATTCTGACACTTGGGATTATTCATAGTTATTTTGTACAACTCAAAAAAAAAACTAAGAATATCATGAAGATTATATAAGAAGAACTTATTCAAAATATTCAAGGCTCAAACATTAACTCCATTTGAAGATGCAAAATTCTGCATCTGAGGTAGATATCATTCCTACAGGAATCATGCAAAAACAACATTTACATGACAACAGTAAAAAAAAAAGTGCTTCTGTAAAGGAAAAGAAATGCAATAAAATTAATATAGGGAGATTTTGGTCCATTATAAGCATTAAGTAGAAAAAATATTCTAAGAAAATTTCAGGAAGAATGTTTTCAAACAAAATCAGGCAATTATTTTTTTAAAATTTTATAAACACTCCAATGCCAAGAATCCAGCAGTTAATTTTTTTCAATCAAAACTACACAGCATACACGCGAAAAGATTTTTAAAGAGTCTAAATTGTGAGTGAATTAAGATAAATAATGATGTCCCAGTAATGGTCATTCCCTACATTCTTTTTCAAATCAATGCATCTTCACTTTGAACAGGTTTTGTCAAAATGAAATATTTGGTCACACATGCTGGATTCTTTCAAGCTAGACTGTAGTCAAGTTTCAAGTCTGTTAACAAAAATGAACCATCAGCCACAGATCTACCATAGTAAGAACAGCCAGCCAACCTAAAAGAGTGTACCAGAAATATGGAATGTAAATGATAAGCAATAAGCCAGAAAAAATCCCATCACCATTGCAGATTAATAAATAGGAGTCTTCTTATACAGTCATAAGGTAAAACCTTTCTTAAATCTTGGAAAAAAATTTCAGGAAACAAAAAATGTATGATCCAGATCTTTGAATAACCAGTAAAAAATCATATATTAACCTCAACTATAACCAGTTATTGGATCTCCATGTTGCCCTTGGTCACAAAGACTTGGAAACCATTCTTTAATTTACTTTATTTATTTAATTTGCTTCATTCTCTCCGATGCAAAAAGCTCTGCCTTACAGCATTTAGCCTAATTCCCATACTCAACAAATTTGAAGCGCATATGAATAAAATATGACAAATTTCCTCTTTCTTTTTCAATTCTCAATATCTGCATTGGTCATGCACCATCAAAACCTCTTGGATTGACAAAGATTGATCATGTTTCACCAGAAACAGAGAAACAGACAACAAGGATGACAAATTAGAATTAGCAAGTAAGAAATATTGAACAAATTCATTCTTTTGTTGCTTTTTTATAAAGGAATGCTTTAATACTTGCTTCCTTGAATAGAGAATAAAAATAAAAAACACATAAATAACAAGTCACTTTTTCTCGCAGGAATTCAAAACAATTGATACGGAATTAGAGTCCAAACCAGAATCAGCTTTTGGAAGGGTCAGAGTCAACAAACATGTACCTATTCTGACTATATGATGAAAACTGAGAGAAACAATGATTTGACTTGATTCTTTCACTGCAAACTCAAGTTGAGCAGATTACATTGAATGTAGAAATACTATTCTTATATATTGACGAACTCCACAACCCTGCTCCAAGGTCATATAGACAAAGAGGGATAGTCTACTTTTAACTGGAAATCTTATGGAAAAGTCAGATGATTTCCTGTACGTGAACCATGAGATTTGGCATAGAAGAAAAAACCGATAGGAATGGATACAAATAACCTGGGAACAAATACCAATTTACTAATCAATAGCATATTATTCATGAGATTACAAAATCTGATACTTTTAAGGCAATTGGAAATTTTATGATCAACACTAATACCTTATTTTATGGCATGTAAGAACCCCTTTATATCAGCAGGGATTATTGAGAAAAGAAAAGCGCATTTCCCTGAATTCCTCAAGTCACTTTCTATTCAGAGTATTTATATTATGATAATTCACAAATGCTGATTATCACTGACCTTAATTATTAAAATATTGTCGCTAGTATGCCACTATGGAGAAGAGAAGAGATATGTCACAGATTCTTTCCTGCTTATTCCTCTAAAATTACTGGAAACGACATTTAATAGACCAGGTGTTATTTCTCTTGGACAGATTTTTTTTATCAATTTATACTTAACTGAAAATTAAGGAAACTAGCGTCCTGATTGGACTGGAAATTGCTTTATTCTCCACGTTAGCACAAGATGCTCTAAAAAGAATTAAGCAATGATGTGCTATGGTAACAAACATGCAGAAATTGGATCATTATAAAATATATAGAATAATTCTTAGTGGAATGTCTTCAAAAGGAGAAATATTTCAAGAATGTAAATGAATCATGTGGTGGGTGTTGTCTATAAGAATGATTGCTGTACAGACATAGATATTTGACAGTTGCAAGCATTTCAAGATAGTATTTATTGCAAGATGTAGAAACCAGAGTGATGTACTCATTATGAGGACAAAGAAAAAAATTTTTTTCTTTTTTTTTCAACTGATCATAGATATTGAATGAAGAAAGACTGTAAACAAAGAGTCCAACATAGGCCGAATAGCAATAACGAAGGTCAAATCAGCTCTCTCAAGCCATTGTGGTACTTCCAATCACCTATCAACAATGAAGGATCTTTATCATGATGTAAACATGTGGCAATTTATAGGATGGAATAATGAAGTTGCCTGAAAGAAGGCAGAACATAATGAAATGAAACAGTATATAAGTTGCTCAATAAACTTGATGTCAATAAAGAAAAAAATTGTCTTATTTTTACTTAACAAACCAAATCATTTAATTGTTTCAAGTTTTATCATCTTTAATTTGATACTTCATGTGGCTCGTGGCCAAACTCACTTGATCCAATAAGTATCTCAAGTGACCAATATATTTATATATAACATACACAATAGAATTTGATTGTACATTCATTTTTTTTTTACTACCAAGTCAATCAGAGGATTCAGGGGGGCCATGGGGGGGTTGGCTTGCATTATTGGGTATATTGCAGAGATCAGTCTCCTTTTAAGAAAGATTGTTAGGATCCCCGTGGGACGCTCTCTACATGATTCCCCACTGCTTTTGACACCTGGTTTTCTCAGACAGTCACCTATCTGGGTACTGACCAGGCTTGACATAGCTCTACTTCAATAATCATACAAGAACTGGTGTATTCATAGCAATTTGGCTATAACATATCAGTAAAAAGAGTTTGAATAAATAACAGGACACCTTAAATCTCATGGAGAGTATAGCAATCAAAAACACTTGAAAAAAATCAAACGCCAATAGGAAAACTAAAAATAAATTTTAATGAGAAACAAACCAGAATCTGTATATTGGCTTCATGTCTTTATATCTGAATAATGAACAATATTTCAAAATGAATAGATTGAAGGGACAAACACATACAGCAAGAAAAAACAGGAAATACACAATCAGATATAACCAAGATCAATATGTGGAGAAAATGAAGAAGAAAATTTATACAAGTCAGAGGATGAAGAAGAAAAGAGCAAGGAAGAGTAGTCAGGAGAGTAATGATAATAATACGGCTGTCTGTATAAACATATTTCAGATATCATCCGGACAGACAGTTCATTAGAATAAGGTTTAGTTGACAGACAGATGGATAGAAATGAATTGAAGAAGAAGCAGCAGCAGCAGCAAGATTCTTTTGCGTGCTCATGTTCTACATCTTGCCAGCTGCCAAGAGATAACTTGGTCCTGGTTCATACAATCAATTATTCAAACAGCATTTACTACTGCTTGCAGAGTTCTAGTGCTGGCACAGTGGAGATTATACTTTGCAGTAGAGGCCATAATCTACCATTTTGTTTTGTTTGAAGTCAATTAATTAACTCGAGGTCTAATTATTTTAAGATCCTTAGAAAATTAAAGATTTTTTTTACTGAAATTTGGATGATCCTAATCATAAAAAAATGTCATCTTGCAAATTCCAAGAAAGGAGTTATGATTCTGAAAAATCAACAATTACTTTTGTGCTGTTGAATTATGCATCACACTTTGTTTTGACGATAATATAGCAAACAAGGATGACCTTTTGTCATTTCATACCAATTTTAGAATAAATAAGCTATCAAAGAGAAAGACAATGTACAAATTGTAATTTCGTATGAAGGAAAATACTATAAGACTTTTTCCCTGATGAATAATTGATATAGAAATTTTCTTAAGTTGTACCAAATTAAAACATTAGCTTATCCCCCCCCCCCAAATTCTATCAAAATATCTTGGGATATAAACATCAAATTATATAAGTACAGCATAGTGTAGTACTTACTACACAAAACAAAATTAGCAAAGTAAGTTCAAATTTTGTCTGAGGCTGCTTGCATTCACCTTGCATTAATACTCTTGGGAAAGGCATGAATCCACTTCTTCCAGCTTTGGATGAATAGTAAAGCAGTTGAAACTCTTCAGTTAAGTAAGACAGTCCATCTAAGAGAAGGTTACTATGAAAAAAAACCTACAGCTTGGGTATGGGGCCAGCAACTAGGGCCTACTTGTTACTGAAACCACAAAAGCAGCCTTATGCTCTACGAGAGACGTGCAGGAATCAGGAATAAACAATAAATATCTAGCATGTAAATATTGATTGGGTTTTAAACCATAAAAACATGGCAACATTGTCTCCCATAGGATAATTAAACCAACACACTAACATACCTTACGAAGTATTAAAAAAAACAAACAGGGTTTTTCTGACAACTATAAAAAACCAGGAGTCTCAAGCATCTGTTATTTCCTTTCATCTTGATAAAATTTGTCTCCCATTGAAAATAACAATCAAAAACAAGTTTAGCCTTTGATCATTTATGAAACATTTTGATGGGACAAAAAGCAACATCATTCTATTTATCTCTCTGGTAAAGAAGTACAGAATAGATAACAGTTTCAGAACACAAGGTGCTGTAAGGAAAAACTAATATTCTCGTTGAATAGGTTAAGATAATGAGAAGTTGGGCAAAGTTTTTAGGACGTACTACATTGAAAACAGCTTTAATGCACTCAATAAAACTATTCACATTTTGGTATTCCAAAGAATTTACAAGATAATTTTAAATAGAAAACAAATGTGATTCTGGTTAGTCATTCAATAGAAACTGTTACATTACCAATGTCTTTAGGCAGCATACCATGTTGGGGTTATCAATTGAAATTTGGAAAAAAGGGTGATCAATGAAGAAGCTATTTCTCTTGCCTTTTGTTGGGCAGCGATCCCTGAAGAAAATCTGAACTTTCAAAAAAAAAAAAAAAAAAAAAGCATGAATGCCACTGGACACAAACTAAGGGGGTCAATTTAGCATAAAATTACATTGCAAATTGAACTGAAATATCCAAATCTTCAGCCCTCAAGCTCCATTGAGTCAGCCTGTATAAGGCCAGACCAACTTGAAAACTGAAGAAACCTGTTGACAGTTTTGGTGTCAATTTCTAAAATACATTTTTGTTTTACAAGAGGTTAAGTGCTTTAGCTATTTCATGGCTATACCATAAAAGATTTTGAGCACTCACAGACATGTATTCAATAAAAGTACTAAAATTATTCCTATAAAAAAAAATGTTGCTTACCGGTAACACTAGTACAGGTATAACACCGATTTTCTTTTAATCAGGAGAAAATTTAAAGCCATCACTCAAATTTCTTATGGCTCTCACACTAGTTCACTAAATGGTCACTATTAGCATTGTGTACAGAGTTGTATCATAAAGAACTTGAATTAGAACATGAATGTAACTATAGTGGAGGATGGCCTCAAAGTCACAGAGTTTCAATGTGTAAAGTATGAGGAGACAAATGGTCTGCAAACCATGAAAGTGTTGCTGACTACATGCACTAATTAGCTAAGCTTTAATATGTATATATTCAATATTTGTTCAGTTAACTTTCGAACAATCATAATGCTTTAGAGATATGAGACGTGAATAATAAATCAGTCGGAGGTGTATTATTGAAGTATTATTACATGACCTCTGTTGGTCAGGCAAAATTGATAATCCAGCATAATTCTGGAACCATGGGTGCTGGAAAATCAGTGGTGTACTTGTATTGTCTCTATAGTTATGTTGAGCAACATCAGTTCAAAATTTATTCATATCTTCAGTACCATTCGTTCAGTATTTGATCCCACTGTCACCACTTTCAAAACTGTCTTTTGTATGTTATCTTCTTTCAATAGGTGGTTCCCAGCATCAGATGAACTGCTATAAGCATAGTGAATTCTTAGAGTCGTTCAAAAACAAAAGAACCTTTCAAGGATATATGAATCCAACAGACACAAAGAAGCCCTTACAAAACATGCACATCTGAAAAGCAGATACTAATTACACAGAGGCACAAGTATAGCTAACAAACTGAATTGTTCAGTATACTAAGTCTTCGAGTGAGTAGAGGGTGCTTACAAGTTAGAAGCAATGACAAGCTGAGTAAAAAAAATATACTACTAAAGCAAATATTTAGTTGCAAAAACTAATACCTCAACAGCCATTCTTTCACATTTTTCTCATCAGATATCAGAATATATTATGTTTTTACCATTGGTTTTGTGTACACAACAATTTAGAGGCAATGGAAATTTTTTTATTAGCCATTCCTTCAAAGTTTTACATGATGCCTTGAATTTTCATTAGGAAGAAATATACAGATTTTAGTTATTGTTATTCAGCAAGCAGCTGCCCTATCAAAGCAAAAATGAGTCATACTACAAAGCACTCGGAGAGCACATACCTTGGCCAAAGCTGTTCAATTACTAAAAACTGAATGAAAAATTTTTTTTAAATACAAAAACAAGGGACAATATATAAATATTGAGTTACTTCCCTTAAAATTTTTAATCTAGCCTTTTCATTACCTGTTCATGTTAAACCTTGTTTCCTGCAGAATATTAGAAATATATCTTTATTGAAAGAAATCTTTGGATCCACTTCAGAATTTAATCAATTCTTCTATAGCATATGGCTCACACCTACAAAATTTATTTACAATTCATTTAGAATTTTTCGAGGTATTTAGTTGACAAACAGATACGAGTGAATACATATACTTCTTCAAACTTTGATGGAAGAGGTAAATAAATGTCAAGAGATAATATCCAGATCAAGCACTTGCAAAACAATATATTTCAATCAAGCCGAAGTTCAATCCGTCAAAATGTTTTACTGAATGAGATCAGTATATCTTCATTCCAAATGAAATCCAATTTTGTGCATCAAGTAAAGCAAGCAGTAATCACAGTGCATCACGGAAATGGACTAATCAGAGAGAAGTGGATTATGTGTTCTGATGAAATAATGTTCACAACTCTTACTGATATCTACTTATAATGAACAGTGTGTTTTTTTTTCTATTTCTTTGTCTGTCACAGTGGACTCTTCCACTAAAAGGTAACAATTTTGCTGATAAAAATATCTCCTACCCATAATTTGAAACAATGGACCCTTCCACTGAAACCAGTTCAGTAATTTCTTTCCTAAAAAAAAAAAACAAGAAACGATAGAAGTTCAAATATCTCTTAATTTTTTTTCTCAAAGATCGACTAGTATCAGAATACAAAATGTTTTTTTCTTTCTTTCAAATGGGTTTTGATTACTTATTTTTCAATAATTAGTAATAATTACAACAATGTTTTGGAGCATATCCATCTACAAGGACCAAAACTACAAGTAGAATTCATTTTCTAAATATATATTTTTAGATTCAATAATCAATTTTCATCATGAAATATAACTGTCTCTTTTTGTGTGTTTACCATGTAGGAGTTCAGTAAGTAGACATAACAATTTCTTATGTGGAATAGATCATGTAAATTTGTAGTACAAAATTACATTGACAAGAGGTAAGATCAATAAAGCATTGTAATGAATCTGTTCAAACTCAATGGATTGTAAGATCTGAGGGGGTCATATGATTGATTATACAGTAGTCCCCCTTTATAACGCAGGTGTCAAAGTCCAAAAAAGACAACTGCATTATAATGGTAGACAATGAAAAAAGCCAATTGTGAGTAGCTAACTAGTTCACCAGTGAACAAAGGTACTTTTTCACCACAAAACCAACGAAATTACGTAAATTGATGGTAAATTGAACAAATTTGATATTTCAAAGTCACATTTAAAAAGTCTTTTGATGAAAATCCGTTTTTATTTGCAGTTTTCTGAATGAGTGGGCAATAATATAGGCGCCTATCCGCCTTATATCATGAACCAGGCTACAGCAAATCATGCTATATTAGGGGGGCTCTTGTATAAATATATTTGGACAAAATTGAATTGGCAGGAGGTTGACATTAACGAAGCATTGTTATGATTGTGTTCACTCTCATTGGCCGGGATTAAAAAGTGACTGAGCAGTGAGCGCTGTTCGTCAAAATGAGAGTTTGTTTAACAAAAAGAGAAGGAAGGACAAGAGAAAATAAGGGAAAGGGGAAAAATCCGGAAAAATGAAAATAAAAACAAACAAAAACTGTTAATATCAGAGTTGTTTTTACTGTTGATATTTGGGGAGTCGGGCAGAAGGATACCTTCAAGGTAAGTCCACACTCCACCTTTCAGTTCATTGGTTTTGTATGTTTGTCTTTCTCAAGTGAAGACATTTTCTTCTTCAAGTTTGCGCATATGTGGCAAGGGAGGCAAAGTAAAGCAAGAGATCAAAGCTGAGACGTGTACAAAATGTACATAGCTGGACAGATAAGGGAGGGGGACAAGAAGATAATATGAGGTTACTAATTTAGCCATTTTTTGGCTACACATGGCTGATTTGTTCCCAGTTAAGGTGATAAAATCTACTTTTCGTTCTTAATGTTTTTTTCAATATGATGGCGCATCTAAATTGAAATTATGGACTTTTTCAGGTTCATTAAACTATTCTATTTTTGCAGCATTTTAAAAAAAAATTGACTACGAGGACGATTATCTATATAACAGATTCATTATGTAAATAATCACGCCATTTTTGACGGGTACTATGCTAGCAAAGCATTCGATGCTACATTTTGAAACCCAGATCAGGGTTTTTCGAAACCTCAGGGTTTTTGTTCTTTTATACTTCAAAATTGAATGGAATCTAGGGAAAGTAAGTAAGTAGTGCCCTTATGCTGACCACAGCTGCAGCCATCCATGTTTATGCTCCACATATTACATTACTACTTACAAGCCCCAATTGCAGTATGTGAATCAGACTTATGTCACAATCACTTGAAGTGGCATCATTCAATTTACCCTGTTCTATTTTACCCGTAGCTGGGAGATAGACAGCTCCATATATTTCTCAAGGGTATCAGTGTGAAGTGAACATCAACAGTCCCAGGTAGAATTTGAACTTGGCTCAACGAGTCTATTCTCTGGACCATTACCTGCTCGGTCATCCGGCACCTCCAGTTAGTGATTAGAAATAAATATATGATTCAGAATGTCTTACACTTTCCTTGAAGCATTTCAATCAGTAATTGTTTTAAAGAATCTTTTGATTCAAATTCTTGCCAACAATAACAATGGCTGGAAGTCAATGCCAAGTTTCATATTATAATCACATTGTAAGTAGAGCCCCTTTAGTAAAACTTGAGAAAATTTTTCCATAAAATCTTAAAAAGTATAGATATTTAAAAAAGCTACCTCCTGCCTGGCTTTACAACCGCGGTGGGTTAGGGGTCTGCATGCACAAACACAAATTCTCCATCAGCTAAACTTGAGGGTATTTTTTAATGCACCTTGTGCAAATCAGAACTTTTTTGAGCCCTGTTCAATGGATTGCAAGATCTGAGGAATCTCAAAGTTATACTAAAAGAAAACACCTTGAATAGACAATCAGTGATGTGAAAATTACTGAAAAAATTACTTTAAAATAAAAATGTACAAAGAAATTATTCCATAAAAACATTAGAACAAAGAATCATGTTTGAAATGTAACTAGGAGGATTCAACTATAATCTTCATGAAAGATACATTTGAATAATCTGGGATTGCAAAGCTTTTAAACTAAAACTATTATTATAAGGACAAATGCTTGCAGACCATGTTTTTTCCCCTCATTTCAATTCAACTTTTCAAAAGCCTAAATCTGATTATTGAATAAAAACCAGAATACAAATACAACTCCAAAGAAATCAATGAATAACAGCAATTCCTTATATGAAAGCTATAATAAAAAAGATGACTTTTTTTAGATTTATGAGTAGAAAAGCAACGCAAAAAAATTGCATCCAAGAAAAAAATCACCTATATATAATCAATATACAAAGTCTATCCAGTAAGTATCCAGGTATTTGATATTGACAAAAAAAAAAAAAAAAAAAGAAGCCTACCTAGGGCAATGGTGCTTTGGTCTCCTTTAAAGTTCTCCATTGGGATTTCACACCCATACCTCAATATCCCTTCCACTTTTCAAAACTGCCTGCAAATTCTTCTTTCAGGATTGCCATCAGCTGCCCCATTCCATTCCCTCTAATCTCATCCATGGTCCGAAATCTCTTTTGGGATAAGCTAGAAGTCAGGGGGACTAACAGACCCACATGATGAGATATTTGCATGTGATGTGAAGAATTTCTCGCTCGTTTTTTGGGAAGCACACTCAAAGGTGTCTCACTGCCCACTGAATAACCCCATGGGAGAGTCCTGTTCATGCATGCACAGAAAGGTCTTTTTTGACTAGTTGCAAAGTTATGTAATGGTTGTGCAACCAGTTTTGGGGATATTCAAAAATCCCTAGGTACTTTCCAAATAGGCCTCATACAAACTGAACAGCAACAATGAACTACAGAAAATAGTTTTAGTTGATAAGCATCATAACTATAAGCTGTCACCAGTAAGAAACGTCCTCTGTTCAAGAACTGACCAAAAAATAGGATTGAAATGGAAATATAATTCAATCCATTCAAGCACCACTGTTGCCGAATAGTGACAAATATACACCCACTCAGTCAGTAGATTATATATACAAAAATATGGCTAGAAATCTGCTGTGCACATGACCAATAGGTGACACACATATATTGGCATGATCAGACTAGCCATTATTCCATAATAGAGCAGGTTTTTGTGACATGGTAAGGAAGTTGTATTAAACACTCTAAAATTCAAGATAGCCACCACCTGATGATGTCATTGTATGCAAATTAGATAATAACATAAATCTTGTGCTATACTGATCACCTCATTTCTTTATAGCAACCTTCTATCACATACCATTCTACTAAATCCCTTCAAAAAATACTTGTCTAATTTTAAAAATTGTCATGAAAAACTCGGCGACTAAAGGGTTAAAACATTGTTCACAATGAATCATAGTGATCAGACACACTGTTTGACTGATGCTTCAGGGAATTTCCTGAACAGCAAATGCAATTGCAAATGTTTATTGCATTGGTCACAAAATAGAGCATCCAGTGCTAAGCATAGTATGTTCACTTTAAAAAAGTGCTGCAAACAAACTAATAATATGGAGAAAATACACAGTTTCATCTAATCAAACAATAGGGTGTACATTACAAGAGCTCTGAATTCATCAATTTTATGTAGATGAATGCAAAAAATGAGTTTCTATTGCAGCAATTTCAAATGGAAGGTTCTTCTTCCATAAGACCCAAGAAGAGATTATAGAATGTTCTCATTTTCTTGTTTTATATTCTTTAAAAATTGTTTCACTCATTTTTTGTTAACAATGGTTTCAGCAATTCACTGGTAATGGCTGACAAATATTGCTGAAATACCAGTTAGCATGAAGACGGTGGAATAGCAGTTAATGATGCAGACAATAGAATCAGTGAGCTGAGTTCAAACCCTGATCAAGGCTATTTATGTTCACTTTGTACTAATGCCCATAGGAAAGGCATGAATCCCCCCCCCCAGCTATGAGCAAAACAGCAGGGTAGACAGAGAAGGCAACCATTCTAGGACGACAACTCTGGTTCCAAAACCAAAGAGTGGAGCCCCCTAAAAGTGCTAGGAAACCAACTTTGACACTCATCTGGCAGCTCCTGCAGCCAAGCTGATACCAAACATATAGCACACCATATTCATTTGGACTACATTAGCAAGGCTAAAAGAAGAATTCAGGATCTTCATACACTTCACACAGGCTCATGAAGAGGTCACGTCTGTGCGATTCCATTGTCTATCAAGACAGAAAAAGGCCTATTTATAAAGGAAATGGAGAAGCCATTAGTTACGACCCAAATATACTTTCCATCAAAATCATTCAATCCTTTTTTTTTTACTTCCTACTAGAAAAATTTTGTATGATTTTTTTATTGGCAATATATCAAAGGCTGACCAGCAGAAGTGGTTAAGTCAAAACTGTTCTAGAACTGCTTAAATTGGACATAGTTTTAGTTGAGAACAATAATTTGGGTAATAGACATATACATTTTATAATGATCTTTAACTCCTCTTTCCTGTAGGATATGGACATAAACACTTTGGGCAGACTTGGCACAAGGGACTATAAAATGCTTGGAGTATTTAACCCATTTTTTGCCAAAAGCAGTCATAACCACTTCTGAGTGTCAGCCCTCAATATAACTTAATTGTTCTGTAAATGAAAAGACACTGATAAAAATACAAAAGAAACCTGGAGAAAAAAACTGAAACATAGAAGATAATTTGTATAATTTTCTATTATTGAAAACAGTGACACAGACTAATAATTTGAGGGTGTACAGGAAAATGTGATCACTTAGTACAAAATTATGGGAGCTGCACTGTCGTAGATCAGCTGCTTTTTTTTTCTCTGTAGCTCATAAAGATGAAGAGGTGGTGACAGAGTCAGTAATTAATAACAAATGCATCTGTGCCAACAGCCAATGTGGAGTAAGTGCTTTTGCATAAGGTTTGTCGACCAGAAAAGTATACAATAACAACCAGTTGAAGAACACTTCAAGTGCAGAACAATTTTAGTTACGAAAGGAAAGTTATACAAATAGTATTATAAATATATAGGTTTGAATAAGAATGAATTAGAAAATCATGTTTAAAAAAAAAGAATACTATTTCAAATACATTTGTTATTTTCATATATTGTGTAATATCATGGGTGAAAGAGCCAGGAGGTAGTAGGGGACAAAACCAAGTGAAATTTGGGGTCAATCAAGCCCTTTCCCTCTGCCCCCACCCCAACCAAAGAGGTCCCATATGCCTATGTGTAATATTGTGGCCCACTAATGGTTCAATATTCAAATTATAAGAATTTTAAAAGTCATATGAAAGGTAGTAAACAGTAAAATAAGTGGGGCTACTAATTAGAAGTGTGGAGTGGAGTAATGGTTACCAGTACAGAAAATGGAATCGGCAAACTCTGTTAGAGTTTCAGCCAAAGCTGCTTTCATTCACTTTGCATTGATGCCTATAAGAGAAGCATGAATGCACTTTTCCCTGTGGCTATTGGTAAATAACAGGACAGTTGGTGTCCTTTTTGACTGCAAGGCAGTCAAGTCCTTCTTAGGCATGGGGCTAGCAACTCAATCCAGGAAAAAAAAAAATTAAAAATAAGTGTAACAATCTTTTTCGAGAAAAAAAGGAAACTTATTAATAATCATCACTTGTTTTGGATCTCATTCAATTATTAATTTATGTTTTATTACTGTTAAGTTTACAAAAACTCATTTTACCTTACCTTAAATTCTGTTAGTATGAATAAAATCCTATGCTCTAAATTGATAACACCAGTTAGAAAGTGGCTGACAATATAAAAGCCATACACCAGTAACTGAATGGTCCACTGGGATGCAGGGAAATCTACTGGTGGGCCCCTTCCAGTAGAGCCCTTCTATTATGGTAGAATATTTATTAGTAGATATGTTTGCTTAGAAAAATATTTTGCAATTTTTCTTGATCACTAAAGCAGGTTTGATCATTTTAACGATAGTTTGATATTATACAATGATTAAATTTGAACTTGATTCAGTTTCATTTTTGGTTCTTAAAACCGAACTGCAACATGTAAGTCACTCAACAATGAATAAAATTTTAAATCGACCATTCCTCAATATAAAAATGACCAACATCATCAGAAATAGCAAATAGGAACCCAAAATACAAGGAGTGATGCTAGCAGGCCGATTACAATAGAAAAATGAGCAAATCATGATAATTTTGGGGTTAATGTAATGTATAATCTATCTCATCATTGAATTTAACAGTTTAAAGCTTTAAAGAAGCCACCCAGTTAATGATTTATTGCTTCCATATAATCTTATAAGGTATGTATGGGCCATTTTATATGTTTTCCCTAATCAAATTCAATGTGTAGTCTGCCAAGGACTCAAACAAAAAATCCATGCAGGAAATTCAATAATGAATTCATTTTTTTTTCAATGATACCTGAATCGTGATTGAACAATAACAATCAAGAAAGCAAAAATTATTAAATCCAATAGTAAGCAGAGTTGGATGCTTAGTCTTGTAAATAATAGGATTCGATATGTATCTTAAAAATTGAATTAAGTGAAGTAATTTGTTGAGAAACAAGTCCTGGATAAATTTCATAGGATTATTGACATTGTGGGTCCGTTACTTCAAGTGCCACAATCCATAAATATTGCATTTCTTTTCACAATAAAAGATCTATTTGGTTATTGAGATTGCATTTCAGAAAGTAAAAAAAGGAAAGTAAATAGAGATGGTACAAGAAAGCTCTTTTCTTCTTTTTAAATATGCATAAAACTAGGAGATGGTAATGCTTTCTGCTCACTGATTTTATACGTTTAAATGAAAACTTTAGAGTGAACATGAAACCTCTTTAGATTTATCATCATGCAATAAAAAGTGAAGGAAGATTAAATATAAATCCGAAAGGCATAACAGGATATGTATATTTAGACATGATACGCATTCTAAAAATAGAAATACATCCTGGTAAATAGTTATATTTCAACTCAAACAGATGAAGGTAAGAGATTTGCCAGCAAGTGAAATTTATCTCTTCATCAGGATGATTGTCTGAAAGTGTGCTTCCTACAATAATGAATTTTAATTCATCGAAGAATTAACCCAAATTTTTTTGTATTGATCTCTAGGCTAAATGCTGCAAGAAAATTGCAGCCATCATTCTTTGTTTTTATGTATTACTTCTTTTGTGTCCTGATATGTAGTTTGATAGCAAGGAGTGACAGGCTGAAAATTGTGATGCCTCATGTTGCACTCTATAGACGTAGATTTGAGAAGTGGTCAGCTTGCAGCGGAGAAGAGGGAATGGATGGAAGAATGCTGTAGCAACCCTCACAACCAAAACATCTCTATACATCTGCAACAAGTGCAACAGGGATTGCCATTCGCATATCAGACTGTACAGCCACAGAAGACAATGCAAGGACCCAAAAAACAGACAACACTCCAAGGTGTGCACAAAGCATGGTCTCTGAAAACTGAGCTGATGATGATAATGAAGATGATGGGTAGTTTGCATAAAATTGAAGGAAAAAAGACTAGAAAAAAAGATGATAAAAATAACAGCATTATACTCTTTATCCTTTATAGATTTATTCAATACCCCTACTACAAAAGAAACCAAGTGCAAAATATTGTGTTTCCCATTGTTAAATGTACAATCTGGTGATGCCAAAATATGAAATAATTTGCTTTCATCAAATATCAACCAAGAGGAAAAAGTTACATTATGATAGAATAATGGAGACAAAAATACAATATTTCAGCAAAGAATGTTTCTGTGATCATCACAAGAATACACATCTACCAACAGATAATTTTCCAGGAAAATAGTTCATAATTCGCAAGGAAGATTTTAGATGAAGTGAAGATCAGCACCACTGAGTAACCTAGTAAAGATCAGTTCTACTCATTACAATCAAATAAAGGTAAGTATTACCCAACCAATGAGACTAAGTTTAATTCTTACCCTGGTGGTACCGATCTCAAGATAAGAATGAGCAAAATAATAGATTTTACAACAATTTTATTGAACTCTATTTACTTTTTAGTAATAATGTTTTAATGGGGCCTGAGCCATTTCATACAGGGGGCCTGCACGGGTCTGTCCAAGATCTCTTTGACTGTTGTAACCTAACCAATTAATGATTAGTACCATTCAATCGGACCAAGTAAAGATCAATACTACCAAGAGGAAAAGTGCTGCTGATCTCTATTTGAACCAGAATTTCTTTACCAGTCTCCCAAATAATTTAAAATGAAATTCATATGATTAACTAATACATATTGTCATTTAAATTAGTAGGAAGAATCACCAACTCCCTTGATAGATAAAGTGACCTGCTAGTCTAACTGTACATAGAAATTAGGAGCAGGAAACAGAATTGCTGCAAAAATAAATGAATAAATGAATAAAATTAAATAAAAATAAAAGGTTGCCATTTCTCCATCCCCCAAAGTTCAGAGATGAGCAAGACAAAACATAAAGAGGGGAAAAATAATAGTTGAATTTTGTGCAGGCAATGTGCATAGAACAATACTTGAATGTGTTGGGAAAGATTTCATTTGCTGAAATCATTTTAAGAGTTTGTTTTCCATTTGCATGAACAGAAGAAAGAGTCGAACAAGACCAATCAAACCTAAGAGGAAGGCAAGAGTAAAGCAATTCGTTGAGAGCAAAAAGCAGAAATATTCAGTTTTTGAGTGACGGAAGACCAGGATTCCAAGTAAACGAGTCATGTCAATACCATGGGTTAAAAAACAGAAGAAATCCAAAAGGTATTGTCTATAACTTTGAGAAGATTCGTTAATATTCCAAATTTTGTTTGGAAAATTGAATCTCTTCTTTGCATCTTTAATGTTGTCAATACATAGCTTTGGATGATTTCTTCAGCCATTGTCAGAAGTATAATCCAAGAAAAGAGGCAAACCTCTTCGGACAGAAAGAAAAAAAACTTAGCCTCCCTTCTCACATTATACACCGGATGAGGATGATGAATAGATCATCCAAAATGTGGTGCTGACAATATCAAGGTTGCAAAGAGATTCAATCATTGGAACAAAATTTGGAAAGGAAATTCAAAAGGGTTTATTGCGTAAGTTAGTCAGCTGTGCCACAAATGAATTTTACATTGAAATGTTGAAATAGACATGAATAGTTAATTAAAACTCTGTACGTGCATGTGTGAACTTTGATTCAAGATTAGCTAATCCTTCATTTCTGATTTGTGCTGTGTACTTAATGATCGTAAAATGACAACATGATAGTTGCGATAAAAAGCAACAGATATAAGATGAGAGAAATACTTGCAAACAATGAATTATAATTGGCAATGATTCATCTAAGAAATTCAAACACAAAACTACTAATGTAATTTGTGTGTGTGAACTTTAATTTAAGATTAGTTAATCCAAAATATTGTAAGTGTCTGGTCAAAGAGAGGCTGGAGGTAGAAGAAAAAACTAAGTATAACTGACAAAAGATTTAGGGGAAAGGAACAGTGAAATCTACAAATGGTATTGTAGCCTAAGGCAGCCAGCAGTGGAAGCCTGAGAGGAGGGCGCCAGTTGCCCGCCACACAGCAATGGTGGTGGGACTACAAAGCAGTGCTCATCCTCACCCATATAGTTCCAGTTGCGCTCCCACGGTCGTTTGATAATGTGAAGTTCTGCTTCTGAAAACAAATGTCAATAGCAATAAGGAACAAGAAAACATTGCGTTGTCTCACCAGAAATCAAAAGATAAGAGCAATAATTATCTTTTCAATGCAAAAACATCAAAGTAAGACCGGAACAAAAGTTTTTTTCTCTTTTTTCCTTAATCTTTCAAGTGCCAAAGTCACTAAATTGCAGCCACATACATCCCACTCAGTCAGTAGATGATATATACAAAAATATTGCTTGAAAACTGCTGTGCATATAACCAATAAGTTGCACCCATATTGGCAAAGTTCTGAAATAAAATACTGCAGTCATTTCTATTCAGATTTTTGAGGTAGTTTTGTAGTAAATAGTGCAGGGTTTTTTGAAAATGGTAAGAAATTTGAACTAAAAATTCTTAAATGCCAGATGGTCACAACCTGACAACATCTTCATATGTAAGTTAGATAATATTATTATAATAAACCTCGTCCCATACTGATCATTTCATTCCAATATTGCAACCTTTTATTATGACCCATTCTCCCTCCATAACCCTTCAAAAAAACAAAGAAAAATTTACAAAAATTGTCCTCATAAACTTGGCATCTAGAGGGTCAAAATAAACTAAATTCTTATAGATGCAATATAATGAAATTCTATAGAAATTTGAGGGGATAGATAGGCAACAGAAGAAAATGCTGATAAAGCAGTAACATTTTTTTCTCAAATCATCTTTTACGAAAACTATTTGGTTGTTTTTTTGAACAGGATTCTAGTGTCTGCATACATCTTTTGAGAATATTGAGTGGTCTACTAGAAAAAAGTTTGAGAACCACAGTTGAGAACTAACATGGTTTTAAGGTCAACTTTCATTCTCTCTTCAGTTTAATATTTTGACACAACTTGAAAAAATTCAAATAATTCTAATACTTGAAAACTTGAGATATAAGAAAAAAAATCAGAACCTATAAAATCCCACATCAACTAATCAAGCATTTCTTACCTCTTAACTATATAAAAATCATATACCAATCTGAATTAAATAAATAATTCATTTCTTACCATTCAACTCCAAATTTAGCCACTACTATGAAATCACTATTCTTATCATCCTCATAATTTTAAAACTTAATTTTAAGAATATGAATCTTAGTATTTTATTATTTTAAAAACATCATCAGAAATAACATAATGAAACAAAGAAAAATGAAATGCCGAGCATAACTTCATGTTTAGATTATCAATCTGATTCTAAAGCAATGTTTCAGAGTATTCCTAATGAACAAAGAGCAAATTTTCAGAAAATCAATGGCACCAAGCATATTAAGTAACTTATTTGCTGGCCTATATGGTTTACAAGGGTATTTCAAGGTTCATGATAGCTCAGTGCATCTCATCCAAGCCTCATAGCTGACCAGTTCAAGCTTCTTTGTCATAATATCTGCACATTAAATGCAGTTTGTTATTTGCAAAGTGTTTACTTTTTTTTTAATCTAAAAAGTGTATTCTATAAGCTGACAAATACAGTATATTCAAAGAAAAGTATTATGATCTCAAATGCGCTACTTTTGAGGATACTATACTCTATTCAAGAACAAGAGCTTTTGAGGCTACGATAGAAACTGACCAGAAATCCCTGAAAATGTTCCCCCAATAGATTTATTGTTCCTTGATCATTGTACCGAGAACAAGTAAACATCCCTGTGACTAGCTACAACTTTTTTTTACTGGGCCTTTCTGCTGAAAGGCAGACAGCTGAAGATATTTATAGAAGTACAGAGAAGAAAAGAAGAAGCAGTACTGATATATCAAGTTGAGATGACTAAGCCTAGTCAAACTGTGACTCAGGGATGGTAACAAAGAAGAGGTCACTTCCGAGGATGGAACAGAGTGTCCCACTGCACAAAAACACTCATAACACTGAGATTAGAAGCCAAGAAATCCACTGCTAAGTAGTGATCTTACTGAAATTGTTCATATGTAAATTTATCTCTTAATGAAAAAAAAAAAATATCATTAAGTTCATCTCCACCTACCAGAGCTGTCTCATCACATGGACACATTAGGCAGTTATTCAAAAAAATATTTACAAAAATTTATTTTAAAAAACAAAAACAGAATTTCAATTTGTTGGGGGTGAGAGAGTTAAGGGTCCCAGTACATGGCTTCACCAGGGGCCTCACATAATGGCTCTACCACCTGCTCTTGCTTTCCAATCAATCATTCCCTTAATTCATTCTGCTTTAACATTTTGGCAAGTGAACTATATGATAAAAAATGAAATATAAATAAATACCCGATTTCATCTTAACATACAATTGCAAACAATAAAATTGCAAAAGACAAATTTTTAGATGCATCCAAATAAGACACTTTTCGATCTGTTGGTTGGTTATGTTATATACTACAACTATGAATGGTGGATGCATTGATGAACTTATGGTTCTTGTTTGTTTGTTTTTTTGATAACAGGTACATTATAAGTATAACAAACGATACAAGGCTATGGAAAAAGCTTAGTTTTTGGTATTGTTAGCATTTGGCTCTTCCTAACCTAATCAGCATTTGGATTTCAGTCTAAAGCCAGGAGTTGATAGAATTCCAGGATATTAGTTAAATATCAAATGAGCTTTTATGGAAATACAACTTAATTAGTATTAGTTAATACTTTTGAGTATTGTGGATATTAAAAGAATGCACAATATGACATCTATAAAATTCACTTCAGACTTAGATGCCTGCTGATAGTCACAAATTCAAATTTGAAGAATATGCTTATGATTTGATTATTCATTGTGAGGTGGTTTCAGGGAGTTTAGAACAATGATTCTGAACATGGGGCACATGACCAATAAGAGAGCAATTCGGAATATTTGGTTCAACTAGCAAAAAGTGTCCCATGGCTCAAAACTGAGTTATGTTAAGGATTAAACTATTAAATCCTCATAACACGATACTATTGATTACTGATTTTACTATAAATTCCATATTAACTAATGTTTAAATCATCAACTTTGTGAGGTATGAAAGTAATGAGGTAATTACATCATTACCAAATTTCACACAGTGAAGAAATTTAAAAAATTTACATTTTTTTTTCAAAGAATTTGCTGCCTGATATATAATTAATTTTTCACAGTAAAGCATGGAGCAAAAATGGTAAAGAACCACCGTTTCTGAACCTGGCGGCATTTAGTAGAAGAGATTCTATTCTTAGACATGATCGTCAGTATCCATTATCAAATGGGAACAAATCTTAACTGTAGTCAATAGTCATATTCATAGTCATATCAAAAACTATATTATATAATTTTCTTGAAAAAAACAATTCTTGAAATGAAAAAAAGTGACATAAGAAAAGACATTTGTAATTTAAAGAGGTAAAACTTTTTTTTAAACATCTCATATTGTAAGAGTTACGAATTATAACTTATGGGGAACCGAAACAGTTACACACCTTTAAGGATACAAACAAAAATGTAACAAGGCTCAAGAAAACCAGTCAGAGTAGATTTTCAGTCTTCTTTTTAATCTCTCAACAGATATACATTATCCTTTTTTTTTCTTAAATCAATTCATTACAGAAACAAATGTTGCCAAATGCTATGAAAAAATTGTGTAACAGTGTTGCAGGTTTTGAATAGAGTCTTTTCTTCTTTAGAGATACATCTTCTCATCAATGTCATGGTTCATAAGCTGGTTTGAAATTTAAAAATCACAGCTTCTAATGTTTCATTATTTGCATTGAGCTGATATAATTTCTAGTCACTTTTAGCAAACGCACTTGCTAAACTGAATATATTTAACTCAGCTATAAGACTACTGTATTTACACTTAATAAATAAGTAAAACATGTTGCAAGTCAACCAAGAAGGTAGAATAGTGCATACAAACAGCTTTGCACAAATATGCTAAGTAGTAATTGTAAACTTAATAAATATGTACATATTTTGAACATAAAAATAACTTACTAGAAGTATAGTTGGAATTCTGAATATTCAGAATTAGTCTACACTAATTATGAATCATATATGAGCCATTGAGTTTTCTATAAGCCATCTGATGGACAGAATATTCTTCGTAACCTAACCATAGAATTCCAAAGGCTAGTTCCATTTAGTTTAGGAACAAGTACATACTTTTCAAAGGGTTTTTTAATTTCTTAGACTCTTAGTATTATTTTTTGCAAGCTTTCCTAGTTTCCAGGGACCCCAGTTAGGAACAGCTGATTAAAAATGGATGCAATTCTAAAAAATACTGTATATTTCGGCAGATTAGGTGACTTTCAAATAAGATGAATCCTAATTTCATGGTTTAGTCACTTTTTTTTGTATCTGGCCTATGAGATGACCCCATTTCAGGGAGTGATTTTTGGATGCTTCAATTGTCGTGCTATCCACCGAAATATAGTAATTGCTGCAAGGAATAGGAAAAAAAAAAAAAAAAAAAATCAAACACGAAAACCAAAATGTTCAACTGAGATGTGAAAATATTCTGATGATCAAATCATTTACACTAACAGCAAAGAAAGAATCCAATATCTGAAAGAAAGAAAATTATCTGCTGCTGAATAGAAAGATATTTCCAAATTAAAATAGTAGTGCAGGTGCAAATGACATGCAATTAAACATTGAATGAACTAACACAATCTACACAAAGTCAGTCATGCTTCAAGACAAAGCAAATAGAACATTTTCCGGTACAAACAGTTAAACAATAAGTCCATTATATCAAATCATCAATCAATCAATAATAATGGCCTAAAGTACTGAATTTACAAATGAAATGGTCAATGCTTGCATGAGTAAATTTAGTAGCCTGGTAGCTGGCTGGCACAGGAGATTCATTTTTACTAAATTACAACATAGATAAGCGATAATTATAGCAAGTGATTGGGAAGATCTTATTGATTTAAAATGAAAACAAACCGCAGGCAAATATGCTCAACTAATTAGAGAAAACTAGTTTGTCATACTGAATGTAAAGTTTGAATCATTTTCCCATTTGAATACGCAGTTATGTGCACATACTAAATCTAATAACAATACTAATTGAAAATTTACTCAGTGCATAACATCAACGACATTGACCTTAGCTTAAGGTACAGTGAAGATTAATTCTCATCGTAGTTCTCACTGCCTGCATGGAATGTGGTTTCACATACACGAGATGTTTCATGCTCAACTGAGGATTAACAATAATTTTCAGTTCACGAGATTGTAAGTATCACGTGGTTGCTTAAGTAGGAGAGATTTACAAAAATCATCCAAGTTTAGAAGATGAAGCTGTATCACAAATGTCTCATCTGTCATTTTTAACATATAATGCTTTTAATGATACTTTTAATAATGCTTTTAATAATACTTTTGATAAATATTTAATACTAGACAAGCCTGTGACCTAATGGGTCACCCTTTGAAAAAAAATAGTACAATCTGATGGGATCAGAAAAGTAAATTTAAAGTCCCAATTGCACCCTCGTTTTCATGCATTTGCAAATGAACAAGGAAGTCTACTCTACAATTGGAATTTTAAAATTATTTCCTTAGTCTCCTTTCTTTTTGTTCCTTATAGAGCTAAGCATAGATAAAGACCTTGAAGTATTATGAGTAGCAAATTACCCAGATTTTTTATGCATTCTTAAAGTCAGAGCATTTTAGGGGGTACCTTAATTCCATCTACAATAGAACTGCTAAGCACCTTTTAAATAATTAGACACAACAAGCAGAATAAGACATTTAGTATTATATAGACACTTTATAATCACTGAACGACATGATATATAACAAAATAAAATCAATAACTGTTCAATTAACTATAATTTTTCATAACAGAATTTCTTTGCTAGTCGCTGTGAAATTCAGCAAACCTAAAATCCACCCATATTTTCGCATTATGACCTAGGGACAAAATGCCAACCCTACGTTTTAAGAGATAACTGAATAAAAGAAATAGAAGTACACAGATTCTCCAAAAAGAGTTCATGGCAACTAAATCATAAAAAGTATAAACTGATATAATGTCAGAAAAATATTCACTCTTTAATTATTTACTTGTTTGGAAAGCGCAAGTGATTCTCCATATAATTTAGGAAATGATATAGTAGTAGTTTTTGTAGGTAGATTTGATAGCAGATAAACCATTATACAGAAACTGGATTAATATAGTTATTTACTAAGCTTGACTTACTTTTGGACCAAGGCCACAACTATCTTAAAAAATATTTGAGGAACCTGAGCAAAGCAATTAACGGTGACTCTTAAGCCCCTTACCCAACTGCATCCCTAACACATCAAAATGAAGTTTTTATTTTTTAAATTGAATTTTAGAGTCTCTAAAATCAGTGCCCCTGGGTACCACCTGGAGTGCCCATACAATGAAGGTCCAAGAGCTAGAATCAAACTCATGAATCAGTAATAGTGATCTGTGAGATAAGCTTGCTAACCATTACCCCATAACAAACCACCTGAAACTGGATCAATATAGGAAGCAATATTGGTTGATAATGAATAAAGCTAACAAATAGTACTAGAACAAAACTTGAATGCTTCATTTCCATCAAACTAATTACTTTTTGAAATCATAGGGAAGTGACCTTTCAGATTATTCTATAACCCAGTCAGAAGTGAAAATATTATTGATGTAGGATTGACATTAAAAAAAATTGATGACTACAGTCTACAATGGGGATTGAGATTGTGCTGATAAGAACAAGAAAGGAAGGCTGAGTGAAAAGATCAAAAGTATTTGGAAACATAATTTAGTAATAAACGTTTGGATGCTGAGTTTACAATTCAAAATCTAGGGATAAATCATTTGAAAGGAAAACAAATTTCAAGCATTTTAGTCTTTATAGTCATCTCATAAAATCTGCAATACAAATGCTTAATGGTAGAGAAAAATGGCACAAACACTAAAAGAACCTATTTCACCTTTATTGATATTGTATATCTGTCAGGTTATAAGAAATATTTCTGATTTAAAAGAAAGTATCATCAACATCAATATTTCAAAAGATACTGAACTTCATATAAAGAAAAATATTGTCTCTGAAAACATACTTTTATATACCAAAAGACTGTTCAGATTTAGTCGGCATGTGAGTAAGGAAGAAATTTGATAATCATATACAGACCAATCTATTGATACTTTTATTTAGGCTAAGCATCTTTTTTTTTTTAAACTTAAAAAAAAAAAAAAGAACTTTATTGCACTATAAAGCATTTTCTAACTTATCAGTCATTTGTAATGAATTAGATTGAAACCATTCTTTTTATGTCTCAATTGAATAAAACTCTAATTGTAACAAGGAGAAAGGGCTGACAGATACAAGCACTTATTTTCACTCACTTCCTACCCAATGATAACAATGGCTCTTAATCGAATCAGTTGATGATAAACAAAACGCCACAGAAGAAAATAAAGAAAAGGAATCAATATATGTCATTATCTTAGAAAAAAAGAAATGAAGAAATTCTTGAAAACATCTGTTAAATGCTTACAATAGAAAAACATCTAAGAATATGTTTCTTTGTCACATACTCTTGTAGTTATGATGTCAGTCTAACAGGAAAGATAGTTAAAAGGTGACATTTTATATCATATATTCTACAAAATTTAGTTGCTTTCCAAAGATAATGGTTAGAGAATTAAAATAAAGATCAAGAAAAGGAAAACTAAATCAATTGAATAAACTGAAAGTAAATCATGGAATCTATCATCTTAATGATAAATTACTTGTATAGATTCACTTTCATAATCAGTACATGTTGTGGTTTCACATCACCAAGATGCAGCAGTGTTAGCAGGAAAAAAGTAGTTTTATGATTAATATCTGAGACAACATAATAAGTCAATGCTTCAGTAATGAGTATCCAGATAATTAATGATGAAGTTTCATTTTTTTTACTAAACACTGACAGCAAGATGATTTGTGACCCCCCCCACATTTTACACACACACACACACACATATATATATACACACACACACATACACGGCATTAATTGTACTTGGCAACTCTAGGATAGTAATGTTTTCTTTTCAAGTTGCATACGTTTTAGTTTACTATATTAATTACTAACCCTTTACAAACTTGAAAATAAATAGATTAGCCTTGTAGATTTTATTTCATGAGAGATTGTCATTGTTTGAATAGAAAACTTGGAAATGAAAAAGAGTTTTGGCATTGTTCATAAGTTGAATCTACATTAATGGAAGTTTATGGGAAAATGACAAGGAACATGACCATGTGCTACAGCCAGTAGTATCAGTAATGAATCAGATTCTTTCAATGTAATGTAATGTAATAAAGATGAAAATTTACTTGATAAACTGAAGTACCAGAGAAGTATAAGTTACCAAACTGAACAATAGAAGCAAATTATTTTCCAAGAATAATTCAATTCTAAAAAGAATTTTGATTTTTGTCTTTCAATAAATTGTTTCAACTGTATAGTTTGTTTTGTTGCTATTATACTGAATTGTCTTTGCCTTGAATTGTCAGCAAAACAAAATTTACTAAATTAGTAAAACTCAATTCTTTTAAAAATCAATGGCTCTATTATTTGAAACGGAGAGAAAGTAACACTCCAGAGAAAAAACAATAATATAACTGGCTTTGACATTCACTTTTTTAATTAATTTCTCAACATATTTAATATTTCACAGAATGTGAAATTCACTGCCATGGCCATATTTTTGCAAAGATTAGCATCATCTTTGTTAAAAATTAATGTATTCGTGCCGGAATTTCAATTAAATTTGTACATAACTTAGAGTTTTTCTTGACAAAAGATCAACTTTTAAATGAGGAATTCTAGTCTTCAACAAAAAGCATCCCTTATAGTTTTATTACTGGCAACAATTCAAACAGTATTCTATCCACATGAATGAAATATTCATATTATTTAGATTGATGTTTAAATATTGTAAAAGTAGACAAAAATACTTCAAGAATATAGCATTCTCAACAGTATACAGCTTCATCAACAGACATCAATTAAAGAAAGAATGGAGCTGTAAGTCATTTTGGTTAAAACAAGATCAAATAGCCAAGTAATAGCAAAAACACAAGCAAAGAACTCTATCAAAATTATGTATCTTTATGACATATTTGTTGAAGAATACAGTAACTGTGTTGAGAAACTCATATTTTTTTTTTGTTAAGATGGGTTTCTTCCTTCACTTTGACTCATTAACAGCAGTAAGTAGTGAAGAGTGGTATATTAAGTTAGCCATAGAATTGCAATGACAGAAATTCTTGTCATTTGCACTTAGTAGGTTAAGATACTGAATGAACTAATTTGAATGATTCTAAGAATAGTGTCAATTATATTTTCCAATCCATAACTTTTTTTATATCATCAAATTATATTTCTACTTAATTTCATTTACTTTCATTCACCTATGAACAAACTAATCCCTTGAACCTAGGGCCATTCTTAGCAATTTTAGTGCAATTCATCGTTTCTTTTGCTTTATTAACTTATTTCCATCATTTAAAAAAAAGTTAGATATAAAATGTTGGGAATCCCTAAAATACCAAACACCTCAAGTATAAAATTTAATAGAAAATATAAAAAGCATTTGGTTGGTCACTCAATAGAAACAGTCACATGACTAACACCTTTTGGCAGCATGCTGTCTTATGAGTTACACATCACTAAAATGTCCAAATTTTTCAAAAAGCTAAGACATTTTTCTGAACATAAGGAGTAGATGTTCTATTTTTCAGTCTTCTAGCTCCATTGGTGCAGCCAGTACACACAACACATAAATAGATAACCAGGCAGAACTACTTAAAAACTGAAGAAACCAATGTTAGGAATTTTGATTAGCAGTTGAGTTTCTAATATCAAATAGATACAAGAAAGGAAGAGAAGAAAAAGAGCTCCTAATAAGATGCTTACCTGGTATTCCTGATTTGGATTCATCCATGCTGCTATTCATATTGCTCACTTTATGGGTGTTCAGAACATCAACTGACTGACTGGATGGGATCACATGGTCTGGTTGATTGGAGGTGCAGCTATCAGGCATGTCAGGTGATACAGGGGTTGAAGCCATTTTGAAATCTATTGAACTGTCATCTGTAATCTCTTCATTGATGTCATTGATGTCCCCGGTGATCTTCAGTTTGGGATCCCCGTTGACCATGACAAAGTCCTCTCCAGTAGATGACGATTCCACAGAGCTGCGACTCACTGTGTCTTCCATGGTGACGGACCCGGATCACAGCGGCCGAGCAAGGGTGTGACGTGGCTCTACCTGAAGAACAAATAAAAAGAAAGTAAATAAATATAACAAAGAAACTAACTTATCTTTAATACATTAAAAGTTCCATGACTATAAAGTAAACAAGAAAAAGAACATACTGTTTATGACCTGCAATGTTGTTTAAACAATTTTTGTCAGAATTCTGCTGTTCTTATAAAACTATTTGTTTCCAAATGATTTTTCAAGTTAATCCCCTTTTAAATATCTACAACAAAAATAAAGTCATTAAATCAAAAATGAAATGAAAAATATCCAAAATGCGACATAATTTACAGGAAAATGAAAAAAATTATAAATATACATATATGTGAGCATGAAGTGTAGACATTAATTATAAGCACAGTATAGTCTGCTTTCTTCCTAACTATCTATTTTTATTGTTCATTATATTTTTCTCATTTTGAGAATTGATTTTTTTTTTCAATTATGACATAGAAAGAAAAAATAAATCTTTCTTTGCCCACTCTCTATCCATCCTTTTTGATAAATGCTGTTAAGCAGTTCAAAAAAGTCTGAACAGAAAAACCTGACTTTCTTGAAACTGTCAACTTTTGTTGCATTTAAAAAAGTAAAATAACATTTTATAATTACAAGATTTTCATTTTTTCTTACACTTGCTTAAAAATGAAGAGATTTTTTCAAAATCCAAACCTAAGTTAATTGGTTGTCGAGTGGCATATTAGAAATCAACATAGAAAACGGAATCAGTGGACCAAGTTCTAGTGTCAGCTGAGGCTGCTAACATTCACTTCACACTAATGCCCTTGGGAAAGTCATGAATTGATTTTTTCCTATGTGTGAATAGCAGGACAGTTGAAGTTCTTTAGCCCAGTAGTCTAAGGGAAGGTTACTCCGACAGAAAAATACTATAACTTGCTAGTAACTATAGCTGGTTCCAAAGCCAAGGATAAAGATTGTGCATGGGGGCGAGCGACTTCACTCCATAGAACTTGTTATAGTGGTTGGAATCTATAATTCACAAAATATCCAATGAGAATAAACAACTAAGTTAACTTGCCTCATATAAACTTTCCTCTAATACATTTCCAGTCGAATGTTTTATTGACTCAATTACTCAAAACTAGATTTCTTGAAGTGACATAAGAAAAACTAAAATCAACAAAGGCTGACAGCTGAATGAATCATCTCATTGTTTTGAGAAATAGAAGGATTTAAATAATTGTTACCAAGCTTATTTTTTAGTTTATGCTATCTGAATATTCCAATAGGGTTTGCAACATTTTTCAATGAAGATCTGGCACGTCACTTGATAGGAAACATCATTTGACCTCCTTTTAGCAGCGTGCCAAAATTGGGAATGATCAAATGAAAAATTGGAAAAAGGATTATTAATAAAAGAGTTACTACTCTCGCTTTTTGTTGGGCAGTGATCACTAAAAAAATCTGAATTCAAAAAAAAAAAAAAATGTAAATATTGCTGCACAAAAACTAAAGGACCAGTTTGGCATAAAATGACATTTCAATTTGAAACCTTTACTAAAAACCTGTTCATTGGGGAAATTTTCAAAAGAAAAAAAAAAATGGTTTCTTCAAGATATAATAGTAAATATTTAAATTTTCAGCCCTCTATCTCCATAGGGGTGGTCTGTACGTGCCATACATACATAGCCAGCATGACCAGCTTGAAAACTGAGGAAACCCAAGTTGACATTTTCTAATATCCATTCCTCATTTGATATTAGGGTATCTCAAAACAATCAATTTTCAACATGCATCAAGTTTTACTCTAATACTTGCTAAAAGACATTTGATTCATTCAAAACATGACACCACATATACATGACTATAACGGTATAAGGAAAATGGTTTACAAGGACATTTTTGAGGACTATTGCTCAATGCAACACATCCAAGCCTTATCACCGTCAATATCAATCTCTGGTAGACAGCCCACTCGTCATAATATCAGAAGCAGTTTAATATTTGCATATTTTGTTTTGTTTTTTCTATCAAGTGACCTTAAAGCATGTAAAGTACATATTTCAAGTTTCATATGATGAAAGTAATTTTTTTTCAAATGTCAGCAGCAGGATTAGAAATATCTTTTCATGAAAATACCAAATAAGAGACAGACATCACAATATTAGCAATTTACACTAAGAGATATAAGTAGATATCCATGACCACTTGATTTATTCTAAATATAAATAGAAGAGGAGAACATATTACAGATTTATTCTAAATTTATAAATAGTAACTTTAGGATTTACATCAAAGTTTTTTTTGACCAGGGAACCAGGGTCAACAGGAATTTTCTAAGGCGGTGCACAACAGTTTTCTCCCCACATCTGATATACATTCCACAAACATCTTCATCTTTTAACCATCCTGTTTTCATCTGCTATAACTCTTTACTATATTAACCAACCAATAAGAACAAATCAGACTATTTTATTAATAGACATATTGTACAGGCTTAAAAGTTTCATTGCAAAGCTCCAAGCAAAAAAGTCTTACACCCTCTTTCTGGGTCCTTTGGGCTTCTTTAGCCCTCCAGGCATCAGTACAAAGCAATAGCAGCACCCCCTCTCTTATAACTCTTATTTCTCTAGTCTCATATCATGATAGTGAATAAAACATGTAAATCTAAGGGGAAAAGCCACAAATGCACACTGTTTTGATTTTCTTAGTTTAGCAAAAAAATATTTTCATACGTTTTTGCAAAAGTCTATTGCAAAAATAAAGTTGCAAAAGCAAATTGTTTCCTCCTCCAAGAATTTTGAAGTTCTGGAATAGTTTACCCACTTTTGTAATAAACAGTAAAAGTACAAATAATTTCAAGAATAACTTGGACAAATTTAGATCATCTGGGATAGCCAATAGATTAATAGAGTAATAGTGGAAGTTATCAGCCAGAGTATATGGAAAAATAGATGAATAAAATGTGCCTGATAAACGTTTCACTGTACTGATAAGATTGTAATTTTTTTCATCAAGTTTCATGCATTTTCATCAGTTGAATTGGTATGTAGTTTAATTTTGAATACTTCTATAAATTTTCAAGGAGATACCCATAGAGGTATTTTTATTTAATAAGATAATAAATAATGCACAATCAAGGAGGAAGACATTTGCTGCTTATAGCCCAACAAAGATACAGAAGTAATAGAAAATGTAGAGAAACTTCCAGCTTCTATGCAATCAAATATGATACTTACTCATATTGGAATGTAGAGAAAAGATGATAAAAAGGATCGTTTGTTGAGACAAAGAGATTAAAGATGGAATGCAGACAATTCGGAAATTACAGAACATTGAAGAATTGATTGGAAGTCGGTGAACATCTATATCTTTATATGGCAAACTAATTTTTGTGTATAGTCTTGTTTTTAAGCAACTGTATTGAAATTTTCTTCATAAAACTCACAGGGTCAGATTTTACGATATTCAAAATCAATAAAAATAAAGTAAATGCAAACAAAAGACACCTAATTAGTTTGTCAATTAACAGAAAACAAATAACTGCAAGCAAGTCAAGGGAGATTACCCAGGTTTAACAAGCTATAAAAATAAGCTTTATTGAGTAGAAATTGGATAAATAATCCAACAAAATATAATTTGGAAAATCTATTCAACATATTTGTTTACCTTCCTGCTTTCCCTTCAATTTTGACCCCATAAAGAGGAGAAAAGTTTTGTCACTTCTAATCCCTTGAAGAATAATGAACAAATGAAATAAGTTATGTATACGAGTACTGAACAGACAGTTTAGTATTATATTGTAAATGATCCCACCTCCATCTCTAGAACCTTTTTAAAAATTCATCTCAAAACCTTTCATTTCAAAATCCTAGGTCAGTGTTTCCCAACTTTTTCCACTAAATTGCCCCCCTGGCTTTTACAGTGACATATTATGGCCCAGTGAGAATCATAGCTAGCAAATTTTCGAAACTGAAGAAATGTCAATAAAAGAGAATTGCTATTAGAGAGAATGTGAATGTGAATCAAATTTGTCAGGAACAAGTCAAAAACAGTGTGGCCAGATGCCTGTCAAGGGGGAAAAAAATAATTGGGCAGTCTGTGGACCACCTTGCTCACTTGATGGGAAACCCTATCCTGGGTCCATTGAGAATGCATACCAAATTTAATTGGGCTGCCCCGATGTTTTGATGGTTTCCATGAAATGACAGACAGTGTTACACCTAAATCACATAGATCAAACTTTACATAGTGAAAGTTTCAAATCAAAAACACATGATATAATCAATTGAACCTAATTAACAACTGGTGTTGATAAACATTGACCTTAGTTAATCCAAGGTTAGAATTTACCTTGAAAGGGAACACCAGAATAATTTCCAAATGTTTAGTATAGGAAATCAATTAGGACAAAACACTATGAATCATATCATCAAGTGTGAAATAAGACGGACCCAGCTTAATAATGCCTTATTCTTCAATTAACCAATGTTTCAGAGATGCTGAGGGGTGTAACATTTACCAGCATAAAAAATCAAATCGGATGAGCAAATTCAAGTCATACATAAACTCTTCAATCAGACATATCTATATAAAAAGGGTTAGCTCAGTTTTGAAACATGCAGTAGCTATTTCAATCTTGGTCAAGTTTTTTAACCTAATATACTTCAGCACTTCTGAATTCATTAAAACAACTGCATCGTTGATAGTATAGTATTCATGAAATGACTGGAATATTTCAAACTGGCAGTATATAATTGCCAATATCTGGAAAAATGAAATGACTTCAGCAGAATACGAAATTAACAAGAGTTAATCAAAGAATGAATTGATGTAATCATAAGTTCAAGATCTTAGTAATTATAGCTGTCAGAGAAACAATTAGTAAAGATTCATACAGCCTATTCAAGCAAAAAAAAATAAACACCATCAAATTTAGAATAGAGATACAGGTGATGTTATACTAAATCAATCCAACAAAAAAAAACACAATGAAAAAAGTATCCACTTCATGTTTGAAAGCACTGAAAGTAATAATAGTGACTGATTAGTATTGAGTATTATCAAACTAAAAGCCATCAGGTTCATATTCAACACTAGAGATAGTTATTTCAAATGATGAATAGATTAACAACAAACCAAGATTAAAGAAACAAAGGTCTTATGCTTACAGTTTCATTTTTTAGCCAACTTTAGCCAAGTTCTTAGAAAAAGGCAGTCCTAATGTCTTTCTATAAAGACGTAAAATTACAGACAGAAATCAAAAATACTATAACCAGGACAATCCTGAACTGAAGCAACAAAATAGAATTAATAGTGGTCTACATCAGCAATCAATACTGATTGTTCTATTTTGTTCCTTTTTGTGGAAATTTGAAATAAAAGAAATTACAAAAATAAATGTTGACATTTTCAGGTGTTGAGATTATATTTCAGGATTTTATACAAAGTTTGTATCATCATTTCTCAAACTGATGAATTAAATCATTTGGGGGAGGGATGAATGAAACAGCAGGGTGAAAAAAAGAGAGAGACTTCATTTACTCAGATATTCATAATTTTTCTTCACTTGAGGTAATTTTTTTTGGCAAACATATGCAATAAGAAAGAATAAGATTTTTAGAAATAATATGAAAACTATTGTTAACTTTATGTAAACAAGAAACAAATTTTTGTCACTCCTAATTTTCCTCAGATATTTCCAGGCAGCTCAAGAACTTGAATAAAAAAGTGAATTTTTCGTTTTTTGCTTATGATACAATACGAATTTAGTATGAAATTATACACAAAAGAGAACAAGATGAAAATAAGGAAAAGGAAATTTAGTTCTGGGTAAATGAGATTTTGTAATAAAGACTTGAAAAGTAAGTGACATTGAAATTGTTTAAGAAGCACTAGATCATATCATGGGAGTGGTGTAGATTTTTTTTATATTGATCAGATACAATTATTTTTTTTTGTGCGAGATATTATTCAACTTCAATAACCTTCTAGCTATAGTTAAGTTTGAGGCAACCAATCCAATGGACTGCTTACCCATTACCAACGCCAGGAGGTCTCAAACCAGGGTTGGTATGCACAAGAGAAGTGATAGGGGCATGCTAGGTATGTAAAAACACTGGAATTTTGAAGTAATCACAAGTCACTCAATGCTGCTTGTAGAAGTTGTGAATAAAGGTTTTCAGCTGTGTATGACAAAATACAAATTTTGTGCAAGGCTGTCAATTAATAATTATATGCAGGTGTCTCTCTGAAAGTGTTCAAAGGATTGAATTACTTGTTGGAAGGAGCCAAGTTGATCCATCATTAGAAATGTGAGAAAAAAATGAATGAAATTATTAACAAATACATCATTATGTCTGTTATCTGTTCTATGATATTCATACATTTTACACTTCATTCTACACTAACCAGACAGGACAAATCGATATGGTGGGAGAAAAAGTCTGAGAACCCTTAACCTACTGGTTTAAGAGAAAAGTGGTTTCAGTTTGGTGTTAAAATTGGACCTGATTTGTCTTGGGGACCAGAGCCATATTCATTGCAAGAAAAAGTATTTGGGAAAAATTAACACAAAAACTTTGCATGTACTATGCTGATAAATAGATAAAACAAAACCAAATATATGCATCTTGCATTCTATCTGATGGTATAGTTTTATGCTCCAAGATAGCAGAACTTCTTGACATATCTCAAACTCTAGAAATATTTGAATTTTTCAGCTGAAGAAATATACAATCAGTGGAAATTTGTTTTTTAGTTAACTTTCCTAGTTAAAAAGATTCGTCTAACAAACCAATCTTATAATTAACCAAATGTCTGACCATCTGTCTATCATCATAAGGACAGCATGAGCTTAGCCAGCAAATATGTGGTTACTGAAGAGACCTCAGAGCATATCTTCAGCATATTAGTTTTAGAAAATGCTAAAACTTTATTTTTAGCAAGGGGTCTGATTTACAATGTATGTATTATGCTAAACTGGACCCTTACTAAGAGTCTGTCAGGTTAGCTTAATCTAATCATCAGTCTTTTTGTTCAACAGTACAAAGTAGAATTCTAGCCGAAAAAACTGCCTATTGGCCAGATTTCAGCTAGTTACAATAAAACACTGATTTGACAGCAACATCAATACAAAATAGCTCAGTTCCTGTCAATTCAATTAAATTTCATAATGAATAGATAAAAAGTAGGGAGGTCAGTCATGTAACGAATATGATCAAAAAAATAACCAGATCGTTACCATATCATTGAAATCAATCGAGATTTTCTTCTCATGAAACTTTTCCCCAGTATTAAATTATCATAACTTGTTCCTTGATTCGATGTTTTTTTATACCAAAGTATGGTAAATAATGTTTACACCAAAGTTTTCATGAGCAAAGATTGCCTTAGTGCAATGCATACATATGGTCCACTAAGACATCTCAGTCTGTTCAGCTCTCATATGGAGTCCTCCATGTTAAAATAATGAGAATATCTTTTGATCTGAATTCTCCAGGCTCTGTTCTTTATTACCTTGGGTTACGCTTCTGTCTCTTGGGTATTTTACTATGTCACACAATGGAATTAATATTTCATGAGTGAAATATTCAATAAATAAAACTCACAGATAACCGATTTCATTGAAATTTGATGTTTTAAGCATCATCATAAACTAATTTTAAGAAATTTTGGATCAGAGAGTTTTGCATGTATATAACTGCTCCATTCTAGTAATGCCAATTTAGCTGTTTAGGGATCAAAATTTAGCTCAGTTAATTATGATGGCCCGAGTGTCTGTAAATATCAGCAGTAACTTAACCTGCAATGATAGTACCATTACTATTAAACTTGACCAGGGCCAATATTTTGATTGTAAAATTCATGTAATTATTAATTCAAGATTTGAAGCTAGAAGCATGATTTGGAATTTATGGCTAAAAAAGAAAAAAAAAAAAAGAAGCAAAATCTAGTACACAATGAGCTAAATCGGCAAAACTGCTCGAAAGGTTTGTCTGCTGAACTAAACCTGTTCAACCAATTAGGAAACATGGGTCTTATGAAAATATAAATATGAAATATAAATTCTCAATTGTGATTTACCCATTTCCCCCAAATTCCATCCCAGAACATTTTGCAATAAAAGGATTTTCTTTGTGCTTTATTTTCTCTTTTGGAATACAAGGAAAGGCTAGATTCCATTACATCAATTTCTAATTTCTTTGCAAAAATTACAATTTCGAACATTCATAACTCTAAATCTACTAAGCGGATTTTGTTGAAATAAGGTACTTTGCGCTCATCAAAATGCCTTTTATTTTATACGATAATTTTCTGTAACAATACTCATCCAACTAAAATTCACCTAAGCTCCCTATTGAAAGCTTAAGATAAGAACTGACTGCCTTATATGATGTAATTTACATAAAACACAAGCTGTTCTCTCAGGGAATAGTAAAGTAACACAACAGCAACATAGTGTAGTACAATAAACATCAAGTGTTAGCAGCCAATCAAGAAGCAAAAAACAACTTTTAAATATTACAGTCCATCGTAAATAACTATTAGAATAAGTTGCTACTTTAAGCCGGGAGTATTCATTACCTGCTGAAAATTAGTTAGCTTAGAGTGTCTGGTTAATAATAATCAAGATAATTAAATGAGAAGAATATCAAGGAAGATAAAAAGGTTTTCCTAGTGTTCTCCAATAGACTAGTTGCAAATTTAGAAACTGGCAAAAAAAAATCAAACTGAAAGGAAGGTACCAACAACAACAACAAAATTAATTTAACTCTAGAGAAAAAATGATTTTCATTGCTTTTTCCGATCTTTATATGAAAATTGTGGTCTCAATGAAAAAAAAAAAAAAAATTACATACTGATTTACTCTGACTACTGTCCTGATCTTGATTGTTACAAGGCCGCAGGGTACAATAAAGCAGTCTGCCTAAATAACAACTAGGATGCTAGACAGAGTAAATCAGTGTATATGAAAATGATAATTCCACTTTTTAGAAATTCAGACAATAATAATTTTTCCTTCTCTACACAGTTGAAGTTTCTTGGCCAAGGAAATGAAGACACGAATAAACATTAAAACTAAATTAAATTACTTCTTGACAGGTTGAAGTAAAGAAAATCAAAACTGAATTTTAGATTGGGGAAGAAACTAATGTGCATATAAGAAACAATATCTAAGGTCATTCTGAAAGGGTCATTTCAGCAGAGATGAGAAATGTCCAAAAGTGGAATCCCAATTTTACAGATAAATGCAAGCTGTTGCTCCGCTGCATAATCAAGGCACAGGCTGTCACAGGACGAATTCATCGTAGCAGTGAGTGGTACCATGACTGATGGTAAAATGGATCTCCAGTTATTACATACAAACAGTACAAATGTTGTAAATGATTGTCCACTGCTACTGTGGTCTGAGAGCTAAGGGATACAGTACTGTCACTGACCTAGGAGGGCACACATACTTGCAGAAAACTGATATAGTCACTCGTTCTTTCCACAGAGTAAAAATTATAACAGCAACTATTTTCCTGTCAATAATTAGTATCAATGATAAGTTGCTTTGACCAGGGGCGTCCCCAATCTTTTTTGCACCATAGACCATTTTAATGTCAACAATATTGTTGCAGTCTGGTTGATGTTAAGAGTGTTAATCACAACCAGAATATAGGTAACTAGCTGAAGTACCCATCCATTTTGGGTTGAATACTTTAAGAGGAAAAAAAAAATGACTTCACCTCATATCACTTGGCTTTACTTTGAGCTAGCAGCATTATAATTGCCTTATTTACATTATATTTTACTTATAACAAGGGTATATTTCTTGTTCATACATGTTAATTCGTAGAATGAATGTTCAGTTTTAGAACATATACTAGAAAAAAAAAAGCAAGTCCAACCAGGTGTCAGTGTAAATTCAAAGAAACAAATTTTTCCCCTGCAAATCAACTCTTTTCTCTTTATATAATGTTTGATAAGATGTCAAAATTTAATCACTTCTTCATCAGTCTATTAATCTCCCTGTAAAATGCAGTAAAAAAATTTTCTTTAAACAGATTCTATCAACTAGGAAATATCTTGTATCAAAGTAAAACAAATGAAATGTATAATAAAAAAGAAAAAAAAATTGGGGGGGGAAGGCCTTCAAAAAGTATGTGGGAGTTCTTCAGCAACTTTCTTCATTTACAGCAAATATATATTGAAATGGAATTTAATACAGTTAAGAGATTGAAAAAGGCTCTTAAAATATGAATGCTTCATGACATCAACTTTTCAAGTATGTATAAAAAACAGAATAATCTAATATTCTTTTTAGCTTCATATTATGTTATCAAAGGATGTTCTCATCAAAACTTCATTGTAAATCACCCCCCCCCCAAATAAAACATTCGAAGGGGGTAAAAAAAACTTGTTAGAAACTTGGTCTATAGAGTATGCATGCCAATTTTGATAGGGCTGCAACTATGTTCAAGGAGATTTCTATTGCATAGACAAACAATATGATACCTCTTGTGTGTGTATGTGTATGTATATATATATATATATGTGTGTGATTTATAGATACGTGATATATTGACTATTTGAACGTTTTTTTCATTTCATTTTTACAGTTGGTTTATAAGTCAAACATATTTCTAGTTTGGGCGTAGGATGCATGATAGGAAATTAGGAAGGGTGCAGCTGACTCATATCACACATCACAAAATCAAACTATTTCTTTGCGGCCCGGTAGCGCAAACTTGATGGCCTGGTACCAGTTTGCAGCCCACTGATTGGGAATCACGGTTATAAACAATTTTGAAAGAAATAGTTGCAGCAATCTAAAGGCCAAAAATGTTAATAGATACCTGGGTAATATACACAAGTCTGAAAATACAAGAAATAAGGTTCTCTTATTTTGGGTTTAGTTACAACTGGTATATGTATTTGGTTGTGTCTTTCCACATAACAGCTAAAAGGTCTGAATGGATTTCAAAGAAATTTTGTAGAAGGGTGGACAATCAGGTAATGAAGATGAGGTCAAATTGGGTCAGATTCAGGAGTTTTCTCTTAATTGACAGTTACTTTCTGTTTTTTTTTTTTGTTTTGTTTTTTTAAATATGAATATGCCCATGTCTGTCCACACAATATTTCCAAAAGTTCTCAATGTGTTTCTATGAAATCTTGGGGAAGGATTGAAAGCTATGGGCTACAGACAAAGTGATTAAATTTCTGGATGGATCCATGCACAATTACTTCCCCTGACCATGGCGTTGGCAGAGGTATGCACTTTCCAAGTGTATTCTAGTTTTGTTATGAGCTTTTCACACCTAAGGCTATCTTATAGAGATGGAAATGTTAAAAGAACTGAGATGGAAATGCAGAGAAATCAATATGCATTGTTTCTCACTAAAAATAGCAGTAATAGTACAGATAAAAATCTAATAACATCAATTTAGAGTGAAGTAAAAATCAAGAATTACAAGCAAGAGAGATTGGCATGGATATAAAGTAACAGAATGCTTCTCATGAAACAGAATACAGCCTATATATAATGTGTGAACAGCTAATTGAGCAACTAATTTCCAAGATATCTATGTAATACAAAAGAGAAACAAATAAAATAAAATAAAAAATCCTATGATTCTGTTAAAAATAAAATAGATAACTCAAGGAAATATTAGGTATTTAAATACAATGTCAGCTGAAATTAATCAGAAATTCTAAAAACTATTAATTTAGAATTTTTAGATCAGAAGTTTCGAAAGCCTGAATGAAGAAAATGAGAAAAAGAGAAAAAAGAAAGAAAAAAAAACCAAAAAAACTAAAAATTTCTGCACCAGTGGATATTTAAAAAGACCACTAACAAATCTTCAAGAAAACTAATTGCTTCACAATGGTAAACCGAGTAATAATCATCCATTGCAAGATAAAAGCCTGGACCCAGACAGAATTGAGGTGCCATCAATCACAATAAAACAGAAATCTTATTGTGTTACCCAAGGAACAACAATGACAGGGTTTCCAGGCATTTGGAGAGAATGGGTTAAATTTTCTTTTATCAGTTAATCAAATTGAAAGGAAATTTTCACCTCAACCTGCCAAGTAAACAATTAAGCAAAAGACAAGGCAAGGATTAAACCTATATTTTTTAGAAAATAATTCATATCTCAAAATCAATTCACATTCATTTATACTTCTATAGGCAGACATCTTTATCTGGTCAAATGGTAGCATTTGACCAGATAATAAAACAAACAAATGGTTAAATGCAAGTAACTAAAGTGATAATAACGATGATAGTTGTATAATAATAATTATTATAGCAGTGGCCTGTTCTTTTTTTAGGGCACTGCAACAAGGATGAATAAATAAATTGGTTAGTGCCAAGTATAATTTCTTTATCAAGTTTTCTTAGAAAGCAAGTATCTTTAACCATTATTAATTGAAGGGAGGGATGAATTTAAAGGTAAAATTTGATTTCAACCAGCCAAAATAGCTCCAGTAGATCAGTCAGTAGAGCAGTGCCATAACTTATCAATGTGCACACAGATACTACACTGATACAAGGTATAGAAAGCCAGACATGCAAAATCACTTAAAGACTGAATAAACCCATGTTGACTGTTTCTAATAAAAAACAAAGCAAGTTGAATTGATAACATGAAAATAAACATGGTTTTGAAGCCTGGAAAGTAAATATTGAGGTATTCATTCTTAAAAAGCAAGTAAATCTACTCATTTATCAGTGACTGAACATAAATTTTATATTACAGGTAGAATGATACATACTGAACAGTTTATATCAAAAATGTAAAAAATGTTGACAGAACTTTTCTGATAGGTATTAGCTAGGTTTCCATTCATTGTTGTAATAGTGGCTATTACAACAATGAATGGAAACCTAACATTTTTCTTCATAATTATAAATTTTTTTTTTTTCAAAGTCAAGAGAGAATGGATGAGACAATTAAGTAATACTTTCTAGTTCTTACTGAGTTTGACTTGAAGTCCATACTAAAATATCAGAAAGGATCATGAATTTTTATTTTTATCATTTCAATAAAGAGACATGAATAAACTGTATTCATTCACCTTTCCAGGAAAGCTGTTGAATGTGACACTAAGACGTTTTATGTGGTGATCCACACAAATGCTCAATTGCAAAAATGTCTTCCAAGACAGAATGAGCCTTTAGTAATACTGTTTCCCCAACCCCTTCCTGTTCTAACCCTCTAGATTAAGGAATCAATGGAAAAAAGTTTGGCCAGCCGAATTCCAAGAAAACATTCAAAGCAAAAAAAAAAAAAAAATCAAGAATTGCATGAAAAATTACAACCAGTGTTTGATAGAAGTTCAACTCATTCAGGAATATACTTCAGAATTAATCATGGTAGAAATTCAATAAATGCATAGAAATAACTAGACTTTTTTCTGTTCAGAAGAAATTGGGGATAAATAACAAGTGGATAACAACATTGGTTAAGTGTATCTAGTAACTCGTCTGGTGGTTGCAAGTTCAATCCTTGGGTCAGGTAGTGCCGAAAATTACGTGTGCTGTTTAAGTGGAAGAAGCAGACAAGGACAAATTGACTAGGAAGAATTAACTGATTTGAGAAATGCCTTACTGGCAAGGACAACAGAACAATCTAACCCCATGGGTTAGAATAGAGAGTTTGGTTTGAAATTCCCAGAAAGTTATCAAGAACGACACATACCTGAATCTTTTTCCAAATAAATCAGTGAATAATATTGTACAGGAGAAGTTCAAAATGAGTACTGACCAAAATCATATACTTTGTTGGTAAATTAGATAAGATTGGGAATCAAGAGGGTTGATGTTGGAATCAAAATGTCAGCTCAATTTCAGACAACTGTAGCACAAATATCAAACAAGCTTGGCTATACTGTTATCAATTATTGATTTTATTTCAAGATCATCCCAGATTGTTTCTTACATATATTTTCTATTGATTGCAAAAAAAAAAAATAAAAATAATATATAAGCTATTGATTTAGTACCTCAAGGATGAAAATCAATATAAAATACATAAAGATCTACTTAGGAAATGATATTCATATTTACTTATGAACATCAAGGAAATTACTGTTTAAGACAAGCTACTTTCTAGAACAATGGTTTTGAGACAAGGGTCCAACAAATAATCCTTGAGGTCCACTTTAAGTTCCCTTTAAGCCTGACATGGCAAATCTTGAATGATATATAGAAAAATCAAGCTTTGTGGTTTATAAGTTATATTTATAATAAATATAACTAAATGAATAAACCACAAAGCATGATTTTTCTTTATATTGATACAGAACTTCTGACTAATTTTTGTTTTCACATTTGTTTCAACAGTAAAATAAAGTTATATTCAGTTTGAATGAAATATAAACAAATCTGTATCATATTTTCATTCCTATCCTGTCTTTTTCTAGCTACAAATAACAAAACAAACATTGAAATATTTCAGTGGTGTGTGGTGCTTCATATCTTGGGTGTGCTCTCTGCTGCAGATGCACTAAAATGCTAATATATTTTAGTAACTGTAGAAAAAAAAACCAAACAGACAGTAAGAACCTTTTTGGTACAACGTTGGGAAGATGATGCCAACTGTAAATTGTAAAGTTTTACACCCTCATTCATTTGATGTTACAAACAAATAAAAAGAAATAAAAGAATTAATGGGAGAAAAAAAAAGATGGATTGGACACTATTATCCGCTAATAATAGTGTCTAATCCGAATTCTGTTTTCCATCAATTCTCCAAGGTTGTAGGACCCTAATTAACACATTTCTGAAAGAGCACAGACTGCGGATCAGAGAATTTTAATTTTTCCTTATAACCCAAAAGCATCAAAAATCATACAAAAACTAAGTTTTGAAATAGGGAAGTAATTTTAGAATTTTAATTTTGTAGTAAAGGGGAAGGGGTGTAAAATAGGTACAAGCAATAACTCTCAATACATGTTCACTCAGTGTGTATGCAATACATATAGCTATAACGTTAACAAACAATACCAAACCAAAATGAAAAAAATTATAGGGAAAAAAGTTTGAATCACTTTAGGTCAAATAAGTGTCAAGGAATCCCAAATTTGCTACTTCTTCCACGTATAAATTGCTCATCTGGTCGAAAAATTCAATAAAAAACTCAACTTTTATTTACAACTATTTCAAAGACAAAAATAAATTTGTGGAGTAAAGATAAATTTTAAAATGGAGAGTTTAATTTGCAATGTAAGTTTATGCTAAACTGGTACCAGCAGCAATTTTTTTCACAATTTTTTTTTCAAAAATTCAGACATTTTTTCCACTGATTACTGCCCCACAAAAGTTGGGAGAAGTAACTTATTCATTGATCATACCCCAACATTTCATGCTGCCATCAGATGGTTTCTATTGAGTAACTAAAGTTTATAAATTAGGGACAACAGAAAACTGACAAAAGACAATGTTTCTATCAATATTTGATGAATAAGGTATTTTTAAGCCCTTATGACCTGACATCTCCCAATTATCTTTGTATTAAAATTCATTAGTTCCCTCTCTCCCCATTGTACAACAAGCAACAATTGTGAACAAGAACATATTTTTGTTACTCTTCATGAGATCTGTCTGAAAATTATCCAGCTATTTAATATCAATGGGGGGGGGGGGGCATAACCAACCTGGGGCAATAGAACCTTAGTTTGCTTGGGACCACACACAATTATCTCAGCATCCCTCCCCCTTTTCAAAACAGTCTGCAATCTTGTACACAGTCTGAAAGCCAGAAGTTGCAGCGAGCCAAATCTGGACTGTAGGGGATCTGCCAAATCTGATTGATGCAATGTTTTGTCAAAAAACCCTGACAGAATACATGAACTTACTCAATGGGGTATAACTGCCAACTGAGTAACCCCACAAGAGAGTGTACATACGTGTGCAGTAAGGTGTCTTCTGATTGGTCACCAATTTATACCAAGGCCACACAACTGGTTTTTGAGATGTTCAAAATAGCTGGATACACTCAAGATAGATTTTGTTCAACACTAAGGACCACAAAAAAGAAAAAATTCTTTTCATATATCACCATGGCATTAGTCTATAAAATGATAATTCTTTATCAATCACAAAAGGCCAGACTGCTGCAACTAGATCACATCCTACCATAAATCACCTACAGAAATTTCTCACATTTACCTTTCACATCTTGTCTCCATCTGCTCCAAGATGCAGGCCAATGGACAGACCAATCAGCACATCTTTCAAATTAGGAATAACTCAACATGTATCAAGTGTTAGTGTAAAAAAAAATGATCCCAGTAGGAAATGAATGTCTATCTATAATTATGGAAGATAGAAATGCCTATTATCACAATGAACAGAAATGGGTAATTATTAGACCTCAATCATGACTGACAGCACTATAATGATACATGCTGAAAGTGACCATCTTCTCAGAGAAATCAGTTTGTTTCAAAGCAATATGTTGGGACAATTGAGAGAGTTGTGAGAATTCTCAACACACTAAACTTATCAAATAGGGTGGCCAAGACAAATATGGCTGAAGACTCAAAGAATGCTAATTTTGCTTCTTATAATCAGTCACCCATTCAGTATTAAGCAGAGCATTCAGAACCCAGGCACCAACATTACACAGTTGTGATCACTTCAGAATTTTGTTTCCAATTAATTTTTCAGAATAAAAATCAAGTCACTGGAAAAGAAAACTAAAAAACCTTTCACCACATTTTGCACTTAATAGTTACAAAAAAATATTCAATGGCAATAAGTGTCCTAAGATTGAACCTCGAAAGATATTGTTTTTATACACAGCAGTCAGTTTTTATTTTTGTTTTCTTTTTTCATATACAGCCCTGAGTATTGTAAAATGGTTACCGATTCGATATTGTTAAAAAAATAATGGTGTTTATCTTGAATGATTGGTGAGTCAATATTAAGAGAGGAGGTGCACAGTCGCATAACAATTGCAGAAAAATTATGGGCAGGCCAAGTTTGAATTTCAGCCAAAGCTATTTACATTCACTTCACATTAAGGCACTTGGGAAAAACATGAATCCACTTCTCCCCCAGTTATGGGTAAATAGTATGGTGTTTGGAGCCCTTTAGTCCTATGAGACATCCACCTAAAAAAAGGTTACTGTAACAGAAAGAATCAATAACTTAGCAGTCACCATAGCTAATCCCAAGCCCGGTTAAAGGGAAAGGGTCGGGCATGGGGCTGGCAACTCCACATGAGGCTGAAACTGCAGCAGAGTGTTTACAACTGTATGCTCCACAAGGAGTCTATAGGAATGAACAAAAATAGATTTCCAATGCAGTGATTAAAGCCAAGAACAGCTGAAATATGAAGGAAGTAAATAATGCAAAAGACCAATGAACAATGATAAATTCGGTTCTTGATAATTTGCAACATTTTCAATAGACAAACACAGATGTGGTGCCACACCCAATGCTGTATTTTTACCTCATGGAGGCACAGTACTGCTCCGTGTACTCAAGTCAAAAGGGCACATTATTCATTCTGAAACCAGTAGACTAGTGCTCTTATGTCCTGGTGACAACTCTTGTGAGAATTTTTGAGGCGTTCCTGCCCACACGTTTGCGTGTGTGGTCACTAGTATCTCCTTATTAAACTAACCTTGTGTCAAATCTTTCTTTAGCATGAGTTTGGATAAATAAGTGCTTAAAATGAACAACAGTTTTATGATGTTTGATCCCATTTGAAATATAACTAGTACAATAACACTAGTTATTATTGTAATTACTCTGAATAAAATAAAGATATACATTGTAGTCTATGAACTAGAATTAATCAAAATATTATCTGTCAGTCTTCTAGCTATGTATTTATTCAACAAGTACTATAAATTAGTTTTACCACACATCAAAAAGCAAATATTAATGAAAATGATATTATATGGAGAACTAAAATTAAACTACTGTATTTGATGGCCTATAAGACACCCAACTATTTCAACAGGAAATATTGAGAAAAGAATTTTAGCATATTTTCAGGTAAGCATTTGACATTATTGAAGTATAAAATATGTAGCAATAGCAGGGAAAAAAATTGAACGAATGATGCAAGAGAGCAGGAAGAAAAAAAAGAAAAGGGTTATGGTTAAGTGCAAGTAGCCTACAGCACCTGAGTAAACATTAGCCTACCAGATACCTCAACATCACATATAAGACCACCAAAGATACTTTTTGAGCCATTTTTAAGGGGAAAAATTGGTCTTATACACCATCGATTACAGTAAGTTCCTTCCAACTTTTTTTCTATTTACACTAAATTTTATCAATTGAGTGTGAATGATTTCCATCATTTTGATTCATCAGAGTCCTCAAAACAATCTCCCAGAAACATCATAATCAATGCAGTCATTACAGAACAAGAAATTGATAGATGATGCTGAAGTTTCTATTATAAATTGAGAGTGAACAATGCCCAAGACATTCATAAAATATGACAGTGACAATTCTAACTAATAATCTCCATGGATTAACATTTTCTACTAATCAGTATTCAAAAGAATTTAATCATACTAGCTGAAAATCCAACCTACAGCAGGGATTCTTAGCAAGTTCCAGCAAAAGGCCTCAATGGGGTCTCTGGCCCAAATAAGAGATCACATAAAGAAAAATAAATCGAGAATTTTAATATCATATAGACAGATAGAGATCAGATCATTGGGTTGACCCCACATTAATGTTACTTCTAATGTCCAGTGAGCATGAAAATCTTACGTTGTGCAATTCTTTTCCAGCATCAGAAGTATGTGCGTACTGAATTCTTGAAATCGTTTCAAGATAATTTTGGCATAGCCTATCTCTCATGGCTAATAAAAATGTATTGGCAGGTTTTAATATAATACAAGTATGATTACAAATTGCATTCAGTTAATTTTATTCAATATTTTGAATAACTTTGTTCAAGCCAGAACAGGAAATGAGTAGCATACAAATGCAGTATTAGGGAAAAAGACTAATCAGCAAATAGGAACAGTTAGCTCAGAGATTATTTTCTATAAGTATAGTTATGATATATTATCATACACTTATAATTATCAAATACATTATTTTTGGTAACTAAACTTTCAGTGTACATATTTTTCTTTTGTGCGCTGGTTGCAAAACGTATAAGCACACAAGCACAGCTTAGAGAGGACTATGTAGCAAACTTATTTTTAATTGTGAATTAGAAAACTAACCAGCTAAAACATGCCTGGGGTCCATTTATCATACATAGAAAATTTCATGGAGATATGTTAAGTGGCTCTTGAGTTATGCAGTTACATACATATGGTCATTTGGTGAATTATAGTAGAATGCTCATTGCAAGTTGATTTATCTATTGGTTATTCGTTGAATTAGTATTCAGGTGTTATAAAAAGAATCAATTATGAGCAAGAAAATACCATATTGGCAAAGTAAACATTTTGAAATAAAAAGATTTCTACGCACATTCCATACTGTCAATTTATTTACTAATGGAATCCATCAGTTAAGTTGAAAAAAAAAAAGCAACAACTTCTAAAACAAAGGTAAATAGCAGCAGAAAATGAATAATGATGATGTACAATACTTTATCTAATAAAATAAAAAAGATAAAATAAAATAAGATTGAATTACTGAAACTGAACAACCATTTAATAACAAACATGGTCCACAAGAGATCAGGATAATGAGTTTAAGGGTTTGATTTGGATCAGTGGTAAGAATGGTTGAGCATTAATCGATTCATCCTCCAGCATACAGGGTTGTGAATTTGATTTTCACCTCAAATTTATTCTTAATTCTGATCCACACCAGATTTATTTACTCACTGCCAAAGGGAACCCAGCCCGAGTTTAGTTGGGATAAAAAAGCAACAACAAAGATAAAATCGTAGCAGAAAATAAAGATATCTACTAAATGTTAGACATAATCCTGGTTCAATCCTTGAAGTTTGAGGAGCCCGAAATAGACAGAAATGAATCTTAGTGTTAACTGGATTATTTCCATAGACAATGTGCCTAGATACAATCATGACTCATTTAATACAGAAATCATGTTCCTAAAAAAATAACCAAGTGAAAAGACAATCTTCATCGTATTTGTTTCATAATTTTGGTTAACTGTTAATACAGACATAGGGATTGCATTATACAAGTTATTTTCATACATTGCTTTTTTCAGAAAATAACTTATTAACTAGCATAGTACTGTCAAAAATGACAAGATCATTTACGTCTGGATTAGCATTTTTATGAGTTTAGTTAAATAGAAAACACTTCTCAAGCATAATTCAAGAACAAAGCTTTAAAATCATTTTGTAAATTACTGTTTCTTGAATTTCTTAAAATGAAATTTCTTCATAATCCAAGTGCTATTCCAATCATCTTCAGAGCTACAGACAGAGACAAAATGTTCATTGACAAGAGCCTATTGATTTGAGGCTAGTAGTTAATCAGTCTCAAAAGAAAATATGTATAAATAGATATCACGAAGACAAACATACAGTCTATAGATTTCAAATTGAATGACAACTTGATAGTCAACATAGTTAGCTACCAATTTTGAAGCATGAAGATCAAATAGTAAGTCAAAACTAATGACTACCAAATTAACACAAGTTAACTTGAGCACTTCCAGGTTTTCCAGATAAGTCAATGATAAAAATCTTTCGTCTTATGTCAGTAAGGCATTCAGGTTTCAACAAATACAAATCAGTTACATTGACCTGAAAGTTATCCACATATATAAGATGCAACATGTATCCCAATACCATTATAAGTCAACTGCTGGACAAAAGCCTTTCTCAGCTTCTTCCATGTCAACCATAACTGTTCTAACCTTTAAATCTCACTTCTTAATCTTATATCTGGTCTTCTACTGCATTTGCCATCTCTATGACATCAATAAAGCAATGTATACTGAAAAATAAGTCATTGGAGCCATTCAAGACTAGAAATTATATAAATAATGGCATTTTTGAATTGATGCAATCAACACAAAAATAATTTAGCCTTTATACAGACTAAATAATTCTAACCAATAAGTAGCTAGAAACAAAAATTTGCCTCATTTTTTATACTAGAGATCTATAAGGAAAATATCAATTTGTTTATGATTAAATTAGCTGAAATACCAGTTTATTCCGGGTAAGAGGTCAAGACTTGGATTGCATTTAGTTATAATGACAGTAAAACCATTCCTTAGTACTGATGGTGAGCTGGGAAATGTTGTTTCCATCAGAGTCAAGTTATACAAAATTTCCCAATGCAAATTATTACATCATACCGTTTTGCACAACATAAACAACTTTTTCAAACACAAGTATCTCAAAGTTTATATAGTAGACACAAATAGTTTCTAATTTTCTACCATCTTTCTTTTTTTTACTAATGACACAGTTTTGAAGAGACAAAATTAACATTAGGAACAATAATATATTTGATTACTAGAGTGTATCTCGGATGTTAAGAATACAGAAACATTCTGGAAATGACATTGTTATAATACAAAATGCTGGATAAGCCCCTTTTGGTGAGAGCCCCCCTTTCCCTATGAGGAAGAAAAAGATTTTCATATTAAAACCTTCCTCCAGGTCCGATAATTATCCATCTAAATTTGTTGGTTTTTCATCAAACTGGTTGTCTATAGATAACAGATAAACTCTTTCAAATCATTAATATAAATAATGCATTTTATGGAGGCTGAATATCTTAATATCTCCTTCCTTTATGAATAGACCAACCATCTGTTTATAACAAAATAAAAAGAACAAAGGCATAAAAATATGGGGAAAATTAAGATTATGCATATTTTTTAAAATTCAATGGAAAAAAAAAAAAAAAAATTAGGCACATGACATTAGGTTTCTTAGTGAGTCATGGTGAATTCTCCGTAAATATTTTGTGTGCCATCTGTTCAACAAATTTATGACCCAATTGCAAAAGAAGTGGAAGAAACATTTGAAAAATTAAGTCAACCATCATAGTGTAATCTGGTAACAATGGCAAAGAATTACTAAGTATATCAACAACGAAGATTATGTAATATATAGATAAAATATTTTTTTTCAACAGACATGAAATCTACTTCTAGCCTTAATTTGAAAGACAGTAAGCAAGCAGTGTTCATGGTTTACCAGAGACACCCTGTGATTAGTTTCATCACCTTAGCATGATTACAGCAGGAATTTCCTTGGGAAGGAAAACTTTCTTATATCAATTTGAGATTTTTGATAATTGTAAAACTAAAAATAAATTGTAAATATGAACAAGGTTTGTTTCATGTCACTTTTTACAAAAAAAACAAAAAACCAAAATAGCATTCAGTGTTTGTTCTGCAGCAAGCTGTAATAAGAGCCAGTGCAGAGTTTCTTCTTCACTCTACACCCCAGTCTCCAATACTCCCATTAATTCAATTCTCTGACCACCCAGCCTAACACACTATTATTGCCATTTGTTGGGTCTGAGAAAACACAAAAGATTTTCCCATAATAATTAATTGCTTCGTTGCTTTATGACATTTTGGCTTACAAAAAGGCTTTTATAGGAACGCTCTTCTTTCGGATAGTAGACAAGGGAGCCTTTATAATGGTGAATGATAAATTTGGAATTGATGGTCAAATTCTTTTGATGAAAGATAAAAAATAACAATGAATCTGGGTCATGAGAAGGACTACCTAAGGCGAGTCTAGTTTATATACAATCAGTGCTCTCCAATCCTTGTATCAGCCTTGCACCATACATATATACTTACGACAATAAAAAAATTTGAATACTTATGCATGTGCAGATAAGATGGACTTTTTTTTGTCATATACATAATTTTTTTTTTAATTGTATCTAAAGCCTTTTCCAGTGGAGATGTTTGAGACAAAGAGAAAAAAAAAGTCAAAGCATTTTTTTGTTGTTTTTTTATAACTAAAAAAAGTATGCATAAGTGGGTTGTAGTGTATTTAAATGCTTAAGAGCTTCTGTCTAATGCTGTCAATTTAGATTTTTTTTTCAAATTTAGAATTCCCCCCCCCCAAAAAAACCCATCTCAACTGACAATAGACTCTCATAGTTTGATTATTTGACAAACAGTAAAACATGATTTCTCCTTGTGGTCATGGAGCACCCATTGCATCCAATGGTTCTAATAAAAAGTGCAGATTTTCCATTTACCAGATGTCCAACCTTGGCTCAACTACGGCTGCCATATGTCTTCCATTTAGATCTTAGAGATAGAGATAGATAGAGACTATCTGATGATGTCAACATTTTTTCAGTTTTACAGCAAACATATAGGACTATGTACTGCTTTTTCTCATTCTTCTGCTACTTGGGTTTCTTTTTTTCATATTGCTATTACAGCCATAAAAGAAATGTAGGAAGTTTACCATTTTTTTTTCTCATGATTGTAAAATTTGTTTCACTTGCCCTGAATGCATTTTAGCAATTTTCAACCATAACTAGTCACTGTCACTACATTATTTATGTATGTTAACAATCATAGCTGTGACCAGGAAAGTCATCTTTTTTCAATGTTCAGACGACCATCTACAAGTTCCAACTTCTTAATAGTTTGCACATAGGAACTTGAAACTTGGGTATCTCACTACAGTGTTATGGATAGCAATCTAATCCAGCAGATCATTACTACTGCATATTGAGTCCAATCCTCAATCGGTACCCCAACCTAGTAGCCTTTTATGCTAGACTCAACTAGGTTCATTAAATGCCTATAAACCAGAAACTTTGATGTCTCCCAGACACTTTCTACTCACAAGGGTCTGGTCATTAGATGCTTAAGGGTATAATTGTTGCTCAAACTAAAGAATAGATTGTTCTTCAAGTCTGAAATTAGACAATTATGCGGGATCGCATCTTGTACTCTATAAAACATACTTATCCTAAGAGCAATAGATACTCGAATTCATAATTTTTTTTCAAAAATTTAAAACCAGTATAGGCAACAATGTTAAAAGTGGAAAGTATAGAAATACAGATTTCACCCACTATCCAAGAGTAAAGCATTTTTAGAGAACCCCTTTTATAAGCTGGAATGGTATGAGGTAAAGAAGCAATTACCATTATTTCATATAATTTTTGAGTTTCCAAATCTCAAAAATGGTGATGGTATGTTATGCTGAGGTGTTGGAGGTGGGGGTGGTGAAAGGTAGATTAAATACACAGCCTCTATAATGGCTCACTGCAAAAAAATGTTGGACACTATTTCCACTTCCACTCTTTTTTGTAAAAGCAGAAAAGTGACATAAAGCAAACTTTCAAAAGAGGGATACCTGCATCTGATCATTAGGTATGTAAAGATTATCTAATCATATCTGGATGAAAGTAATCAGTGTGGGTTTATCTATGGAACAATAACAATGAAATGATAATGATCAGAGTAATAATAGTAATGATAAATTGATTGAGAAAGATAATGAGCACCATGACCTTACTGTGATTGGCTCAGCAGCTATTGTACATTGGCCAGAAACTCATCGTATATGGAGATGAACTAAGACCTATTTCAACAAACCACATCACAATTGTTCAGTATGATATACTGGGTGGAGTAATTTATTTCCAGTGTTTTCATGATAGAAAAATGTTAATAAGGACTTGAACAATCACTTACTCACTATTTCACTTGTCTGGTTTGCACATTCATTCATACATTTTCATTAAACATTAAAAACAGGTTGGTCAATCCCATTATACATATTTTAAAGGTAAATATTCAAATCCTAATATATCAGCATCTTTAAGTTTGAGATCCAGTGTTGGTTTTCACAGATTTCAACTATTAAAACAGTTACATTTTAAAATACTGTTTTGCACCACATCAGATGCATTTCACCCCAGAAAAATCATCCTACATAATAAACAATGAAGGTCAAGCTCCAGATTAAGCCTTAGATCTATAAATCTTTGCCTGTAGGATCCAGGGCACACCTTAAAAAATGTCCCACAATTTCATTTCCCTAACACATTTCATGCTAAATTAAGGGTGCATCCTATGCTCAGCAAAATACAGTAAATCCACATTTATTGATGATTAGAAAAGACAAGCTTTGAATTTTCACAGAAAAATATTCTTGTCATGAAAATTATTTACAATGGAAAATTAATTTGTACCTATTTTTACATGATACAAATAGTTTTGTTCTATCTTATTGCAGATTTTAAAGCTTTATACATGAAAACATTTCAAAAAACCTTCAAAATGAAGATTGAATTTATACTCAGTTGAACAATATCAGTGAATTTGCAGCTATAGACAGATAATCGGTATTGGAATTGGAGAAGTCCAAGTGCAATAAAAAAAAACTAAATTTCTGTTAGAACAGCCAATCTTGAATGAAAGGAAAAAGTTGGGCAAATGAAAAGCTAGCATCCATACACAGAAAATGAGTGATCAATTTTATATTTTGACTATTCCTATTTTAAGGCTCATTTCAGTAATGAAAAAAAAAGGAAAAAAAGAGATTAGATTTAAAATAGTTAAAATCACTTCAATATAGCTAGTGTTGAACCTGAACTCGAGTAGGTTAACTACAATGAAGACAAATCTTTGCACTTGTTTCAAGCAAATAAGACCGAGTTTCAGTATCAACAAAAACATGGCAGTTTCATTTTAATCCAATGAAAATTGATATTTTTTACAATAACTGAAATTGTATAAGATTAGGTTGTGCAAAAAGTAAATTTGATGGGCCCAAGTTATGTTGAATCAACATAATTCAGGTTTGTCATTTTGTTCAAATGGGTTAATTTTTGTTAGTTTTTTTTTTTAATGTTTCAACATATACAACAAAACAAGATACAAAGATTTACAAAATTTTACGGATATGAACTCGGATTAAAATGACTACTATTGAATTAATAGGTTAATTCCTCATCTTCTCTCCTCTATAAACATGTTTTTACAAAAATAAAATAGGATTAACCCAGTTTAAAACTGGAGTTTTAATTTAAAAGGCCTAAACAACAAATTCAGAAATCAAGCTAGATTAAAAACTGAAAGGATTAGGTCACTGGCAGTTGTATCAAATAGCAAATCAACTTTTACTTTAGACAACAAAAAATAGTGATATAACAGATTAAAGGAGAAATTTGGATTTTTCTACTAAACAAACTATTTTAAACTACCAATATTCCTTAGATGAAAACATTGAACAAAATTAAGCCAACAGTACCTACTGCAAATCAGATTTGTCTCAAACAAACATTCACTGTTAGATGTACATTTCATGAAATAACTTTTTTTGTAAAAATCAAAATACTTGGAAAATGAATTTAATTCATTTAATTCTATGCTGTTGACCATAAGGCTACCAGCACTTCTTTCAACAGGTGTTGGAGGCCTAATGGTTAACAAAATGAAGAATGGAATCAGCAAACCAAGTTAAAACTCCACTTGGGACAGTTGGCATTCATCTCACCTTGATGACTTTGAGAAGGCATGAATTAACTACCCCACCCCACAAGCAATGGATGAATAGCAAGGCAATGGGAGCCCTTTAGCCTTGTAAGACAGGCCCATCTCAAGTCTTGGGCTAGCATCCCAGCTTCATCATCATCATTGTCATCAGTCTTTTTACATCTGTCTTTGGACATAGACCTTCCCTAGGATTCACCACAATTCTCTATCATGGGCGTTGCAGAGCCAGTACTTTCTGAATTAGTTGAGCTCATCCCTCCGTCTAACACTCTGTAAGCCTCAGTTATGTATATGATCTCTGGGGATCCATATTGTGAGTCCCGATGTCCATCGGTTGTTTGCCATTTTTGCAACTTGGCCAACTCATTGCCATTTGAGATTGTTAATGGATTCTATGATTTCCCTGACTCCTGTCTTCTCCCGGATGTATTGTGCTGTCTTATGGTCTCTCCAAATGAGGTTGAGCATAATTCTTTCATGTTCATGTTGCATGGTTCTCAATCTGTGGTTAAGTTTAATGTTTCAGCTCCATAAGTGACTATTGGGAGGATGCATTGGTTATACACCCTTCTCTTTAGGATTAATGGGATCTTCTTGTTTTTCAAGGTTGAGCTTGCTCTGCCAAACGCTTGCCATCTTAGGGTGATTTTTCACTTGATTACTACTTCTTTTGAGGGTCTCATGGAGATTCATCGTGCTAGGTAGATGAAATGATCTACTTTCTCCAGTACTGTGTCCTCGATTTTGATGTTTTTATTTCCGATGTGGTTGTTGCACATGATCTTCGTATTGCTGAAGTTCATGTGTAGGCCAACTTTCTTACCCTTTTCGTTTAGTTGGAGGTCATGCAGGTTTTCTGCGAAAAGGAAGATGTCGTCTGCAAATCTAAGGTTGCTCAGATATTCAGTCTATTCTGATTCCTTTACCCTCTCAGTCCAGTCTCCTGAGGATTTCCACTGAGTTGAACACCTTTTTGAAGTCGATAAATTTTACAGCAAGTGGCAGCTCTGCTGCTTTTTCTTTCAGCTGATTTATCAAATGAAGGTGGACCATGGTCAAGTAACTTCTTCTAAAGCCAGTTTGCTCTCATGGTTTGTTTTCATCTAGTGTTTTTGTGATTCAGTTGGTGATGATTTTTGTGAAAAGTTTGTACATACAGTTGAGTAGGCTTATAGGCCTGTAGTTGTAGAGAACTTTCAGGTTTCCTATTTCATATAAAAGCATTATGATTGCAGTGTTCCAATCATTTAAGACTTTACTCTGTTTTAGACACAAGTTGAAAAAGACGGCCACTTTCCTAGTGATGATCTCACCTGCTTTTCTAAGTAGGTCGATGGTGATGTTGTCTGGTCCAGGGGCCTTTCCTTCCTTTGTCTGTTTGATCGCTTGTTCCACCTCCCATGAGGTTACTTCTGGGAAATCCTCGAGTTGATTGCTTGCATATACTGTCTGTTGTTTTGTAGTCCTTGTTTGGATGAATAAAGTTTTTGGTAAAATTCTTTGGCACGTCTGACAATCCTGTCTCTATCTGTGGTTAGGTCTCCATTTTCGAGTATGCATATTATCCACTTCTGTCTTGACTTGAGGCCTTTGTTTATACCTTTGAAGCCCTGAACTTTTTTGAGAGTTGATTCGATGACTGCTGTCATGTATCTTCTTCTGTCTTACATTTCTTTTTCCTGATTATTTTATTTAGTTCAGTCTCTTCAATTTTCTCTCTTGTTGACAGTGGCTTAAAGTTTCTGCATTTTCCATGAGATTCCTGGTTTCATATGAGATTTTACTAATGGTTTGTGTGCTCATTGGTTTAAATAAGAACCCACAAATGCTATAAACACTGCTAGGGTCTGCATGGATCATTCAAAAAATGGGGACAGAATAATTGCCTTTCATGTAACACAACATTATTTCTATTTCTATTGTGAATAAGTTGGGGGTGGGGGATGACAATTTCAGTCATATGGCTAACTCGGTTCTATCAGAGAGTCAGGGCTTTTAACTTACAATGGATGGCTATCACTCTTCAGCACCTTCCACAGTAAAATTGAATTCACTTCCAAGTAGAGAAAACAAAACAACTATTCATAAGAAATCAATGGCAAATATCTTTCAATGGTAAACAATTGGTTCCATAATCCTAGGCTGATATAATTTGCTCTCCAAACTCTTACAGGAGAGAGAATTTAGAGAAAAAACAAAACAAACTCCGTAACTTTTAAGAAATATAAATTTTAAGTTTTTCTCATGAATAAAGTATTAATATCTCAAAAACAAAACCATTAAAAATTAACAGATTCAGTACGAATGACGTTAATTATTGTCCCCCTCTTTGCAACTGTCTTCATTTTGTCTTCTGTACACTGACGCGATTGATATTTGCTTTCTAGCAATGTTATTCAGTCACTGGGGAATCCCATTGTTCTATTCTCGGACTACACATATCAGAGGGAAAAAAAAACAAAACAGAGGCTCTTAAGTTATTACTGAGGAGATTCTTCAATGCAAATATTTGAATATATATTTCAATAAAAAAAGAATTTATTAGAAAATCACACTTAACAATTTTTTTTTTTTCAAGGATTTCTATTGTTTGTACCTTGGCTCTCTTTTGCTATAGTTACCCATAAAGATTTGAAAGTGTTTTTATGAATTCTTTCATTTATACTAAAACTTCAAAAGGTATAAGAATTATAGCTTTAAGATAATCAACTGGAAACCTTGACTGAGAATTATGAAGCAGATTTTGTAAATAAAGAAGCTGAATCCTGGTGATATTCTTATATATTGATGATAAGCTCAAAGATAAGATATTGGAATTCAGGAGAACATCATTTACTGGGACAGGAAATTAAATATTCTTTCATACTAATTAGTACTGCTAAAAACAGATTAATCAAAGAAAAGGTAAGCCTAGAATAAGAATAGCAAGTCCAGATCCTTTGATGAAATCATCATGTTTGTACTTCATGGTCAAAGATGAACATGGCTTCAGGTCTGCGTGGTGCTGTAGTTGAGGTACAGAGTCAGAAGTCATGACTTGGATTATAGTAAAGGAGAGTTGTGCATGTCATCTGCTTCTCTCTCTCATACCTATCTGCCAGGGTCCAGCATAAAGACAGTCAATACAGCTAGAGTCCAACAAGGATGCACTGGACAAACATAGCACTCTGCATGTCATGCCATACTCTTGTAAGATGATAAAATAAACTTTTTTAAATGTATCAGATACATTCTCAGTCACTGAACATTAATGAATGTTGATTTAACATTTTTTTTTTTTTAAATCAATAATAATGGATAAGTCTAGATAGGAAGGGTTCAACATTATAATAACCAATATAAAAACTTAGATTCAAAGCTTTTACCATTTGTTGAAACATTCAAAAATTGTCAACTAAAATGCATGATAAGAACCTTATTTTCATAAAACTGGCTCAAAAAAATTGTGTTATTTTAACAAAACAGAAAAGGATTCTAATTGATTTTTGAAAAAGTTAAATAAATATCCGTACCTGGCGTAAATGCACGTGTACCAGTACCAGATTTGGACATAGTTCAAAACGATGATAGAAACCCCAAATAAAAAAAAAAGTTTTTAGATAGTGCCTAGTGGTTTACTCAAATTTTCAAGGTTGTAGCTCCAAAATATGATCAGGAGCAGCAGGCAACATACAGATGAGCCAAAAGAAGAAATCTGTAGCCCACTTGGCTGGTTGGTCGGGTGATTTGTGGGGTTATGGTGATTCAATAAAGGATAGCATGAATTTGTAATATAAATTCGATTTAAGAAAATGTATGTGTATCTTTTATCTAAATTCGATTTATTTTCATTTCAGTTAAATGCATTTAAAATAGAACAGAAGGTTAGAATAATGGGTTTTTTTGGTTAAAAACGGAGAAAATTACTGCTACACAACAGTTAACTGAACATAAAGGGCAAGAAGACCAATAAAACAGACGAAAAAAAGACAATATCTAATGCAATTTCATTACCAAGTAAAACAAGGCAATATTTATGTTTACATTCTTTTTTATTTTTTCATTCAAGAGAATTCATGTCAGCAAAAATTGTATCTGTCATGTCAGAAAAATTACAGCCATTTGTTAATTGTAAAACATATAAATAATAATGGAAAATAAATGCATTTCTTTAACATACTTAGGCAGAATATTTTCTTTAATATATCTTTCATTAAAAATGACAAGAGAAATATTTTGATTCTTTTGGTAACCTTTTGTTTTTAAACAAATGAACAGATCTTCGGTTTCAATGAATATAGATATTTTCAAAAAGATAAAGTGCTTTCAGCAGCACCTTCTGCCACTTTCAATATTAGAATGGATTTGTACTGTTCAGTTTCATGGTAGAGTTGTATCTTGTTGAATAATATTTTACTATTTAATTTTCAATGGAAAACTGTATTAATACTGTAACTACCAGAATATAAAATGAGCAGGAAAAAAGATAGGTTTAAGGGTGCTATTAAAGCTTCTGTTCCTAGTAGTCACTAAGGCTTGATTGGTAAAGCAGGCTGGACTAAATGGTATTTCAGCTAAAGGATATGGGTTTGAATCCAACCTGTGGTTTATTCTTCTATTTGCTCACTACAAAACTGAACAAAAAGTGATAAAAGCAACTAATAAAATTAAGATGAAAGAAGAAGAGGTCATAATTAAGATAATGATTTATAATACTTCAACTACTAAGAAGAAAAAACAAAACAGTAAAAAAGACTTTTGGTTCTTCCTTGTTATCTGTACACACTCTGCATTTCAACTACTCGGATATTTTGCTCTTTGAAGTGGTTTCTTCAAAATGATCACTAGAAGCTAGGAAAAATATACTTAGTGAAAGTTTTCCAGTCCCAACTACTCAGGCTTGTCCAAGACCACAGTTCCAAATTCAATCTACCTTACTGAATATATCCATCAGAAGACTTAAAAAAGTATCAAATACTTGAGAACCTAATTGAGTAATTGATTTTTTAAAGATAATTTTATGGTGGAGATCTTAGAATATTCTAGGATTAATGAGACTATTTGAAAAGAATGAATGCACAGAAAATCCAGCACAAAGTTTCAATGCTTTCATGTATTCATTATTAAAAGTGAATATTCCAATAAAAAACATCCTCAAGACGCAGCCAAGAAAAATGCAAATGTCTACAGCAATGAATCTAGGCTTAGTAGAGATACATCTACTGACCTATTTATTCTTATCTAACAATTTCAATGAATAACTGAATTTGTACATCATAAGACAACATAGACTTGGGTTGGGGTTTGTTTTTTTAACTAGTACTAACAAGAAGACAGTCATTGAATCAAACAGAAAAAGTAATAATTAAAAAGAAAAATGGGGAGTGGGGACAGTCAGAGAAAGTGTGTACGTCTGTTTATAGTAATCAGCAAATATATGCAACAGTAAGAGTATATATATTGCAAAGCAAGAATATCACAGAAAGCTAATATTGTAATTTTCAGGAAACAAAGAAAGATAAAATATATGATTCAGAATCTTTACTTGTGAAGTACCATAAAAAAGACAATGTATTTTCTACAAGCAATATCATAATCATGAATATGACAGAGAGCCACAGAGCAAACCTTGTTTTGTGACATAGAGATTAAAATATATTAGCAATTAGGAACTGTTTTCAGCTCTTGTAATTCTCAAGAAAGCAACAATTACTCCCTTGTTTGGAGAGAGATGAACTGTTTTAAGAATTGAAACGAACAAGTCAAAAAACATTCTGGGAAGGTCAAATTTCTGGATGTTTTATCGCATCAAATCTGTGTCACATAAGATCTCAATTTTGATAAACCAACACTTGTGTAGAAACTATTTCCATTCTACATGTGAATGAATAACTGATTTGAATTTGTTTAAGATGAGATCAAGTACAAAATCATATCAAAATTGTGGCCAACTCTTGTACTAAAAATATTGGAATGAAATTATCTTTTAAAAATATAAGAACAAGGAATTCATTTTACTAAATTATCAAAGAACGTGCATAATAGCCATTGAAAAAAAAAAGGCTAGATTCTGGAGAATCTATATGTTATTATTAAACCTGTCAGAATTAAGCCCCAAAAGCTTTCTTTCCAAAAATGAAAATAAATACATCTTAAAAAAAGGTCTAATGGAGTACCGATATCAATTCACAAGTCTGTAGACAAAACGATATGGCCAGGAGTGCTGGAACACACAAACAAATATAAAAAAAAGATCTAACTTTTTGCCATGTTTGATGATTCAGATACAAAAATAATGATAGTAATGAGATAATAAGTTATGTCAGTTTATTCATGACTAAGTTTCATGCATTATCAACCACAATATAGGTACCTCACACTTATCAGGTGAAATTTTCTTTCTGTAGTTTTTATTCTGTCTAAAATATGAGAAAATATCTATTTTTTCTAGCATTGAAATCATTACATGAGACGTCTCATCTGTGTTTCTTGAGTATATTATTATACACAACTTCATATCATTAGAATATATATATATATATATATATATATATATATTATATATATATATATATACATACAATTACATGTTTGAAGTTGATATTTATTTGGAGGTCCCAATGCAGAAACAGACAATTTTAAATATCAGATATACATACATGAACATAAACTTATCCAGTAACAAATTTAAATTTCTTTAGTGTTAAACAATCATTCAGACTGGTTTTATACATCTATATTATATACATGGATGTGTATTATGAAATTTAAGCATCTGTCAATGTTTGAATATATTGCAGAAAATTTCCTTTTAATATAACTTATGAAAACCTTAGTATGACATTTTTCAATTTGTACAGATACTCCACTATGGTCCTCAGCAGAAATGTGAGGGTGTGACACTGATCCAAGACAGAATGCACAGATACTCTGATCCTATCATAGATAGAAGTACCAATCCATAAACATCATTTTTGACAGCTACTGTGCTAGTCTTGTTAACATATGTATGTGAAATATGTTGGTACGTTACTTTTACACTTGGCAGGTTCACAAAATAGTTTCAGTTCTCAGTGAGAAAATGATAAGCATTATTCATCTTGTTTCAAAGCATCAGAAACTTGATACCCAACTAATAGAAATCTTACTTCAAATAAACAGTGAGGAGAGATGTTATATTTTACACAAATCTAAATTGAAATTTTCACTTGAACTTGAAAAAAAAAAAAAATAAAAAAGTTGTTATAATCCAAACCAAATATTTCAATATGGTTGAAACTTGAATGTTACTTTACTTTGAAAAGAACTTCTACAATCTGTTACAAAGCTTTTTGATATTGAAGAAAAACACAAATAACTAAAAACTAATGAAAATGGTTTTAAACTAGTGTTTCTTGAACTGGTGAATGAATTACCTGCAGGGTGAATGAAACTACAGATGAAAATAACTAAAAAACAGAAGGAAATTTACTCATGGGTGAACAAGATTTCATAATAAAGACGTGAGGTTAAATAACACTGAAATTGTATGTATTCAAGAGTTTAAGATAGAATATCAATTCCAAGAGAAATAACTTCTGATTGAAATTATCTCTCTTCAATCATTTGTTATAATTTTCAATTTTTTCCAATTCACAGACAAGTTTTAGATTATTCATTGAAGGGTCCCACAATTCAAGTAAATGTTTATACTTGCAGCTCTTTAGCTCTATTGGTGTGGTTTGTACATGTGATATATACATAGCCAGCCAGACCAGCTTAAAAACTGAAGATTGTAGAATATATCAATATCAAATAGATACAGTCACTGTTGACAGTTTTTAGGTTAATATCAATACAGAAAAAAACAGGCAACATTAAAAGAATGTATAACGTGAAAATATGGCAAGTGAATTCTTTTAAAAAGATTTTGAAAGAACAATTCAGAGATAAGTGGATAGAGAGAAAATAGAATCCAAAGATGTCTTAATTTGAGTTTTAAAGATATTAACAATCCAAAATGTTTACAAATCGACTGATGAATTAGCAGTGATCATTTTTTTTAGATTATATACATTATCATGTGGTTGATCCCATGAAAAAGTTCATACACATATTTGAATTTCTAGATGTTTTTTTTTCAGAAAAGAAGCTACTGATCTCATTCTAATGGAAGAGTAAATTGTTATAAATGGTGGATAGGAGATATTTTCATCAGCAAAATTGTCACCTCCAAGAGGAAGAGTCCATTTTTAAGGAGAGAGAAACAGAAAGTCACTGTTGATTATATAATCAGATATTTTAGTTACACACACACAATTCAATCAAAATGCACATTATATATTTTTTCCTCAATACTTTAATTGCAAATGATGGAAATTTCAATCATCGCAGTTCTATTGGTAACTCAATAAGATCTTAGTTTTATTGCGATAGATAACCACTCAATTCTATCTGAGAAGCTTTTATCTTGCAATGGATGATTATTACACTGCCACATTCTGAAGTTGATGGGTTGATATTCATATTTGTCTGACTCAAGATATTTCCACTTAATACAAATCTTTGGCTGATTGTTTTGTGTGGTATCAGGCAATCTGATAAAACACACACCATATAGAAGTTTGAACAGAATAAAAGCAATAACAGAGCAAAGTAATCAATATCAAATAGATAATTTCCTTTTTAGGTTGTACAGAGTTGAATTGAAGTCAAATCACTTGGAGTAGAATTAAAGTATTTATGTCTACAATTGAAAAGAAGAGACTTGGAGAGAAAAAAAGATTCAGATGAAACAGCAAATAATTTGTTACAGGAGACAGCCTAAAAAACTAAAAAGGAACCTAGACTTGGCACTGATAATGAAAATATGTTATTTTTAAATTACTTCATTTCATCATGTAATGAACAGTGACTTCTTCCTGTAAGTTTATGTCTGTAACAATGGACTCTTTCACTAATGAGATAGGTCACTTTTTAATAAAACCTCAGCTGAAATTGATAAGACCTGAACATTCATTTACTCTAATAACAGCTTCAAAGTAGTGAACTATTAATATTAAATAAGAGCATATGGAGAAATCACTCAAACACCATAGAAACATGGGTAGATATTTTCACAGCATAGATTAATCACTTTTTCATTACACATGCCTAAGATAGAATAAACAAGCTTGGCTGAGCTAGGATCAAACTCTCTCCTTTCATTGAAATTTAAATAGTAAACAAAACTGAATTCATTTCTCCATATAATACTATTCCAAAACTACGTGTCTCATTTCAACTTCTTCATACGTAGTTCCTATAAATGGGATTTGAAAACTTTAGCAACACGAGTCAACCGGAGTAAGGCTTTAGAAATGGAAGTGAATTTGTTCTTGCATATATCACTGTGTTATTGCTATTTGTGCAAGACATTGGTGGTTTTTGGTCTGGTCATTGTTAAATACGGAAATAAAGTCAAAACTCAAAAGTAGGAGTTAGACAATAAGCAACTCATCCTGATAAGAAAGCTTAATGCTGAAGAAAAGCAGTGTCATATTTTTGCACTTGAGAAGAAGCTCCTGCACTAAAGCTTTTTCCTTACATTAAGTCAAAACACTAAAAGCATGTTTACAACATACATAGAGCATAACTTTAAAACAAATGATTTCAAAACTGAAATCTCAAGGACCCTTTCTATTAACTAAATATTCTTACAAATCCTTATTTTTAGCATTTAGATTTTAGACAGCAACCTATCCACAACAATAATAAGCAACTTTTGACCTTTGAAAATAATTTTTCTTTTTAGTGGATTACATTTATTCAAATTCTAATACATGGTTCAAGTATGTTTCTCTGCCAAAAGATTCACAATGTCAGATTCAATACTTGGCATATTTATTCTCCAATTATGTTCAACATTTTGTTGGTTTCATGGTTTACTTTTTATATGAAGCAACATGGAGAAAGCCTGCTCATGATGGCAAGTTGTACAAAAAGGAGTTAATTTCTGAAGGATTTTCTCTGATAATTCTTGATTTTAAAAAATTTTTAATCCAGGAAGAAGAAAAAAAAAATTCATGGTATTAATTTGAATTTTCAACTGCATTTGAGGGACCTCCAGGTGTCCACAGACAACAGTTTCAAAACCACTGCTCTATCACAATGATGGAAAACTTGAGATACCACAGAAGTAAACTAAATGTTAATGACCAAGTGATATGAAAGATCACACAAAGCAAAAATTACAATAATGCTGGCACTAAATAAATAGCAATTTCACCAAAAGATAGTGAAGCAGTGTTTTAAATTAACTGATCTTAATAGGTTTGAGAAAAGGTCATTACAACAATGATTATCACAGCATTTTATTTGGTAGTGTCTTGACATCAAGTCAGAAAAGACAAAGATCAGGAGATGGTAAGATATTTTGACAAGAAAACTGAGCAATAAGACATCAGCCATTACTTAACATTCATTCATGCTTGTGCATTTTGGATAGAAATGGGGAGGAGAAATTAACAGGTAGTTACTTAGTCATTGTTATGGATTTACAATAACAATTTTTTTTTTTTATATAAAAAGGTTACAAACAGTGGCAAGAATTCAGCAGAGATTACCTGACAGGGACCTTATCCCTGGCAATTTCCAAATTATTTTATTCAAATAAAACTTGACAATCAAGTTTTGTTGGAACCAATTTTGGAGAATCATGTTTTTTTCCACCAGATGTCCAATTCAGAATGGACAAAAATGTTTTTACACATTCTTAGTTTTTGAGAACATTTTCTTTATTAGAAATGTATGGATTTTTAAAAATAATTGAGTGAAAAGGACATCAATGGAGAGAAACAGTCATGTGGGCAGTGTTGTCAATTTATCGTTTTTCATGCTAAATTCAGTGCATTTCTTGTTTTGGCAGCACAAAAATTCAACATTTAGTACTACTTTTAGAGCTATCTTTCAGCATTTTCAGTTATTTCCTAGGCGTTTTAAGCTATTAAAATGGCCACAGTGGCTAACAGCGTTTTGCTGTTTTTTTCTGAATTGGCAACTCTGCAAGTGGGTACAACCCCCCCCCCCCATAATAGTCTAGTTTCTTTTGGCATGCCTCAGACATCAGGGATTGATGCTGACCCTACCATTTCAAGTGCAATGGGGAGGTGCAGTATTTGGGGACAACCTCAAGAACTAGAAGGTCAGGGTCTTTTTTCCTTGCTTCAAGCTCAAAGGCCAAGAAGTATAGAATAGAGAGAAACAGCAAATGCAAATCATCTGTAAAGATATTTTCTTTTACTCATCAACATCAGGAAAAAAGTTTCAGAAAAAGTACTGAAGACAAGAAAATGGGGTTATTTTTTTCTATTGCTATAAAAAGTATTTGTCAAATATTGTCACATATCTTACAGTTTAATGCATTTTCTAAATAAATACAAAATTGAACTTCTAAACACCTATTGCAGATGATGCAAAAAGGAAATTTAATTTGATACTTTAATCATACTAGAAAAAAATGTAACAAACCAAAGTAGATATAAATGCTTGCTTGAAAACCAAGTCTTATGTTTGTTGTACTCAACAGAAACAACAATGGAGAAAAATCAATCAAAATGATCACATTCCAATAAAGATTATGCATTTGAGGAGATTAAGTTACATTTAATTAATTGAATTATTTCAATCAGCATTTCTTTTAAAAATTTTATCCTTTGGTACAATGTAGCAAAGGCAGTTCTCTATATGAATTCAGCTGATTTCAAATAGACATGCAAACCATTGAAAATTTTAAAAACAAGCAAAACATTTCAATCTATTAAGGTATGACCATGCACTTTGAAAAAAATTTCAAATTTTAATAATCTTAGTCAATTTTTTAAAGTTTTTTTTCTTATTTATACCAGAAAGAAAAAGCCAAAATTCTTATATTAAAAAAAATAAGAAAAAAAGTTTCATTAATTATAACGTAGAATTGGACCGTTATCAAGTCAACGTTTACTTTAATCAACAATCAATTTTTCAAATTTTTTTTATCAAATGCTTTTGAACAAATTTAAAAAATCTTATTGGCAATTAGTCAAATTTTAAGACAGCATTCCAGGCCAGGTGTATATAATGAAAATATGCCATGTGATTGTTGCAGTGATACCTTTTACGACCAAATAGAAACTACGTAAACATTAAGTGAAATAAAATGATGCATATAATTTACACAGAAAAAAAAACTCATCCACTGAAAAGAAAGCCTTATTATAAACAGTGCAATATGAATCTGATTATTATATTCGTGATTATTATCAATTAATAGTCTGTTGATATGATTATCATTCACTACAGATAAAAAAAAATCTGTTTTAGTCGAATGATGATACATCGTTTTATTTCTCTGACAGGGGTGTGGCAATATGGCCATTACTGCTGCGATTAACATGCATCTGCAGTCTCCACAGTAGCAGAAGAAAATAGTAGGAAGAATTTACTAGTAATTTTAGTAAGTAAATGAACCTCAATTCTTTCGTATTTGCTGCTTTCAACCCAAGTGTTAGTGCGTATTTTACAATACTAACTTACGCTGTATACAGCTTTGCAGTCAGATGTTCATTTGCAATGTAAAGATTGGTACATGTAAATGAATAATAAAGAAGAAAACAAGATTCATTTTATCGAGTTTACGACTGACACACTTACATATGTATTGAAAAATAAATTGATTTCTTTACTTCAATTGTTCAGTACCCGAGAATTTTTTTTCCTTTTTTTCTTATACCTGTTTTGGTTGGGTGAAAAAAAAAAGAAAAAAATACCTTGAGTTTTATTTCCAATAAAGCGACGATTATTGATTTAAGTATCGCTAACAAAAAAATTCCAGGTACATTTTGCTGTGACTCATTTTGAATACGCTTATTCAAACTTGACAGTAAAAAATCATTTCACGATAAATTATGAGGAAAATAAATAAACAGCCTCAACAAAGAAAATGACGTTTTCCCCTTGATTTTCTGTCGGATGTTACTTGTAAAATAAAATAATAACAAGGGAGAGAGCGAGAAAGAGAAACGGGGAAAGAATTCTAATTTTATTTATTTGAAGTACATTTCTATGAAACCATCAACGGTTCAACACAGGTGATTTATATTGTTTAATGTTTACCGTATACGAGTACAATGCAATTTCTAATAATGCGACCCCTACTTTTCGTAGCTAAAAATAAACCAGTGATCTATTAGAAAACCAAACCTGTCAATATAGGTTTCTTCATTTTTTTATACTGGTTTGGCTGGTTATGTATTACGCGTACACGCTGCACCAATTGCGTTCCAAAAGGTTGAAAATGTAAGATCTACTTATTTTTTTTATAGGAAAAAACTTTTGTTTTACCCCAACCCCAAGTGAGGATTTCAATTTAACAACGTGGGTTTATGCCAAGTGACCCCTTAGTTTGTGTCAACCTTTTTTTTTTTTAATTTTTTAATTCAGGCTTTGTTTTAGTTATCACTGCTCAACAAAAAGTGAAATTATCAACTTATTCATCGATCACCCCCTTTCTACAAATGATAATTGATCACCCCCAATCACGGCATGCAGCCAAAAGACGTTGGTCATATGACGATTTCTATTGAGTGACTAGCCAGACCCGTATTATCATTATTCTTACACTTGAGTATAACGTTACCCCACCCTCATATTTTAACCCTGATTTTTTATACCAATTTCTCACGTTATTTCACCCTGATGAAAAATTCATTTCAGGGTTTCACTTTTGACATCAACTGAAGTTTTGCTACAAAGCTTCAAACGTTACGTTCAATATTGAATTAAATATCATTAATGTAGACAATTAAGGTGTGTGTATTTTATTTTAGAAACTTATGCTTACGTGATAAGCTAGTTTCTCTTTGAATATATAAATAGAATTACTTTACTGCTCCAGTATGAAATAAGATAATACGAGTTGAAGCCAAATCTAAATCTAGTCTATTTTTTCTTCATCAAAATCACATGATAGTTCCCTCAAATAAACCATATGTAATAAAAAAAATTACATTAAAGAATGAAATGTTTTTCATGGACAAAACATCCATCGAGGGTAATTCAGCTGGATCTTTTGGAAACATTGATTTTATATTTCAAAAAAGAAAGAGTATTTCTACTTAAATTTAAAAATAAAACAACAACACTGATCTCCCTCAACGTAAGAAGCATCACGAAAAATTGAATCCATTTCATATGGTTTCAAACAACTACATTTTTTTTAAATCAACAGCCTCTAACAACAAACATCTTAGGTAAGGGAATAAAAAAAGCTTTTTCATCATGGTAGTCGTTAATGCCCATATGATTTTAGGATTTAAAGTTTAAAAAAATGAGAAAACAGACACTTAATCCATTGATCCAACGTACTAATTATAAATAATTTAACATAATGCAACCGGAAGTGGTTTGTTTTTATACAACCGTATTTACTAATGTATTATGCCAGAAATTCAATATGAAAAAAAAATCAGGGTCAAAATTGGGGAGTAGCATTACACTCGAGAGTAAAAAAAATGATAATAATGATAAAATGCGGGGGTCGCATTATGTTCGATATCGTATGGTATTATAGCAATAAATAAAATACGGTGGTAGGTCCCTAGATCGGTTATAAATGCTAAACTAAAAATGTATTTTTATTGAGTCAAAAGTCACCGATTGAGAATCGAACCCCAACTCTCCTGGCTTAAAAATCAACAATTAGAAACCATGCAAAGAAAGATGAGAATCGTTCTTGGTCATTGGTAAAAAAAAAAAAACTATGTCACCCGCAAACAATGATAATGACATTAAACAATGGAATATTAAATAAAGTGGTGCAGTAATATGTAAAATCAGTTTCTAGAGGTAGAGGAAAATATATAGATTCCAGTTTTGATGAAGCATTCATCATAAAAGGAGTCATTATTTTCAGTAGGAGAGCTTTCAACAAAGGACGAAGATGCTAAACCAGCTGTGACAGATGGTGGTTTGGGTTCAGTCAGACATCGCAAACAAAAACATTCATTTCATTTTGAAATGCTAAATAACAAGAGAGGACAAAGCACACTTAAAACAAATAAATTTGTATAATAAAAACAAAAATTATGTATAATCAACAGTAAAATAATGAAAGAATGGTACTCTGCTCTAAAAAGGTGTATTATTTCTTTCTTTCTTTCGGAGTTAATGTATTATACAGTACGAAATGTTCAGTATCAATAAATGATTAATAATATTAATATGCATTGTAAGAAAGATGTTAAAGAAAAATTGCCATGTAATTACCATTTTACCTAAACCCCAACTGTTACACCCCTTCTGAAATTATTGGAACACACGGAAATTTTTAAATAAACAATACAGTTCGTACGGTTTAGTTTCAATATAATTTTTCTTTTTAATAACTGTTACTGGCAGAGAAAATAAAGGATTTTTTCCTTATAAACGAAAGAATTCATTGAGAGACAAGACAATAAAAATGAATCTTCCTTTTTTTTCTCCCTACGTCATGACACAGCTAACAACTTCATCCATCCGTCCAGTCATTTGAAATCATAAAAGGAAGAAGGACTAGATGATAAAGACTAAAGACAACAGCAACCTGTTCTGTTATTTTTAACATTTGGTTCGTGAAGAAGAACAAGTATTAGCAACAGCCATCTTGTCAAATAATATGAGGAGTAGAAGACCAGGGAAAATCTCAAGATATAACGGATTGGAAAAGGATATTTAGAAAGAATATAAATGTTGAAAATAAATAAATAGTACCGGTGGTCGTAGCAGCAGAGTGAACATCCAGAGAGAAAGAATCGCTATTATTGAATCAGGCACGACAAGAACGTTGCCGTCGTAGTAGTTGTGGTCATGACATCATATGGAGGAGGGACGAAGGAAAGGGGGAGAAAAGAGCACTGACTCTACTCAATGCATGTGTTGTTGTTAAAAGCAAGGAACTTCTATATTATGTGTGTATGTATGTGACTTATAGTTGAGTAGTTTGCAGACAGGTGTATCTTTGCCTTAAACATTTAAAGGCCATGTAAAGACAGGTTTAGCGCAATGCTATTCATACAAGACATAGTACGAGAACCTCTATTTTAAACTTTATGAAACGGCACAATAAGATATTTTGACAAAAAGAAACAAAACATTCTAGTGACTTATAATATACCACCATTTTTGACGGCATGGGTATAGTGATTGTAAAAAGAAAGATGTGCTATGTATATTTCAAGCATGTTTGATGCTACAAGAGAAATGATGTGAGTCTGTGTGCGTCTATGTGGGGGGGGTCGTTAATTGGCAGACAGGGTCGCTATATCTTTCTTCGATCATTAGCCTCAACAATACGTTAAGACCAAGAGACAAAAATGGCCTTTTTATTTACTTTATAAATTAAGGACAAGGTCACACATTATCGTGAAATGTGAATGCACTTTTAACACCTATTATTTTTTTGAGATTCCAAGAAATATCTTTTTTAATCAAATGACGACGATTCGGATTCACATGCAAAATGATTTTTTTCACCTGAAAAGGTATCTTTAAGTCCAGGTGACCAACGTTGCCATCAATAGTTTTGTCGAGAAACAGAGGGAACATAGACACTACTTAGTAAATGTGTTTCTATGAATGAATTCGTTTGTACATATACTACCTTGTATTTGATCATCTGTCAAGCAGAAAAATCATTCAGAATTGATTTAACCAATTAGGCTATCACTGTTAGCTTAACTGTAACTTTTGGTTGAATTTTTACACGAACTCTTATCTCACTCTTTTTTTCTTTTACTTTTACGTTAAATTACAAATTGCATGATATAACTAAATTAAAAAATTCAAGATCAATATCAATTTTTATCAAATTAGTTCATTGAAAAAAAATTATCGTAATTTTAAGCTAATTTTCAAAAGGGCTTTTTCTTCATCAATTTTACTCCATAATATTAGACAAGCATTAGCAAACAAATGTTAACACAATATCATGATGATTGGGATTTTTTTTCCTAAATCAAGAAAAGTGTATAGTTAGTTTGACTACGAATCTCCATACTGCAAAAATTATAAATCCAGTTTGTTTTGTAAGTAGGAATAAACAAGACAGATCTTTTTAAATACTTAAAATTTGACTGGTTTAACCTAAGTGAAATTATCAAAATTTATTCAGTGTGTGTCATTCACAAATTAATCATTTAGATCATAAAAAATGGATAGTTATAATTCATTCAACAAATGATAACGTCGTTAAAAGGAGGGTGAGATTCCTTTTCGTTTTTTGTTTTGTTTCAGACGGCGTGGTTTATTTTATTCATTTTCACTTTTTAAATACACTCATTTTACGATTTTCTTTTTTTCCATGGCGAGTGATAGATATAAACACTGTTTATTTAAGGTTGTAAAGATAGTTGAATTTCTCTTGAATTATAAGAACTTCTTTGATATTTTTCATGAGTCCACTGCCGTTATCAACAACTCAACTGGACATTATTTCAAATGATACACTTTTTCTTCAAAAAATAACTTCTTTACATGAGTAAATCATTAATTAAATTAAAAGTATGAACTGCCATAGAGTAAAGAGCTTAAAAACTACTCAAGTCAGGAGAAAGCTTTCAAATAGAAATCATCTTAATACTCTCACATCAATACAAGTAGTAGCCGTCCCGGACGAAGATATCTATCCGAAATCTTGAGTTCTGCAATTCTAAATTTCGATCCTGGAGTCTTGATGATTGGAAATTTCCTTCAACGCAGGTTGAAACGAAAATTGCACATTGTCCAAAATTGCTGAGGAGTCTTTTCTTCATTAAAATGAGAAAAAATAAATAAACCCTCTCACAATGATAGATGCCAGTATGATGTTTCAAGACGCAGACATAATGAATAATGGTAAAATTGGAGATGTTACGCAATTCCTTGAACTAACAGATGGAGTCTATTTAATTTTGATTACTGCCTTCATCTTGATTTTTTTCAGTGGTTTATATCACAAGAGATAGTTAACAGTAGTCAAGATGGCATAATGCAGAGGAGGCGGTCCCGATTGTAAATAGTGAAATTTCATATCCTTGCAACGTGAAAAACGGCACAAAAATAAAAATAAAAAAAGAAAGGAAAAAAAAAACGAACTAATGTTAATTTTTGGAAGCAAGAAAAACAATTGAATATATGAATTCATTGTTATTGTTTCAAATAAAATTGAAGTGTTTTTTTCATTTGTGTACCGTTTTAATATCAAGAGTGTAAGGGTGTCAAACTTTACAATCTCCTTCCCTACATTGTACCGTCAAAATAAAAGATGATGGATTACAATACTTCATTTAAAAATAAGAACAGATAGACCCCTTCATTTCATTTTTGGTGTCACTGGTTGGGGATTATCAGGTTTAATATAGAGTTACTTCCCTTAGATAATACTTTTAAGGTCCTCAAATAACCCCATGACGAACTACAAACAAAAAGCAAATAATAATAATAATAAATGTCGAAGGTCAATGATCGCTTATTCTGACTCCTTCTTTCATGAGTTGTGCCCCTTATTTTATCTTTTAATCACTGTGTATCAAGTGAATTCTGCTAAATTATTTTTTTTTTTACATAAAAACCAATGACAATGGTACTAAGTTCATTTCACTCGATTAAATACCCAAACATGGCAAGAGACAGCTTAACTCAAGAATCGGAGTTATTTTTTTCATAATAACAGAATATTATTATGCAAATTTTCCCTTTTTTCAGTAACAAACATTAAAAGATTTTTTCTTGATCTTTTTTATTATTTACAAAAATGTTTGCGTTGCACACTTTTCTTGCAACTACTTTTTGTCATTTTTACGAAAACGCGCAGAGACAAAAATAAAACAACTCAAAAACAACTTATGATACATAATTATCAAGCATCATTTGAAAATGCAAAATGAAGTTCTTTAATCTTTATTTCTTGTTGACGGGGCCTGACGATGAAAACCAATACAATAGGTGTCTCATACGTATCGGAAAACCCAATGAATAATACAATGAAACACGAGCCACATTTTAAGGGAAGCTACAAGTTTTCGTTCTTTCATAAAGACATGATAATTTCAATAACTGAATGCTATTCAGTAAAAATCATTGAAGATTTTTAAAATTGGCAATATATTCTTCAAATTTCAAATAACGCACTATGGATGACATAATAATCATAATAAATTAAGTGTAAACAATTAAATGACTGTATTTTTCTCGTATTTCCGAGAGTAAAACCTTCGAACACTAATGAACAAATTTTCAAAAAAGATAGAAATAGATACAATAAGCGAGGCTTAGTTTCATCAGATAACTACAAGAATGGGGCACCTAGTCAGGGTCTAACTCACTACTCAGTAAAAACCTTGTTTTCTTATTATACCGAGAGAAAAATAATAATTTTTTCCCGACGAACTCACTGTTGTCTTCATTCTTTTTCGCTGTCGTAAAAAAAATAAAACTCTAATTTAAGAAAAGAAAAAAAAAAGCAGCTTTTGAAAAATAAAAACTTATGCTACAGATTTTATTCTCGCATCAGAACAACGCATTTCCAGGGGTCGAAATGTTTTTTTTTTCTGCTATACTAATCAATGAGTCATAAAACATTGAATCTCAAAAACAATTTTACAAACAAATAAGTAGTTTCATTTATATGAATTATTCAATTTACTTGATACAGAATAAATTAAATAATTATTGATTTGAAATTATCAATTTAATCTATTCTATGTAGAATATAAATTATCTTATGATTTACATAAACTGTAGTATTGTCCGACAAAAAAAGGAAAAGCCCATGAACTGAGTTCGTGGAGTGAAGTAGCAAAAACATGGTCACATGACCCAGCCTATTTCTAAGTTATTACAACGAATAATAACATTCAGACAAGCTGTTCAGTGTTCGAGAAGAAAAGGAAATTCATTGTCACTTGATTAAACAGATCAAACAATGGTTAACTGAACATCAAAATACCATCACTTAAGAAATACTCATTCAATGATTTTAAAGTGTCGAACTGAAACCCCAGAAAGGAAGCCAGAAGGTGGGCCTGACCTAATCCTGAATTATATCAGGTGTTTTTTGATATTTCTAACGCCTTGACATCTCCATATCGAGGACAAGACAGAAAAGGGTGAAAATCACGGGACGGGGGAGCCTGTTTTTTTGTTTGTTTGTTGTTTTTTTTCTTGTTTTTTTTTAAATATCAGTTTTCTATTAATAAAAAAAAACTCGACGTTTACCATCAAATCAAGATAATGAATTTACTCGAGAGCGAAGAACGCCTTACACACACAACTGAATTCATAATAGAAAATGTTTTCATTGTAATGAAAATAATTACAATACATTCTCAATGCTCTCAAATTTCTTCCAGTTGTATACAGTAATTCCTCAGGAGAAAAAAAAATCTTGTTTGAAATTTGTTGAAGTCGAATGTTCGAAAAATTTTTTTAAAAATAATAATGATTTCGCCATTGATTTTTCGTGCTTTCACTTATTTACTGCCAATAAGTCGATTTTGAGGGGGGGTGATATTTTTAGGTTTTACGAGTATTTATTTAATCGAAATCTTTAATCTAGGGTTAATCTTTTTCCTGAAAAATAATCGTGAATTTCAAGAAAATGGAAAAATATAAATGATTGTAGAGGCATAGAAGAGCGGTTTGACGAGCCCACACTCCAACAAAAAACATATGATAAAAAAAAAGAAACTTTGCAATAAATAGACAAGGACTATCAACTAGTTGATGAAAAACAACCCAAAGAATGAATTACTATTTTTGGATATGATTTATGTACAAATATATTCTTTTTATCATTTTGTAGAATAATGTCAGAAAAAATGCAGTAGGTGAAATAATGATTTATAAAGCTTTTGTAGACCCTTCCATGCCCCCAAGTTCATAGATTGGAGAACAAACCAATTTTTTTAAATTTTTATTACACACCAGGAAATAAAAAACTGTCTCAAGTAAGATTGATACTTGAATAGCAAATAATAAAGTCAGATTTAAAAAAACTGACTTTTTTTTCTTTTACAACACTGAATTATTCATTTTTTTATAAATCACTTTTCAGATGAAGGTAGATGACAACCAGCACCATATGACAAAATCTTTTTCTCTTGAATATTTCAAATAAATTACTGTTAATTACATACACTGACTGAAAATAATTTTGATACTTTGTATGGCTTTTGTAACAATATCTAATATAGTCATACTATCTTGTTTTCTCAATTTTCAAGTTGGAGAATAAAAGTTATATTCAAAAAAGAAGACTCTGGACAGCTAGAGATACCAAACCAAAATTAAAAGCCATGTTTGATGCAAGAGGAAAAACAAGGATTTTTTGTGAAAATAGTTACAAAAATTTGTTCTTGATGATTGATAACTCTCAAAAGTTAGAAGGTATTCAGAGAGTGCATACCTCTACCAACACCATTGACATAAAAAAACTGGATGAAAATCAGTTCATAAATAGCAGGAGAGATAACTGTAGAAAAAAATTCCTGGATCCGCTCCAAAATTTAATAAATTCTCCCTTAGCTCAAAACCCATCCATCCAGAAAAATTAATTGAAATTCCTTGAGGACTTTTGGGGATATTTTGTGGACAAAAGTGAATATACAGAGTCCATTGACTGGGTGGGGGGTATGTGTGTAAAAGATACACCCTCAGTTTTTTTTCTATTTATGACTAAACCGTGTGATACAAAAAAAAATAAGTGAGAATAGACTTATGGTAACCCTTCAATAATGACTTCATAATCTGAACTTTCCGCCAGTGGGAAAGTATCATAATTTACAAATGGGGGAAACAGAAAATTCAGTATCTTAAGTATACATCACAGAACAAATAATACCATAAAATATTTGTATTCAAGTACTCTTAATTACAATAGATTTTATGCTAATAGATACGCTAATTGGTTTTCAGGAGATAAATAAACTCAGCGATAAAGGAAAATTTCATCTCTGAGAAAATTCCACTCATGGTTTGGAAATAAAACTTTATTACTGATGTATGGAATTATTAAAGAGGTTTATATGGATTGAGGGACGCTTCTTGCCAAAATTCAGCCCAAATAATTTGTCAAAAAAATGGTGCAATTTTAAAACTCATAATGCATCACGTTCATATTATCCATTTTGTAGTGCATTGCGATTACTTTCTTCTTCGCCAGACAGAGCTCACAAGGTGGGCCAATTCCTTAGTTATGATTACTTGCAAACAGCTTTACAGAAATGCCAATGAAATTTGGAGCCCACTTTGACATTCTTCTATGGAAAAATAACGTTTTCAAAATCTACATAAATTGTGAACAGGATCGTCTCCTTTTCAGTACAGTAGATCCTGTTATGAAATGGTGGCTAGTTGAAAAATGGAAAAAATATTCTGGCCATGGTTGCACAGAAAGTAGTCATTCTTGAATCCATAGAAACTGAAAGAGTAAAAATATTGAGGTAAAATTTTCCAGTATTCCATTTCAGACCCAAAAGAAGCTGTGACCAAGGTTAGAGCAAAAATCAGAGATGTTCAAGTGGGGCACTTTTCCAAATTGTTTCACTTGACATGGAATGACCCAGACAGTAACTCTTGGAATTCTGAAGAACACAGAGGTGGTTCATTTTGCCAAAGCCACAATGAAACATTCAAGTATTGAGACATCTCCACTGATCAGATTTTCCAAGTGGAGAACATTATCCAGAGTGACCATGAGGGAAATTGAGATTTGAATCTCCAGACAGTTCAGGCTTTGCTTCCAATCTTGGTAGCATTTGATTCTGTTAATTTTCTGCAATGGGGCAGCTGGTTTTCAGAGGATATACACAAGCTGCCAGACAAGAATATACCTAGCATTCCGTAAGGCAAGTTAGTGGTGAAAAGAACATCAGCAAGTGATGATATTGATGGTTTGTTCGAATGCCATAAGTCACAGGAGAGTTCTGCTGGCATCATCAGAAGCACTAGAAAGAAGAATTTTGTAGCCATGTTAGAGCTGATCTAACATAATATGCTTGCCATCTAATTTACACAGGGAACTAAATGGAATAAACATCAGTTCTCAGACAAGCAGTAGTTAATATCCCCAGTAATAAGACATAACCACAAGAGAACAAAAGGTTCAGGCTATCCTTATAGTTGTAGAGTGAAATGAGAATCCATTTCAACTGTACCGTGCCAAAGTAAAACTTTAGAACATTCTCACTCAGGAAATGATGACAAATGATATCAGAAGTCAAATACTTACCATAACTAAAGTAGAAACCACAGCTTACCACCAACTAAGAGCAGAATACATTGTGCAGAAATTAGCAATGCATCAAACAAACTTGATGCAGCAATGGGTTATGCAGGGTCAAAAAATGTGAATTTTCAAATCAGAAGGTGGCAACAGTTTGTTTTTTTAGACAAGTTTTATCATGACTAAGATGAAAATACCATTAAGAGTTCTGGAAAGTCATTTATGGCAATTCAACGCTATTTCTTTGCCTAAGAATTACTGAAATTCTGGTAATTTTTCTAAAGACAGTGTCTATACTTGGATTAGTTCTCAAGTTGAATGCAATAGGCAGGGTAAGACGTCCTAAAATTTGCACAATTATCTCCCCTACGTCCAGGCTAACCGTTTGCAACCACAAAATATCTCCAAAAGTTTGTCATCTTACACATATCTCCAAAAGTTTCGAATGAATCTCAAAAAAATTTCATGATGGGTGAGTAATAATGTATGTGAGAATTTCTTATATTTTTGAATGGATCCAGGCAAAATTACTTCCCCTACATTCTAGCTGTCTGTACCACACAATATCTCCAGTCTGTCTACACTATCTCCAGAAGTTCTCAATGAATTTCGATGAAATTATGAAAGTTGCCAATAAAGTGACTAAATTTTGCAGCAGATCCATGCACAATTATCTTCCCTACATCAAAGTCCTCTGTAAGTACAGGTGTTCCATTAATAAAATGAGGGTATCTGACATTTGATTGTAAGTAGCTCAAAATGACTTGCTCTGAGGCATATGGTTTTCTCATAAACCTCTTTCAGTATTAAATTTCCTATGACATACAATATGCCCATATTTGATGAAAACTTTTGTTTCAAGACTAAAGCACCACAAGTGATAATCTGCTATTTTGAAAAGTAAAAAAAGGGCTAAAATTCCCCAATATCATCAAAAAATACTGTTAATTTCACCAAGGCTGTACATAACTTACATTTGAGTATTCAAGGACAAGGTCTCTAAAAATTCCGAAATATGCAAAAAAAAAAAAAAAAAAAAAAAAATTATGCCCTAAACAAGAGTCAACAAGAGTAAATTGACAATTTTTGAATCAATAGCAATATGGAAATACTTGACCATTTTAAGCAGTCCTTGGTCTTCATGTAAACAGCTTGGAGAAGGTATCTTCAATCTCATAATGATTAGTTCACATGAAGATTGGATTTCTCCCATCAAATGCCCATTCCCTTTTGACTTGTATTAACTTGACGTCCTAAACATTGTCTACTGGTGGTCTGCTTCATCCTGTCCCCCCCACCCCATACGTATAAGATGGTCTACACAAATTTCAGTTTTCCCAGCACTTTCTCCCATGTAGAAACCAATATACCATGATCTGGTAACATCACTACAGCCAGAGGTTGCTGGATTGTAAAATCTTGTGCCTCACAGCTATTTTGCAAGATTTCCATGACATCGTGTGAGTGGAGAGTGACCATTCTCGAATAGTCATATCTTCTGGGTTCTCTAGCAGAATGGTCAGATTCTCTAGCAGTAGGGCCATTTTAAAAAATGACTGATTTTTACTGTGGTGCCCTAGTCTCAACAGATTTTCTTTCTCTCAAATATAAGCATGTTTTATATCATTTGGAGAGGAAATGACCATATGTTTCAGAGCATGTCATAAACCTTGGTTTTAAGAATGGAACACCTGTGCAGACAGAGGACTTTGAGGGGAGATAATTGCATATGGATCCGTGGGTGGAAGGATACAATCAGATAATTAACTGATGTAAGTTATTATTTAAAAAACAGATCCACTTTAGACAAATCAGTAGGTTTTCTGATAAGAACATCAGCAGCAACATTTCACAACGGTTACATCAGTGCCTGCTAAAAATGGTCCAAGAAAAAGAAAAATTAATAGAGTAAGAGGCTACATATTGAGCTTTTGGGTATCAGTGTTTTTATTTAATACATCATTTTTTACCAATATTTTCATCATGTCTATGTACATAGAATTGGTTACATTCAGCCAGTTTAGAGTCAACACAATACTGATAACAAATTACAAACTTCTAAGTTAAAACTTAGAGCCCAAAAAAAAAAAAAAAAAAATGCATAAAAATCCCTCCAAAATTAAAGATTACACATTGGAAATGCTCAATTTGATCTTCTGCATTTAAATCTTTAATGAATGAGCTGAAATTAACATCACTCGACATGACAGAATCTAACTTGAAGGTGAGGATAAAAAAAAATCTCCGGAGTACTTCAGTTCCAATAACAGCCATTTATTCTGCTTTTGAAATCCCAGTTCTGTAAAGTCAATAATGGATGATATTGTTTCCTATATTCCAACCTTTGTCTGGACAATTCTTTTAATTACTTTTTCGTGTTGTTTAATCATTTCTACAGCCTTCTTGAAGTCAAAAAGGAAAGAAAGGGTTTAACAATACAAAAGGAGCTCATTTGAGTGAATAGCTTGGAAGGCTAATGACACTTCTCAAAGTTACATAGACAATATTGTTGAAGTCTAGTTTTAGCTTTCTATGAATTTGAGGAGATGTTTATTCAAAGACATTTAGCTTCAGGTTGTAAAGCAAATGACCCGGTTTCATTTATTTTAATGTATATCTCTTTCAAAGCACATATTTACCCAGCTTCTTGACAAGAGCTGAATGTGATACAAAGTCAGTTTAATGTCGGGATTCCACATGCATGCAGGATGAAAAAAAAAAAGATTTAGTTCCTGTATGTATTATCACTAAGATGTTATGGTAAACCTGACCCTTCCCATTAAGTGAAATGGTGAGGTGCTGGTACATGGCTTACTGATCCCCCAAGACTTGTTAAGGTAATTTTCATTTGAGGTCAACAGATAAACCCTGAGCCTCTGCACATTGTAATGGAAAAAAAATCATTTAATCATTGCCATAAAATCTTGAGAAAATTCTATTCCTGTTCTTGGATAGAGTAAACAAATGTATGGAGAATTTGGGAAGGAAGGGGTTTAAAAATTGCGGTTCCAAGTTAGGCTCTGCACCACAATTTAAGAAAAAAGTGAAAATTGATTTCAAGTTTTCAACACAAGTAAACTGCCCTTTTTATTACGGATTCCCGGATTAGTCTGCTGCTACTTGTAAAATCTGCGATAGATAGAGCAAAGCGAAAGAAACGGACGTGAGTACCGTGTCTCAAATGAATCAACTGATGTCATGGTTGGCATAACAAAATATAGATGATCAAAAAGTGTCACAAAAATATTTGCTTCTTGCGTTTTCAGTGACCCGACATTATCTCCCCCTGGATTGATTGGTGAAAGAAACTTGGTGGCCTTGTAGAGGGAAAGTAGACCTATTCGTTTATTGGTGGTAACTTATTGGGCACCTACCATTGTACTTATGGTAGATCAATTCGCTAGTACACGGAGTTCGATTACCACTGGGTGCCCCACTATTGTAGCCTACTGACAAATAAAGTTGAACCCTTATGTCACTGCAAACAGTGATATAATGGTGCATATCGATTCTTTTTTCTTCAATACAAAAAAAGAAATCCCCGATTTTAACAAAAAAAAAAAAAAGAAATGAAACAATAAAATCATCGATGCAGGAGCCTAATGAAAGATGATGTTATACGTAAATAAATAAAACAAGAATGTATTTTTTTGAGTGAGTAAAAGAAAAGACTAACGTAGTAAAATTTAATTTTATCAGAAAAAAAGTATTCCTTTCCAGATTAAATGATTAATTCCATTAATGAGTATTTTGTCAGGAGTTGAGTTGAGAGAAAAAAAAGGACAACAAAAAATGATCAGTTCAACTCGAGAGAGTAAAACGATGTATTAATTAAAACTGCTCAAAACATCTGGATTTACAGCTACAAATTATCACTTTTGAATGACATTATTTCCGATTAAAATCAGAGAATCAGAAAGTAGTAGAATATATTTCTATTTTATATCTAAAATATTTGTTAGAATAATTTTCCTTCGTCGCACTAAGAAAAACATTTCACCCAAATCTAAGATGAAATTTTTTCAATTACTTTAGTGAACCCGTTATTTTCAATTTTACCAAAAGCTTCACATACAACAATACGGGTTTTCAACGTAGCGATGGTGGGCCCGATTGAAATTCAGCTGACGTCACGCAGACATGCAATCTGTCTAAAATTATGGAGCGTGGCAAAGTAATTCAACAATTTAATCTAATCAATAATCTATGTACTTAATTGAGTTTTTTTCTTTCATAACGTTCCTTATTTCTTTTTCTTTGTGAGTCGTTTTTTAACATCGAGTGAGCGAGCGTATGGAAATTTACAATTGGGGCTCCCTTTCCTACATTGTGCCCCCCATTTTCCTTCAATGCTGTTGACCGATATGCAACGAGAAAGTTTTCCCTTCAGTCACTTCACAAACCTTTTATGGTTATCTTAACGTAATTACCAGATGGAATAATGAGATCACTAATGGAAAGCTATCATCAACCTAAATAGCTATAATTTTGTTTGCACCAAACATATATTTTTGTTGTCTTTACTTTCATTGATACATTGTGAAGTGAACAAGGCAATCGTTTCATTTTTCCTGAATGAATGAAGAGGAGATGGATTCGTGCTGTTACTGGAAGACAGTAGATTAAATTGAATAACTATCGACATATTGATAAATTTGTATCAACATTAACTACTATTTATCTTCAGCCTATCAAGTTCTTTTTTTACTACCAAATCAATACAATAAATAATACTCCAATAAATAACGAAAATGGATGATAATAACTGTCCCATAATAGTTTTTACTGTCATATTATTTTCAAATTCTAAATGTAACTATTATGGGACAGGTCAGAGAGGCATTAAAATTATTTATAACCTGTCTCATGATTGATCAAATCATGAGGTAAAAAAGAATAAGAATAATTATATAAGGCGTCAACAACACTCACCCAGTCACCAAAATAACTTGTTATTAGAATGACTATCTTGTCGTTTCCTTCGAAGTAAAATAAGTCCCTTGTTGCTGAAATAATAGTTTTCGACTGGTAGCGGCAGTAGTAAGTATTGCACCAACAACAGCAACACCTCCTTCCTCACTGCCAGCATCCATAGATATTTAAACAATAACAATAGTAGTCGTGCTCTTTGAATATTTGTTTTTATCTTTTATTTCCCTACATTACTACAGCAGTACATATAGTAAAGTACAAGTTGCAATAAAGGTAATTGACTCTCGAGTCACACTCCGAGGAGTCCGGTTGTGGCAGAAATTCTATCGCCAGATTTAATTTAATATTTACATCTAAAAATGAGTCAACAAACATCTAAAAACATCTACATTCTCCAGATAAACATCTAAAATTAAAGAAATATATTACATTTATATATTTATGAATTAAATGTAACTTAAATCGTCTACATTTACTTTGAAATATAATTTATCTTACTTAAGAATTTTACTGTGAAAATACAATAGCTCTCGAGAGTGTTACAATTACTTTAAAGAAATTGAATAAAAATATTACTTATTTTAATCAAAATAATCTACATTGCATCTAGATGCCATGAATTGCAATAAAAAACATCTAGATCTAAATGAAAGACATCTAAATTGGCAACACTAAGTGGTACTGCTACTTTCGAAATATCCCAAAACACGAAATACTACAAAATAACCCCAAACTAAACGGAATACCCTAAAAATCGATAAGAATTCTAGTCGCTGCGATACAAAACAGGCATTTTGAATGACATCGTGTAGTTTTGTTGATAATCTTCCAAATTAATAAGGAGGTGTATAAAAAAATATTGTTTAGATTTATTGTTTTTGAATGTTTGCAAAAACGACTGCTTTTAATAATTTTACTATAACTTGTTCAAGTTAACCCATGTTGTCAAAAATGACGTAAGCAGTATTTGAATAATTTTTCAATCACTTAGTACTTTGAAAGTATCAAAAACACTATTATGTTGCACTGCATTTTCTTTCAAATTGATCGTGTTCAACCAGAATCAACCCGGATTGTTCAAGTATCGACTAAGTAAGGGAGACTACTCTATAATTAGCATTCAATAGTTGTCTCCCTTGACAAATACTACATAAAACATACGAGGCATATTTCACCACTAGAATTATTTCTTGAAATATTTATTCCATGAATAAATGATGCATTTTAATTATATATTCAGCATAATTATACATACAGTGTAATGAATTCTAGCTGATGTTATTGAGGGTATTTCATGATATTCCGCAGGGGGGAGGGTATCACAGTATTAGGGGGCATTTCAGTTTGTAGTAGTAATATTGGTAGTACTACTAGTAGTGTTAGAGTAGTTGACAACAAACGCACTAAGACTTGTGGTCTAACTCAACTAGGTATAAGCAGTAGTAGTTTGAATTGTTATTTGGTACTTATAAGAACTCGTAAGAAGCGAAAATTATTTGCTTACTGTAGAAAAGAAAGCTGTTCAGTAAGAATAATAGTATTACTACTAGTTACAGTTGGTGTTGTTCAAGAGTCTCCAGCCCAAGTATGATTGTTTATTGCTTTTATTCTTCTTAATGAAAATAGAAGTAAAAATAAATCTGCCATGAATAATGAACTAATAATGAACTTCTATAGTGAAAACAATTGATGATTCATATTTTGTACACTAAGATATAAACGACGACTTAGTGAATGTATCTTTGATACAGTGATAGTTAATGTTAGTAATCATACGCCACGTGTATGTCTGTGTTTTTGTCTGTAACATTTGTAAAGGGTGATAACTTTGGAAGGATAATGATAAAGTTATCTCCCTTGTTTACTCATTTTCTCTGCAAATGCGTGAAAAATCCAGTTTCATTCGGATGGAACACGAACAAAAAAAGCACAGAGCAACATGTTTATATTTTCTGAGTACGATGCAACTGCCCCAATTTTTCAAAAACCTTCGTTTTTCCATTTCGTTGATCCCTACCTCTTTTTGTATGCTAACTGTTATTCGTTATTATTGAATAGCAGCGGAACTGATCCTTCTCTGACATGCTATATTCCCTAATTGCATTCAAAAATGCAATCGAGGGGGTACGACATCGTTAAAGGATCCACTATTTATTCCGATTGATAGGGGAATAACTCCAACAGGGAGTTAAATGTACCTGGTTTTTACAAAAACCGGAACGAATGTCGTGTGATCAGCGAAATAGAGGTACGAGGCACAATCAGTGACGTACAGATGAGGGTGTATCAACTCTTTTCTACTTTTACGTAATCACATGATAAAATGCTCTCAAGTAGAGAACAACGAAAGGTGTGGGAGGAAAATTCAAGTCGTTGGTTACCAAAAATAAATGTGGTCACCGGATAAATTTGTAAATTTTTCTTGCTCTTCTATTTTTTCCTCTTCTGCGGGAGGGTAACAAACAATAACAAAAGCCCTCATAACTGAGTGCTGGTGGTCCCGACTGAAATTCTACTGAAGTCACGTAGCGGGTGCGAGTATTTCACATCCATACACAGTAATTGTTATTGATGACGCATAAATAAAAAGAAATACGAGAATTGAGACAAAAGTAAAGAAATAAATTATATTATTACAACTTTGCTTCGTAAATTCCCGACGGATTGCATGTCTGTGTTACGTTCAATCGAGATCACTTTAGCTAAGTTGTACCTAAAGAGCGTCAATGGGGGCATGTTATTGACGAAAACAGCTGCTCGGGTGGGCCCTTGAAGTTTTAAAATTCCAAATATCATTCTAATTGCCGTCATATCGCACTTGGAGGAGAAATCCAAGTGGTCTCCCATTGTGCGGGACATGAAATGAAAGATCACCAAACCATTCTACTAGATTTTTTTTTTTTTTTTTTTGCTTCTTCCTCTCTTGTCTCCTCCTATCTTTCTGCATCTGGCCATTTTATATCTAGCCTTAATGATAAAATTTTCCTCTCTTTCTAAAAACCTCATCCCTTCCCACAGTCTTATTTCCTTTATCTTGCCGTTTCGAAAATGGCGACAACTTAAAAGACTGATTACGTCACAAACAAAAAATAGAAGAGAAAATCTAAGTGCAATTCCTTTTGCCCTTATAGAAATATAAAAACGATTCATAATCACATTCTGATAGAGTCGCTTTTGATTGCAGAGGTTCACTTGATATCTGGTTCTATATTTATTTATCTATGCGGACCCCATTAACAAAATTCGAGCATTGTAGATTCTATTTCACCGTTTTAGGTCAAGATTCGGTTAAAAAAACCAATGTAAATTTTCGTGAAAATATATTTGTTATGCACTTTGACTCAACCAGACCTTGCTTTCTGCCAGAAAATTTTAATGTTTGAGAAAAACTACCTTTTAAGGGGAAACGAGTAAATTGGGTGATCAATTTACAACATATGCATAATCCAAAACTGAACCTTTTCTTTGTGCCCGTCCTTCTGACACCCGATGTTCAATGTAAATATACATTTAAACTGTACACTTATTGTGTTCATCCTTCTTGATGTAGTTTTATTTGTAATTCAGGTGATTTTTCGTTCTTATATCACTAGAAATTGTAGATCACTCTAACTTGGTGAAACAAATCACCAAAAAATGATTATGGATGGATGGAAAGCATAAAATGGGCTACTATTAATTCAAAATTCAATTTTAGTAATTTAATATGCAATCATTTATGTGTATTAACATTACACACTAGTTCGTCAAAAGAGTTCCCCATCGGGAGAGAGATAATTTGGGAACATGGAAATTTGAATGAAGCAGACAACAGGCATCAAGACTGATTTGTTAAACAGATTCTCTACATTAGTTTTCTTAATATTTATCATGTTAAAAAATTACAAGTTTGTAAAAAATCTAGCTAAAGATTTAGTTTACCAAACCAGAGTAAGTTTATGAAAATGTTTTATTTTTTTTCTTTTTACTATTAATTAAATTAGAAATTTTCACTTATATTTTCAAAAATATTTTTGTACTATGATAAATTGAAGTTGGGTAGTTCAGTGAAATATTGGTTGTTGCAGTCCTGTTTCAGTTATTGTATTCTCCAGCCTTCTTCAGGTATCTATCTTGATCAGTAATCTCCTGGAAATTACTCTTGTTCAGTGGAAGAGACAGTCACGCTACATCATAAGAATGAGTCAACTTGGAAGTATTAACTGATACAAGATATTCTTCTGTCTATGCTAGAGGATGAGAACAATCAATGCTAAAGGATTAATTAAAAGGGTCAATTCAACATTTCCAAAAGGTTACAGACTTCAGACACTCAAAGAAAGCTGGACAATGGCCAAAACAACCAAGATGAGGACACTAGTCTAAGTGAATCAGTGTATAATAAGGATGATTCTTCATCTCAGAAATTCAAAAACTTTTTTTGCTAATGAATACTATCGACCATTTATGAAAAGAGTCGAATAGTTCATCTCATTGGTTTGAAATTCAATTTTCTTTCATGAAAATTAATTCATTGAAGAAATGCTATTGAGTGAAAGAAACTCTTGTAGATTTGATAAAACTATTCAGTCATGAATTTGATTCTTAATAAAAGGCTTAAATAAAAAAGATAAGTGCTTTTTCATAAATCCTACAAGTTCCCAAATATGAAAAGGAAACAAGCTTGAAAATGGCATCAACCAGAGGGTGCCCTTTTTTTTTTTTTTATTTATTTATATATCTTCTTTTTTTTTTTTTACACTGACTGGTTTAATATTGACAATATTCGGTACTGTTGTAATAGTGGGGTTCAGAATGTATAATGCATAAAAGACTAAAAATGATTCCCCTTGCATTATTGTACTAAAACAAGCTATTAGATAATTTCGTAAAAAATTGTTTTTCATTAAAACAAATAGTTTTTTTTTAGATTTTTAATACAATTTTTGTGTTTTGAAGGGATTTATTATTGGTATGTCTGGACACCAAAATCTTGCTACAAGAATCTCTAAATTATAACGTCCTGGACCTTACTATTACTTCAAAAGTATTCTAGTGGACCAGCCAACAGGACAGAGTGGTTAGGATGAGTAATTAAATCCAGAATATAGGTGATAAGTCACTTATAAGTAGCTAGTACACTCAATTTCACTTCTAAAATGGTATATCTAACAAATGTAATACCAAGATCTAGGAAAATGAATTTGTTTTCATTTTATAAAAAACAAATATTGATATTTTCCTCATGCCCAAATGGTTGGAGGATCACTGGCATAGAGGAATGCAATATATTAGGTTGTTATACAAAAACTGTATTTTTACATCAAAGAGATTAACGTTAATATAAATAGAGATATAATTCATTATCATTGAAGGTTTTTGAGCTAGCAATGGAGTCTATCCAAGAACTTGAATAATTTTCAAGATTTCTAATTAGAACATAATGCAGCTCAAGCAATTGATAATGTTAACAGAGCATTTACAGTGAACACTATTACAGTGCAAACTGTTCCAAATTAGTTCAGTATGTTCAAGTCTGGAAATATGGATACCAATAATAAACCCGAAGGGAGGCTCAAACCTCTTCTTAATGATGAAGAATTATCAAAAATGGTTGCCAACAGCTCTTGAACAATGGTTTTAGAACTTTCCAGAGACTTCATGACTTTTACACGAATTAATCAAGTTTGTAAAAATATTAAAAAGTTGGAAAAATAGGTCCCACATAAACCTGACAGTGTCCAACCCCATACCTCTCAGCTGTGGCTAAGCTCAGAGAATTGGTGTATGAAGTCTTGAAGCATCTTCCTTATCCAACTGACATTTCTCCTGAATATTATCTCTTCAAAGATTTTGAACTTCATATCCATAATAAAATAGGTTCAATAATCGGGAAGCTGAAATTTGTGCTTTCACTGAATTTGTGATCATTAAACCCAAAGAATTTTATAGAGATGGCTTACTATCATAAGAGGATTATTGGTAAAAGATTGTCTCAAATGGGTCAGATTTAGATTAAATATTTACCGTTTTTTGTTTACATTATCCTTCATCTTACAATTAAAAGAATATTTCATGTGTAACAACTTATGTTCCCTTTAATTATTTCAGGGTCTGTACAGGACAAAAAAACCTGTGAGCAACTGAAGAAATAGAGTGTGCAGAAAATATTTTTATTTTTTAGATGACCATTGTTTTGTTGTCTAATTTTTTTATGAAATAAAGGTCAGTGACTTATAACAAAAAGTGTATATATAATGAAAAGAAATTATTTTTCTTCATTATTCATTCATTAGCTAGGTACACATCCTACAGATGGAATTGATACACAAAATCTTTCCATAGACTAACCATCAAATGATGCTACTTAAAGCCAGAGTCATATGACAACTGCTTGTTTGACCACAGTCTAATCATTGAACTTTTTCAGTGAAACTATCAAAATTTGTGGATGGCATTGAAATTTCAGTGTGTAGCATAATTTTTCCTTGTGCTAAGCCACAGCTTTGCAGCTCTCCGAGAACATTAGTTACAACCTAATAGCATTATTCCCGGGTTGAAGATCTGTTATAAAGACCTTGCAGGTCACAAGCCAGAGCAAAGCAACAGCTTAGGGTCCAGTGGCCAACAGAGAGCACTTGAATGTTTTTTTCAAAAGTGATGTCCCAATACAATTAAATTCTGCTAAGGGCCCAATGAAAGCTAGTCCTGAGCCTGTAACCAAGTTTTCTCGGTCCAACAAATGTCTACTTTGGCTAGTTTTCAAAGCTGATAAGTTATATGTATCATTTTTCAAAGTAACTTTGTAAAAGTTTTATTTACCTCTGTCAACAGAGTTGGAAGAGGTATATACATTCACTGATGTCTGTTTATTATATCTCTAAGAGTTTTCAATGAATTTCAATGACAAGTTGTGGAAGGGTGTGACATGGGTTAAGGAAGTCATCAATCAATTTTTGGGCTGATCATAGGAAATTTTACAGTTACATCCCTGGCATCCAAGGTATGTATAAACTGATTTTCTTTTTTTAGTGACAATTGCATTGACAAAAGGTCTATACACCGAGTGTTTTCTAGTTTTTCTTTAAACTTATGGAAGTTTTTTTCTAAATTCACATTAGGAGAACTCAAGCAGTTAATATTGTAGTAACCCCACTTCCCCCCAAAATCCACTTACCTTAAATCTTCGATGAAGTTTTTGCGTTGTAGGTTTATGCAAGAAGTTCACAGGCCAAAGATTTTCAAACATCCAAAATGAAAAGCATTTTCCTCAATGAAAGAACTTTTTAGCATATAATAGCTTCAAAAGTATCCAAATTGATTTGATTGACAGAAGATTCACTTTTAGAAGAGTCAATACTAATGACCTTTTTGTAGCTCAAGGATTACCAAATGATGTAATACATGCAAATAAAATGCCTAATATCTCAAGTATTACACAAGAGTTCTGTAGACTAAATACTAATCTTATCAAGTCGAGTCCTTTCTTTGTTCCTGCTCAAAAATATTAGAGATCCATGGATGGAGAAATTACAGATCCTTTGCAAAGTATGTTCAATAGAACAAACCAAATAACAAACAAGCTAAGGCTGGTTTCACCAGACTTTTCAAGCTGAGAAACTAATGCCTCATTGATAGGAGTCTTTCAAAAGTCACACTAAAAAAGATGGAAACCTTTTATAGGAGTATTAACACTGTACCACGTGGGTGCATCTTATGTAAGCTTATAAATAACAAATAGTTTTATCTATTTTTTTTTTTTTTGCTTATAATCATGAGAGATGATAACAAATAATGAGTACCATTAATTGGAAACTGACGTAAGTTGTTTATCATGGGTGATGACATGTTGCAGAAAGTTTAGAGGTCATCTTTCACCAGTTATCAATACATTTTGAGAGTTAAAATGAGAAAATTGTGAACAAAAACTCATTTTAGGCTTTTACTTTTCCGTAAATATTGACTTGAATTCTACTCGCTTGAAGGCTGACTATGGCAACACATTAAGCTCAATGTCAAGTCACTTTCAATATATATATATATATATTAGTTAATGGCTAATAATAGATAGATAGATGAAGAAAAATTAATCTATAATTAGCATTTAATATGCCAGGAGTTGTCTCCACTGATGTAACTTGTTTATGAAACATCATTCATGATAAAAATTAGGGTTATCTATTTCCGATAATCAATACATTTTATGATTTAAAACAAGAAAAAAGTAAAACGAAAAAAGTAAAGCAAAAACAAAAGCTTATTTCTGGCTTTTACTATTACCAAAATATATACTTAACTTAATGCTCCCCCCCACCTCATTATGTATGTGCACATATAGCATTTTAAAATCATACTTGCTTGAAGTCAGTCTTTGGTGGTCAAATTACCTCCCATTTATCGAATTATATTACAACTAGTATGGTACCCATAAGAAAAATACAATAAAAAAAATAACGAGATTATTCTGATTAGAGTGTAGTATCTGCACACTGCCTCCTGGTACTTGGAATAAGATTGTAGTATGCGTGCTAATTGGAATGTTACAATGTTTCAGTACCTGTCTTAAGTATTTGAACAGTCATTTTACTTGTAATTATTTGGGTTCAATTTAAAAACAGGAAAACTAAGCTAGAAGAACCAGATTTTGTGCGTAACAAAGCATGTTGTGAGATTTTGAAGGCTAAATTTCTTGTAAATGTTTTTTTTTTAAATAGAATTGTTGAATGAAAACATTTTTTTTCCTCTCTATTCTAAAATCTTGTTGAGATTTGATCAAGGAAATTGAAAAAAACGAAATCACATTGCCAAACGAGTAAGTTAATTTTGTATCCCTACTGCTTTTTATATACCATTGATTGAGTATTGCTTGTGAGTATTTGACGTGCACAAAATCTGTTTTCATTTCCTCAGATTGCAGGGGCCATCATGGATTTTGAGCAAAGGAGGATCAAAATCGACTAACTAGTTTAATATATGGAAGGGTTGCCAAAGTAAATTAACTTTTTTTAATCTACTTGATCAATACGTAACAAGATTTTAGAGGGATAGAGACAAAAATCTTGCTTTTTTTTCTTCATTCAACGATTATGAAAAGAAAAAAAAATAAAAATTAGCATTCAGAACCATAAGACTTATTTACATTACAGAAAATTAGTTCTTGTGAAAGGTTTCAGTTTTGAACTCTCAAAACCAAGAAGCAAAATGATTGTTCAAATACAGGTACCTGTCATAAGTTAAACATTTTGCTTTATATATGCAGATTGATATTTAATAGAGAAACTACTCTATAATTTGCATTGAATATACATGGAGTTATCTCCCTTGAGAAATCAGATCATTATATGATTGCTGATCCTATACTTATAATTTAATCCCATTAGATTTAGTATTTCAAATTATTATTAATTTTTGCTACCATTTGGATTGGTGATCGCCACTGAATTCCAGTAGTAAGAATGGTAGTGTATTGAGCAAGCCCAACCTCTAACATAGAGGGTTGCAAGTTTGATTCTCACCTGGAACTTATTCACGCAGTTAATTTATTCATCTACTGCTGAATAGAACCTACCATGTGTTTAGTTCCAATATCATTTAGTTGCAAATTGCTTTCTTCAAGTCAGAGCATTTTAACAGTATTGTGCAAACAAAAACCTCACTACTATATAAATATATATATATATATATATATATATATATATACACACACACACACACAGAAATTCAATCTTTACATATCTTAGATATACCATATCCAGTAGGTAGGCATACATGTGGTTTAATCCTTACTGAAGGATGTACAAAAACTCGAATTAAATCAGCATTGTTTTTTTTTACCCGTCAACAAATTTGGAAATAAATTCACTTGTGTGTCTCTATATATCTTCAGAACTTCAATGACTTTTTGTAGAAGGGTAATCAATGGAATGATTGATTAGATTGGGAGGGGGGGCAGGATCCCCCCCCCCCACACACACACAATAACTTCAAAAGTTGTCAATGATTTTCAATTAAATTTTCTGGAAGGGTAAGCCATGGGGTAAGAAAGAAGTGGTTGAATATAAGAGAAGATCCAGGAATTTCTTTTCAATCAAGATATTTTTTCTGTACATTTATGCATTCACTCTTTTTTGCCCTCAAAAGTTTTCAATTGATTTCAACAACATTTTCTAAATGGATGGGCTTGAGTCAAGAATTGATTGAATTTTGGGGTGGATCTGGGTATTGTTTAGAATCTATGAATTTCATAGCTATATATTAACTTTTCATTCAGTTTTTTGTGACAATGTCATTGTCAGAAGTATGTGCTCTCTGAATGATTTCAAATATTCGTCTGGTTTAATCTGAATCTACAAATACACTCAATCAATCCTTCCATCTACCTGTCTCAAATTTTCCAGAGATAGCACATTATATTTAAAATACATAACATGTTAAAATTTCCCCTTCCCTTTTCATGTGTATTAAACAAGGGGAAGCTGAAGGTGTGAAGTCAATCACTTCAATAGAAATCTCCATAAAAAAGAAGCAGTCTTCAAAGCAAATTAAAGAAAACCCTTGCTTTATACATATATAACAAATACCGGTTTCAACAAACTCACGGATCCATTTAAACAAACTTTGGATTTACTGAAAGTTCAATAAATTTAGCAAATGCATGGGCCATGGTGAAATTCTTGATTTGAAAACAGGTGATTATTTTCATTGGATGTTTTATAGAACTTTACATGACAATGATTTGTATGAAGAGGTGAAGTCAAAAATAGAAGGAGAGGCAACTAAAAGCAGCAAATGGTCATTGATTAAGATGACATTTTAGTCTCAAAATTTAAAAACTGAGCCCTAATTTGCAAATATGGTTAATTCAAAGTTAATTCAAGTTGAAAATACAGAAATACCTGATATTTAGTCACTTTTCAGAGCCTCAATGTAGGTTGTACCTCTCTAATCTGGTACTCTGTCGTTCAGCAGCTCCAATGGTCACATTTTTGAACTTACTGCCATTAGTCTGTGGTTCTGCCACTAGAGTTCTTACATTCAGTTTCAACCATAATTTATCAGTTTATAAATAGACTTGTTAAACCAAAAGTGTGTAAATAAAAAAATAAAATAAAAAGCAGTTTGAAACAAAGAAAGAACTATAAATTTGAGAACTTTCAATGTTTATTAGCATGAAATAATTTTTTCATGAAAGGAGATGATTTTTAATGCAACCAATTAAACATTTTCATTTACTATAAGTAATTTATATCATACAAATTATATCAAAAATATATTCTACTTTTCATACTATTAGAAAGATTTCTTTGGTTTGGCAATAGCAAAGTCCCGCATTAAAGAGATACAACTAAACGATGGAACACATTACTTCCCATTGGATTCCATTATTTCTGATTAGTTCCGTTAACCTGCTTTCAAGTGGCACAGCACTTTTTGAAGATGCATCAACAGTGTTGATTTTTTTTCCTTCCACTGAACAAAGTTGTTTCCATAATGGAATGACAGAGTATCATATTGATAAACTTGTTATTGTCATTCTCTAAATGGAGATATTAGGATGGCCAGATTAAAGTTAATGTTTGCAGTACCAATTCAAACCAAACTTATCAAATCCTAAAATCCACAAGGATTGTCTGGCCAGCAGCAAAATAATAATCTATAATTTTTATGCTCTCTGGAGATTTTTTTTATTCGAAATAAAAAATTTCCTAGCTAGACATTTGGATTTTCAGACTCAACAAGTCTGGTTGTAAATAAGTTTATAAAAATCATACTAATATTCAAAGTTATACAATTAGTCTAAATATGTGGGTTTATTTTGTTCAAGAGTAGTTTTTTGTGAGAGTTGAATGAGCAATACTTGACTTGAATAATTTTTTTCATAAAGAAGGTAAATAAATTTCCCTTTTAGATATATTCATTTTGTATCTGGGCAGTTACTTTGAACTAATTGTGGCACATGACAAACATTTTCAGATTCAAGGTCAAAAATAAATATATGCATGGGAAAATTTCTTTACCTTTTCATTAAAAAGGTTATTAAGGTTTCAAAATGGGAAGTTACCTTTGCACCACCCTATATTAGCATTCAGAATAGTCATTGTCAAACCTGGAAGCCATGGATTTAAAGTTAATTCAGCATCCAGAATGCATTGAGGACAGCCTAAAGCACTGTGGCATCTATGAACTTGAGCTGGAGTATCATGTTGAGTACAAAGGCGAATTGCACAGCACAACACACATGGGTCATACCTCCTTCAAAAAGGAACCAAAGAGAGCAGATCATCACTCTTGTCACAGCACTCTGGTGTCTGCACTGTCCCTCAGCATGCACCACAAGAATTGGATTCATCAGACAAATTTGATTCTTCCTATGATAGCAAGGCTACAGATATCAACAGAACAACAGTCAATGAGCAACAAGAATCAGTGCGGAGAATTGTTACAGTTCAAATCACATTTTTTCCTTTCCAAATCTACAGCCATTGAAATCTTATTGCAAAGGATTTCAAATATATAGCAAAATGCACAAAGCAAGATTGATACTTGTAAGCCTGTAGCACAGAGATTAATGCATTCTTGTAAATTAGCAGCAGCAGCTATTTTTTTTCTTATTTATAAAACTCATTTGTTTGGTTGGGAAGTCAATGTAGTGGCAATATTATGGCTCCATGTTAGAAGCAAGGTACTTGTTTAAGGCTGTGGTTCCCAACTTTTTCAGGATTGTCCCCCATTCATGTCAATAAATTCACTAGTCCACCCCCACAAAATCCATTCAAGTTAAATAGCAAAAAAAAAACACAAGCTAACACTGTACCTAAATTTTTAGATAATTTCGACAAACAACTCTGGCAAGGAAAATTCTCAATTTTGGTTGCACAATTATCCTGCATCACACATCCCATTACCCTACAGCCGAAAACACTCACAACTTACTTTTACCTAATACCCTTACCCCCACAAGTGTGTGTGTGTGTGTGAGGGGAGGGGCTTCCCCTAGTTGGGAACCACAGGATAAGGATAATTAGACTCATTATCAATTGGTCCTCTTGCAATAGTTTCATATGAGAAGGTGTCTTATCTAACATGTTTAAAATGCGTATTATGAAGCTGACATTGATTTAATGCTCAGTAGGGAGACTGTACTGCAAGTCCCTATATAGCCACTTTGTTACTAGCTTAGCTTTAAATGCACTGATAGTGCATCTGCTATCTCTTGAATCAGACAGTTCCTAACTGGGGGTAATAAAGCTGCAAAGGAGGACTCCTTTTGTCGTGGCTGGTGTTGCACTTCTAGCTCTGTCCTCTTGGTTTGTGCATAGAATGCTCTTTTCAACATTCTCAGAGACTGAAAGCATTTATCTAACTACTTTAAAACAACCTGAGTAGACAGAACAAGTACTGCAACTAAAGAGGGTGTAAAAGGAATTGGAAGACTTATCACAGTTTCTCGAAATGAATTGTTCTTTATTTCAATGACAAGGTCGTCCATTCTTAATGTAGCGGTACAGACTGGGTTACCTCCCTTTAATCAATTTTTTCAAGTAACGTATTCATTGTTTCTCTAACATTAACAATATTCCACTCAATTCTATAATAGATAATAATTGTAAAGAAAATATAGAAGGAAAACAGTAAGTAAAGTACCGTATTTCCTGGCTGATAAGATGCCATAGGTGGTAAGATGTACCCTATAATTATCTGTGAATTTTTCGGAAAATATTCGAGACTCAAATAATAACTTGAACTTGCTAGAAAGATAAGCTGACTCATCGGTGGCATGTCATCAAATATTTTTCAAGGAGGAAAAAAAAAAAAAAAGAAAAAAAGCCACATCTTATCAGCTGGAGAAAATATGGTAAGTAAAGAGGATAGACAAGAAATGCTAAAAGGATAGATGGGGAATTTTTTCTTTTATAAGGCACCATATAAGAGGCAGGTAAAGTCCAATGCTGACAAGGGAGGGGGGCAAAGTACAATTGACAGTTTAAAGAAAAATAAAAAATAAAAAAATAAATAAATTGGGAGGATAATTCAAAGTCAAAGCAAAAGAATGTAAGCATTAAACGGAATAATTTAGTCTTGGCAAATTCGTATTTTTCAGTATGTGGAGGAAAGGACAAAGTGTCTTACCACATTCAATAAATGTGTAATCTATCAATTTTGACTAGTATTTTCTTTCATTCCAATGAAAAGTATCTAAAATTAAGATGAAAGAAAATACTAGTCAAAAATTAATAATGCCTGACTAAAAATAAATCAAGATAATACTATTCCTACTGATACATCCAGTGTATGTATAAAAACAAAAAAAAACAAAAAAATATTGCTGAACAATTGGGGGGGGGGGATTGGTTTAGCCAGCTCTGAGAGCTCTATCAGTAGAGCAGTTAACATACATTACGCAAGATTCCCGAGATGAAAAGGATGCTAGTTAGAGTTACACCTAGAGACTATTCTTCATTTCAAATTTGTGCTGTTTACTCACTCCCATCAATAGATGGTGCAATACAAAACAAATGAAATTGAAATGAAAGACAATACTAATCAAAAATTGATGAAATTAACAAAGCTTCATATAGAAATAAATCAAGATATTACTGCTATCTTTTTTCATCATGAAATGTAATAGACTGCTGTGAAATAGCTGTAATAGCATTTTACAGCTCTGTAGTTCAAAAAATGTTTCACCTACTATTTGACCAACAAGGGATTTTATATCATCTGTATCTTTATAAAATGCTAAATAGCTTGTGTCAAAGAAAAAATACCTACTTCAAATATTGTACAAATTTGATATTTGAATTAGCTCAGCAACTGTTCGAAATTTGAAATTACCTTTGTGCTAGATGACTCATCAGCTATCTGTAATTTGATGTGTCTACAAAAAAAGTTGTCACGATGAGAAAACATAAAATCATTTCTCATAGTTAGTACTTAGCACCAACCTTCAAGATGTCAGTGTCAAAATTTCTGGATTGAAAACATTTAATTTTGACAACTTTTCCATTCATTCTGATTTTTTAGCGTTTTTCCATCACTACTCAACTGGGGTTGTCACTCAACAGTAGGAAGTAATGAAAGTGACAGTCAAAGTAGACTTGTGATAAGAATAACTAAAAATTAGATGAAGGTAAAATAGTAGTCAAAAATTGATACAATAGTGGGTTACAATACTTGAACTTATAAAAATGAATAATAAAATTGAAAATATTTGATTAAAAACAATTGAAACATCTAATACATACAAATTTGATTTTGACATTAAAGCTCAAATTTCGGACAGAACAGATAAAACATTAAATTAAACTTTAACAGCTTAACTTTGATAAATTTGAAGAGATTTAAACTTATTCTACCTACGACTTGTTTATCATTTTATAAATTTTCTAAACTTAACATTGACATCAATGTTTGGACTGCATCTAAGCTTCAATGTAAATCTAATTAACAGTGACTTTTTCTGTTTCTGTATGTGACAATGGACTCTTCTATTGGAAAGGTAAAAACTTTGATAAAATATCTTCTACCCACCGTTTGAAACAATGGACTATTCTCCCTGGCTCACTAATCAGTCACTTTTTATTAAAATATCACATAAAATTGATAAGACATGACCATTCATTTACGCTATTAATAGCTTTGAAACTATGAAATATGAAGTCTTAAAGTATGAAGATGTAAAGAAACCACTGGATCTCCATAAAAAGATGGTAGATATTTTTCCCCAAATGCATTATGGCTTCCAATGGGTGTGCGGTTTCTTTTCTTAAAAATCTCAGATATTCAAATACATCCGAATTTTTTCACGGGTAATTACTAGTTGTTTCAATAATTAAAACAGGTTTCTTTTAAAAGGATAAATTGAAATCTGAAAGGACTTAAAATACAATAAAACAGTGATTTAAATGGTTAGATTAGGTTCAGCAAAATGATAAAGTCCAAGAAGCTGACATAAGATAAACAAAAAAACGTTTGGTCTTTGTCCCAATCCCCTTCATAACTGAAAGATAATGGTATTGGCAAGCAAGTAAGAAGAGTATCATTGCAGAAATGATAGAAATCACCCAAATAAAATGGTGACAAAAGAAAAAAAAAAAAAAAAAGAAAAAGAAAAGTAATCAGTTTATTGTTCCATTATGTTGCTCACACCACAGGTGTTGTTGCTGCTTCTACTGCATAGCAGGTAGACAAGTCCTATTTACAATACTGCAGTCGTTTTGGGGGTTGTTTTTCTTTCCATCCGTTTCTTTCCCTTTTATGCTGAGGGGGGAAAAAAAAAAGAAAAAAAAAAAAAAAAGACGACAAGTGTCCGACAAGGCCTTTGTATCCATGTTTCCAGATGGTAACCGCTACCATTGTCACAAGTTATCATGGCCACCAACAGTACATTCATTATCACTCCATAGGCTAGATAGCTTAACGTCTGTTCAAACATTACATATATACACTCCTGGGAAAAAAGGGCCAAATGTAAATGTAATGGGTTTGGCTCATTTTCTTTAGCCCAGGAGTCTATACATATATATACATATAATACAGTAATATACATGTATACACCATCTGTGAGCAAAGGGAGGAAAAGAAATGATAGTCAAGTTTTTTGAATACGTGTACATATATATATATTAGATCAATTTATAAGAACTGGTTTCATGTAAATAGATAAATCTTAATATAATAAAAGTTTTCAACTCAAATTTTAGAGATTTAACAATAACCAATTTTTAAGTAGCTAAAAGGGAATCAAGTTGATCTTATAGTCTCAGAAACCAAATAGCAACCAAATTTTCTTCTATTAACCCATCGATTGCAGATGATAGATATTTCTGTCACCAAGGGTGACAGAAATTTCCATCATTGCAGTTCTATGGCTAAATAAAATTTTCCATTTTGTGTTTAATGGCAACTCAGTTCTATCAGTGAGTCAGCGCTTTTACCTTGCAATGGATTACTTGCAATGGATAACTTTCAATGGACAAGGGCTTTTATCTTGAAATGGATAATTATTACACTTGCCACCTTCTGCAGTTAATGGGTTAATATGATTTTAGAACAGAGGTCCTTAACCTGGAGACCATATCAGGAGTTCTGCAAACTAGGTGCTTAAAAAAATAACTAATTTTCTTTTCTTTTTCTTATTGAAAGACAGTAAATGAAGTTGTTTTTTTTGTGCATTTTACTGACATACCTAGGATTTGTCAAGTAGCCCTTGAATTAAAGAACTACAATTCCTGTTCTAGAAAAATAAAGATCATTGTCTGGGTAAAAAAAAAAGGGGGGGGGAATGTTGCCATGGCCTGAGGAATATTAAGTTCAATATCACCAATTATGACGATTAGGCAAGAGTTTTCTTTTGTTATGCTTTTTTAAAACTCTGATGCCAATGCGGCTGTTTGTTCTGAAAGAATTCAGTTGATATTTCAGCCAATCATAGAGGAGCAGAGGAAAGAAAAAAAAGAAAAAGAAAAAGGTGGGCAAGGGTAAGTAGGTTTATAGGAATCTTTGGTACATATATATATATATATATGTATATATATATTTTTGTGTGTGTGTTGAGTTGGGGGAATTAGTTATTGATATCATCCCTGTCAAGACTAGTGAATCTGAGAAGAAACAGGACAATAATGAGCAGGATAAGGCTTGTGGGTCATCCTGTTATGGATAATCTTTTTTAAAAATCTGCTTAGACCAGATAAAGGACTGACCACAGCCCAGAAATGATGTTGCTACTGTGTGTACTTGTATGCATGTGTGTGTATGCAATGGTATACATCACCCTGCTCCTCTTCCCCCCCTTCCCATGCGATGTCCCTCATTGTCACGGTCACAATTATATCTTATCCAAAAATGGCTCCACAATTCGGACATCTCCGCTGTCTCATAGCCAAGCAGCAAAGAATGCCTATAGGAAAGAAAACCAAAGCGCACAACACTCCTAAACAGGTGAAGTCATCCTCCAAGATTCCGACCTGAAAGAGAAAGAAATAAAATCAATAGAATTTGAAGTTTATTTTCATATTTTGCCTTTTACGGCATCTCCAATTATAAACAATGTTAACACATCAACTTGAAAATTGAAAATCTTGACTTGAACAAAAAACTGTAAACAAAGTCCAGTTGGAAAAATCTAGTTCAGCTGATCAACACTGAGGAGTAGAGAGAAAAAGAAAAGCTATCTATATCACCCACATTTTATCTTATATGCAAGTAAGGTAAGTGAAGAGAAGGAATTAGAAGAAACTAAAAGCAAAACAGAACAAAAATACCTTTTATCACAAGTAACAATTACTGGGGGGGGGGGATTAATATTCCTAATCCTACCTGTAACTTTAAATCATTCAATCACCACAAACCTTAGTAAAAAGTTTTTTTGAATTGCATTCTTGTATTTTACAGGAACCCTCAGTGATGACTGCATTTGTCAACACAAAGTTCTTATTTTAACAAGTTTGTTTAATCATAATTATAAATTCCCCAATACAAAGTTTCAGTCCTTAAGCACCCGTCCATTGCTCTAACCAAATTTGTTGTTGAATTTATATTGGAGTTCAATTAAATTTTTTTTGATAACTGAATTACAGACAAAATCACAAAATGACATTACAAGTTCATTGTTGTTACTACTAAACCATTTGGTTAAACATAAGCACTTACCCGGCATGCAGGACATCCTCCTACCACAACAACCTGTGGGGGAGGAGGAATAGGCACAGTGTTGTGCATGTGTTGGGGTGGCATTCCAGGGGGATATTTCGGCATCTGTGGTTGGTTCATGGTTCCATATCCACTGTATCCTGCTGCAAGAGAAAAAGGATTCTATGAGATCCTGCGGATAGGGTGGAATTATAATAGGATCAAAATTTGATTATCATATTTTTTGTACAACATGAATACAAGATTCTGAGGTGAAAAATATGTAAGTTGTAGCTTCTTGTTTAACACAGTTACTCGATTTAGCACTACAGTTCGACAGTCCCATGTTTTTCTGCTTTGTTGTTCCAAATTTACGTGCTTTTGTACTATTACAATAGTAATTCTAGTTCTTTGAAAAAATAAAAGAATGCAAGGATAGATACCCCCCCTCCCACAACAATTCAGGGTCAAACTCCACTTGTGTAGCCTGTACACATGACACAAATAGAAAAAAATGCAACTATTTCAGCCACTAATCTGAATGTTCAGGAAATAAAAATTTTAAAATGAAAAAGTTTTTCCAACCCATTGTGGGGGGGGAGCATGAAAAATTCCAAGTTTCTACCATGAACGCTTAGGGTTGCATACAACACATACATAAATAGGGGGGAAAAAATCATTTTTGAGCTTTTTTTAAAAGAGAAAGAAGAAGAAAAATAATTAATAGAGATGCTATGTAGAAATAGTCCTTCTCTATGCACTTTTGGTCTGAACCCACATGTCATTGTTGTTAGATAGGACGAGTCAACACTAGGAGAGTTTGACAAAAGACATCTACCTTTGCACACCTTGTGTGCTCAATTTGAAGCCATTGTTTTTAAATTTAGTTATTTTTTAATTTATTTCAATTAAGTTTAGTTATTTCTTGGGTATTTAGTATTCCACACATTTCACAGGAAGGTTAATATTGTGGAACTCCAAAGTCATGATTAATCTTTTCAAACCTGGGCCCCTGCATCTGAGCTCCTTCAGGAATAAAGTTCAATTCACTCACAACTGAAAACTTTTTGTCAACTTCATTTTACAGTTGGTTACCCATATAAATCAAATATATTTCTCATGTGGGTGAGGTGGGTATTGCATCACCTCTGCCATCAAATAGGATTAATCTTAGTAACATTTTTTTAATGTACATTCAAGTGTAGCAAAACCGGCTCAATTTTTGCACAGATTTGAGTACAAGTATTTTTGTGAAAAATACAATAAGATTATTAATAGGAAGCCCAGACATTATCACTTATCATTTTGTAATACTGAGTTCAGTATTGCAAAACTTTAATGTACTGCCAATAATTTTGCAACACACCTAGAGATTAGGTATAATTTTGTATATCTTTCAAAAGATACTTTTCCTGAGTCAGTTGAACTATGGAATAGCATATTTGGCCAGGCGAACAAAATTTAATGGATCATAATGGGATAACATATTTGGCCAGGTCAACAAAATTTAATGGATCATAATGGGATAACATATTTGGCCAGGTCAACAAAATTTAATGGATCATAATGGGATAACATATTTGGCCAGGCGAACAAAATTTAATGGATCATAATGGGATAACATATTTGGCCAGGTCAACAAAATTTAATGGATCACAAAGAAAAATCATTAAAAAAAAAATTGTCTGCAATGCAAAAAGTTTGGAATGCTCAGTATTAGACTAACAAGTAAAAACTAAATTGACAACATTTACTCAAGATTGAAGTTGAATCAAGTCCAAGTTTTCTTTAGCACCCTTGAGAAAGAGATGAATTCGCTTATCTTTTATAAGAAAGCTGACTAGAATGCAAAAGTCTTTTGATAGGGGGTTTTGTGGATAATTTTTCATTTCATTTCATGAACCAAAGTTGGTTGAGAATTAACTTTTTGGGAGTTGTTATTCTCAAATCTGTATGGCATGAAGCTTCTTTGTCAATGAGAAGTGAGCTTGGTTTGTTTCAAATAACCATCAGTAACAATTGGGAGAAGTCTAACTTGTAGAATGGATATATTTTTTTCTGAACTGATATTCCCAAGAATTTTAATTTTAAGCAACCGGTGTACCGAATTGCTCCCCACTTTTGATTGTGGGTTGCATATGGTTGAAACAATTATTGGCTAAGCCATCTAATACACACTTATCAACCACGAAAACTGAGTAAATAAGGACTCATTCGAAAAGGTTTGTCCTCAGCTGTTAATTGCATTCTCTACTGAACGTTGACTGGTTGGAGGAATGGCTTTCTTTAGGCTACCCTGCAGTAATAGTCCATTGTAAGAGAATTCTAGGTTCATCTTAATTAGTGATTAATGATAAAGGGGGTGATCCTGTATATCAAGGTAGAGTTATTTCCTCTGCACTGTTAGGATTTTTTTTCAAGTTGCATCTACCTTTTTCCAATGATTTTTATCAATTTCAATGTAATTGTGGTCCAACTGAAATTTCATTTTGTTTAGACTTATTTTGAAAAAAAAAAAGGGGGGGGGTAGTTTTGAAATTCTACAAAACAGAAAAGTAAATGTCAAATGACAAAAAGATAGACCAAGACAGACAATAATTGGAATGGTGGAAGAGACTTTGAACAGAGAAGTCTGGGGTGTTTTTCTCCAAGTTGGATTGGAAAAAGATGGAAAAATTTAAGGATCTTTCAGATGGAAATCTGGAGCATTCTGTGGAATGAATGAATTTTTAACATTTCTGTGGATAAGAAATGTGTTTTTTCATGGACTTTCTGAGAAATCCATGTACTAGAAATTTTTTTATTTCTTGACTTTTGAAAGGAAAAGAACTGATCAAGAGAAAAGAACTCAACTACTTTCATTAAGACCCGTTTCTCTTTTGTTTTTTCTTCTGTTTAGAACTTTATATAAATATAAATATAAAAAAAATTTTTAAAAAAGTATTTTCTTCATCAATTATACATCCCAACTGTGTTCTTCTAAATTTTCTGTTTTTGTTTTCTCTACGTATATTTAGTTGACACACGCACATGATTATATTATCAATATATTAATCTTTCAACTTTGGGTTGCCAATACTGTTACTAATGAACAGAAGTGGTAAACGTGGCCAGATATAAAGATAACACCATGACACCCATATAGTTTTCTAAGAGCTTCAAATATGACATCTGGTTTTTTGATTATTGTACTTTAGGTTGTAAACTGTAAATATCAGTAGTGAAACTGAAAAATTTTAAATTCATATTTATACATATAAGAAAAAAAAAATGAATAAATAAAATAAAAATGAAGCAACATTTAACTTTCAAATAATCGGAAACCAAATTAGACATGCAGTTCCCAAATGTTACATTCAGAATGTATATCTGCAGTAATAACTGCTCAAGTCTCCATTAGTTGCATTTGATGAGTGGATTACCAACATCTTCAGATTAAGTACTGTCCTATTTTTGTCAATCTATCTCAACCTCTGCTTTCAATCTGTTCATTGCCACGGAGGAGATAACTAGACTTGATGAGTTGTCAGTCCAGTGCTACAGGCTAGATAACTTGACATACAATAGTGTTATTCTTTCTGAGATACATTTTAAATTTGTTGGATATTCTGTTAATATTTTTTAATTTGTATGAAAATGAAATCGTTTTAAACATGGAATGAAGATTTTCTAATTTCACCCATTAATCCCCTCCACACACACACAAGCAAAACATAGCACAGGAGTTATAAAATCCTCATGGCTTGGCTTTGTAGATGAGGATTAAGGGGGGAAGGGGAGCTCCATTTCAATCACATGACTGTCAGTGGCCATCGATGTTCATGTAAGATAGTTTTTTCTCTATATTGGATGCAAGGAAAAAGACTGTTCATCAGAAGGAGTACCAAAGTTATGGTGCTGCCTGTTTTCCTGCCTTGATTCTGCAATTGGGTTCTGCGTTGGAGGTAGCCTAAAGATCTTGTGGCAACACTGCCTTAGTTGGCAGTCAAGAGATTAAAGTTTATTTGAAGTCTCAAGACTATACCATAAATTTTACCCATTCATAATTACTGAACTGGTCTAAGCAAGTGGATTGGTAGTAAACAGCACATCTGCAATGCTTTCAAACAGATCAATTTGAAAATTAGAAAAAAAGCGTGATCACTAGAAAAGTGAATTTTCAAGAATGAAGAAAATACATTGCAAATTGACCCCCACCAAGAAAATTAAAAATAAATTTTTTTTTTCTTCAAGACATACAGAGTAAATGTTGAAATTTTCTGCCCAGTAGCTCCATTGGTGTGACCTATATGCACGATACAACCAGACCAGCTTAAAAAGCTGAAGAAACTTATGGCGACAGTTTTGGTTGATGGTTTCTAATATGCAAGTGAACCAATATTCATAACAAGCAGTATTCCCTTTCAGCTAAATAGCCACGCACACGAAAAAACTATGACAGTGAATTTTAATGCTGTAAATTTTGAAATTTTCTGATAAGTAAAAAGAAAGAAAATTTCAAGGAAAAGGTTAAAAAATAAAAGTTGCTCAGACTTATTGGTCTCACAAAGGCAATGAACAATTTTGAGAGAACATAGATAAAAAGGCTTAAAAATTTTTCAGGGATATAATCTTAACTTGAATTCAATGAAATAGTTTGCATACATTAAAATCTCTACAGGATTAGTGGAACAATCATCTGTTAATAATATTCAAGTTCAGTCTAGATATTTCAATAATTCACAAAGCATAGTTATCTCCCCTAATTTGCTGCATCAATGCTCCTAATAATGGCTAAGTCTAATCTCATCAACATACATCCAGTTCCAGAGTGTATCATAACATGGGGGGGGGGGGGTGCACTTCTGTCATCCTCTGACAATTTTTTCATCACGTCAACTGAAATTTTGCATAGTTTGTAGGTATAAGATAGCCAGTTTATACTGTATTAAGAATTGTGATAACTGTCATTTTGTAGATTTTTCTTTTTACTCAAGGTCAAGAGTAATGTGAAGTTAGCATCAGAGCCCAAAAGTCAGACAATAGATTTTTAAAAAATGGGCATATTTCAATGAAATTTTTAGTATTCACTTTTTAATGAATTTTGTTATGAATGTTACATTTGTTATCCATAGGAAAACTCCAGAGATGGAAGCTTGAAGCCTTAAACCATCTGTTGCTTGTTTGCCTCTCCAACTGAACCAGGTTATAACTTTTTCGCACTCCCATGGTGGAATCCTAGAGTCTTAAACCTTTATGTTCTTCCTTTTTCCATCAAAGGCTTTGGTATTGGGTTCATTTTTGATTATAAAGAAAAGAGAAAAAAAGTGGACTGTATATTCAACTTGACTCAAAGGCAATTTTAGACTATCCCAACGCCTGTGCCGGGTGAGTCTCTCAGATAACGCTCAGATTATCTCCCCTTCTGGTCAAGATTATCTCCCCTTCTGCTCAAATCTAGCAACCAAGGACACAACTAAGATAATTGGGAAAAAAAAAAAAAAAACACCAACACAGGAAAATACCAAAATGCAACGTATGAAATAATCATACATATTGCTGGAGAGGATTATGCTCAGATAAAGTTAAAACTTTGAGTTACATTAAATTTACAATGTCATTAAAACAAACGGATTACATGAATATCTAATGACTAAAAATCCAAGAATGCTGGGTAACTTTGCAAATAAACAGCGATTGTGAATGGTTATGCCAAGTATGTCAGAGAGGAACATGACAATATGATATGGAAAGATCAGAAGTGTCAATGGAGTTGTTGGATTCAAAGATGAAAACATTGCTTCCTACTGATGTTCTAATATGGGGAATCAGAACATCATAAGACCGATTTCACGATGAAAAGAAGAAAAAAAAAACAACAAAAATAAACAAAACTGAACAACTCACACTAAGAAAGAATTTTTATAGATTTTGTATACACCAAGTCTGTTTAGGAAGTATTCAGCTATTTCATACTAAATAATAAACAAAAAATAAATTTAAAAAATAGCCAACCTAGGGCAATGGCACCTTAGTCCCTTTTAAAGTGCTCCCCCAGAGACCTCACACACTTCTAGTGTCCTTTCAGCTTTTTAAAACAGTCCTCTCTTAGGATTCAGCTGCCTAATTATATTTTCCTTAATCTCATCTGAAATCTTTAGGAAAAGCCAGAAGTTATAGAGAGGTAAATTTGGACTGTAGATAGATTTGTTCATCGTACAGATCACAAAAGTTTTTTTTTTTTTACAGGAAGGCCCAAATTGTATTGAGAACTTCAACAATACAGAGCAGCCATAGTATTTTACCCTTACCCAATAAATTGAAGGTTTAATAATCCCCAAAAGCAGTGTTTGAATTTGCAAACTGGATCAAGTCATTTTATTTACTGTGTATGTATGTGGGAGTTTAATCTGAAAATTATTGTTGAATCAGTAGCAATCAGTGAGTTGAGAAAAACTTTAGTTTGATATATTTATTCAGGAGTACTGCAATTTGTTAACTCTTAAATTAATATTAGAAAACATAAATAATGTCAAGGGGAATAACTACCAACCAAAGTTACCTCCTTCCAGCATTAGGTGAATATTTACATTAATTTTTCATTGTAATAAAAATTTTAACAAATTTTATCTCTGTCACTGAAGAGTCTCATTGTCGATTGGGAGCAGTATCAAACACTTCATGACTAAAAGTTGATGTCTAAATTTTGATAGGATACATACAGTGTCTTCATCTAATCACTCAAAACTAACGCCTAGGAAAACTTCAAACTAACAGTTTTATTTACTTATTGGCCAAGGAGTGCCTGCTGTAGGACAATAACTTTGCAGTTTTTTTGTCAAATCTACTATGTATATAATAAACAGTGTGATTTTTTCATGTTCAATAACAATGAACTTCCACTTGAAGGTAACAAATTTGTTAAAAAAATATAACCAACCATTTGAAACAATGGACTTTTCCACTGACATAAATTCAGTAATCTCATTTCTAAAATAAAAAAAAACCTCAAAGATTCAAATGAATCTGAATTGACTAAATGTTTGAATATATAACATGCACCAATAACATCAATACAATTTTACATAAAGAATGACAATAATACAAATTTGACATCTTAAGCAATAAAACTTTTACAGTTTTTAGCCCAAATGCAGAGATTCATTTTCCTGTAATTTGCACAAAGACAGACAGTGTAGATTATTTACACAAGCCAAAATACAACAAACACAAGATTTACTGCGAAAGCA